>NW_024121155.1:9315451-9525337 GCF_016745375.1 Pimephales promelas
GGCGCGTAAAGTTCGTCTCGTGGCTTCGTCGGTAGTCCCTTCCCCACCCCACACATGCGCAAAGACTTGTACCCCACTCAAATTAAAATGATAAGTTAATTAGGCACCTGGAATTTGTGATTCATTTAAGTAACTTATGAACTAAATTGGAAGATTGAAAACTCAAACAACTGAGTTGAATTTTCATGACACATTATTTATGTCTGATTGAATGACATATATAAGTTATCATAACTTTTTCATCAGATCATTTTTACATTGCTGATTTTAAAGCTTACTGAACTTGAAATGATTTGGATATCTATAGTTCTACATAAATACACAACATAAGAATGGCCCCTCTGTAATAATTGTGGCCCCTCTTGTGCCCCCCAGTTGAAAAAATCCTAGAATCGCCCCTGGATTGATAAGCTTAAATCTCAGGCTGCCAGTATGGATTGAAAACACAGTAACTTACATCAGAGTATCCAGCGCTCATAAAGATTACATCGACGCATTTGGGTATAAATTCAATAAATATTATTGTTGTTTATAGAAATATGATGTAAACATATGCGAATCTATCAATATGTCTCCAAATCTGCTAAATAATAACATTAAATATGATAGTAACTTTGAACTTTTTTTTATAATCTATGCTTTCGACCAGTTCATGGCTGAGCTGTGGTAAGTGCAGTTACTCGTTCATTTCTGTTAACTGAAGTTAAAAGGTGATGAACTGAGAAATCAAACTTTCCTTTTCTTTTGACATCTAAGAGGTCATCATATTATAAGAATATCCTATAAGTTTCAGAACTGAAAACGTCCTTGTTTGTCCAATAAAAGCTATTATTGACACCAGCCTCAGCAAACGACTTGTTTTTCAAAGTGGGGAATAGTTGTTGTCAAAATATTCAGTACTTCGGTACCAAGTCGGTACTAAAAAATGTTAAACGTCACGGTACCAAGTCCCGGTGGTACCGAATACCCGGTCAAACCTGGTTCTGGATGCGCATGCATGCACGAAGGGCGTGAAGTTGCGTCCTCTTCATGAAAGTGCTGAGCATGACGACCGGCGGCGCTGCTGATGTGGTTCTCTTACGAGAGGTTCTCTCGTATTGCGTAAGCTAGCTTGTAACGCTCAGCCTAATTAAGGCAGGATACACCACAAAATATACGGTTTAAACCCTCTATAAATTCTTTAAATGAAATTGTTCTATTTACTCACACCATAAACACAACAGCAAACAAGATGTTATAATACCTCAAAGTGTATTAAATACAAAGCACCAACAATCAACATCTACAAACTATGAAATAAGTCCAGTGAGTGTGTGAGTGTTCCAATCCAGTGTAAGTGTATGTGTTGAATCGGGCTCACCGGTAAGCCTTTTAAAGTCCGTGCACTTGACGAGGAACAGCGCTGTCCTGTGATGCGATCTCCAGGGTAAAATAATCCACAAGTATATTTCCACAAGGAGTTCAACAATCACAGTCAATGACAATCCAAGGAGTAGTGCGATCGATCGCTAGTCCCAAAAGAGCAATGTTTACGTTGCTCCCGAACGCCGCTTTCCCGGCTCTTTTAAACGGAAGTAAAAGTCATTAACCCAGCTGATCAGACTAAAGTCACGGGGATTCCCTGGAGCTCCGCAACGGAACTCTCGCGGTAAAAACCAGGAACACAATCACATGTCCGGGGCATCAACAGAGAAAGAATAATTATAAAAAACAGCTGTCTGGTAAGCATCATACAAATACTTCACAGCAATATAAACATTCTTTCCTTATGTGGCTTAGCTACATATTCCCCCCCCCCCCAGCCAGCGGCATCGGAGGAGAGCGTCCATAATAGCGCTTCAAGTTTACCACATTCAGTATATCAACTCTAGGTGGGTTGCCCCAGCACACAGTGTAATTTATTGGCCCTGTTTTACTTTTAATTTCAGCTGGACCCTCCCACTTGGGCGCTAGCTTGGCAGAAAATTTGTTTGCTGAATTAGAGAGAGGATGGGTTTTGATCCAAACCAGGTCACCCGTATGAAACTGCGCATCTTTCCTACGGTTATTATTTTGCTTGGCTCATCCTCATTCTATTCCTCACTCCCTCCATCAAGTTGTTTTGTCGTTCGACCAGGGAATATGCTGCTTGATCAGGTGAAGGCGGTCGATGGATAAGACGTTCCAGTGGTCCTAGAATTTGTCTACCCAGCATGAGCACAGTAGGAGTTTTTCCTGTGGTTTCTTGTTGAGCAGTGTTGATGGCATAGCGGAATTCTGGTAGCCACTGGTCCCAGTTCTGATGATGTTGACCCACATATGCAGCAATCATAGTTTTTACAGTCCGGTTGATTCTTTCTGTTAGGTTTGACTGTGGATGATAACTCGTGGTGAGTTTCTGAACACAACCCCATGTTTTACACAGATCGCTCAGAAGGCTGGACGTAAATTGGGGACCTCTATCGGACACCAGGTATTTGGGTACCCCCCATCGTGTAAAGATCTCCTCTCGTAGAATTTTCACTACTTTCTGGGTCTTGCTGTCTCTCAGCGGGAACATTTCCACCCACTTGGTGAAGTAATCAACAATGACAAGGAGGTACGTATTCTTCTGTTTACTGGCAGGGAATGGTCCCATTAGATCCACCCCCAAAGTGTGTCCAGGTTCAGTGATCTGTGTACTCTGCATCAATCCAGAAGGTTTTGTATTGCTGGGTTTATATTTCTGACAAATCTCACAGCTTTTGACGTATTGGCACACGTCCTTCCTAACAGACGGCCACCATGCCACGTCTAAGATCTTCAGCAGAGTCTTCAACTGTCCGAGATGTCCTCCAAGCGGATTATCATGGTAATAGTGCATGAAGTCAGTGGTTAATGATAGTGGTACTACCAACTGATACTTCTCTCCTTTCTCTGAACTTTGCGGTACCATACCCCTTGGAGGTTTTCAAAGGTGATGGCTTGATCTTTGACTGATCGAGGTTGAATGTTAGATTGTAATTCAGTGATGGTATTGTCCAATTGTTGAGCTTTAGTAATTTCCTCCAGAGAGTGAGGTAATGTAGACGCATGTTGGGAGGATATGGATAGACAAGGGGCAACATCCGCATCAGGCATACCTGGGACCCGGGACAAAGCGTCAGGACCCATGTTGAGGCAGCCTTTTCGATGATGGACCTGAAAGTTGAACTGTTGCAGTCGTAGAGTCCAGCGAGTTAGGCGTGAAGAGGTTTTAGGGCAGTTGAATGCCCAAGCTAGTGCCGCATGGTCAGTGAAGACGTTGAAGGCTCTACCCTCTAGGTAATGTCTCCACTTTTCAACAGCCCACACCACTGCCAGACATTCCTTTTCAGAAGTGCTGTAATTCTTCTCTGCTCCAGTTAAGGTCCGTGATGCATAAGCCACCACCTTTTCTCCCTCCTCTGATTGTTGAGTGAGGATGGCACCCAGTCCTACCTCACTAGCATCCGTGTGAACCTGGAAGTCTTTAGTGTTAGTGTATTAGTGTAGTCTGGTTGTATTAACACCGGTGAGTTTTGCAAAGCTTGTTTAAGTGCATCCATACTAGACTGACACTCCGAGGTCCACTCCCACTTAACACCTTTCTTTTTTAGGTGGTTTAAAGGGGCAGCGATGTCAGCGAAATGGGGTATAAACTTATGATACCACCCTGCCAATCCCAGAAATCTTTGCAAAGCTTTGATATCTTGTGGGATTGGGAACTCTGCAACCGCACTGGTCTTTTCTCGGTCAATCTCCACTCCCCTCTCAGAGACTATATGGCCGAGGAATTTGAGCTGTCGCTTGAAGAAGTGGCATTTCTTCATGTTCAACGTCAGGTTGGCTTGATTAAGTCTATGTAGCACCATGTTGAGGTGTTGAACGTGTTGCTCTATTGACTTTGAATAGATGATGATGTCGTCAATATAAACGAAACAAATCTTCCCTCTTAACTCAGACAGAACTCTCTCCATCAGACGCTGGAAGGTAGCAGCGGCATTTCTGAGCCCATACGGCATAGACTTGAATTGAAATAGCCCCTTGGTGGTGATAAAAGCAGTTCTTTCCTTACTCTGTTCTTCCATCTCCACCTGCCAGTATCCAGACTGCAGATCCAAGGAACTAAACCAAGAGGCTCCTTCCAGTGATTCAAGGATGTCGTGGATCAACGGCATTGGATAAGCGTCTGCCACTGTCTTGCTGTTCAGCCTCCTATAATCCACGCAGAACCTGTGTGAGCCATCAGGTTTGGGGACAAGTACCACCGGTGAAGACCATGGTGAGAAAGAAGGTTCAATAATATTGTCTCGCAACATCTGCTCTACTTGCTCCTCTATAATCTGCTTTTTAAGAGGAGACACTCTGTACGCCCGGGATTTGAGGGGTATGTCATCAGAAAAGGTGATTTTGTGTTGTACAATTGAGGTCTTACCCAGGTTGTTGGAGGTGGTGCGGGGCCAGGCAAATATCAACTTCAACAACTCCTCCTGATTGTCCGAGTCCCATATAGTGCTCTCAGTGAGAATGGAGAACAGTTCTGGAAGCCTCCCTGTGGATGGTATCGCATAGTATAAATTCAGCTTTGCATCCCTATGAGGAAGATCTTGACCCTCTGGGATCCCCGGACCTGTTGGCATCTGTGATGGCAAGAAAGAGTAATAGGTGTTTCCTTTTTCAGATCTTAATCCATATCTGCCTCGTCCCACTTCCAGGACTGCTCCCGTGTCTCTCAGGAAATCCAACCCGGCAATAAGAGGAAATGCGAGGTGAGTGTCTTTTAGGATATAAGTATCCAAACTGCATTCTTGGTCATGCCATTGAATCCTAATCCTTTGCAGATCTCTGGACTGGTGCACTGTGCCCTCCGCCATTATAAACCTCTGTGGAGTGGAGGTAACAACTGATGGAATCTCACCTTTCAACTGTTTCCACAGGCTTTCTTGCATTAACGTGTATGTGCTACCTGTGTCTAATACAGCTTTCACTTCTTTGCCGTTCACTCTTACAGGCACCATCAGGAGAGATGACACTGGATGGGGTTGTGCTAGTGTCACTCCAGCCAGGTTTTTGTTAGAGGTACTTTCAGATGACTTCTTGTTGGTCTTTTCTTTACTGCTTTGAGTGCTGACTTTTTGCCAGTAGTCTTTGGCTCCCATGTGGTCCTTTTCCACCATACAGCCAACCTTCACCAGCTGCTCAACCGACTTGACGGTTCCCCTCATACATCCTGCAACCCTGGGGTTGATGTTGTTGAGTATGCGATTTACTAAGTCCTCCTCAGATATATCTGGCTTCCATTTCAGACATAGGGCCCGGTAGTCATATGCAAAGTCCCTCAGACGTTGTTGTGGCTGTTGAACCATTGTCCTCAGCTTTTCCTCCACTTCTGAGAGGTAATCATCTGAAAGAAAAGCAGTCATGAATGCTTCTTTGAAGGATTTCCAATCCATTACCTTGACCTTCTCCGCTTTCCACCAGCTCAGAGCAGGTCCCTTCAGCACCGTGCTTAAGGTTCCTAAGAGTTCTGCACTGGGGAGGGGCTGAATCTCCAGGAAGTTCTCACATTGTTCAATGAAATTGAGCACCTCCGCCGTATCACAGGAGTCACCAAAAGAGGGGAATTCGATGCGGATAGGAGGTCGGGCACAGAATGAGGATGAACCTGCCACTAATGAAGGGGTAAGCAGATTAGATTGTCTATCATACATAGGATGTTGCACATCATAAGTAGCATTGAGGGGTGTATGAGTGGGAATTTTCGTTCCAGATACTCTAGCTGGGGTCGGTGGTTGAAGGACAGTGGAAAATCGGGAGGTATCTGGATAATGGGCCTGTAATCTGGTGAGTGTGGGAGTGCTAGTGAGCCTTAATTTTCTCATTTGACTTTCCCATTTCGCATCTCTCCTCAGAAAACAATTTGTCACAGCCCTTTCTAATTTTTACAGAGCATCAGCAACATAATCTTCCAACTTTGCCAAGCTAGAATCTACAGCCTGCCTGAAACTTGTTTCCCGATTTAATGTACTGTCCATTGACTGTTTGAAATCTTGTTCTATGGTTTGTACTTTGTTATCAAGGGCCAATAAATCAACTTTACATTGAGTTATTTCTACTTGCAATGATTGTACCATATCAACAGTTTGTGTACAACTCTCATCATCATCATCAGATTGTTCTGCATCAGAAAGGTACAATGAACTAAGCATTGAAGTTATTTCAGCAGTAGGATTACGTCTAGTCCCAAAAGAGACAGGAATACAAGTAAGATCTTTAGCTTCAGTATTATTTGGGACATTTTCAAATGTAACCAAGTCATCAGCAGTATCAACAATTTCGGTAACTGCATCAGTATTCCTCACCTCCATCGTGAGAAAAAAAAAACAGACAAAAAGAACAATAATAAAGGGTCCCCGTACGGGCCACCAATATGTAACGCTCAGCCTAATTAAGGCAGGATACACCACAAAATATACGGTTTAAACCCTCTATAAATTCTTTAAATGAAATTGTTCTATTTACTCACACCATAAACACAACAGCAAACAAGATGT
This sequence comes from Pimephales promelas, assembly GCF_016745375.1. Next base: position 9,321,985 of record NW_024121155.1, read on the forward strand.
TATAATACCTCAAAGTGTATTAAATACAAAGCACTAACAATCAACATCTACAAACTATGAAATAAGTCCAGTAAGTGTGTGAGTGTTCCAATCCAGTGTAAGTGTATGTGTTGAATCGGGCTCACCGGTAAGCCTTTTAAAGTCCGTGCACTTGATGAGGAACAGCGCTGTCCTGTGATGCGATCTCCAGGGTAAAATAATCCACAAGTATATTTCCACAAGGAGTTCAACAATCACAGTCAATGACAATCCAAGGAGTAGTGCGATCGATCGCTAGTCCCAAAAGAGCAATGTTTACGTTGCTCCCGAACGCCGCTTTCCCGGCTCTTTTAAACAGAAGTAAAAGTCATTAACCCAGCTGATCAGACTGACGTCACGGGGATTCCCTGGAGCTCCGCGACGGAAACTCTCGCGGTAAAAACCAGGAACACAATCACATGTCCGGGGCATCAACAGAGAAAGAATAATTATAAAAAACAGCTGTCTGGTAAGCATCATACAAATACTTCACAGCAATATAAACATTCTTTCCTTATGTGGTTTAGCTACAAGCTTACGCTATGGGAAAGATTCATCTTTTCTGAGAAGTTGAAGCCAAAAAAGATCCTTTAATTTTGTATCCATTGTCAACGCAGTTCACCTGCAGCAGACCATGAGCGGGCTAGCTAGCAGCTCATTGGTTCACTCAGGGAGATCTGCTACAGCCTATGAGAGAACTCGGCTGAACTCGCGGCCAATGAGAGGCTGACACGCTCTCATTGCATCAAAGCCCGCCAAAACGGGCGTGGCTTGAGTCTATAAATATGCGAGTCTCCCGCTGTTTTACCGATTTTCATCTCTTCAGCGAGGCTACATGCATCTGCTGAGTACGAGAGGAAGCAGTCGCCATCAAGAACGCCTCTCTAGCGAGCATCTTGGAGACTGAGGAAGTGGCCGTCTTCGCCACCTTCAGCCGTCCTGCAAGCTAGTGCCATCCGACAACAATATCCTTTTATATTGCCTTTCTTGTATCTAAAAGAGCAGCGAGCGTCTTTTTCAAGGTGCCTCGTGCTTCCTGCGGTTCTTGCCGCGCTCCTCTCGAGGACTGAGATCGCCATGTCATCTGCGCTCTCTGCCTTGGATTGGAGCATGCGGAGCCAACGGAGGTTACGACCTCTGCGAAGACCTGCCGTTGTCTACCCTGCGGGCTCGACTTCAGGCCGTCAAAACTGCGTCCGCGCCGCCTCTCACTTCGCTGCGGAAGAAGAAACGCCGCTCTCAGAGGCTGCCGGAACCCCCTCTGGAAGCGTTCATCCCGCCTGAGCCACCTTTCACCTCCCGCTCTCCCTCTTCGCCCCCCACCGGACGTACAGTTGCCGCCGAGTGGCCACTCTGTTGCCTCCGACGATGCTGCGGGTATTAAGGAGACATGTTCGCTTCTCGCCTCAGACAGTGAAGAGTGGTCTGGATCTCACGCCTCTTCTTCGGCCAGAGAATCCATCGGGACCCGCGCCGGAATCGAGGAGGAACTCATGCGGCTCCTCTCACAGGCCGTCGACCGCCTCAGGCTTGAGTGGTCTCCGCCGACGCTCTGCTCCCGCTGCTAAACGGGCCGTTCCCTTTCTGCCTGAACTTCACGCCAAGCTCACGAAGTCTTGGAACGCCCATCTCTCGGCCAGAAACCGCTCTGATGTTTCCACCTCGCGCCGCCGAGAAGAGCTATTCGGCTATTCCCCCTGTCGAGGACCTGGTCGCTGCACACCTCTGCCCACCCTTCGCGAGATGGCGGTCTAACCCTGTGCTTCCCTCTAAAGTCTGCAGAGTAACTTCTAACTTCCACGCCCACGCCTATTCCGCCGCCGGCCAAGCCGCTTCTGCGCTTTACTCTGTTAGATAATTGCATTACAATAGGCTAGAATAAGGGGAAAGTAATAGCACAAGGCAAATAGTTTTTGCACAATGAACCCACAGTAGCCTAACGTTACCCGTACTAGACAAGGTCACTGTTTCTCAAAAAAAAAAAATAATATCAGATTCATTAGCAAAATTAAGGCTATAGTCCGGAGCTTACCTCTTGCTCCGCTTATTTGTTACTGGGGCAATAGAGCGCGTTTGTGACAAAACAATACTAACATTATAGGGCCTGGTAATGTTGCGTCTATTGCGTTCGTTATAAGTTTGTTATTTCAAATGTAGGCGCGAGGGTATGCGCGCTCATAATGGAAGCGACACAGTCGCGGTGCGACATGCTCATTTTTTGTCCTTTTTTTAATTATGTTTTATTAACGTAGTTCGGGAGGAACACGTCAAATGGGCTACTCTAGCATCATCAATCAATCAATCTGTCTACAATCGGTAATCAACAAATACTCTAGTATCTCCAGCTGTGTTCAATCATCAGTAATTAACATATCTACCCAATCAGCACGAAGGCAAACCATATATAAGCACAGTCAAACTCACCTAAGGATGTTCTACAGTCTTCAGAATAGGTTTGCCTGAACAGCCGCCATGTCGGAGATCGAACTCTTCCCGTCAGATGACGAATCTCTCTTCTCTCAGGACTCTGCCTCAATTCCAGCCACTCCAAGGACCGTCATTTCACCACTAGGTACCATCACCGAGTCTCCAGCTTCAGGGCGTGGTCGCCAGCCAATCCGTGCCGCTACTCATACGCCAGAACGACGAAGACAGCGCTCACCTCCACCAACGAGACGCACAGATTCTTCTTCGTCCTCATCATCCTCCTACTCACTGGCCCAGCCAACCATTCCTGCAATCGGGAAATGGACAGTGTTAGGTCTAAGGCAAGCTTTGACCAACGCGGACATCCACTACACCAGACGGATGAATAAAGCAGAATTATACCAACTATTCTCTAACCTTCATCCAACAGGCGCCCGCTCTAAACCCTCATCTCCCTCTAAGGTCTCCAATAAAACAACAGACAAAACTAACAAAGGTAAAACACCACGTACCCCTCTAATCCGGTATTCCTCCACAGCGAGACTGGACCACCATCGACCTTCAGGTAGGAGCAGCACGCCGTCAGCTAGCCTGGGACGGGCCCCAGTTTCCTCCGCCGTTAGATCACTACCCTCTCCGCCTTCTGCTCAGCATCACTCATTACCGGTCACCAACAGCAACCGTCTTCCCTCTAGCGTGAGGTTGCCTCCGCTAGCAGGGCAAGTGCAACCTGCTGTTACTATTCCAAATACTCTCCATCTTTCGTGGCCCGCGGCTCCTGACGTGAGGTTGCCTCCGTCAGAATCGCGGGCTCAGACAACTCTCCCTTGTTTTTATCCTAACCTTTTTTCCCAGCTGGGGCCTACAGCAGACCCTAGCGTGAGGATGCCTCCGCTAGCGGCGCAGGCCCAGTCGCCTTATTTTCCATCTCAGCTTTATCTCTCCTTCCCGGTTGCTTGCCAAGCTCCAGGGGCCATCTCAAATGCAAGACCACCTCCGTTTTCCACGGTGCCCCCGGATTGTCTACCACAAAACATGCTTCCTCAGGCAAAATCACCATTTTCTCTGTTTACAGCAACTCAGATGCCCATACCTCCAAACACCATCGCCTTGGAACCGCCCCCTGTCGCCAGCAACATCCGAGCGCAGATCCTATCAGGTGCGGATATTGACCTATCATCTCTCCTTTCTCTGCTTCCCCCATCTGATTCAAATCGCCAGCTCGATTGCGGCGACTTCTCAGTCACCCTAAAAAATCAAAACAACACATCATCCCGGATTTTGTCATTTTCAGAATTTTGCATTGCATTCGGTAGATACACAGAGATTGTCTGCGCTGCCTTTCCCCATAGGAGGCACGAGCTCAATGACTATCTTGCGATCGTGGCAGAGCTCGGGTTATCTTATGGGGGATCACATTTTTACACATACCACAAGCTGTTTGCCGCTAAATGTGTCGTCCGAATCACCCTATGGAACCAGTGCCAATATTGGGGCGCGCTGGACACGGATCTTCACAATAAAATCTTCTTGGGCGTTAAAAATATTTCCTGCCCAGTCTGTAGGTCACTCGCCCATTCCACCACGTCTTGTCCTCAAATAAATCCATCAATTCCTCCAATTCCAGTTCCTAACCAAGAAAGATCAACTTGTTACATTCCACGGCCAGCTACTACAAACTTTGACTCCTCTGGAAGAGCCTCCGCCTTTTCCACAAGACGCCAGGTCTGCAACCATTTCAACACAGGCGGCTGCTCAAGACAACGCTGTCGGTTTCTGCACATCTGTAATTGTTGCGGCGGCGCTCATGCACTGTACGCACTGTATGCCCCGTAAAGAAACACATCAATAAAAAATTCAAAAAAATTACTTATCGACTCCCGTAAATATTTTACGTTTGTCATCTGAATTGTCTCAGCACCCTGATCCTGAATTTACTAAATATTTACTGTTTGGCCTCGAGCATGGTTTTGAACCAGGTCTCGAAAGTATCCCCTCACAAAATTTGATTTGCCATAATCTCCAATCAGCTCTCATAGAACCCGAAGTAGTAGACAACCTGATCAATAAGGAAGTTCTTTCAAGTTTCATGATCGGATCTTTCAATACACCCCCCCCCCCCCCGCGCGCTAGACGAATTCTCTCTTCGCTATCACCAAGCAATTTCCAAGCAATTTCATTAATTAAAAATGTTGGCCGAGGCGCTTGGCTCGCCAAAGTCGACATTACTTCGGCTTTCAAAGTGATGCCCATTCACCCAGATTGGTGGCATTTATTCGGCGTCCGATGGCACGGAAAATATTACTTCGCCGTCCACCTAACTTTCAGCTGCAAAAGCAGCCCCGAGATTTTTGATATGCCATCGGAAGCTATTTGTTGGATTCTTTCAAACAACTACGCAATTCCCTACCTCATTCACCTGCTTGATGATTTCCTAATCATATCGCCCCCTGATGCCATCCCAGCAGCGCATCTCACCACAGTTCAGAAAGTTTTTTCAGAGCTAGGTGTCCCAATCGCCCAGGAGAAAACCAGCGGCCCAGACACGTCCACCGAGTTCCTGGGCATCAACCTGGATACCATTAAATTCCAGGCTTCTTTACCCAAAGAGAAAATCGACAGAATAATTATGGTATCATCCACGTTATTGGACAGCCCAAAGTGCTCTAAGCTCGAACTCCTTTCTCTGTTCGGCCACCTAAATTTCGCAATGCGAATAATCCCGCAAGGCTGCCCCTTTATCTCACATCTTCTCTCCCTTGCATCCTCCGTTTCTGCATTAGGAGACCAAATATATCTAACCAATCCATGCTGCGAGGAGCTAAAATTGTGGATAACTTTCCTTAAACAGTGGAATGGATTGTCTTTCTTTTACAATACTTTAGTGTCCCTCCCAACCGATATCCAACTCTACACCGACGCTGCCCCTTCCATTGGCTTCGGGGTTTTTTACCAAGGCCGTTGGTTCGCATCCACCTGGCCACCGCAGCTTCTAGACATGACCCATTTTCCAGCCTCTTCAGCTTTGTTTGAACTATATCCTCTCGTTGCTGCTGCTTTTTTATGGGGGAAAGAATGGTCCACAAACAACATTATTGTTTACTGCGACAATGAAGCAACCGTGCATTGCATTAATAAAACCCGCTCTCATGCACCGGCCATGATGCCACTATTAAGACGCCTCACATGGATCGCAGCTTGCGACCAATTTATTATAACAGCCAAACATGTACCAGGATCAAAAAATCGAATTGCTGACTCTCTCTCACGCTTTGCTTTCCAGAAATTCAGACAGCTGGAAGCAGACCCCAACCCAACGCCAGTACCTCACTATTCGGAATTGATCTTTAAATAAACCACTCCTTGAGAACACTGCTCGACGCCTCTCTTGATTCTATTTTCCAAGCCTTTTCCCCCACAACTCTCCAATCATATTTAACAGCGTGGAGATGTTTTAAAACTTTTCATTTAATTTATGAACTACCCTTCCCGGATTTCTCTCTGCTCACAATCACATCATTTGTTTCCTACCTCAACATAGCAAAAAACCTCCAGGTTGGTTCCATCAAAGGCTATTTAAGTGGAATCCAATTTTTCCACAAATTAATTTTCGGCTCACCCTCTCCTGCTTTAACAAACTCACAGACATCACTGCTTATAATTAAAGGCATCCAAAAGACCCATCCTACCCGCCCAGATGCCAGACAACCCCTAACGCTGGACCTACTCGCCAAATGCATCCGCACCCTCCGTCTAGGCTACCATTCTATTAACACCGCTCGCACTCTGGACGCAATGTTCATTTTGGCTTTTTTGGGTTCCTCAGATGCTCCGAACTTGCTATTACCTCCAATTTTAACCCCAAAATTCATCCCACCATTTCAGATTTACCCCTAATAGATGACGAAACCATCTCCTACTTTATCAAACAGAGCAAGACAGAAAAAAAGGCCATTTCATTTATATTTTCAACCTCCATTCACCCATTCACCCCTCCAACCTTACCAAACCCTCCAATCCTACCTTCATTTCAAAAATTCAACAAGTAAAGACCCTTCAGACCCACTTTTTACAAATGACTCAAATCAACCAGTCACACGCTTTTGGTTTCAAAAAAATCCAAAATTAGTTCTAACACAATCTGGCATCCCAGCCGAACACTTTTCAGGCCACTCTTTCCGCATAGGTGCCGCAACCACAGCTGCCCAAAAAGGACTCTCACAGCAACAAATTCAAGCTCTTGGTCGTTGGTCATCCGAAGCTTTCAAAAGCTACATCAGATCTAACCGCTTCCACATCAAAAAAGCACACCAAACCCTTATCAGCTAAATCAACTCTAACTCGTTCGATTGCTGGCGGGGCTTACCCATTCGATCAGTGAGCATTTAACTCCCGTTGGATGGTCCGGGAACCCTCCCAATCCGTAATAGCTAAACATCTTCACGTCTAAAGCAGCAGGGGCTTACCTGTCTGATCGCAGCGAGTATTGAACTCCCGTCAGACACCGCAAAACCCCTTCCATATAAATTGACCACCTCATCACCAGTGGAGGCTTACCTGTCCGATCGCAGTGAGTATTGAACTCCCGTCGGACACTGCAAAAGCCCTCCCAAAATTATTTGTCCACCTCATCGCCATTGGAAGCTTACCCGTCCGATCGCTGTGAGTATTGAACTCCCATCAGATGCCGCAAAAGTCTTCCCAACATAAATTGTCCACCTCATCGCCAGTGGAGGCTTAGCCGTCCGATCGCAGTGAGTATTGAACTCACGTCAGATGCTGCAAAAGTCCTCCCAATTTAAATTGTCCTCATCGCCAGTGGAGGCTTACCCGTCCGATCGCAGTGAGTATTGAACTCCCGTCAGACGCCGCAAAAGTCCTCCCAATATAAATTGTCCTCATCGCCAGTGGAGCCTTACCCGTCCGATCGCAGCGAGTATTGAACTCCCGTCAGACGACGCAAACATCAGCCCTATTATTTCTATTTTTGGGGGATGCAGTTCCTGGCTGCTGTCCGATAAACTAGTTTTGCATTTTTGGGGGAATACTCTGCGTTTGAGCCAAGTACCAAGATCAGAGCTCTCTCACCGGACAGCACGCCAAATATGTTTACCAATTGAATCTATCCGACCGATTTGTAAGTGTGAGTTGTAAGTACGTTTTATTAACGTAGTTCGGGAGGAACACGTCAAATGGGCTACTCTAGCATCATCAGCTGTCTACAATCAGTAATCAACAAATACTCTAGTATCTCCAGCAGTCTTCAATCAGTAATTAACATATCTACCCAATCAGCACGAAGGCAAACCATATATAAGCACAGTCAAACTCACCTAAGGATGTTCTACAGTCTTCAGAATCGCTCCGCCACCCCATCTCCTCACACTCACCAGGTCACTTCCTAAATAGGGGGGAATACTCTGCGTTTGAGCCAAGTACCCAAGTAGCCAAGTATCAGAGCTCTCTCCCCGGACAGCACGCCAAATATGTTTACCAATTGAATCTATCCGACCAATTTGTAAGTGTGAACTCCTGAAATCTCATAATAATGTCATGTATTGATGGTTTGCTAAGCTAACATGCTAGCTAGCTGGCGCTAGGTGCACCTGCCACCCATCTGTTATTTTTTTATGAATTTTTTAAATATAAATGCTTACTGAAATCTTTCTTTTTTTCAAAAAAGGCAGTTGATACGGTTTCAAATGTGAAGTGAGTACTTTTTTTCTTTTTTTCTCCATTTTATGTGTTTGTAGGATATTTGTTAACAAGCCTTCATAAATAGACCAGCCAGCAATCACAGACATTGATAAAAGCTGAGCCGTGTTACCCTCGTCAAGACCACACTGTTGCAACGTTGCAATTTCTACTTCATTAAGGACATTCCCTTGAGGTAGGCCATCTTGTTTTCAATGGGGTCCATATGGGAGTGAAAGTACAAAATATGCCAGCTAGGATATTAATATGAGCCAATAAGACGCAAATCATTATTTGAACAGGGTGTAAGGAGCTTAAGTTTTCACAAATTTTAGATTCTAATGTTAGGCTATAACCCCTACTATTTACTATTAATTTTCCAGATATTTTCTTGAATGTGAAATATTATTTACAATTACAGTATGCATAAGATTAGAGTGTATAATTATATTTATTGATTTGAGGGTAAATCCTTTGCTCATTATCACCAAAAGTTAATTTTCATAAAACTTGTAGGATCTACCAATCACAGCTTTTGAAATGATGACTCATACCTAGCAACGGGGTCAACCACACCTCCTCACTAAGAAAGGATTTTCCATCCATTCCTTGCTCAGAGTTCACTGAAAATGTACTGGAATCACTTTTAAACTAAAACTCCTGGCAAGGAATTTTTAGGTTAAGTTAGGAGCTCTCTGAGAGGATTCTCAGAATCTTGTATCCCTAAAGAATTTTTGTGCAAAAAGTGGCTCCTAGCGGACAAATTCTAAGAAAATTCTCCAAAAAAAAAAAATTCTGGATGAATGAAAATTAATGCATTCCGTTTTCTTTACATTGATGGTCAGATGGTTCTTTTTCAACCAGTCATGTATCAGATTAAGATCAGTTTGTAGCTTGGAATTTATGACATTAGGATTTGAATCAGAGAGAAAAATCGGTAACACTTTATTTCGATAGTCCACTTTAGACATTCTACTAACTATAAGTAATTTTTCAACTACATGTCAACTAACTGTCACTAGAGTATTAGTAGACTGTCAGCATACTATTTGCTAACACTTTATTTTGTTGGTCCCCCAATAGACATTCAACTGACTATAAGTAACTTGGCGACTACAAGTAAACTTTAAACTTATAACCCAAAGCCTAAAACCTAACCATAACCTAACAGTCCACTGACAGTCTACTATAATATACTAATACTCTAATGAGAGTTAGTTGACATGTAGTTGAAAAGTTACTTATAATTAGTAGAACGTCTAAAGTGACTATCGAAATAAAGTGTAACCGAAAAATCAAACTCAAAATCAGAGGTCCCACAATGCACCGCATTGCACAGCTCCGCAAGCCACACCCACTAATCCAGAACGGCGCAAACAGAGAATTCACTCTTCTGTCTACAAGGCTAACATTAGCTGTCACCAGAGTTTGTAATTCATTTCACACAAAATGTCTAGTTGGCTGTGGCAAGCAGGACGATCGAGGGCGAGGGATCCAAGAGGACGGTGCGTTGCGTGAAGCCGGTGGCGTGAGTGATAATGTAAGACACCTGTGAGGCGCGCGCCAGTCTCGCGTCTCTCACGGAGGAGCGAAAGCATAAAATGGGGAGCGACGACAGCAGATTAGAGGTCTTCACAGTGCACCCGAGACCCGTCGGCCCGGGACCCGACCTGGGACCCGTACGGGTTCGGGTCTATATTTTAAATGATCAGCCGGGTCGGGTCCTAATCTATTACTTCGGGTCCTGGGTCTGTTTAACATTGTGTATAATAACAACGCATTCTCATCCTTTAGCGTCATATAGGACGCTATATGACAAAACGGCGACATACTACTCACATGACACCCGTTATCGTTAATATAACGCGCTGAGAACGGGCTGGTAATACCCGTGCGATCGGAGTGCAATCTCAAGCACGTGTCATGTTTCTATGGCAACCAGAGCAGAGGTTCCACCAAAACACGCTTTACATTTTCTCCATTGTTTATAATAATATAAATGAACCGTCTTGTTTAATCTTAAAGTTTTGATGGTCAGATTCTGACTCAATGAAGAGCAGAGAGCACAGATATGATCAAGCTGAACAAGCAACAAGCAATCGTTATTATAGTTCAAAAGGGCAAACAGTTAAAGTTATTATGTGAGTTAACTCGAGTCAGAATGTACATGTGCAAGGCTGCATTTGTCATCCATCACCGTGAAATCAAGTGGACTTTTAAAGCTGAAATAATGAATGGATTAAGCTTGGAATAATGAGAGAAATAACATGGATAGAACTTTATTGTCGGTGGATTGTAATGCATCAGTCAGTCAGGTAGTTCTAACGTTACAAGGAAGTGAGACGACGGCTACTAAAATTAGGTAAGACAAAAAGTTTTATTCTTCGCAACTCATGTGAAATAATATGTGACAATCGGGTCCAGTCGGGTTTGTGTCATCCTGCCGGGTTCGGGTCCAGTTTTCAAATAATAGACGGATCCAGGTTGGGTCCGGGCAGTACATTTATGGCATTTCTCGGGTCTGTACGGGTCCGGGTCCAACTTTTGAAATGAACAACGGGTCCGGGTCGGTTCGGTGTAGCACATTACGAGTCTCTACCGGGTCGGGCATGAATTTTTGGACCCGTGAAGACCTCTACAGCAGATCGAGAGAGAAACAGGCCTGATTTTATGATGTGTTTTGTTTCTGTTATGTGTAGGGGCTGCTGGCTTATACTTTCGTTTTGTATTTGTTCATTTTACTATTAAAATGTTTAATGTTCGCCGGTTCCCGCCTCCTTCTTCTTGCATTGGCAAATTATTAGTGATTTACTCCTCCTTTGTATTTATTTCTGTTTGGTGAATTACTGCATGATACCTAGATGTTCTGTAGGCGAAACTATCACAACACAAACGTCAGTGTGCTCGTCTGATTCAGAGATTTCCTCCAGGAGAAATTGTCATCGTTGAAATTCTCTGCAGCAGACGGACTCTGTGTCCAAAGGCCGTAGCACGCAGCGAGAGCACAGGCAACAGCAGGCCGCCGAGCTCGACCCAGTCCGGGGTTCTCGACCGACAGGCAGCCGTCTCCTGCTCCTCCATCAGCCTCAGCTGCTCTAAACTATACTTCGGCTCGTAAAGATAGCCACGAACATCGGATCCGAGCAGCAGAACTTCAAAATCCTCTTCTTCCATATCATGTTTAGTTTCTTCCGTCATTATCATAACTTACTATCTCCACAGCGCTTGTTAGCTTAGCTTCCAAACAAGATGGTGGATATTGATTCAGTAGCCATGTTTCCATCCACTTGTCAATCGAATTCTGAAATTCGGTTAAAAAACTCATGCGGATAAAGCTGGTGAAAGTGTGTTTCCATCCAACGGCTTTAAAGCGAATAAAAACCTGTACGTAATGACGTCACATGCTGTTTTGCGATCAAATTGGTATATCGAATTGATTTGAGACATTTTAAGGTGTTTCCATTTATTTTCGCACTGAATCGAACAACATTCAAGCAAACTTTTGCAAACAAGTTTTGTTAGACAAAACAGATTGCGCCATCTACCAAAAAATAATCAATATTTCACAAGTTGAAGGCTAATAATGCTTATGTGCCAGCTGATAGCGACATATGAATGGGATAATGTATGCGACGCGGTTGTTGTATTCGCTATAACAACCGCCTCACTATATATTATCCTGCTTATTACATATAAATCAACCAAATAAATAAATAAATCAATCATTTGACACAAAATATTGACTTAAAAACGAGTTTATTGATTTAAAAACGAGTATTGCTTCTGCTAAAGAAAATAGTCTGTTCCGTCTCTGAACTGCGTCCATGGCAACGGTGTGTTATACTAGCAGCGCCGCAGTCTGTTAACTAGAAATAACAGACCACATTCTACATTAGAATTCAACCAAGCCACGTAAAAACAAGCAAAACTAACCCAAGAAACCCACTAGCCCGACGACAGCGGAGGTGACTGTGGTTTGGGAACGAGCGCTTAATCAGTTCTGGGAGATCGTGGTTCACGGAAACCCTTTGGTTGAAGCATCTTTTTGCTTTGTCCACTTACATCTGTCTTTGTTGACATCCGCCATGTGTGCGCAAACAGACTGGCCGGAAATGAACTCGTCTTCTGACGTGTTGCAACCATAAAAGGGCATAAAACTTAATCGCAATTCATTATTTATTCGGCAAATAACGTTTCCATCAGCTTTTATCGCATTAGCCGTATATCGATCAAGAGAAAATTCGATGAGACCCAACGTATTTCATTTGAGTCGATTTTCATGAAATTTCATCTAATTTTACTGTTTCCATAAGGCTTTTTTCATTCGATATCACTTAATTCGGATAAAAACATGTCGATGGAAACATGGCTAGTATCTGCAAGTGAAGTCCCACCCACTGATCTGTAATGGGCTTGTAGGGTGAGTGGGTCCCACACCCTGGAATAATAATGAGCTAATGTTTGTAGTCTAAAAGATTTTAATGAAATATGACTTCCTGCTTATCGTGATGCAAAATGATGATTTTTACGTCACAATAAGCAGGGAGTAAAACACTTAAATCCTTATTTCTCCCATCTCATGGGAAAATAAGGGAATAAAACAAGACCATTCAAAAATATGACTGGGTTTCTAAAGATACAAAGCTTAATGCAAATGGGTGAAGTGACCTTTTAACATGGGAGCCGAAATAAAAACGGACACACCACACAGCTGAGTCACTACATTTTGATGTTTGAAAATCTAGGTTTTGACATAAATTCAAATATCAATGTAATTTAAACATTGACAACACACCTGATCCGTTAATAGTCAGCAGTCAGTAGAGCAGGGATAGTTTGGAAACGAGCAGGAGAGTGGCTCTCGAGGACCAGGGTTGGCTACCTTGGATTTAGTCAATGTGAATGATTATTATATGGCTACAATAGTTAACTAGGTAGAATTGTATAACAAATGTCTAAATGCTACATCCACAAAGTAGTTAAAATAAAACAAAATTGTTTACTGTTTTTATTTATTTAACTACCCTCTTATTTAAGTTTATGTTTTATGTTTTCATTAAGAGAATTTCCTAATGTTGTCTTGCCTCTTGACCGCTGCATTCGGGAGAGATCCCAGAAGTGAGGGTATGCATGTTAATGGTCTTTTCCAGCCGTGGGGTTGTCCTATCCAAAACTGAATTTACATTTTACAAATCTTTACATTTACATTACATACTTACATTTACACACTGTAAAAAATTTCTTGTCAAATTAACAGTAACTTACTGGCAACAATTATCCAGTACTTGCTGTATTTCATTTAACAGTAAAATTACCGTAACACTAACAACAGTACTGTTAAGCATACTGTAAATTAAATAACATTATTTTACTGTAATTTCTTACCATATTAAAGTACAGAATTACACTGTTAATTTTTAATAATACTGTGTAGTATGAAATGTTATTGTATTTATTTTATAGTGCTACTGTGTAACCTGTAGAAAATCCGTAGAAATATTATTTTAACTGTTAATGGGAAATAGAAAAAAGAACAATTGAAGCTTTAACTGCACAAGGTTTATTGTGTATGTTCAAACACATTAGCGCATTTATAATATACATTTAAATACATTAATACAATTAAATACATTAATAATAAAAATGTAATATAATACAATAAAAATCATGCATGACAATCATGAACAATTATGCATAAATACATGCAAAAAAAATATCAGGTAAAATAGAAAAGATTAAAGGGGTGCTATCTGATCAATCTATTAGAAAGATAGTTCATAACAACTCATCCACCCACTCCCTGCTGGGGTAAAACAGCTTAAACTAGTCTAAGATTGTCTATTGGTTTGAGATAGACTGTCTAACTGGTCAGTTGCTGATTTTAAAGGGTTTTGGCTGCTTTCTATCTAAGGGACCAGATTTGCAGGGCTGCGAGACACATATAAACTTATAAACTATAAAAGCTTTGACAAGTAAACCACCAATCCAGATGAGTATTACAAAATGACAAGTTATCCAGTGTCCTTTAAAAAAAAAAAACTAAACACAAAACAACCTCATCATGCACATGTGCCATGAAAAACTTGCATTATGGTATTAATAATCATTTATATGTAGACTTATGTTCTAACTTTTGCAATAGGAAGTTTTCTATCCAAGCTTTTATGCAATTAAACCTTAAACTGTACAACAACGTTTATTTTCACACAACAATTCTTAACAACTTGCAGATAGACAAAATTCACAGATGGATAATAATCTGTTTAAAATGTTCTCAGTGGGTCAGTGCTGGACCAAGGTATAGTAGTAGTAGTTGGATAAATAGAATAAATAAATTAGATTAGATTTACAATTCATCGGTCGTCAAGATGGATAGGGGTCTTCTTAACATGCACAGCTCACACCTGTGGAAAAGGAGAACAGACAAGACAGTTAAAATACAGTACGTTTTTGTTGTTGTTGTTTTGGCTAAACAGCAAAAACAGACAAAATTATGTCTAAAGTGTAATTCACTTAATACTAAAATCTTGTTTGTTGGACTGTTGTTTAAAATCAATTGTTAAAGTATGTTCATTATGTCCTCAGTTGTATGCTGTGTAATATAATGCAATGCTATACTGTTCAGTGTTGTGCATATGTTTATGCCACAAGAGGGCACTAAAGTATAGGCTATGGAGGATGCGTTTGTATTATTATTATGTTTGTCCAAGTTGATTTACCGTAGTTAAGAGGATCATATTACTGAGAGAATCTTCATTAGAGACTGATGTGTCAGTGTCAACAGCTGAAATAAATATGCCAAGAACGGCTAAAGATAACTCATCTCTATCGTCCACTCTTTTCTTTTGAATGCAACGCAACTGAAACATAACTCAACATCAATTCATTTACGATCACGTGAAAACGTAGGTTAAATCTTGCTTGTGTGATACATGACTTAATATTTTGGACAAAAATACACCTGGGCGCTTTCCGTGGTCCATCAGTTATCACTGAGGTAACGTTAACGTTAAATGGCAGAACGCCAGGTCAGGATTTACACGAAAAAAAAAGCGTGAAAAAATCAATAAGAGGAATTGACACTTTAATTTTATAACAATAAATCCGAATCCTAACCTTGGATATCCGATTTCAGGATATCGATTTTCAATTCCTAACCCCTATAAGTTATAAAATAATGAACGTGCAGGCGCTTTCACCGACTTAACGTGGTAAATAACAAAATGATTAGACCATTTTGACCTTATAAGAGGTTACATATGAAATATATGTTAATAAAATCACATATTTAATCAAGTAAGTTAGGCTATCAAGATGAAAGAAATCCGCGTCTGACTTAGGCTTATAACATTCCGCGGCCAGTTCTTTCTAACGTTAATCTGTTAACGTACGTAACTCATATGGTTTGCATAAAAATATGAATTACTAACCAGATATGTATGGCGAAAACGTTGCCGACAGCGACGCGATGCACGGCCTGCGCGTTCTTACAGAGAGAAGGGAACTGAAGAGTTCTTCATAAAATGGCAGCTGGTTGTGGTTATTTTTCGCGGTCATTTCGTACTAATGTATTTGAATTTACAGTAACATGCCCCAAATGGCTACATTGAAGAGTAGCCTATCATATACATATTATATTAAAATGTCTAGAATAGATTAAATTGAATGTAGAAATCGTGGTCAGCTATTCTAAAAAACTTTAAAGTTATTAGCTAGAATCCGTATACACATTATAAGAATTATTACTTACCAGATGAAGAAGTTGCAGGTCGGCAGAAAAGACAGCAGCACCACTGACACGACAGAGAAACTCTTCCAAAGTCAAATATGCTTTCATGCACACCCCACTGACATAAATTATGTCATAAATTATGACTGTTAATGGTCAACCAGTGCTACATTTTTATTTTAAATGTAAGAATAACATTAGTAGGCTAGCAATTTTTCCGTGGAACTGTGTGTGGTGTTTTTCGCGGTCAATTTGCACTGTATTTAGATTAACAGTAACTGATAATTTCCCAGAATGCATTGAAATTCTACAGTAACATACTGTCAACTGTGTGCACAGTACATAACTGTTGAAAAAACAATTTAATACTGTGAAAACAACTAAATCTACTGTAACTTACTGTACATAGATTATACAGTAAGAAACTGTTGAGAAAAACAGTATAATCCTGTGAAAACAACAGAAATCATTTACAGTGCATACTTAACATTTAAATTTTTTTCACTATTTAAACACATTTACTGCAGAATATCTTTTATTGGCATAATATTATTATGCAGACATTTTCAAAAAACGTACCTAATTAACCTTAAATAAATTAGCCTTTTTTTAAACCACATTCTCTTCCCTCAGATGCTGTGACGAGGTGGAGCCTAAATGCCACAGAATCAGACGTTGATGCAGCAATGGCGGACACCTGAAGCAAGCTCCAGGAATGGCTGGATATAAAAAATATCCATAAACAAAACAAAAACCATAAAGCCATAAACAAATTTGGTAACACTTTATAATAACTACACGCTAATAATCATTAGTTAAGCATGAGTAAACCATTAATTCATCATTCATAAAGCATTAATAGACATTAATAAGCAGTTCATAAATACAGCTATAAATGCTTTCTTCTTGATTTAAAAGCATATCTATAATTTGTTTAATAATTGTATTTTCATCCTTTATTAATGATCAATTTATCATTTCTAAATGAAGAATTGCATTTTTTATGAACCAGTTATTTAAGAGTTTTCAGTGGTTCATACGATTACTTAGAGCGAGTAAGTAAATGATTAATAAACTATTTAAATGTACATTCATACATCTTATTATTATTATTCAGACATATAGTGTTGGTTACTTAATGTGTTAATAAATGCTTTATTAACATGTTTTATTGCTGTAATTAAGGGTTAACTTGGGTAGTTATAAAGCATTTAGTAGTGGTCAGTTAACTATGTTCGTGAGCTCATCTAAAGTGAGGACTAGTCATGCCTTGTAAAGCATTTTTTAAAGGCTGTTAAATATTTCTATGTTCTGTATCACTGCGTTGTGTTTGTTTCATTTAGAAATTATTAATTGATCATTAACAAAGTATGAAAATACAATCATTAAGCGCATTATAGATATGCTTATAAATCAAGAAAAAAGCATGTATAGCTATATTTATAAACTGCATATTAATGTCTATTAATGTTTTATAAATGATGAATTAACGGTTTACTCATGCTTAACTAATGATTAATAGCATGCAGTTATTATAAAGTGTTACCACTTTTGTTATATTTTAGTTTAATTAATGGCTGCTTAATCTTAATGTGAAACTGTTAGGGAAAATGTAATTGTAGCCTACTATTTTTATAATCTTTTTTGAGTAGCATTTTAACAACTGAAAGACAAATGTAATATTCACAATAAAATGTTGTTCTAAATTATAACTCTTTTGCTTTAGTCAAGAACTGTGTTGATGAACACGTTTAAACGGTTTTATAGACGTCCAGGTCTGACCGGACCAATTTTGGACCTTTTTAGAACCTTAGTCAAGTTCAGATGTGTAAAAAAAGCCTGATTGATTGCCTCTTATGAACTTAGACAATATAGGTGTGATTATTTGATATGCAGGAATATATATACACATTGCTAGCAACACATCCAGAAGAACTAAAAAAAATAAGCCCATATAGATGTCCATGGACGCGCAGAAAAGATGTGGAATTCATGGCCAGATGACGTCGAAGTTCAACTTTCATTTTGGAACTATTTTTCAACCATGACGGGACGTCTCGGATGGACGTCTTTTACAGTCAATAAATGTCAAAATGTTTGCTGGGTCATGATTCTTGCGTGAATTATATTTGAGACTTTTCTGCTTCCATAATAAAACGATATCAAGTTCGAGTCAATATCATCCGACTCAATACTCAATACCAAAATCGAGTTTGATAAATATTCGGTAATGTTTTAGTGCCAAAAGCAGAACGAACCGCACGCGCCTCACGGACTGTTTATCTGCTTGGCTCAAAGAAGTCCAAATGGCAGTGCAGCGTGCTTCAGAGAGGGAGGGCTTCAGAACTCCTGACCTGATATTTTTATACACGATTCAATAAATACATTTGTTTGACAGGGAAGCTGTGCGCAAAAAGGAATATAGCCTATGTTATTTTTCAAAAATAAAAAAGCACCCCTGAAAAAAGGGCACTTTCTCTCCAGTAATAAAAAGGCCAGGTGCTCAAGTCCCTATTTGATGTGTACACGTACCTGTTTACATGGACCAAATGCCAAAAACAAATGCCTTTCATTTTCTCATAATATACATTGCACATCACTGCTCTTTTCACAAATTAAGTTGTTCGGAAAAAAAACACCAGTTGACAAGGCTAATCAATTTTGAAAATATATACTTTCACATTCCCAATTCATATACAATACAAGTCTGCAGAAGAGGAACTGGTTTATACTGATTTGAACACTGCAACACATGTTTAGAGCACAACTCACTCACTCACTTACTCTGAGAATGCACTCGGAGAGAGAGAGAGAGAGATGAGAATGCGATTAATCTCTTAGAAGTATGAACCATCAAACATACATGAGAAAACAGCCACAGCAGCACGACAGCGACACACAGTCCTGATTTATCGGGAGGCGGAGACAGGGATGCATTTCTCTTCTGCTGTGCGTGTGTGTGTAGGAAGTGCCATTTGCTTGTTTATGTGCTTTAATAGGATTCGATTTTATAGATTTTTTTTCTTTTTTTGGCTTTTATAGCCCCGAAATTCCTCATCCCATTGCAGCTTGATAAATTCATGGAATTGAAAATGGCTCTCTGGCCTCCAAACGAGTGTAAAAAATAACAAAGATTCCACTGCCTGCATGAACCCATAAAACACTGGAGTGTATGACCGTATGTCCAGGAATGCTCTTCCGGAAACATATTTCTGCTAAAACGTTCTCTGCTGTGAGCTGTAGGAGTTGATCAGATTATCGGCATGAAAACTGTGGGACGATCGCTGCTCAGCTTTATTTTAATACGGATTAAAAGTCTAAACTGTTGCTTTTAAAACTCATCTGATTTAGGAGGAAATTGATCTGTTTCAGTTCCCACCTGTTCACTGCTATTTCGCTGATATAAATGTGCCATCTAAATTAATTTGCATTCTACATTCAGCACACAATCATAAAGCATTCATAAAGTGTGCACATGCTGGTGAGCATGGTTGAATGTTATTAGCCATTATTAAAGTGCTTTAGTGACTTTTACATACATAATTCACTTTTTGTTGTTTGCATTGTTCCTCACTGTTGTTCAGGGATCGTGTTCCCTTAAAATGTTCTTTATGCGTGAGGACGCGAGACGCTTGCAGCGCCATTTTGTGTTGGTTTTGTTTTGGAGAATAATAAACGACACACGCATTTGTGTGCTCAATGTGAGAAGTTGTCTCTTGCGATTTTCTACAATTTCCACACTGGTGACCCCGACATTAGTCTGCTGGACGTATCCAGTGACCTAACACGACCATGGCCACGAACGCTGTCGCCCTCAAACTCCCCGAATTCTGGAAATCGTCGGCATCGGCTTGGTTTGCCCAGACTGAAGCACAGTTCGCGTTACAAGGGATCACTGCGGATACAACAAAGTATTACTACGTTGTGTCGTCTCTCGGTAATGCAACGGCATCTAGAGTGGCGAGCCTTCTTACAAACCCTCCGGAAACTGAGAATTATGCAGCACTCAAAGCCCACCTGTTAAAAACTTTCGGACTGACGGACGCTAAGAGAGCCGGTAGGCTTTTCTCCCTTCAAGGACTGGGTGACAGCAAACCATCCGAGCTCATGGATCATATGCTGGATCTTTTGGGTGAGCACAGACCCAATTTTCTTTTTATACAGCTTTTCCTGCGTCAGCTGCCTTCACAAGTGAGAGCTGCATTAGCCAACACCACAATCACTGACTGTCGGAGACTGGCCGAGGAGGCGGATACATTTTTTTCTGGCGAGTCAGGGACATTGCGCGGCCGCGTTTTTTCCAGCGCACATCGCTCCGGTGACACGGGACGACTCCACCTTTATCGCGGCTACCACTTCTCAACGGCAGCAGTCTTCTGGCCCCCAACAACCTTCAGGCTTGTGTTTTTACCATGCAAAGTTTGGAACTAAGGCTAACAAATGTCGCCTACCATGCTCAGTAGTGGCCATGAGTGTTGGCCGCATAGGCAGGCTGCTTTTCATCCACGAGAGCATCTCCAGACTGCGTTTTCTGTGCGACACAGGAGCACAGAGGAGCGTCCTGCCCGCATCCCGTTTGGACATGGTGACTGACAGCCATGGCCGCCCAATGGAAGCTGCCAATGGTAGCCCCATCCGCACTTATGGACAAAGGTATGTCGAATTGTGTTTCGGAGTACAGCGCTTCGGCTGGAACTTTGTTACAGCAAAGGTGGCCGTTCCCCCCCTCGGTGCTGATTTTTTGTGTGCACATGGACTGTTGGTAGATGTAAAGAACCGCCGTCTGATTGACGCCGTCACGTTTTGCTCTTATACATGCACGCTCAGCGGGCCTGACTCCATAAGACTGTCTAGCATGCTTTCAGTTTCTGACGATTTCCACCGTCTGCTTGCCAGATTCCCAGCTCTCACTCAGCCCACTTTCTCTGCATCTGCCGTGAAGCATGGTGTGGAGCATCATCTCGCCACTACTGGTCCGCCCATCTATGCCCGTGCTCGGCGCCTCGACCCGACCAAGCTTGCCGTTGCAAAGGCTGAGTTTGCGAACATGGAACGCCTGGGAATAATTCGCAGATCCGACAGCCCATGGGCATCGCCTCTTCATATCGTCCCCAAACCTGGTGGCAGTTGGCGTCCGTGTGACGACTACCGGCGGCTTAATGAGGCAACGGCACCTGACCGCGATACCCAGTCCCGAACATACAGGATTTTACAGCACACCTGTCTGGCAAAGTGATTTTTTTGAAGGTGGACCTTGTTAGAGGTTATCATCAGGTTCCAGTACATCCACCGGACATTCCCAAAACGGAAGTGATCACACCGTTTGGTCTGTTTGAGTTCCTTCGCATGCCATTTGGCCTCAAAAAGGCCACCCAATCTTTTTAACGCCTCATGGATTCTGTGTTGCGGGACCTGCCTTTCCTTTTTGTGTATTTGGATGACATCCTAGTAGCGAGGACGTCCAAGTCTCAGCACCTGGCGCACCTCCAAACCCTTTTTGAGCGGCTTAGCCAGCATGGATTGATTGTCAACCCCGCTAAATGCCAGTTAGGTTTGACCACCATCGACTTCCTAGGGCACTAAGGAAGGGGCAGTCCCCCTCCCATCAAAGGTGGAGGTGGTAGCACAGTTCCCGCGCCCTCTCACTGTCAAATCCCTGCAGGAGTTCCTCGGCATGGTAAATTTTTACCACCGTTTCATCCCTCAAGCCGCTCAGCTCATGCAGCCATTGCACGAGGCCTTGAAGGGTAAACGCTGTATCCTGGAATGAGAGTAGAGACAGGGCTTTTGCAGCCATGTTGGCACATCCTTCTCCAACAGCCCCCATCTCCATCACCTCGGATGCCTTGGACTATGCTGTTGGTGCTGTCTATGAGCCGTGGGTAGACGGGGCCTAGCAGCCGCTGTCTTTCTTTAGCCGTCAGCTGCGTCCCTGTGAGCGGAAGTACAGCACATTCGACCAGGAGTTGCTGGGTCTCTACTAGGGGTGCAACGGTACAGATAGCCCACGGTACGGTCCGTACCTCGGTTTTTGGGCCACGGTCTCGGTTCGGTTTCGGTACATGTTTTGTGCAGAAAGAGACTGCTATTTCATCCCAAAAATATGTTTTATTTTTCTTATGAGCATAAACAGAATGTCACAGTAATAACATCAATGTGTATGGAATAAATTAACACTCTAGTCTGTACTGAACCTCTTCAACTACCACTTATGAAATACAAAATGTAAACGAGGAAACTTTAAAATATTCAAGTGGATCCCAAATCCAAACCTTGATAACTGGTAAATGAAGTGATCAATGTGAAAGAAAAAGTGCACTTTTACCTTTAACATAACTTAGCTTGTGGCTTGAATAAAAAGAGCAGAGCAAAATAATATAATTTAAAAAAAAATACTGCATTCAGGATACAAAGTGCAATGTTATTTACTCATCCACTTTTGAGAGATTCTTGTGCAAAAATATACTGCAGTCAAACGTTTGACTGGGTTTGCGTTATGCATCCACTATGTGCTGGGAATGTAGAGAGTAGGCTACGTGGAGCCGAGGTGAGGTGTTTATTTAGTAAGCGTGAGCGCGCTGGGGCGGGCACGTAACTTACATTCGCAGCCTGACTCATATGAGTATTCAATGTGCGGCGGCTCGCTAACAACAGTGGGTTGTTTTGAATGAGACGACCCGTGTGAACGGGGAGCGCTTTATGAACGTCTATGACGCGCGAGCAGCACCGGTCTGTTCGTGTGTCTGTTAGAGTGAGCGTTCGTGAGCGACACACACATTACCTGATTTATACGTGGTTGAACTGGCCGTGTGACAAACAAAGCGGGCATAAGCTGGACACGAGCGCAAGTTCGCAGGCGAATTTAATAATGCGGAGCGTTGTTAACTAATTGATCCATAGCTATATAGTAAGGCGCTCCCGAGTCGTCTTTTGAGAAGATTAAAGGCTTTTAAGTGTGCCTGTTATAGTGCGGAAAATACGGTAAAAGGATCAGCACGAACTCTATGGCAGTCTTGGCAGAACCGAAGTCCCGCGGGACACGAGGTTAGATTGTCCCGTGCAGGGCTGACCGAACGGTCCGGGATTTTACCGTGTACCGTTGCATCCCTAGTCTCTACCTCGCCATGCGA
Source organism: Pimephales promelas (assembly GCF_016745375.1). The sequence continues at coordinate 9,344,983 of NW_024121155.1, forward strand.
CACTTTCGTTCCCTGCCGGAGGGCCGACATTTCACCGCTTTTGTGAAGCCGTTGACTTTTGCCATGGCCAAGGTGGCTGAACCGCGGTCCGCCCGCCAGCAACGGCATCTGTCCTACATTTCTGAGTTCACCACGGACTTGCAACACGTCGCCGGTAAGACCAACCAAGTGGCGGACTGCCTATCACTGGCTGTGGCTGGGGCAGTCCACCTGGGTTTGGATTATGACCGCATGGCAGAGACTCAGGCCACAGACCCAGATGTGCAACTCTTGAGGACAGTAACAGACGTTTATATGTGAATCTCTGAGGTGGAACATCAGGACACGCACACAGCTCAGTTACTGAATATCCATTTATTATTCTTCTGCTTGTCACTCCTTAACCCTTAAAAGAACAGGAGTGACCTCTAGTGTCTAGTTGGTTATACTACATCCCCCCCTTTTAGTCAGAACATCTCTTGTTATTATTCTACATACTTATATTCCCATGGCTGTATAATTCCTTTTCTCAGGGAACAAACATCTCAATAACATAAAACATTATAATTTCTTTCCTAAGCTGGAAGCCAGGGTAGACTGCCTGGACATTCCTGACTCTGCTGAAGGGATTATTCTGCCCTTTTTCTTGACAGCAGGTCTTCCTATGCTAATTCATCTCATATGTCCATTCTTTCTGGTGGACGGGAAATCCTACCCGACCATGTCACTGTACCATTGACAACTTGCTGAGTTGGTTCTGGAAGAACAGTAAGGTGAGCTCTATTCCTTCTCAGTGTTCCCATCTCAGTTTCTACCTGATACGATCTGGGCGTTGATGCTTCTCCTCGGACTGTGCCAATGGTCTTTGATGTCCTGATCCACACTTTTTGCCCAGGTATGATGACCGGTAGATTTTTCGCTCTGTGTCTAGATCTGAATGTTTCCTGTTGTTTCTCTTTTAACATCCTATCTTTCCTTCTGAACACTTTCAGGCCTCAGCAGAGTGGGACGTTATATTAAAGGAATATAGCAGCTCCCAGTCTCTGCTTTAACCGAGGAGTTTAAGTGTGCCAAGGTCAGACTGGAAGTAGAGCCAAAGGCTGCCCTTCAAATTGGGGATATCGTGGGACAGGTACAGCATGGAAGAGGGGGTTTTGGGCTCAGTTTAGCACCTCCTAAATGGTACAAGGCAGGCCCAGCTCAAAGGAGGAAGCTGGTAGTCAACGAGAGCAGGAGGAGAGGATGAGGTGTATAAAGGCCATTTCCCAGGCCAAGCAGGGAGAGTGGTGGATAAGATGGGAGAGTGTGGAACAACGCAAGATGGGCTGGCAAGACCTCTGGTCAATGGAAGAGTGTAGGATCAGTTTCCTTATCAGGTCAACATATGATGTTCTTGTATGGATTTGTACAGGCCGTCACAATACGGTTTCATAGAATTCTAGATAAACTTGAAGATTCTGTTGGTTTATTTGTTGCGGCAATGGCTCAGTGGTTCATGTAGGTTGTCTACAAACCGGAAGGTTGGTGGTTCAATCCCTGGTTCCACCTGACCAAGTGTCGAGGTGTCCATGAGCAAGACACCTAACCCCAACTGCTCGCGACAAGCTGGATGGTGCCTTGCATGGCCGACATTGCCGTCGGTGTATGAATGAATGGGTGAATGTGAGGCAATATGTACAGTAGCGGTTTTAGGCATGGGCGAACCGGGCAGTCGCCCGGGGCAGCATTTCTTCATGTCACATGGGGGGCAGCACGAGCAGTTAAGATTTTGATTAAATTATTGGCAATGGCGCCCCTGCTTGCTGAGAAGGAGCCGCTCACAGAACAGAAGCGATGTCGAGGGGGTCTCCAGTTCACGTATCGCGTCTTTTGCGCGGTCAAGGTCGTTATTTCAAATAGGCGCACAGGAAGCGCACTAATTATGCGCTGTAAGGACTGTGCCAGGACTCGACACAACCCCCCCCACACACACACACACACATTCATCCACTTACTCCAGTGAGTATCAAGTTACAAGGCTTTGGAATGTTGCCAAATGTCGCCGAACAAAGAGACGGACATTTCTGTTGGTTAAAGACATAAAAAAAACATCAAATATATTTTGTTTTATGTATGTGTGTTCTTCCCCATGTCACAGTGAAATAACTTTGTTTGGTCACAGCGTAAATAGAAATTAGAAATACCTTCTTCATGCATTTTAAACATAAGTGTATATTCCTTGAATATAACGTAATGTTCCTTGATATCTCTAGAATGCTTATTGAATGAAACACTCGAATATGCATAGAGATGTAAAGTAAAGTGTATTTTTAATATGTTTTGCCGACAATGAAGATCAAACGGTTTTACTATTAACCTCCGTGAACACACCCCCTTCCACGAGGAGCGCGCGTTGAGGAACAAAGAACAATAAACCAAGAGTTCCCGCGAGCAACGTCCATCTCCCCGATTGGCTCAAGCCAACAGGAAGGGGATGGATTTCGCCAAGGGGATAAAGGTTGCGAGTCGGCTCCGCCTCTGCCCTTCCTTTATTCTGACCTTCTCAGAGAAACATGTAATGCTCGCAATCTCCTCACGGAGATCTGATCCGACCATGGATCTTTTCTTTTGTTCGTGTAAAAGTTTCGTCTTTTCCTCAAATGGACTACCAAGTTCGTCTCCCAGGAAAGGAAGTGGACTTTGCCGTAATATTTCCTTGGGTAACGTCACCTCAAAGACTTTAATCCTTTCAAACACTCGCGCTGAATGCCAACGAACGCCACGTGACTCCCCACGGAACAAAGGAGCCACGCGCAAGCAACCGACCATGCACGCGCCGGGACGGGCAGTGCAAAAACGCTGCGGCCGCGCTCCACGTGACGTGCGCACACAGGACAGCACCTCCAGTCGACACGCGGCCCGAACGGGCCGAGCAAGGAGTCCGCGACTCACACAGACCAAATATGCTCTGCAAGTATACCTATTTTTGGAGCTTCTAAGAAGCATAAAGAAAGTGTCTTCATGGTGTTCAGAAAGGTTAACTGACTGTTTTGGTGAATGTAACTCTCTCTTTCTCTACAACTCTCACTCACTCTCTCTCTCTCTCCAACTCATTTACGCGTATCCATTGTCTAAACGCCCCGTGTCGTCTTAGTTTGTGTTTTAATGTTTGTAAATACATGTATCATTGTAACGTAGTAAATGCTTAAGTAGTTGCTTTATTAAATACAATTATGCTTACTATGACTGAATCATTGTCTTGCTCATAATACCAGTCAATGAAAATTTGATTTAAAATGCTACTAGCTGTAACTAAAGTTACCTAAAAGGGTATTTGTTTATAGAGCAGGGAAGGCAAATTCTTGTGGCCACTTATTAATATGTAAGACCAGTCTGATCCAAATCTCTATGAATAATTATTAATTATCAATTAATTATGATATGCAAATTTCCCCTTGATCAGACCCGAACAGAGTCTTTACAGCGCTCACGGGAAGCACGCTCATAAACATTTCAGCACGTGCACCCAAACACTTGGGTGTTTTTTCTCTTCTCCGTAAATAAATCTTTTAGCAGAGATACAGCAAGCGTTTTTCTGTGGTGGAAATACATTAGCTACTAAAACTTCTTTGTCGTTATGGAGAGCGCAGTGCATGGTTGTATAGCAATGACAGCCATGGGGAAATCGGACCGAATTTTACTATTAATAATAAAAGATAAGCTACTGTGCATTAAACACTAAAAGGTGGTCTCGCCCTTGGTGTAATTCAAAGTAGAACCGCCACTGAATATGTAAAGCGCTTTGGTGGCCATTGGGTCTGTGAAAGCACTATATAAATGCAGTCCATTTACCATTTTACCATTTATTTGTAAAGATTGCATAGCTGGGCTGAGTTGAGTGGGGGACGGGGGAGGGTGACTCTGGGACGTCAGAGTCAATGTCGAGCCCTCTTGAGGTGTCGTGGGCTAGTAGACGAAACACTGAGGATGGAAGGTGCCCACTTGAAGACCCTAGAGATGTTCCCTTACTCGGCTCAATCCAGACGGTTGTGCTACTGGTCCACTGGGGAGACCATACTGTAGTTGCAGCCGTGGAGTGTGTTGATGCGCCAAGTACACTGCAGCCGTTAATGCCGGACAGAAGGGGAGTCACACCACCATATGGAAAGAAGCGTAAATAGATGGAGAAGCATAGTTTATTGCAAAGCTACGTCTTAATTTGTGCTAATCTTGCTGAAAGCCAAATACAAATCTGCATGAAGTTTTAATATCTGCTCTTGCATAATGGAAATTATGAAAAAAACTTATGGGGTATTTTAAGTCGTTTTAACTGCTATGAGGAAAAAAATGGATCACTCCTGGCTCTCGCTCAATCATCTGACCATTACACTCACCAGAATAATATTACATTTCCCATCATTCAACCTGTCACTCAATCACACACACCTAACACACATCAGATCTCATCACTGGCACTATGAATGGAGCACATACACTACCAGTCCCCGCTTTGCCTCGTCGTATGTTTCAAACCGCTTACCTGCTACTTACCTGTTTGATATGCCTATTTACCTTGATTGCTAATCTTGTTACCGCTTCCAAGTCGATTTCCAGTCGCCTCATCCATCTCAGGATCTGCAAGTACTCCAAACTGTTATTGTCACGGCGTGTTGAACGCAGAAGAGGAGACAGAGTCTGGATTCAGAAGAAGATGACTCTTACTTACAAAAATATAAGGCAAGGATACAGGGAAACACGGGGTAACATCAAACATTGACCGACAAAGACTGACTGAATGAGGGAGAACTAAATACAAGCAGGAATCAAACATAATGAGGTGAGAACAGGTGACACAGATGATCAAGACGAGGAACAGGTGGCTGATGAGGGAGTGAGTTCAGGAGTGGAGACGAGAGGATCCTGGGAAGTGTAGTGCTGATGACAAGACAGACTGGTGCAGGCGAACGATTGTGACATCACTCCCCCCTCCCGGTAGGCGTGACTTCACGCCGTAACATCAATGGGGAGGGGGGGGGGGTGGGCGCCCTCCAGGGCGTAGCAGGAAGAGGGTGTGGCCAGGGCGGAGCAGGACGAGGGCGTGGCCAGGGCGGAGCAGGCTGAGGGCGTGGCGGAGCAGGCTGAAGGCGTGGCCAGGGTGGAGCAGGCTGAGGGCGTGGCGGAGCAGGCTGAAGGCGTGGCCAGGGCGGAGCAGGCTGATGGCGTGGCGGAGCCGGCTGTGAGGACCCTTCGGGCGGCCACGCCGGTGAGGACCCTTCGGGCGGCCACGGCTGTGAGAAACCTTTGGGCGGCCGTGGCTGGGACACTGCCCCCCCCCCCCCAAAAAAAAATATTTGGGCTGAGTCCCCGGATTAGGAGCAGACGGGGAGTGGGCGGTCTAGGGTTGGACGGTCTCGGGCTGGACGGTCTCGGGCTCTGGCCGGACGGTCTCGGGCTCTGGCTGGACAGTCTCTGGCAATGACTGGGCTGGACGGAACCAGCGGTGAGGAGAGTTCGGGCTCGGGAGGGCTGGACGGAGCCAGCGGTGAGGGGAGTTTGGGCTTGGGAGAGCTGGACGGAACCAGCGGTGAGGGGAGTTCAGACTCGGAAAGGCTGGACGGAACCAGCGGTGAGGAGGGTTCAGGCTCAACGAGGCTGGACGGGACCAACGTTGAAGGAAGCTCGGGCTCGGCAGGGCTGACGGTGAGCGCAGGCTCGGCAGGGCTGACGGTGAGCGCAAACTCGGCAGGGCTGACGGTGAGTGCAGGCTCGGCAGGGCTGACGGCGAGCGCAGGCTCGGCAGGGCTGGACGAAACCAGCGATGAGGAAGGTTCGGGCGTTGGAGTGGGGCTGGTGCCGTCATCGATGGTGAAGGGAGATCCGCAGGACACCAGCACCCACTCCACATATGCTGCGAAACTCCCTGGGGGACCGTTCCCAGACAACTGCTCTCTGGTGGCGGTGTTGAGGCCAGCATATAGAAAGCTGCAGAGGCTGTCGTCCGGGAAGGTTGTGGATGGAACGAGGGAGAGGAAATCTGTCAAATGATCCTCCAGGGACCAGTCTTCCTGCTCTAAGCAGAGTAGTTGGACCGCCACGAAGGTATCCATACTTTTGGGGTCGGTCAATCTGTCACGGCGTGTTGAAGGCAGAAGAGGAGACAGAGTCCGGATTCAGAAGAAGATGACTTTTACTTACAAAAATATAAGGCAAGGATACAGGGAAACACGGGGTAACATCAAACATTGACCGACAAAGACTGACTGAATGAGGGAGAACTAAATACAAGCAGGAATCAAACATAATGAGGTGAGAACAGGTGACACAGATGATCAAGACGAGGAACAGGTGGCTGATGAGGGAGTGAGTTCAGGAGTGGAGACAAGAGGATCCTGGGAAGTGTAGTGCTGATGACAAGACAGACTGGTGCAGACGAAGGATTGTGACAGTTATCCAGTCATCCCTTGTATGAAATTACAGTATCTCCCTTGTATGTGTGTGTTTCAGAATGTTTCTTAAAAAAAAAGAAAAAAAAAACTAAATGGCTAATATTTTGAACAAACGTTTTAAAAACATTAAAGTTCTGATTACTTTTAACGATCGTCCTATTAATGTTACTGGAAGAACTTTTGCTCATAACTTTGAGAGAATATTGCTAGAATGTTAGCCTGTATATAATAAGGTCTCTTTTGTTAAAAAATACATTGCAAAACTAACCCGCTGTCTAATAATAGAGCCTCTCGTACAGGGCCATTTGAAGGAATTTGGGGACCCCAAGCAAAATGGACATGGAGCTGGAACAGATCTGCGTCGTCCTTATCCCGTTAAAAAACATATTACAGGATGTAATTTTAACCATATTCCGTCCGTTCGAAAAAGAATTGCACTAACTATTCGTTGCAAGCAGCATTTGCCGTCAGGCAGGTAGCTAACATAAACATATTTTTGCTATAGCATAACGTTACCTGCTGCAAAATTACACCATATGTACAAGACAAGTAGAGTTATTTTTATGCAGTGTAATTTATCACTTTACTAGGGGTGGCACGGTACATGAAAAAACATCCGAACCGTTCGGTTCGCTTGTCTCGGTTCGGAGCGTGTGTGCTTCTCACGGTACGACGCATGCGCAATGTAGCCTCGTACCCGTATGTGACGTGTGTTTTCTTTTCGCGCGGCATAAGCTTGTTCGACTTGAACCGGAGCTGCACAGAGCGATCCGTGAATAACATCAAACTAGCGCGAGAGCGACAGCTCCATGTGGTTTTCCACTTTCACGGTTTTTGATGTCATTACCGATCGCTGTGTGCAGCGCCGGTTCAAGTTAGTAAACAAGCCAGTAAAAGTGGAGTATGGAGCGCTGCAGGTCATGGCATGCGGAGAAATGGCAAGTGGGAGAGATCAAGTCAAGTCAAATTCAGTTTGTGCATGATTGCATATATACATTTTATACTGTATCCTAAAGTGTGGATAATTAAGCTATATATCACATGCTGAAGTACATTTCTGGAGTGTTAAAGATTAAAAGAAAAAAAAAATAACAAGAACCGTACAGAACCGAAAACCGTGACCCTAAAAGCGTGATACAAACCGAACCGTAGGTTTTGTGAACCGTGCCACCCCTACACTTTACCACTATCTTGTCCTTTTCTTATTCTCCTCTTCCTTTCTCTTCTTTCTTTCTTTTTTTTTTTTTTTTTGGCTTGCACAAGCATAATTCCGCTTCATGATGACTGCCGAGGAGGTTTGTATTTTACCGGCAGCAGAGATCGCGTGGTTGGCTGGCTACTGTCAGCAACTACTGAGGGGGGCCCCCTTGAGGGGGATTCCGATAACAGTGTCATTGCACTTTACTGCATTGACTTTCAAAGGGGCTCTCGCAGTTTGACGTTGCATTTTATTCTTAAACAGTCGTTGTCTTGGGGCCCCACTCCAGCTCGGGGCCCCAAGCAATTGCTTGGTTTGCCTGTCCTGTTGCGACGGGCCCGCTCTCGTATGATGCTCCCTCATCCAGAGATTGTGGGCATCTGTTGGAGTATTTCATTTAAATCATAAGAGAGCAATGTCTTTAGTGTTTAAATCGACTGTAAGTCTTCAGTTATGAGCTTCAGCTTAAACGGATAACAGCTCATTCCTAAAACTCTCAAAGTGTCATAAAAGCTTTTCAATACAGCCACTTAAAGCATACTGTTAGAATAATGTAATTGCACAGCTGAAATGGGAAGAACGTCATGTTTTTAAAGGGGTTCATAATCAAATTCTTTCAATGTTTACTTGGGTTCATTTCTTTCTGATATTCTATTTTCAGCAGAACGCAGAAGGAGGCATTTTGAAGAAGGTCATCCAATCACAGAAAATGTTATTTACACCAATAATGTGATGCAGCTGCTGGGCAATCAAACCTGGTTGTGGAGTAAATAAAGAAATTATAGTAAATATATTATGATAATATAAGTGGCCCTTTCTAATGAAATGAAAGCATACGGACAGTTACTGTAGTGGGTTAGACGCCTTCTTAAGGCATGGTTTGAGGAACACACCTAGAAATGGTATACCTTAAGTTATAACTTAAGAGTCTTCGTAGTGCACTAAGGCTACGTTTACACTGCAGGCTGAAACGACCTAATTCCGATTTTTTTGCCCCTATGCGACCTGTATCAGATTTTTTCATGACAGTCTGAACGACACAGATCCGATCTTTTCAAATGCGACCCAGGCCACTTGGGTATGTAGTCCAAATCCGATATGTATCCGATCTTTTGAAATGCGACTTCAATCTGAACGGCCAGGTCACATATATCCGACCCGCACGTCATTGCACGCACCTGTAGCTAGCCAATACACGCTAACTCCAACGCGTTTCTGCACTGTTATGGGCCGCTGCAGACGTGTCTCTTCCCCAGTGTTGTGCCTGAACGCGTTCATATACTGTATTACTGCCTGATGAACATTACTGTGAACACGTTCATTCTGGTGTCTGTGAACGTGCGCTCTCTCTCAGTATAACTTTGTACATAAGGTGCCAGATTGATTTCTATAGAGCCTTCCAGGCGAAAACCTGGCTAAAACACATGTAAACATGCTTTAAAATGTAGCGAAAAAACACCTGTAAAGACTCTAGGCGGGTCTGATCAGGGGGGAATTTGCATATCATAATTAATAATTGATAATTAATAATTATTCATACAGATTTGGATCAGACCGGTCTTACATATTAATTTATGAATTTTACCCATATGCATACATGTGCATCCCCGCAATCTACCACAAATTAATTGTTATTGATTGCAAGGACCACGTTTTACAAGACAGGCAAAATCAATTAGCTCAATTAAGTTATATAGCTTGTGAAAACAAATTCTGTGGCCACTAGAATCTGCCTTCCCTGCTCTATAACCAAATACCCTCTTAGGTATTTATAGTTCTGTAAAGCCTGTAGCTTTAAATTGACATTTCATTGACCCGTATTATGAGCAAGACAATCAGTCAAGGTAAGCATATTTTGTATTTAATAAAGTTACTACTTAAGCATTTACTACGTTACAATGATACATGTATTTACAAACATTAAAACACAAACTAAGACGACGCAGAGCGTTTAGACAATGGATACGCGTAAGTTGAGTGAGTTGGAGAGAGAGAGAGAGAGTGAGATAGAGTGAGTTGTAGAGCAAGTGAGAGAGAGTGGGTTACGTTTGCCACAACAGTCAGTTAACCTTTCTGAACACCACGAAAACACTTTCTTAATGCTTCTTAGAAGCTCTAAAAGAAGGTATACTTGCAGAGCATATTTGGTCTGTGTGAGTCGGGCTCCTTGCTCGGCCGTTCGGGCCGCGTGTCGACTGGGGGTGCTGTCCTGCGTGCGCGCGTCACGTGGAGCGCGGCCGCAGCGTTTTGCACCGGCGCGTGCATGGTCGGTTGCGTGGCTCTTTTGTTCCGTGGGGAGTCACGTGGCGTTCGTTGGCATTTAGCGCGAGTGTTTAAAAGGCTTAAAGTCTTTGAGGTGACGTTACCCGAGGAAATAGTTCGGCAAAGTCCACTTCCTTTCCTGGAAGACGAACTTGGTAGTCCACTTGAGGAAAAGACGAAACTTTTAGACGAACAAAAGGAAAGATCCATGGTTGGATCAGAGTCCCGTGAGGTTTACATGTTGAAGGAGTGCTGGAAAGTTCAGAAGAGAGAGATGGCGGACCTGCGTTCTCACATTTATCCCCTTGGAGAAATCCATCCCCTTCCTGTTGGCTTGAGCCAATCGGAGAGTGGATGTTGCACGCGGGAAGCCTTCTTTTATGGTCCTTTGTTCCTCATGACAGGGGGGTGTGTTCCAGGAGGTTAATAGTAAAACCGTTTGATCTACATTGTCAGTAATACATATTAAAAATACACTTTACTTTACATCTCTATGCATATTCGAGTGTTTAATTCAATAAGCATTCTAGAGATATCAAGGAACATTATGTTACATTAACGGAATATACACTTTTGTTTAAAATGCATATCGAAGGTATTTCCAATTTCTATTTATGCTGTGACCAAACAAGTTATTTCACTGTGACATGAGGGAAAAACACACATACATAAAACCATTGAATACCTTTGTTAAATGTCTTTAAAACCAAAAGAGATGTATTTCTCTTTGTTCAGAGACATTCGTTTGGCCACATTCCATTGGTCCCATAAAAGTCTTGTAACTTGATGCCACTGGGGTAAGTGGATGAATGTGTGTGTGTGTGTGTGTGTGTGTTGGGGGGGGGGGGGGGGGGATTCGCCTGGCCAAAATCCTTACATCTCCCCCTTTTCGTTAGGTGAAGTCCTTGTGTGACTTCATCGAACGACACCATCGCAATGGACGGATGGCAGGTGAATCATGAGGGTCAGGTGGCAGGCGGCGGCTAGGCTGAGGTAGGGGCTCAGCTTGCTGAGGTTTGACGCAGTCTCCAGCGTGGTACCCTCTTCCTGAGGGTCCCGTGGTGGCTGTGGAGGTTTGTATTTCCTTGCCTCTTGTGCAGCGTGGATGTCAAGTGTCAGGGTGTGGTTGATTACCGTAGAGGTACCCAGTGCAGAATCAGCTGCAGTCCAGGATTGGACAACCGGTGAGGCAGTTGTGCAGTGCAGTGCAACAGGTGTGCAGTTGAGACACAGCTGTCACTGGGAACAAGTCCAGTTTGGCTGGGCCCCTCCTTTCATCGTTCATAATTCCAGTTCTGGAATCAGGGTGAAATCGTGGGTTTCGTCCTGGCTGGGACTTGACTCAGGCTCGGTCGCAGCAGGGTAGCTCGGGTCTTGGAGCAAAGGCTGCTTGGTGAATTTTAGCAAAGTCATTCTGGCAGACAGTGAACAGTTGTCTCGCTGGAGCTCACTTGTCTGGTTCAGTAGAATGCTGTGAGCGTTGCGGATTTATCACAGTTCCTTTCAATTTCTTGATGGTCTGTGAGGAGGCACTCTGTGTTGTGAGTTACCTTTTGGCTGTGGGATTTCAGTTCGTTTTGTTGCTGGACAGGCCGGTGTTTGACTGCGTACTGACAGCAGCGGCGTGGGAGTCCATTTAGCTCTGCTTGCGTGGCAGTCGACCATATGCTGCCTGATGTCGGACCCGGCGGTGAGACGGTCGACAGTAGCTGTCCACTGGTTGGTCTGAGGCCCAGGAAGACGACCACAACAGCATCCTGTAACAGAGACAGGGGAGAGAGGGGTGCTGCCTGATGTCGGATCCGGCGGTGAGGCGGTCGACTGGAGCTGTCCTCTGGTTGGCTGGAGGCACAGGAAGACGAACACAGCAGCATCCTGTAACAGAGACAGGGGAGAGAGAGAGAAAGGGAGGAAAGATTTCAGCGGCTGTCGGCTGGGACAGTCTGATGCCTTTGAGGATGCCGATATGCCACTTGCTGCGATGTCCTGGTGCTGCGGTGTGCAGCCCCCATGGTGCGTGACTGGGCATACACTGGCATATCCCCCTTTTTGCACCGTGGCAGCACAAGCCGTGGCGAAGTGATGTCACGAGGTGCATGAAACTGAGGTGTAGGGCCGTTGAGCAGCATGTTCTTGGTGAGCTGCCTGGTGTTGTGTCCGACGGCAGGCTTGGGGGGTCGGAGGGGTAAAGATGTGGTAGTCTCAGAGTTCATTTGGTTAGTCAAAGTCTTTAGTGAGCTGAAAGGTGCAGGGTAGCAAGTTCACCTCTCCATTTGGTGTTGAGGCTGTGCCTTCATGGCTGGCTGCGGGAGTTCTTGTGACCTCTGTGACCTGCCAGTTAGGTTCTCTTGACCTGTATGACTGGAGGGGGAGGGGTTCTTGAACTTGAGCTCAGACATTCAGTTGTTTAAAGTCTATTAAAGGCTCAAAGCGATCTAACAGATCTTGGGCAATCAGAAGTGGGTATGTGATGTTCGTGATCGGTACACTGGGTGAATCAGTTTTGAGCCAGAAGTTGTTTTGGCTGTAGGGTTTTCATTCAGCTCACATGTTTGGGCTTTGAGAGTGCGTTCTTGACTCTTAGCTTTAGCAGTGAGTCTTTCGAAGAGTTGGGCTAACCTTAGCGTGATGTTTGAGCTAGTGTCTGACAGGCCTTCGAGGCTCAAATGATTGTCTCTTGTGGTGGCTATGTAGAGTCTTTTGTGCCACCCCCCTTTTGTTTAGGGTTCCCAGAAGTTTTGGCGTCTGGGCTGGTGTTGTGATCAATGAGCGGTTAGGGCCGGTCTTGTGTGGGAACACCGGACTGTCATGCTCGGTTGTGCAGCTGTCAGTTGTGGTGCTGCTTGGTGTTGTCGCTTTGTGATGCGACAGTGAGCTCTGTGGTCTGATGCTGACGAGCAGTGTTCTGGGTGTCTGGCTTGGGTCTTGCGCTGAGACATAGGATGTCTGGCTGTCTTCCTTGTGAGGTCTCGTGAGAAACGCTTTCAGCACTTCAGGATTTCTGCCGTCTGTGACGTGGCTGCACTGTTGTTATCTGATGTGTGCTCAGACTTGTGCTTACCAGTGGCGTGTTAAAGAGGGGTACCGCTCTGGGCTGGTTGGGCTTGAGTCTTTTGGTGCTGGGGGTGCGGCCCCATTCTGGGTCGCCGGCTGGCTTCCAGAAATGTTTCAGAGCTCTTGCTCTGAGCGTTAGATGAGCACCATGACTGTTGTGTTGCCCTCTGCTGGCCTGGAACGGTTTAACTCTCAGTGAAGGTGTTTGTGATGTGTGGGGTGCCTTCTAGAGGCAGCTCTGAGTCGTGCTCGGAGACAGGTTAGTTTGAGGGTTTTTACACAGTCTTTTCGGCAAAAGTCTTTGCTATATGTGAGCTTTGCGGGCCCAGTCTCGTAGCTGAGGTAGACATGCTACAAGCACAGGCCAGAGTGTTTAACCGACTAACTCACTGTTGGGATGCAGGTTTTAAGGGAACAAAGTTCCTGAAACTGGTATCCTTTTCATACCTGGTGGTTTGCTTCTCGAAGTAGGCTTGCCGAAGTCGGTGGATTTCAAGTCGGTCTTACTTGATGTCCACGGTGGTGATAAACCTTGGTCTGATTCTGGATCAGGGGTGTTAAGCGATCAAAGCTTATTGCAACAGCTGGTAAGTCCATTTTGACAGTCTTCTGTTTGACGATCTAGAAGCTGTGCACCTCGCGACTGGACGTAATCCATATAAGCAGAATCTGTTTCATGCAGTCCATGTTGGTTAGACAGTTTGCAAGTGAAAGTCTTGTCTGCATGTCGTGGTAGATGCAGGGTTCTGAGTGAATCTTGGGACCTTTCTGGTTAGCTTTGTTGCATCCTTTTTGGAGCCATGCCGTGGTTTGGGGCAGTGGTTCCTTGCAGGTTGAGGTCGGGTTTAAGCAGGGGCTCTGTGGCATTCTGGTACACTTGTTGTGAGTGACTAATGCATGGCCCTAAAAGTTCAGAAACTACTGCTTAATAAGTTAGTTAAGTGTTTAGCATAAAGCTAAGTGTCTCTTGTGTCCTTATCTTAGCTGTGAATGTTAGGGCTAAGTCTTGTGTGGTTCCGAGCGTATTTCCTGGAAAGGACATATCCGAGATGAAATAAATAACGTAAGGTGGTCCTTATGACTAAATTATTTCTCTGGACTTAGCTGGTGATCCATCTATGGCTCGACGAAGTGAACAATAATAGGAAAAGGACCGCTTTCTTATTTAAATTCTGCTTATTATCGACCCTCAGGACTAGGGATGGGTATCGTTAAGGTTTTATCGGTATTACTACTCTTACCGATACCGCTTATCGATCCGGTACTTTAACGGTATTCTTATTGGTTCTTTTTTGGTTTTTTTATTATTTATTTATTTTAAGAATTAAGAACATAATTAAACTTTATATTTTGAAATGTAAAATAGAAAAAGCAAAACGAAGAAAAATATATTTTTGTTATGCAGCAGTGTGCAGGCTTTTTTTGTTTATACAAAAAGGACACATAAGAAAAAAACAAGTACAAACACAAGAATACAATTAATCAAAGATACAAATTATATACAAAGTGCTTTAATTTCAGCAAGGTCTACTAACATATCTTGTCAGGAAATTGTTTCTGTCTGAAAAGAAACCTAGTAATCAAATATAAAATAGCACTGTAGTTTATCATAGATAGAATAATGCTTATTAAATCTAAAGTTACTCATTTAAAAGCTGTGAGTGATTTTCTCTGCCTTTTGTTGTTTGATTTGCATTAATGGCTGAATCGTCAGCAGGTTTAGGCTATTAGACTGCTGCCCCTTTAAGACCGAGTGCAGATAATGGGGACTGATGCACCATCATTTTCTCCCTATTATTTACGTCCATTTAAGACATAATTGTGTTTAAGTGAATAAACTGTGTTTAAGTGAATCTCAGAGCTGGTCATTTTGACATTTTTATGTATATTTAGTAGTTAAGGATGCACAAAGCCCAAGTCTATAGGCTACTTTTCTTGTCTCGTTGCAGTCCGTTTCGGAGCGTGCACCGCCTTGTGAACAGCGTCTCTTGCGCAGGCTTTTGTGTTTTTAATAGCCATTTCCTTGATCTTGCAACAGTAGAAGACAGCATTTTGCAACAATCGCCGATCGTTCTGATTCTGACGGTTACGTTTGGGTTTAGGAAGAACTGACAGCGCTCTGCAGTGCTGTGAAGTAAAGGAAGTTAAGCTGGACAGATCGTTTCGTTTTTTAATGGTTTTATCTCAAATATCTTCATTTTATAATCTTTGGAAGCCGAAATACAAAATATATTAGAATAATACCCCAGATCTAAAGCGTAACCACGTTGAATGTTTAGTTCTGTCCTCATTGTCAAGCAGGGCTGTCGGGTTGCGCGTGCTGTGGCTTTGCGTGAGAGATCACTCTCTCTCTTCTCTCTCTATCTCTTCTGAACTGCGAATTGCAAATTTGCATCACAGACAAATGGTTTAATTAAAGTATAGTTTATATATAGAAATGGCTGGCGATATAAACATGTTCAAGATAACGTCTTTATAGGAATAATAAATAGTAGTCCAACTTGCGTGTATTAATTTCTCCAGTACCGACAGCAGAACCGGTAACGTCTGAGCTTATCGATACAGCGGTCTTTCAAAATTCAGTACTGGGGCCTGTTTAATACCGGGTTTCGGTACCCATCCCTACTCAGGACTCTAGTAGTGCCCTAGTAAATTGTTGAAATTACTTGTGTTGCAGGGTCACAAACGAGTGCATTGGTTGAAACTACGCCAAAATAACAAATAAGGGGGTCTCTGTTTCCTTTCTGGGCCCTATGGGGAATAGAACCACACTTGGACAAGAGAGGAAATGAAATTAAATCATATAGATGACCTAAGGGAATAGCTGCTTGCTATTATCATCAAGGTCGAAGAAATGAAATAATCAATGAGGCAAAATAAAATTAAAATTAAAGCAAAAGGAAATAAAATGATCAAAACACGGGAATGATCTGAGGTCGAGAGTGTTCAGTGGCATTAGTGACTAAACTTTGGGTTTGCTTTGATCAACACTATAGTGGGTTGTAGCGGTTGGGTGTTCAAAACCACATTGTGTGTGTCCCTCCAAAGCTTTAGTCAACATGCCGATGAAAATTCCTACGGTTACACGAGTTATTCTGTAGTTAGTTACGCAGTTTTCATGTAGTTAAACTTAAGTTTAATTAACAAGGCATCTGCGAAGTTCGTCCTTAATGGTTAGCAAGGAGTATTCCTAACCCATTGAAGGTAAACTTTAGCTAATAAGAATGGTAAACATGGAAAGTGAGTAATTTGAAACCCTAACTGGTGTTGAGAAAAGTATTCTAGAATACTTTGCACTGTGGAACACGAGCGGTGAGTAAGGGTTCACGTAAATGATGCTAACTGTTAACCGTGGAGGTTATTCAGCTTAGCCTATGTTGGATGGGAGCTAGGTTAGGTTAGCTTAGCCTAAGTTAGCTTGATGCTAAGCTAGGTTAGCTTAACCTAAGTTAGCTTAGTGCTGGGTTAGTTTAGCTTAGCCTAAGTTAGCTTGATGCTAGGCTAGGTTAGCTTAGCCACCCAGGCTGGTTTGTTTACAAAAGTGACATTACAAGGTAACACTTCCTGTGACAAGTTGTTGCCATGGGAACCAGAGCGTGTCAGAGCAATTCAACAGTACCTGAAGAATGTCTGTATATTTTACATGAATCATGCACGTTTTAACGGGTTAAAAGGAGGCGCCTATACTTTATGATTTTCAAGAACTTTGGTTGCATTCAGTAAAACGCAAATATGTTTTGGCATTTGCTGATTTTCTCATGGAACTCTGTTCTTTACTTTACACGTCTTCTATTTGTTTACAGAGTAAGGAAATAGATTTGCTGCTGAGTCAAAGCTCGTCTAAGCATATATAGGTACGTCTCTCTCATGCATGAGTGTTGGCTCTTCCGCGAGTAACTTGTTTTGATCGTTTAGTGGCTTTCTGCTTGTCGATGCAGCTAAAATTTAGGTGAATTACATCAATCTAACAATAAAATGAAGGCCTTTACTCTGTAGAAAGGCGAGCGTCACCCAGGTCTACCTACATATAACTCTGTCCTGAGCTTCCTTCGTCAGGAACAGGTTTAGTCATACCGCGATTTGGATTTCCTTTTAACCAAAGCAGAATAGATATCGGTACAGATTACAAGCTGCTGAGGTGATACCTTTGTTACACAGACTTATGCTTTAATGCTGAAGTTCTTGATATCAGTTGGGAATCTAAGGCTGTTTTTTTTTTTAAAGTAGAGATGTCAATTTCAGCTATTTGTTTTACCTGCATTTAGACAAGCCAGCGAGCAAAATGCGTGTTGCACGTTGCGTTTTAGTTGGATCGCGATGATCGAGTGCATGCCTGTAGGTTAACAATAGATTAAAACTCGGGTGGTTTTACTACACTCTGTCGTCAGGGTAACGTACTGTATGCCCTGTTCGGAGTTGGTGTTTTCTGTAACTCTTCACTGTCACGAAACCTAATGTTTAACGGTGCTGATTTAAACAACATCTAGAAACTGTCTGTTTCAAAAGAGTCGTGCATAGTCCGTCGGCCGTTGAGGCTTACATGCCTATCTCAGATTCCTTTAACTTAGTAAAATTCTAATTCTACAAACGCAGAGTCTTGCACGGTGTTCGTGCTGTGTGTCTTCTGGTTCTGCAGTTCAGAATAATTTGGGGTTTGAGGAATTTTTACTGGGGGCCTTCACGCCTCGTTGAGTGGGCATGGTGTGGGGCCGAGAGAACTATGGTGACTGACGGGTTTTTGGAGGGAAAGTTTCTTGAAACTGGCGTCCTCCTCAGTTACAGGTTCATTGTAAGTTCCACAGAAAACTCGTTCGGAGCCGGTGGTGATGGTACAGGCCCTCCGGGGTCTGTCTTGCTGGGTGTCGGTGTCGTGTTCACCGGTTGGAGACAGCAGGTGAAAAGTCACTGTCTTGTAGACTGTCAGAGATGTTGTGGAAGGCGGGCTTTTCCACCCCCCCCCCCCCTTTTTCAGCTCTTGTGCATTGGCTGAAATGTGCAGACTGGTCAGGGGAAGCTTGTGGTGTGTGTCCTCCCCTTTCCAGTCATGCTGCAGTCTATCAGAGTGTTGCAACTCTGTGGGTCAAGTTCGTGTTTGAGATCTTGTCTCTGCTGAACGAGCTTGTGGGTGGTCGCACGGGCCTCTTGCGCAGGCCGTGGCTTTTGAGTCTCTTTCAGTTCAGTCTCTGCTCTTTGCAAGAGACTTCACTTTGTCTGAGTTTCTCGTTGAATTCTTTTTAGTTCTTTTCTCTGACTATTCTTCTTCAGTCTGTGTAGAAAATAAGACAGGGCAGTTTGAAGTCTTTCCTCTTCCTTCGGTAGCTCGGGGTCGTTGTCATCCTTGGCGTTGCAACCTCCAGGGCAATGCGGCTCCTTTCGCGGAGGCGTGCGTGTGCGTTGAGCTGGTGAGCGAGGTTGTGACGTGTCTGGCCCAGTCTTTGTCAGCTGCTCTTGGCTCGGGGCTCTGAGTCGCTGGTGGCTTTGGGCAGGGATGGAGATGTCATGAATCTCAGCCATGTCTCCAGGTTGTCCCAGGTTGTCCCAGCGGGTTGTGGGACTGTAGGACTGGAACATACTGGCTTCACTGTGGGCGAGAGGAACACAACACACACAGACAAACCAATGCCAGTTCGACTACGTTTAACGAGCTATAATACAGGCTAAGCCGTGTATGAGAATTTTGGTTAACTGATGCAGACAGTTAAACCGTTTGGTGGGACAATTTGGGTAGGTCATCATGGGTCTGAATGAAGGTTTTTGACAGGGCGCTAGCTTAGGGGTCACCTGTTGGTGCTAACGACTTGGTTGTCAAACTATTCTTCAGCTTTCCTTGGTGTGTCAGAGAGGTTCTGTCTCTAGGTGAACTGAAAGGAACAGAGCACAACAGAAAAGAGAAATGGCAATCTAGCAAAGTTTGAAGTAACATGCAACCATCAGAGATGGGGAGGTCTGTACTGAAATGGCATTAGTAGTACACCAGCAGTGTTAGAAAGGGGAAGAAGAGAAGGCCTAAGCCTGTTTGGAGCCGGTTTGTGGCTCGGAGAGGAGGAAGCCAACCACTTCAAATTACCAGGGGAATCTCTAGATTCTGTGGCAAATAGTAAGTGGATGGGTTTTAATACCTTTTCTAGTTTGCCTGGGGTGAAATGAGGTCATTCTGGCCGGAGTCAGCATCGTGGTTGGTCCTTCTGTTGCCCCACACATGACAGCTGTGTCCCGGGCCTTTCGGTGCATCTGTACCGAGGTGCGCCCTCTCAAGCAACTTGACCTTGAACACAACCGGCGGTGCCAGATTGGTGATATCGTGTTGCGGGCCGCACCAACAGAAAGATACAGGAAAGTCCGAGACTCGCGCTCAGTCAGCGATGGTGACGCAGATCAGACGAACCAGCTCGCTGGACCCAAGGCAGAGATGACTGTCAAAATCACCACAGCACGAGAGAGATTTCTACTTGCAAACACAAAACACGACGGAGAACAAGTGTACTTCAATGTGAATTAAAGGTCCTTTATCTTAGTCAAATTGAGTGTCTATTTTTGTAGAAAAATCAGAGGCAACGGCCTTACTAAAAATTATGGTATAAACAAAAAGGAAATTATGACAATGTTAATTATCAGAATAACCTAGCCTCCATTCAGGAAAGGGATAGAGTGCAGCAATGAAGAACACAGGAGGAAGCGAGCTGTAGTGGCGGGTTTTGGCCACCAAGGGTTTTGGGCCACTCCCTGCTAGTGTTTCACCGGGCTGACAGAGAGCTTGATTTAAATTGCATTCAAACTGATTTAAACACAATTCGAATTGAGCAAATGCATAGGGGTTAAGTAACCATTAGGTTAGTAAGGATACAGTTGTACCGAGACCAGATCAAAATTATTAAAAATAATTTGAAAAGGCAATATAGAAATAAAGCCATAAACCATTCCCAACGGGAAATGAGAGAATTAATTCAAATTAACTTCGAAATTTGTCTGTTTCAAACCAAATTTGAATAAGTGTAGGAAATTAAAGGTTGGTGTCATATTTGATGATAATCACGATTACGGTGAGGGATCAGTGAAAACCAGAATACAACCAACAGAGAGAGCCATGCGAAACAGAGTGAGGTTAGCTGATGACTTACCAAAGGGACGGCCACAAGGGGGCGCTTTCCCCTAAGTGGTCATCAGAAGCTGCTAAGACTTAATTCTGAATTTTAAATTCAAATGTCATTTGAACCAAATTCAAAACAAGTGCACACAGTCAAGGTAAAGAAAATCATGTTATTACAATGAGGCTGTAAATTGCACATGCATTGAAAGTTAGAGAAACTAGTTCAAAATTTCAGTAAGAAAATAGGAATTTTCTAACAGAGAATTTTGAGGAAAAGATGACCTAGCTGTTAGTATCCACACAATGGCGCCACTGCGCTCACACGGGGTAAAGTCAGGACACCGGTGGAAATTTGATACTGCAAAGCACTCAAGGGCGCACCCTAGTGTCTGGCAGTAGTATTACAACCAGCCTGCTGCCCCTGTGATTTTCTCAGAGGGAGAATAATCACAAATATTACGGAATTTTAAATCTCGACGGATTTCTTTCCGGTACTACATTTTACAAGCACGTTTGGCAGGATTTTTTCTTCGCTGCGTTGTGCAAAAGAAAACAGGAATTACTCGTCTGTTTCAAAACTCCAAATAACATTTATCACAACTAGTATTAATGATAAGAATGTTTTCAGTTTTGGATTTTTTTGGTGCTATATTTGTTTAAAACACGTTCGCAGGTTTTCTTCGCTGCATTGTGCAAAGGAAAACAGGAATTACTCGTCTGTTTCCTGCTCCAACAGGCATATATCAAATAGCACTTATGATAATATGCTTGACGGTTTTATACATTGAGTAGCTAAGTCAATGTTTTTTTCAACCAGGAGCTTATCGTTACTCTAACGATTATAATATAAGGCCTTTTAAGAACAGTAAAAGAGCATCGTTCTACCGTATCTTGTCTTCCATTGTTCAAAGAGCTTCGTTCGGACAATGGAGTTAAAATTATTAAAAGTGTCGTTTATGCGCAGAGGTTTCTCTTCCATCTGTGCCAGAACAAATTTAATACTATGGAAACTGCAGTTTGTTTTTAACAATTAACAGTGACTAAAATGTTTGAACATTTAGCAGCTTGTTAAATGTGCTTGACTGAGGCGGCTTTCATGCCCAGATCAGTCATATCGTGAGTTCGCAAAGCGTTCACTCCGATGCGCGCGTGTAATATTAAATATTACATAAACCATATTAAATAACAATATACACATTAGACTGAAACTGATTGCTCATAAACAAGTTTGAAATGCCCGCATTCTCCACCATTGTAAAGACTCTAGGCGGGTCTGATCAGGGGGGAATTTGCATATCATAATTAATAATTGATAATTAATAATTATTCATACAGATTTGGATCAGACCGGTCTTACTTATTAATTTATTAATTTTACCCATATGCATACATGTGCATCCCCGCAATCAACCACAAATTAATTGTTATTGATTGCAAGGACCACGTTTTACAAGACAGGCAAAATCAACTAGCTCAATTAAGTTATATAGCTTGTGAAAACAAATTCTGTGGCCACTAGAATCTGCCTTCCCTGCTCTATAACCAAATACCCTCTTAGGTATTTATAGTTCTGTAAAGCCTGTAGCTTTAAATTGACATTTCATTGACCCGTATTATGAGCAAGACAATCAGTCAAGGTAAGCATATTTTGTATGTAATAAAGTTACTACTTAAGCATTTACTACGTTACAATGATACATGTATTTACAAACATTAAAACACAAACTAAGACGACGCAGAGCGTTTAGACAATGGATACGCGTAAGTTGAGTGAGTTGGAGAGAGAGAGAGAGAGTGAGATAGAGTGAGTTGTAGAGCGAGAGAGAGTGGGTTACGTTTGCCACAACAGTCAGTTAACCTTTCTGAACACCACGAAAACACTTTCTTAATGCTTCTTAGAAGCTCTAAAAGAAGGTATACTTGCAGAGCATATTTGGTCTGTGTGAGTCGGGCTCCTTGCTCGGCCGTTCGGGCCGCGTGTCGACTGGGGGTGCTGTCCTGCGTGCGCGCGTCACGTGGAGCGCGGCCGCAGCGTTTTTGCACTGGCGCGTGCATGGTCGGTTGCGTGGCTCTTTTGTTCCGTGGGGAGTCACGTGGCGTTCGTTGGCATTTAGCGCGAGTGTTTGAAAGGCTTAAAGTCTTTGAGGTGACGTTACCCGAGGAAATAGTTCGGCAAAGTCCACTTCCTTTCCTGGAAGACGAACTTGGTAGTCCACTTGAGGAAAAGACGAAACTTTTAGACAAACAAAAGGACAGATCCATGGTTGGATCAGAGTCCCGTGAGGTTTACATGTTGAAGAAGCGCTGGAAAGTTCAGAAGAGAGAGATGGCGGACCTGCGTTCTCACATTTATCCCCTTGGAGAAATCCATCCCCTTCCTGTTGGCTTGAGCCAATCGGAGAGTGGATGTTGCACGTGGGAAGCCTTCTTTTATGGTCCTTTGTTCCTCGTGACAGGGGGGTGTGTTCCAGGAGGTTAATAGTAAAACCGTTTGATCTACATTGTCAGTAAAACATATTAAAAATACACTTTACTTTACATCTCTATGCATATTCGAGTGTTTCATTCAATAAGCATTCTAGAGATATCAAGGAACATTATGTTACATTAACGGAATATACACTTTTGTTTAAAATGCATATCGAAGGTATTTCCAATTTCTATTTGAAGAGTTCAGATGCAAAAGCCTCTAAATGCCATTTGAAATTTTCTTCTTTAATGATGATTTTTATCAAACTTGTATATTTAAGTTCAGTAATTTCTCTTAAATAACAATTAATAGGTAATTATCATTGCCATTTAAGTGAAATCACTGAACTTAAATATACAAGCTTAATAAAAATGATCATTCTAGAAGAAAATTTCAAATGGCATTTAGAGGCTTTTGCATCTGAACTCTTCATTTATGCTGTGACCAAACAAGTTATTTCACTGTGAAATCACTGAACTTAAATATACAAGCTTAATAAAAATGATCATTCTAGAAGAAAATTTCAAATGGCATTTAGAGGCTTTTGCATCTGAACTCTTCATTTATGCTGTGACCAAACAAGTTATTTCACTGTGACATGAGGGAAAAACACACATACATAAAACCATTGAATACCTTTGTTAAATGTCTTTAAAACCAAAAGAGATGTATTTCTCTTTGTTCAGAGACATTCGTTTGGCCACATTTCATTGGTCCCATAAAAGTCTTGTAACTTGATGCCACTGGGGTAAGTGGATGAATGTGTGTGTGTGTGTGTGTTGGGGGGGGGGGGGGGGGGCAAAATCCTTACACACCCAATCTGGCAACACCAGCCACCAGTGTCGCACCGCGGCCGCCGGTGACAAAGCAAGGAGCGCCGAGGCAGCGCAACTATCAATTAAACGGGGTGTATGACGAGCCTCGGTGAGGATCGGAAAAATCTTACCTTTATGTGCAAACTTTGCCCGTCGATAAAATAATTGTTGTCTGTGTTTGTATATGGGCTGTGGCAATAATAATAATAAAACAAAAGCTCGCAACATATGGAAAAAAAGGACTATTCCGCAAAAAACAAGTGACGTCGTTGACCGTTGATTAATCTTCTGCGCATGCGGGTCACTTCTGGGTCATTTCACGTTCACACAGGAGATCACAAAAGGTCGCATTTAATTGGAAATGTGAACGGCCTTGCAAAAAAATCGCATTTTTTAAAAAAATCGGAATTGAGCATTAAGCCCTGCAGTGTGAACGTAGCCTAAGAGACAACGTTATCGGGAAACTCAGCCCAGTTCAGTTCTTAGACTATGGTGTCAATGCAGGCAGATCGATAATATTGTTGAATATTAAGTGACAAAAAAGGCAAACTACTGCTAGAGGTTTTAGAAAAACTAAAAATCTCACAGTAAAATAAATCACAAATATACCTGTGTGACTTTATATATCATTAGAAAAGGATTCCACAGCATCAATACTAATTTGTGATAATTTTGCAATGTTTTAAATCAATTCAAATATTAATGTTTCAGTGTCTCAATTAAATTAATTTATTATAATTACATTAAATAACTGGTGTCATGCTGCTGTGACCTCAACCTTACAGGCTCAACTGTGACTATCTGAAAAGTGTTTCTCTGTTAACTGTCTTTTATAATCAAAATAATAAACACATTGTTAAAAAAAAAAAAAAAAACCTTACAGGCTCACTATTGGCAGATTATTAAGTGGTGGAGGGTGGCCATTTTGAGTTGACATCATTGTAGTTCTTAGTTTAAGTGCTACTTAAGTGTCTGAAAGTTGCATCTAACAGTCATCTTCTCTTAGAGAAGCAATGGTGTAGTCTACGTGATACGCAGGTACACGCCGTATACCCACTAGAAAATGTCAAGGATTTCCGTATGCCCACTAGGAAATGTCAAAGATCTCTGTATACCCACTTTTAAAAGTGTGATGATTCATAACAACATCGTTTTGTAAAAGAACTTTCATCCATAAATTCACCCCGCCTGCTGTGACGTCTGTGTTTTCGCAACGACACAGATCGAATCGTGGAATCCAGCAACAAATGTAACTTAGCCTACTGTTAAGCGGAATGTCACGCAATTTGGCCATTACCTGGTGTGTGCTGGTATATCACAGTATACTCACTACAAAAAACTAGACTACACCACTGTAGAGAAGTTCTACTTTTTATTAACAATTTTTTGTCAACTTATAAGTCAAAGCTTAAGAGTATTCTTGAGAGCATTTCTGAGAACACATACTGTTCTCAAAAGATCAATTTCTTCTTAGTGTGATTTTAATTTGTAAGTGTAATTGGTCTTAGTGTGAGTGTAATTGGTTTTAAATCTGTTAAATGGAAAAACATGGTTTTGTGCTTGTAACAGATAAAGAGTTTGTTTGGACAATTGCTCTTTCATGTCAGAGTGTTTTATTTAAATAAATAATGTATATTTATTTTTCTATGCATGATTACAACATGATTACATGGGTCAACTCAACAGAGCGTGATCTAAAAGTGAGGAAGGCACTTGCGTGGAGGGCCCTGAACGGCATGAACAGTGTATGGAACTCCAGCCTCTCCCGCCAAATCAGACTCAGCTTATTCTACACGCTGGTAGAGTCTGTTCTCCTCTATGGCAGTGAATGCTGGACCCTGAATCCAATGCTAGAGAAGTACCTGGACGGGTGCTACACCAGGATGCTCCGTGCAGTGCTTAATATCAGTAAGGGAGTGCATGTAACCAACAAAATCCTCTATGAGGGAGTATCAAGAGTGACCGACAAGATTGCTGTGAGGAGAATGAGACTTGCAGGACATTGCCGAAGGCATCGAGAGCCGCCAGCCAGCAAGCTGGTGCTATGGGAACCAACACATGGCCATAGGTCAAGAGGACGCCCCACGCTAACATACGTGGACATACTCAAGAGGGATGCGGGAGCCCAGAGCACCAATGAACTGGCCGGATGCATGGAGAACCGGGATGCCTGGAGGCAACGATGGAAGGCTCGTCTGAGGACGACTTAGAGAGACATGATGCATGATTATGCATTTAATATTTGCATTTAGTATGTTAGTTTGGTTAGAACATAAAAGCCATAAAAACTCTCTTTGCTTCAAGTAGAAAAAGAGATAAACTCTTTTTGTTCTCACTGACTCACATACAGACAGAAAGTAAGGGGCACCTGTCACTTGGAAAATAAGAGAAATGAAATGTTTGAGACAGACAGACAATGAATTGGCCTTTTTCACTTCATTGACTGCAGGGTCTCGTGGAGCAGAAGAGATGAGAAAGTCAGACCTGTCTGCCTCTCACATGAGTGATACTGTCAGCCATGAGCTTAGCTGTCTCACATTCAGCACATTCAGAGACACGAGGGAAGGAAACGAGGGACTGAGGTAAATGAATGAATGAAATATCCTCTCGTACATTTACATTTATAGTCAGTCAGTGGCAGAGCCTTATAATAAATATCAGGTGTAGAAACATTGGGTTGCTTTTAGACGTTCAAAAGGAAATGGATAAATGAAACGCTCTCACTCTCTCTAGTTCTAAATGTCTTTCACAGGGTTAATGAGCAAATCTGTCGCTGTCAGACTCTCATTCGTTCTTTTCTTTGCTCAGCCACGCCCTAATGGACAGAGCTGTCAATCATCTTTTTGTCCCTCATTATTTTCTTCTCTCTCAAAATACTTCTCTCTGTTTCACCATCAATCTGTCTTTCTTTCTTTCTTTCTTTCTTTCTATATAGAATATGAAGTAATTTCTAGGTTGGTGTATTGAATATTTCCTTTAATAATGGAAATTAAGAAAAATAGTAAATACGAGTAAGTCCTTTTATACTGTGAGTGTTCTCGTATGTTTAATGTATGCATGCAACATGACAAAAATGGGCAAAACTATAGTTTATTAGCCGGTTAATAAACCACGGTCGTGACAGCAAAGACTGACAGGTTGTTTTGTCAATCTCTTGCTTTCTATTTGTCATGCTGAGTATCCCGACCATTGTGAAATATCATTGTGAAGTCACCTTTGTTTTTTTACACCAAATTATACTATAAAAATTGTTTCAAAGCCACTTCACACTAATAAACAGGAAAATAGCAGAATGAAACTTCATCATATATGAGACAAATTCAGCTCTAAAAAGACAATAGTGTCATTAATCAGCTCAATCCAGTTCAAGTTTTGTTCTCATCCGATAGTCTCAGTGCGGTCAAATCAATATTATTACCAGTTAATTGGTCCCTAAACAGATACACATACTGTAAATGTACATTGCATTTCTTCCTATTGGGTCTGACTGTGTTGTGCTGTGCAGCTGCATTACATTAAGTGTGGACAGAAAAAAAGGTTATCAAAAACTTGCTGTGTTGCATCTGGTTAGTGTCAGTGTGAGATTAGATGAAAGGCATGAAAGCTCATGATGTCTCTCAAAACTGAGCCATGTGAATGTGCATTTCAGCTGATTTCTCATGGACAATGTTTCTCAGTGTAATAATAAAACTGATAAATTAACTGGTGCCTCGACAGAGATTCACAATAATCAAATTCTTTAAATTCGTTAACGAGCTAAGGATCTGAATCAGGTGTGTTAAATAACATTCACAATATACGCCTTATTCAAGGCAGCGCCATCTTTGATTTTTAATGAGAATGAAAGCGAGGCTGTGAGACATGCATCTCTTCAATGGGCTGTACTGTTATTTAATGTGTTTTTGGATTGTTCTTCTCATGAAACACTGAAAAAATATATTTCCAAGTAATTTCAGTTGACGAAAAACTCCCGACAATGTAAGCTGTGGAAAATTGTAAGGAATCTAAGAGCTTTATTCAGCTTTTTACAGATGCCATTGGTAACAAGGTAAGTCTATCCCTCACAGCTTCACTTTCATAGCTGTCACGGCGCTTCTTTGAATAAGGTCTATGCAGAGCAAAGTGGGTCGCGAGCATAGATATCATATAGAGACTAGATACCCTATTGGCCGCTGGAAACCGAGAAATCTGGCTGCCATCTTGAACCGGTCGTATTCCTAGTTTCGTTGCGTGTCAGCAGATGAGATGCCAGAGCATTGTGGAGCATTTTCCTGTTCTAATCGCCGGACCACTTAAAATAGGGATTTTCACAAATAAGTCTTAACATTACCGTACTATTGGTTGTATTTTGTGAATAGAATTGTTGTGGAGACTTAAAAGGACTGTATTGTACTTCTATTGCTGGAACTGCTTTTGTGTGGTAATCACTCTCGGGTGTCGGTCAGAACGCAGGAACCAGACCAACTGATTAGATGGTGTTTAATAAACTGTTGCAGTAGGCATGGGCTTACAGATTCTCATTTCGTATCCAGATGTGTGTGTGTGGTTCTAAATAAAACAAATAAATAAGAAAAATAGCATTATGAATTAAATATACATATGCATACTATACACTCAACTCTAAACACTAACTAGTACAATAACTATTAACAGTCAGATACAAACTGCCATTAGGTAGTGTCACGTGTACAGAAACGTGAGTGGCAATAATACACGAGTAACGGATTATATAGAATATAACGTTAACTACTTAAAGGATTCAAAGTATCTAGCTACATAATCCACAATATAGCTAAATAATATCTGCACTGGATGCATAACGGAAATATACATGGAGAGTAATGAATATAAACGAGCTGTGATTAACACAATAACTCTAGCATCGCGTCAGTCAGACGTTAGTGATAAATATGAACTTATAACATGCAAACACGATCATCTTAGTCACTAAATAGCAGTTTAAGACAGAACCACTTACTATTCAGCAGTGACGCACAGGTGACGTAGGTTACAATACAATGACAGTTGAACAGATGTGTGTGCGTGTGCAACTGTGCATGTTGGGAGTTGGGAGCCGGTGAGAAAATGTCCGGTACCCGGTAATTTTACCAGTAATAACGAATCGGTTACCTAACGTAACCTCGGTTCTCTCTAGATGAGGGAACGAGTATTGCATAAGCTAGCTTACGCTACGGGAAAGATTCATCTTTGCTGAGAAGTTGAAGCCAAAAAATTATTCCATCATTTTGTAATCATTGTCAACGCAGTATCTCTGAGGCAGACCATGAGCGGGGCTAGCTAGCAGCTCATTGGTTCGCTCAGAGAAAATGCACGAGCCTATGGGAGAGCGGCGCTGAGCCCGCGGCCAATGAGCGGACGGCGCGGATCGTGCCGCGAGCTTGAGTGAGGAGATCTGCTCTGATTGGAATGGGCCACGGGGCTGTCTGCGACAGCTGGCTGAGCTCCGGGAACCAAATCTGATTCTCCCAGCGCGGGGCTATGAGGAGCACCGGGTGGCGTGTGTCCCTGATTCTCTGAATGACCTGCGGTAGCAGAGAGATCGGGGGAAAAGCATAGAGCGGGCGGCGGGGCCAATCCTGGGCTAACGCGTCCTCGCTCTTTGAAAAGAATATCGTGCAGTGAGCGTTCTCTTCTGACCCGAAAAGATCTATCTCTGCTCTGCCGAATAGACGCCACAATGTTAGAACTGTTTGAGTGTGCAGGGACCATTCTCCGGGGGAGACAAGGTTCCTGGACAACATGTCTAGACCGTCGTTCAGATGGCCCGGTACGTGCGTCGCTCTGAGCGAAAGCAGGTGACTCTGGGACCACAGTAGGATGCGGCACGTCAGATGAAAGAGATTCGGTTGATGTAGGATACCACGGCCATATTGTCTGAGCGAATCAGGACATGGTGACCGTGTATGCGCGGGAGGAAAAGCCGCAGCGCGTTCTCGACCGCGAGCATTTCCAGACAGTTTATGTGTAGGGAACTCTCCTGGCTCGACCACTGGCCGGTGGCCGGTGAGCCCTCGCAGACCGCACCCCAACCCGTGTTGGATGCATCTGTCGAGATGACTTTTCGGCGAGAAAAGGTTCCCATGGTAACGCCCCTCTGAAACCACTCGGTTACTGACCATGGTTGCAGTGCAGTGATACATGTCTGTGTAACCTTGATAATCTGGCGGCCCGTAGTCCACTCGCGGTAGGATACGCGGCTCTTTAACCAGAGTTGAAGGGGGCGCATGTGCAGGAGACCCAGCTGTAGCACAGCGGAGGCTGAGGCCATATAACCCAGCATCCTCTGAAAGGATTTCAGGGATGTGTGGGTACCCATCCGAAAGGAGGCGGCTAGACGCTGAACACGGCACGCGCGCTGTGTGGATAAGCGAGCCTTCATTGTGATAGAGTTCAAATCTATTCCAAGGAATGAAATAGTTTGACTGGGCTGGAGAGAGCTCTTTGTCCAGTTGACAGAGAGTCCCAGCGCTTTCAGATGGTTGAGGAGAACTGCGCGGTGCGACAGAAGCTCCGTCTGAGATTGTGCTAGAATCAGCCAGTCGTCCAGATAGTTTAAAATGCGCAGCCCCTGACTCCGCAGGGGGCGATCTAGAGAGATGAACCAGTCCCCCTGGCGGACGTGTGCGAGGAGTTTTCTGACTGTGAGCATTTTGAACGGTCTCTTCATGAGCGCTTTGTTCAAGACCCTGAGATCTAAGATCGGCCTGAGGCCGCCGTCTTTCTTGGGAACAAGAAAACAACGGCCGTAAAACCCGACTCGGTCATAGATGGCGGAACTCTCTCTATTGCGCCCTTCTGCAGCAGCTTCGCTATTTCTGAGCGGAGCGTGTTCATCGCAGCTGGGCTGACAGCGGATTCGAGCCGAACGCGCGAACGGGGCGGGCGGCGACGAAACTGTAATAGATAGCCATTCTTTATGATGCTAAAAACCCACGGGGAGATGCCGGGGATGGCTTCCCACGCTTCGCAGCATGCGGCTAGCGGTTGAATGGCAATTTCGCCCTGATTGCTGCACATAGCGGGCTGAACACTGTGTGTGGGCGCGCTTAGAGTGTATGTGGCAACGGGACTTACACTCAGAGAGGAGTTTTTGGGCCGTGAGACAGAGCGAGCAGAGGGGGGACACGCGCATGGGCTCGTGGGCGTGTTTATGTTTTCTGCTACTAGAGCGGTCAGTGGCCGCTCTGTGAGAATGGGCTCTGTGGGAGACACGGGGCATATGGTGCTTGTGTGTATGAGTGAACACATGCTTGTGGGCACATTTTTTACACTTAAGGCTTTTATGCTCTTTTTGTGAACTCTCTGGGTAGCCGTGAAAACGGCTTTTTGTCGCTCGCAAGCGGGCAGGGAAACCGGCTTGTTTGTGGCAGTAAACACTACTGTAGTCGGCGAGGCGTCAGGACTAGCAGAGGACGAAACTTTGACGGTGGTCCGGCCGCAGCGGGAGAGGGCCGTCTTTTTCTCAGCTGTGCTAGGCAGACTTTTGCTGATCAGGCTTCAGCGTGATCTTGGGTCGAGGCCCCCAGGGAGGAGGCTGTCTGCGGCGGCTGTCAGAGCGAGAGCGAGGGCGGCCGCCCTGTCTACGCTGGGGCTGCTGAGCTTGCTGAGGTGGGCGCTGTTGCGGGGTTCTGGCAGGGGGCTCGTGAGAGCGGCCTGCAGAAGTGCTGGCGCGGCGGGGGCAGGAACAAGTTCATGGCCTGGGTGGCTTTTTGGACCTCAGAGAAGCGGTCGACAATGCCCGTGACGGCAGATCCGAAGAGGCCGGTTGGAGACATAGGCGCATTGAGGAAAACGGCGCGTTCTGAATCTCCCATGTCAGCAAGCGTGAGCCACAAGTGTCTCTCAGTGACACAGAGGGCGGCCATACATCACCCCAGGGCTTGTGCGGCGGCTTTAGTGGCGCGAAGGGAGAGGTCCGTCGCGCTTCTCAGATCCGAAACGATGGGCGGGTTCCTACCACTCTTCGCCATCTTGCACAAGATGTCGCTCTGTAGCACTTGGAGGACTGACATGGAATGCAGCGCTGAAGCGGCCTGTCCAGCGGCGGCATAAGCGCGAGCATGAAAAGTGGAGGTTGCTCTGCGCGCTTTCGAAGGAAGCGTAGGGGAAGAACGCCATCTAGCAGAGGGCGGGCAAAGGTGAGCGGCGACCAGGTCCTCGACGGGCGGCATGGCAGTATATCCCCTCTCGGCGGCTTCGTCCACCGAGCGCAGCGAGGCGGACACATCGGAGCGGTTTCGAGCCGAAAGAGGGGCATTCCAGGACTTAGTGAACTCGTTGTGTAGCTCAGGCAGGAATGGTGCAGCCCGGCTGCAGGCGGGGGCCGGGCGCCGGTGCAGGAATTTACCATCCATGCGGTTCGGTGGTTGCTCGGGGGGAGGCAACCACTCGAGTCCCAGGCGGTCGACGGCCTGTGAGAGGAGACACAACAATTCCTCTTCAATGCCGGCGCGGGTCCCCGCAGACTCTGTCCCCGCAGACTCTCTCGTCGAAGAGCCAATCGACGACCAGTCCTCGCTGTCCGAAGCGTGCAGCGAACAAGAGTCCTTCTCTTCCACGGTGTCGTCGGAGGCGACAGAGCGGCTGCTCGGCGGCAACTGTATGTCAGGCTGGGGCGGAGAGGGAGAGCGGTCGGTGGGCGGTAGCGGCGGCCCGCATGGATCCGCAGTGGGCTCCGGCGGCCTCTGGGAGCGGCGTTTTTTCTTCCGCGGTGAAGTGAGAGGCGGCGCGGGAGCGGTCTTGACCGCCTGCAGTCGTTAGTTCGTTAGTTAATATGAACTAATAATGAATAGCACATATACAGCATTTGTTAATCTTTGTTAATGTTATTTTCAACATTTACTAATACTTGATTAAAATCTTGTTAACATTAGTTAATGCACCGTGAACTAACATGAACAAACAATGAACAGCTGTATTTTCATGAACTAACATTAACAAAGATGAACAAATGCAGTAACAAATGTATTGCTCATGGTTAGTGCATGTTAGTAAATACATTAACTAATGTTAACTAATGAACCTTATTGTAAAGTGTTACCGATATTACAGAAGTCCTGTGGTAAAATTACATTATTAACTTACTCCATCTATCCTTGTAAAGTTAATCCGAATAGGGCTTTAGTCTCGACATTTTCCCCTCCCACATCCACATACAATAAAATAGGTATAGACCATTTTGCAAGATGTAAACAACATAGGGTGACCATATTTTGATTACCAAAAACCAGGACACTTGGCCCAGCAAACACATGGGCCAACTCAAATGATACTTGAAGTTTACTCAAAGATACCTTATTAATTTCAATACATTAAAAGTAGGTTATGCCTCCTCTCTCTGTATGGATAGAAAATCGTTATTTTGTTATATGAAAACAAGACATGTCCTGGGAAAACAGGACAGTTGGTCACCCTAAAACAACACTGGTCCAGAAGCACTTCCTGTTTGAGTTTATGTAACACTACATAAAAGCTGGGATAAAATACAACCAACAGAACATATAAAACTGAATCAGAAAGTTAAACAGACATCTTTAAGATATTTTCTTTACATGTGAAATAAAGAAAACAGTTACAAACTGAAACAGGAAGTGTTTCTGGACCAGTGTTGTTTACATCTTGCAAACTGTCTTAATTTTGTCCGAATTTAATTTTTAGAAATTATTGATGAAAACACTTTTTATTAGCGTTTTTTATTTGTAGCGTTTTTATTTGGAGCATTCAGTTGATTCGGTGGCTGCATTCTGTGTGTTTGAAAGTGTGTGTGTGTGTGTGTGTGTGAGAGAGAGAGAGAGAGAGAGAGAGAGAGAGAGAGAGAGAGAGAGAGAGAGAGTGTGTGTGTGTGTGCATGTCTGTTAGTGTGTCTGTTTTCGGTTATATACGGAGGAAAAGATGGCGCCTGTGTGTTCGGCTGGCCGTCGGTCTCTCTCGTACTTATCGTTATGGATATGTCTATGGATGTCTATCTGGGCTTCAAATTGCTGCATACGTCTGGTCTATGACCGACAGTCACTCCTGAACATTCGCACCTATTTTATGGACTTTTACAAGCAGGATGTAGCGCACGTTTTTAATCAAACACACCGAAACACCACTACGAATACATTGGAATGTATTCGCCAGTGGCCGCTTATCACTTCACGGAGGAAACGCAGAAGGAAACGCCGGAGTCGGGGTGGACGCATCATCAGATTGAAAGCTATTGAAAGACTCAGGATCGATGCAAATCCAAACCATGACGGACGGCGATTATGTTGCCCGGCGACCGCGACCGCTGGCTCATCGGTGGCTTCACTCTATCATTCCCCCGCGATCTCCGTCTGTCCATTTGGTTGGCTCACCTCGGGTTGGCCGCTGTCATCTGCAAAACAGTGTGAATCCCGGAAATCTACGTTCTCTGAAGAAAGGCGGAGTTCCCTATCGAGGGAACTCAACACTGCGTCGATAAAATCGACTCTTTGGGGACGCTCCCTAAGCGTGCGCCTCTGAAGTATGAATGAAACTAATCCAATCCTGATTGGTGTTGCGTCGTGACGTAACATGTGACGGCATACCCGGAAGTATAAAAGTGACGCTGTCACAACACACACTAGCTTTCGCTCTTCAGCAAGCGCTTTATGTTGAAACTGTCTGTCTTATTTGGTGTTGTTTGTCTTATTATTGAAAGAAAGTATGGCCAGTGAACAATTCAAGAGGTGTGTGCATCCCTGTCCTCGTTACATCACGGGTGGGGACGCACACTCTCTCTGTCTGTATTGTTTGGGAGTGCAGCACGCACGGGCAGCTCTCGAGGGGGCTGCTTGTGAAATGTGTGAGGCTTTGCCTATTAGAGTGCTGCGCTCCCGGCTGGCGTGCTTTGACGAGCACGGTCAGGCTCGCGTTCCCCAGGGTTCCGGTCCCGCATATGTCGAGGCGATGCGGCGACTGAGATCCTGGGGTTCGCAGCGGGATCTGGCGGAGGAGAGTGAGAATGCTGAGGCATTTTCTCGCTCGCCATCGGCTGATCCCGCAGCCTCTGAGAGTGGTGTGGGAGCCCGCGCTGCGGTTTCTCCTACCCGCGATCAGGTCCCGGTGCTTGAGCTGTCTACTTCTGAGGAAGGGGACGTGCTCAGCATCGATGCGGACGACCGTGATCTCAGCACGCCATCACGCGGCCTGGGTTATGAGGAGCTGGTGGAGGTTGTAACACGCGCTGTGGCCAGACTAAACATCAGCTGGCCACAACATGAGCAGGAAACGCAAGTCACCAGTAAAATGGACGAGCGTTACCTGCGGCGCAGGTCACAGCCTCACCGCCGGGGTCTGCCGTTTTTCCCTGATCTCCATAAAGAGATCTCGAGAACGTGGGAAAGACCGCATTCGTCCCGTATTTCGAGTCCCAATGTAATAGATTACAGCAATGTTATGGGGGCTCGAGATATGGGATATGGGAAGATGCCGAAGGTGGAGGAGGCTTTAGCGAGCTATCTCTCTCCCGAATCGGCGTCTTCCCTAAAGACCCCGGTGTTGCCTAGTAAGCCCTGCAGAGAGACATCTGCATTGGTGGGCAGGGCTTACATGGCGGCGGGTCGGGCTGGTTCGTGTCTGCACTCAATGGCGATTTTGCAGGCATACCAGGCCGACCTCCTGAAAGATTTGGATGAGGGGGAGGGGCCTACTCCTGAAGATGTCGCAGAGTTGAGGAAGGCCGCAGATTTGTCTCTCCGGGCCACTAGGGAAGCGGCCAGCGCTATTGGCCGCTCTATGGCGGCCATGGTGGCCACGGAGAGGCATCTGTGGCTGAACTTATCCGGTATTAAAGAAAAGGATAGGTCCTTCCTGCTGGATGCGCCGCTTTCGGCTTCTGGCCTGTTCGGCGACGCCGTTAATTCGGTTGTCGACAGGTTTCAGGAGTAGAGAAAACAATCTGCGGCGTTCCAGCAGTACCTCCCCCGGAAAGCGAAGGCCAAATCTAGTAGGGGGGGCAAAGCAATCAGCCCCAGCCATCAGCCAGCTCCTCCCACAGGGCAGAGCAGAAGGAGAGCGTTTCCTCTAGAGCCCCCCCTCCGGGGTCTTGGCAACAGAGGAAACGCTCCCAAAAACCGAAGTCCTCCAGCCAGAGGGGCGACCTGAGGGACGTCATTCAGGCTAAGAGGACTTCGGAAAAGAGGTCCTAGCCAAGGCAGGACTTCAGAGGGCTGCCCCCTCCGCAGTGAGACAACCGAGGTTGTTCTCACAACGGGGCCCTCTAGGAAAAGATGCAGGTCCGCCGTTAACAGCGCTTCGGGCCGCATCAATTTCCAGCGAAAAGACACCAGAGGCCAGCCTCGAGAGGCTGGTACCCTTAGCAGATTTTGTAGAGGGATGGTATCATCTTCCCAACATATCTCCATGGGTCCTGCAGATAATACGAGTTGGGTACAGACTGCAGTTCGCGCACCGCCCCCCCAAGTTCTCTGGGGTGGTGCTCACTGCGGTGGTCCCAGAGCAGGCTCAGGTGCTGGAACAAGAAGTACAGACTCTGCTGTCGAAAGGAGCCATAGAATGTGTTCTTCCGGTAGACAGGGAGTCCGGGTTTTACAGCCGGTACTTTATAGTTCCAAAGAAGGATGGGGGGTTAAGGCCAATTTTGGATCTCAGAGTGTTGAACCGGTCTCTGAGAAAGTTCAAATTCAGAATGTTGACCATTCCAACAATCGTGAGTCAAATCAGATCCGAGGACTGGTTTGTCACGATAGATCTGAAAGACGCCTATTTTCACATCTCCATCCTTCCTTGTCACAGGAGGTACCTGAGGTTCGCTTTCGGGGGCGAAGCATACCAATATCGGGTTCTTCCGTTCGGCCTAGCACTCTCTCCCCGCACATTTACCAAGTGTATGGACGTGGCCCTTGCTCCACTGAGACTTCAGGGGATTCGCGTATTGAATTATCTCGACGACTGGCTTATTTTGGCCCAGTCTCGGGAGATGGCAGTTCGGCATCGAGATGTCGTTCTTGGCCATATTCAAAAATTGGGGTTAAGACTCAATTTGAAGAAGAGTGTGCTAGAACCGTCCCAGGGCACGACCTTTTTGGGAGTCGTGTGGAACTCGATTACAATGCAGGCACGTATGTCTCCCGCACGTATCGAGTCAATTCTGGCGATGGTGTCCATGGTGAGGCTAGGTCAGGCCGTCACTGTGAAACACTTTCAAAGGATGCTGGGCCTCATGGCAGCGGCATCCAACATTATTCCTCTGGGCCTCCTTCACATGAGGCCCCTCCAGTGGTGGTTGAAGACCAAGGGGTTCTCACCCAAAGGAAATCCGTTCCGTATGATCAGAGTAACGCGCAAGTGCCTTCAGTCTCTGCAAATATGGAAGAAGCCTTGGTTCCTATCCCAAGGGCCAGTGTTGGGGTGTCATGTCGCCGGGAAACCGTTTCGACAGACGCCTCCCTTACGGGCTGGGGCGCGGTCATGGACGGCCGCTTTACCAGGGGTCTGTGGCAGGACCATCATCGCACTTGGCATATAAATTGCCTGGAGATGATGGCGGTATTCAAGGCTTTGAGGAGCTTCCTCCCAGACATCGAGGGTCGCCACGTCCTTATACGGACGGACAATACGTCAGTGGTGGCCTATCTGAACCGACAGGGGGGACTCAGATCGCGCCCTCTGTGCGAACTGGCGCATCAGATTATCCTTTGGTCCCAGGGAAAGATATTGTCAATAAGGGCAATGTATATCCCAGGGGTTCAGAATCGGGGAGCAGACATCCTGTCGAGGCAGGGGCCGAGGCCCGGGGAATGGAGACTTCATCCGGATGTGGTGAAGTCGATATGGGAGAGGTTCGGACCGATGGAAGTGGATCTGTTTGCGTCTCGAGAGACGTCCCACTGTCCACTTTGGTTCTCCCTCTCACATCCAGCCCCGCTGGGGTTGGATGCCATGGTACAGGCTTGGCCGAGGCTTCGCCTGTATGCTTTCCCCCCGATCGCTCTGCTCCCAGGGGTCCTGGGGAGGGTCCGTCAAGAGGGCATCAGTCTACTTCTGGTTGCCCCGAGATGGCCGACACGAGTATGGTTCTCGGATATAATATCACTCCTCTTAGCTCCGCCATGGCCGATTCCTCTGAGGAGGGATCTATTGCCTCAGGCGGAGGGCACAATCTTCCACCCTCGCCCAGAGTTGTGGAAGCTGTGGGTCTGGCCTCTGAGGGGGTTCAGGACCTAAATGCTGGCTTATCAGCTGAGGTGGTTGAAACCATACTTAGCTCTAGGGCCCCATCTACCAGGAGATTATATGGCCTCAAGTGGAAGGTGTTTCACACTTGGTGTGGAGAACGAAGGTTGGATCCAGTAAACTGCCCAGTGGCTTCAGTTCTGGAATTCCTTCAGGATCGTTTCTCTGCGGGTCTCTCCCCGTCCACTCTTAAGGTGTACGTGGCTGCCGTTTCGGCTTTCCACGCGCCAGTAGATGGTGGACCTCTGGGGAGGCACCAATTGGTCATTAGGTTTCTCCGTGGTGCTTGGAGGATGAGGCCGGCGATCAGGTCCAGGGTGCCTGCCTGGGATCTGGCAATAGTTCTGGAAGGGTTGTCCCTCGCTCCCTTCGAACCTTTAGAGTCGGCTTCGCCTAAGGACTTAACGCTGAAAATGGTCTTTCTCTTAGCGATTACCTCTCTTAAGAGGGTGGGAGATCTCCAGGCCCTGGCGGTAACGCCAGCTTGCTTGGAGTTTGCCCCTGGCAAAGTAAAGGCCTTTTTGCACCCGAGTCCGGGCTACGTGCCTAAAGTTCCTTCGAGTACGGCTCGCTCTGTAGTCCTTCAGGCATTCCATCCTCCACCTCATGTGTCGGCGGGAGAAGAGAGGCTTCACTTGCTCTGCCCCGTCAGAGCTTTGGGTGTATACTTGGAAAAGTCTGCTTCTTGGAGAAGATCTGACCAGTTGTTAGTATGCTTTGGGTCACCTAAGAGGGGGCTCCCGGCGACCAAACAAACTATAAGTAACTGGATTGTCCAGGCTATTACTGAGGCTTACAAGGTGCGTGGGGTTCCTTCACCTTTGGCCTTAAGGGCTCACTCGACTAGAGGCATGGCTTCCTCTAGGGCCCTTCTGTCGGGAGTACCTCTGCAGGAGATTTGTGAGGCAGCCGGCTGGGCTACCCCGCATACTTTCTTCAGGTTTTACAGTCTCAGCCTTCCCAGTACGCCCGGTGCACACGTACTCGGCCCTTGCTGAGTGCCTAATCAGTTTCACTCTGGGGCGGGTCTGTTCGGTGCGTGGCCTAGTGGGTACTCGTTCCCCAAAGAGTCGATTTTATCGACGCAGTGTTGAGTTCCCTCGATAGGGAACGTCTCGGGTTATGACTATAACCCTTGTTCCCTGAGAAGGGAACGAGACACTGCGTCGTGTTGCCACGCCCCCTTTTCAGACCCTTGAGCGTCTTGCTTCATCGCGAGGCTAGTGTGTGTTGTGACAGCGTCACTTTTATACTTCCGGGTATGCCGTCACATGTTACGTCACGACGCAACACCAATCAGGATTGGATTAGTTTCATTCATACTTCAGAGGCGCACGCTTAGGGAGCGTCCCCAAAGAGTCGATTTTATCGACGCAGTGTCTCGTTCCCTTCTCAGGGAACAAGGGTTATAGTCATAACCCGAGACGTTTTCCCCAATGTGATTCATCCACCCAAAATGGCATTTGGCATCAACAAAACCTTCCTGCTCAACGACTTCTTCTCCTCTCATAGTTTGGATTTCATGTTCATCACGGAATCCTGGACTACGGTTGGTGATTTAACCCCTTTTTCTGAACTAGTTCCAACTGACTGTTCATTTTTTAACTCCCCCCGTCCGAATAGACGAGGGGGCGGGATCGTGACTATTTTTAAAAACTCTTTCTCTGTGCGATATCGGCCGGTTCCTGTCAGTGCTTTTTCAAGTTTTGAAGCTCAACTACTTCATTTACACTGGCTTGGCCCTATTTTATTAGGGGTGATTTACTGTTCTCCACATTCACTTAAGGACTTCATTCAGCAATTTACAGAATTCATCGGTAATATCACCACAACTTATGACCGTTTCCTATTGGTGGGTGATTTTAATATCCACGTTTGTTGTCAGTCTAACACTCTGTCAAAGGATTTTCTCAGCCTCATTGAGTCTTTTAACTTAGTCCAGTGGATAATTGATTCCACTCACATTAAGGGTCACACTTTGGACCTTGTGCTTTCATATGGGATGATGATTAGTGATGTTGTGATTTCTGATTTTATGCTTTCGGACCATAAGCCAATATTATTTTCTACATCTCTTCCTTGCATTGCTCAAACCACCAGTGCAGATGTAAGATTGTCTAGATCATACTCTCCTCATTTTGGCTCAAATTTTAACGAGCATTTTATGAATTCCCCTACACACTTGCTGCTGGACTCTCCACTATTGGAATTAGATGCCAACCAACATCTCGGTCTGTTATACTCCACTTGGTTAAATGCCCTTAATGAAACTGCTCTGCTCTTCAAACCTAAACCTAAATCTGAACCATGCCTCAACCACGGATATTCGGCAACTAAGACAAGCTAGCAGAAAGGCTGAGCACAAATGGAAGAAGGACAAGCTACATATTTCACTTCAGTTATTTAAAGACAGTCTGTCGTCCTACCAGAATGCTGTAAAGGCGGCAAAAGCTGCACACTTCTCTGACATGATTATGGCAAACCACTCTAGACCAAAGGTTTTATTTTCTGTTATTGACAAAATATCTAACCTGAGATGCAATGCCAGCCGCTTTGCAACTAGTCAGTTGATGAATTCTGTTACCTGGGACGCTTTTGAGCCAATCACTCTGAATCTCCTCAAAGAAATTATCACTAAGATGAAACCTTCGTACTCCTCTTTAAACATCATCTCTCTTAAGTTTCTTAAATTAGCTATTGATTCAGTTGGGCCAGGATTGGTTTTCTTTGTTAATAAGTGCCTCCTTACCGGCTCTATCCCTGCTGCCCTTAAGGAGGCCACTGTCACTCCGTTACTCAAGAAGCCCTCACTAGATCCTAGCGTGTTAAATAACTTCCGTCCTATCTCAGTTTTGCCTTTTGTCTCTAAGGTGTTAGAAAAAGTTGTTCTTGACCAACTCCAGCTCTTTCTAAAATGCAATGATATTTCTGAAAAAATTCAATCTGGTTTTAAGTCTGCTCACAGTACTGAATCTGCTTTGCTGAGAGTTTTAAATGACATCTATCGTTCCACTGACACTGGTGACTCTGTGGCTCTTGTTCTTCTGGATCTGTCGGCAGCTTTTGATACGCTCAACCACTCGATCCTGATATCCAGACTAGAATGTGATGTGGGGCTAAAAGGTATCGTCCTCCAGTGGTTCCAGTCTTATCTCTCGGGTCGTACTTTCAGAGTGAAGCTAGGAAATTGCTCTTCGTCTGTTGCGCATCTCACCGGTGGCCTTCCTCATGGATCTATCTTATCGCCTTCTCTCTTTTCTCTCTACATGTTACCTCTGGGCACCATTTTAAGAAGACATGGGGTATCTTTTCACTGTTATGCAGACGACACCCAAATGTACGTCCCAATCAAGAGAAATGATCCCTCTGCCCTTTCATCATTTTTAGGTTGTCTATATGAAGTAAAATTTTGGCTGGACCAACATTTTTTGTTTTAAAATGAAAACAAAACAGAGATCTTTGTTTTCGGGTCCACTGTTAATCCCCAGGCTGCCACCTTCGACCTAGGCAGACTAGCGGCGTTTAGATCTTCAACTGTGCGGAACCTGGGCGTTCTACTGGATGAGTCTTTAAATTTTGATAAACAAATCTCCTCTGTAATAAGCTCTAGTTTTTATCACCTGCATCTCTTGTCAAAAGTCAAACCTTTTCTTAATCATAAAACTCTTGAGATGGCTGTTCATGCTTTTATCACCACACGTGTAGATTAATGCAATTCACTTTACTGCGGTATATCGGAAACTCAAACTGCTCGTCTGTAATTGGTGCAAAATGCCGCCACAA
The DNA here is from genome assembly GCF_016745375.1 of Pimephales promelas. Next base: position 9,386,279 of record NW_024121155.1, read on the forward strand.
GATTCCTCACTAATAGTCGTAAAAGTGATTATACCACCCCAATTCTGAGGTCCCTTTATTGGTTGCCTGTTAATTTCAGAATTGAGTTTAAAATCCTGTTATTTGTTTACAAAGCTCTATGCAACCAAGCACCTAGCTACCTAACTGAACTGCTACAACCTTATACTCCATCGAGAAGTCTGAGATCAGGCGAACAAAATCTGTTACAAGTCCCTCACTGCAGACTAAAACGCAGAGGGGATCGAGCTTTTTCTGTGGTCGGGCCTCGGCTGTGGAACAATTTGCCCATAGATGTTAGGATAGCCCCTTCTGTGATCTCTTTTAAGTCACTTTTAAAAACGCACTTGTTTTCTTTGGCCTATAAATAAGGTTGTTTGTGTATGTGAATGTATATGTATATACATATATATGTATGTGTGTGCATGTGTGTACATATGTATATATAGGCGCTTTTCCACTGCATAGTACGGTACGGTTCGGCCCAGTACGCTTCGACTCGGCGCGGAACAGTTCGGCTCGCATTGCGTTTCCACTGCAGTAGTACTCCTTCAAAGTGTGTGGGACTGATCGTTATTTGCGCGCGCCTCTACTGCCATGACATCATCTTAAAAGCGCCACATTTTCAAACCCACAACACAGGAACAATGGAGACTATCGAGGGGATGGTGTTCCTGATTCTCGGTATGTGGTTGTTTTTAACTGCTAGACGGAAAAATGTGTTTAAAATGAGGCTGATGGCAGCAAAACAAAAATACTGCTAGAAAAGTGTGTCTCGTGTCGCAAATCCAATGACGCTAGTAGTGACGCTGGTAGTGACGATTCTGTCTGACCAATCAGTGATCTGCAGTGTTTCACGTCACATTTTAGTACCGGTACGGTACGCTTGTAACCTCAACAGACCAGGTACCATTTAAAGCGACCTGAAGCGAACCGTACCGTACCATGCAGTGGAAAAGCGCCATATATGTATATATATAGATTTTATTTTTGAAAACTCTGAGATTGCTTGGGCTTCTCCTGTTCTAAGCCGTTCTTATCTTTGCTGTACTGTTCTATGATGTGCTGCTATGCATGGTGTTAATGTCTTTTAATCTCTTTTTTTTTGGTTCTGTAAAGCACTTTGGTCAGTCATTGGCTGCTATAAAATGTGCTATATAAATAAAATGAACTTGAACTTAAAGTTTGCAGCAAAACACACGGCGTGAAAATCGGTTCAGTATTCAGTGAGATATGATTAATTTAATGCGCTGACAGCTCATTTCACCTGCCAGATTACACTGAGTGGAGTGGATAACCGGTTTAAGATAGCGGCTCCAATTCTCGTCTGTGCCAATAGGCAGTAGCGGTCGATAGGGCATCTACCTATATGATGTCTATTGTCGTGAGGACTGGAGTTGAGAAACCCTGCATTAGGCTAGCCTTTCTTGAAAGAAAGAAAGCCCCCCTCTAATCAGGCATTTACACAGGAATTCCTGGTGGAAAGAACACCAATCAACAAGACTCCACTTCAAAGCATTAGCGAGCCTATAGCAGAGGGGGGTTTGGCTTGAGTGATAGTGTCTACCAACACTGGGAGTAGGCCACTTAAGTCCTCCGGGTCCCATCCAGAGACCACACGTGTAGGTTACGTATGTAACCCTGTGTCGTTGGGGTAGTTCCCTGATGAATTGGGATCACGCTAGGGAGCCTATTGCCTTTGAGAGAATTAAAAACGAGCCAGTGAAAATTGGCATGCAAAATTTGCATTCCGCGATCCACCTTGCATGACGCGTTGCATGACGCTATTTCGCTGAGGAGCTGAACACGTCTCCGTTCCCTGTACTAGTGCACAAGATGCACGTATCCAGCTGAGGCACAAAATGGCATAGCAAGCACCACTGGCCGTAGTGAGTACTCGGGAGGAAACGGGTTCCACACGTAGGCTATAGAATCTAGCAAATGTGTTTGGTGTCGCCCAGTCCGCAACTCTACAGATTCAGCAGCGAGGCGCCTTGAGCCAACACCCAGGAGGCGGCAACACCTCTAGTAGAGTGAGCGCGCAACCTGGGAGGACAAGGCTCACCCGTAGCTTCATATGCCTGGGTGATTGCATCCACTAACCAGTGAGCTAACCTCTGATTGGCCTCTGTAACAGACAAAGAGCTGGTCTGAGGTCCTGAAGCTTTGCGTTCTGTCAATGTAAACCAGAGACAGAGAAAAGCTAGGGCTGGGTCTGCCTCCTCCTGGGGCAGCACTTGCAGGTTCACTACCTGATCCACGAAGGGAGTGGTAGGAACCTTAGTCACATAGCCAGGGTATGAGAAACATGAGAAAGGCCCGGTACGAACTCTAGGCACGATTCGTCGACCGAAAAAGCCTGCAGATCCCCGACCCTCTTAAAAGAGGCCAATGCCAACAGGAGCGCTGTCTAAATGGACAGGATGTTTAGTTCCACTGTCAGCAAAGGCTCAAAGGGGGGATTTTGGAGAGCTCTCAGTACCATAGCTTGGTCCCAAGAGGGTACAGAGTGCAAAACCCAAGGTGGATTTAACCTGCTAGCACGCTTAAGGAATCTGATGACCAGGTCATACTTCCCCACGGACTTACCTTCTACGGCATTATGATGCGCGGCAATTGCGGCAATATACACTTTGAGGGTGGAGCGAGACAGCCTTCGCTCCAATCCATCTGAAGGAAAGCACGACTCTGATCAGGCAAGTTTGTGGGTCCTCCTGATGGGAGGAACACCACTTGACGAATAGGTCCCACTTCAACGTATAGAGACGCCTCGTAGAGGCAGAAGTGATGGTGTCACCTCTACCTGTGGTAGATCACCTAAAACCTCCACGTCCCGTCCAGGGACCAGACATGAAGTTTCCAGAGGTCTGGACGCGGGTGCCATAGAGTGCCCCGTCTCTGAGAAAGGAGGTCCTTCCTCAGAGGAATCAGCCAAGACGGGGCTGTTGAGAGGAGAGGCATGAGTTCCGTGAACCAAGTCGGTGGGCCAATACGGCGCCACTAACAGGACCTCCTCCTCGTCCTCCCTGACCTTGTACAGGGTCTGTGCAAAAAGGCTCACTGGAGGAAACGCATATTTGCGCAGGTACCGGGCCAGCAGTGCGCCAGAGCTTCCATGCCGAGGGTCCCCTTGGACAGGGAGTAAAACCATTGGAAATGGGTCGTGTCCGGAGAGGCAAACAGGTCCACCTGTGTGACTCCGAAAACACTCCAGATCATCGGACTGAGACACTAATCACCCAACCGCAAAGGTTTTGGACCCGGTGGAGGGTTCCACACAAGCCCGACATTTACGGCTGCCCGTTCGAACATAGCTGCCATTTCCGGATCCGGCTCAGCTGAGGCTACCACACCCGAGCCGAGTCATCACCAGATGAGCCCTCTTCTTCCGATGCCGCAATGGGCATCTGATCCTCAGGTGCCGCTCCAGCCGCTCCACCCGAAGCGCCCCATGTTTCAGGGTTCTCAGTCTTGAACGTAGCATCGCCAGAGTCATAATTCCACAATGAGAACACGACTCATCCACAAACGCTGCCTCAGTGTGTGCTAAGCCCAGACATGAGAGGCAGTGTTTGTGGCCATCATCCTAAGGGAGAAATCGACCGCATCCAAAAACGCACGGGTGAGATGACATCCTGAAAAGGACGTGAACACACCGTGATGCTATTTTAGAAAGGAGAGAAAATAAAAAAGAAACTGGTAGGCGGCTCGACACGTTGGAGTTCCCAGGACAAAAGGGAACACAATTCAGACCTGATTGACATAAACCGAGGGAAGGAGGAATGGAAAGATGGTGGATAGGAATCACAGGAGAAATGCTGGAAAAATCACTAGAGGTAATGTTGGAGAAATATGGTAAGAGTCCACTTCATGAAAAGGAGACCTGACAATGAGCTTTGACGAGGTGTGTGCATACCCAGCAAACACATTTACGTTGTGGCAATGTCTGTGGCATGTTACATTTCTATTTTGGCAACGTCGCTATCTACATGCTCGCAACATTGTACCAAACGTAGAATTGTAAGATGCAACAGGGCTGTAGCAATGTTGTTACGCGACATTCAGCAACTGCGAGACGATGTTCTAAAACTTCTATATATATATATATATGAAGAGTTCAGATGCAAAAGCCTCTAAGTGCCATCTGAAATTTTCTTCTAGAATGATCATTTTTATCAAACTTGTACATTTAAGTTCAGTAAATTCACTTAAATGGCAATTAATAGGTAATCTTCATTGTCATTTAAGTGAAATTACTGACCTGAAATATACAAGCTTGATAAAAATGATCATTCTAGAAGAAAATTTCAAATGGCACTTAGGGGCTTTTGCATCTGAATTCTTCTTATTTATATATATTTATACACACAACAATTTACTCATTTATTTTAAGTATAATAAATAAAACATAAAACGCAAAGGCAGATAAAATCGGATTCTGTGTACATGGCAGACAGGAGAGCATAGTTGAAAGCCAGGCGAGAAAGGTTGGTAATTGGAATCAGTCCAGGAAACAGCAACAAATTCAGAGGAGAGATGCAAGCCCAGTAACCAGTAGGCAGGCACGAGTCCGAAACTAGGTAGACAATCCGGGACGAGAGGGTGGCACTGCAGGCACAGGTAAACTTGGCAGAGAACAAAGCAAATCTGAGCTTCACATGACATGATACAGGGAGTGACTACTGACGAACATTAACTAGCATGAGCCAGACTGATCTCATGAAATGGCATGTATGACATGCCAATTCATATTTCCATTTTTGGCGTGCTATCAACACGCATAATCGCCTTTCAGCGTTTTTTATGAACGTTACATTGTTGAGTAATGTTTCAGCTTGCGTTGCATTCAAAAGAAAAGAGTGGACGATAGAGATGAGTTATCTTTAGCCGTTCTTGGCATATTTATTTCAGCTGTTGACACATCAGTCTCACGGTCGAACAGCACAGAGAGTAATGAAGATTCTCTCAGTAATATGATCCTCTTAACTACGGTAAATCAACTTGGACAAACATAATAATAATACAAACGCATCCTCCATAGCCTATACTTTAGTGCCCTCTTGTGGCATAAACATATGCACAACACTGAACAGTATAGCATTGCATTATATTACACAGCATACAACTGAGGACATAATGAACATACTTTAACATACATTACTGTATATAAATATATGACCTACCCTAACCACGTCCTTATGGGGTTAATAACATTTATGAGTCATCCCCTACCATCCTACGAAAAAAAAAAAATATTGCTCCCCAGATGTAGATCTACATTTTGGACATTTAACGGCGTGTACACTGTCAGAAAAAAAGGTACAAAAGCTGTCACTGGGGCGGTACCTTTTCAAAAAGGTACACTTTTGTACCTAAAGGGAGCATATTGGTACCATAATTGTACAAATATGTACCATGAAGGTACCAATATGCACCCTTTAGGTACAAAAGTCTACCTTTTGAAAAGGTACTGCGCCCCATTGACAGCTTTCGTACCTTTTTTTCTGAGAGTGTACATACACGCGGATAAATCTCTCGGACATTTAACGACGTAGTATGCGTGTAGACATACACGCATACATGCAGATTGCTCAAAATGCATATAGATAATATGCCACTTGACTTGAAAGTGGTGTGTATGTTTACGCAAAAGTCATGATGTCATGTTGCATGAGCAGACATGAGAAAATCTAGCAAAGAAATGAATGAGACTACATAGCAGACAAATCAAAGGAAAAAATAAACAGGTGTTGGAAGGGTTGCACACATTTTTTTTCTGTGGGTTTTCAAAAAAAAAAGGAAAAAAAAAACATTAACGTGCAACAAATATGCACTTCTACCAGAAAGACTCGGGAGATAAATTGAAAAGCAGTATACATTTATTGACAGCTCAGCAAGCATAAATTTATGAGTTCTTCGGCGTAGGCCCCGTCCTTGGCGAGCAAAGCGAGGTTAGCCGAATCTGCATGTCCCGCCTGAGATGAAGGCGGGGGCGCAGCCGACCCCCCCTGGAGGTAAGGAAGGGACCATCCTGGTGGTGGTGATAGGACCCAGATAGCAAAAAATATCCGCACGGCTTCTTTTTGCCGCCGGCCCCGAGCTTTCGGCTATAGGTGCGTCCCGCTGGCGGAGAAGAAACGTTTGCCGCCGAATACGTCACTCCCATTTCTTGCGAGATGCCGCCGGCAAATAGCCAGCGGGCCGACTGCTTCATTTTCTCTGGTGGTTGCCTCCGTCTAATGGACCGCGGCCGGCTGGCGGCAAGACGCGTTTAAATACAAGAATTTCTACTCACTCATGTTTGGCATGTTGGGAGTTAGAATGGAAGTGGAACTGACAGCATTTTTACTACTTTTCACATTTGAAGCAATTATAAAATCATAATAGCATGTGAATTATATCAAATATTAGTTGTTATTTTTTTTACCAGTGAAAGACATCTGCAACATATGGCCAAAATATTGGGTAGGTCTACTTTATATATTTTTAATTTACAACCATGATAATATCTTAACATGAAAATCTCTGTTTTGAGCTGAAGGATAAACTCAAACAAAAAGCTAAAATCTCCTATGGTTTCACAGCTGCGCTGGCAGATTTGTGAAATATTTAGAAATATTTTGTCTCTCTGACTTTTCAGGAAATTTCGTTTATGTCTTTAATTTTTTCCCAAACTCGATTTTTTTATTTTTTTATTTGAAAGACAGAGTATAACTTTTGGTGTTTACTAACAAAGCAGAATGATGTATATAGGTTGATCAGGCAAACAAAATAATTTAATAAAAGTATGCTGCTTGTTCAGTTCACCATGTAGCTAGAGTGGCTAGCAAGTGTTGGCTAACACATGCTATTTTGCCTTTGTTACAGTTACACACTGATATTAAGCAATGTTACTTTGTTACATGTAGAAAGGTAACTAGCTACAGTAGGTAGCCAAAGCTTTACATCTAGAAAGACAGAGTATAACCTTTGGTGTTTACTAACAAAGCAGAATTATGTATATAGGTTGATAAGACAAACAAAACAATTTAAAGTATGCTGCTTGTTCAGTTCACCATATAGCTAGAGTGGCTAGCAAGTGTTAGCAAGCATGTGCTGTGTTGCTACTGTACTTCTAGGATTTAAGGGGATTATGATGAGTTATAATTATCTGAACTGCTGTGCTTTTTATTTTGGAGGACAATGCTGTGTTCACTTGAATAACTACACTGAATGAGTAAATTTTATTTGTAACAATTTCACTGTTCCACATTTTTCTGATCAGTTTTTTTCCCTGTTCAGCCAAGCTATTGTATATTCCTAATGTTAACAATGTGTCTTTGTTCACATTTTCTTGCAGATACCTTGACCGGAGCATAACTGATTATCTTCATTCAAGAGAACTACTGTTGGACAATCATTTTGGCTTTAAAGGTAAATGCATTGTTAGTCACAATGTCTAGTTACTGGGCCAAAAGGAGAAGAATATTGAAAGGAGTTGAGAGGGACAAACAGGAAATTGCAGCAGCAAACAATGCTGTACTTGCTGCTATTTCTGAATTTGACCAAGTAAATCCTCCTGTTAATGAACATCAACATGGAATGGCTACTAGCCATGGACAAACTGTAAACTCTGAAGCACAGGAAATAACTGTTGATGAGGTACATGAACCTGGTGAAATATTTTCCTCAAGCACAGAAGATAGTGAAGAGGAAGAGGATTGCCTAAGGACACAGTTGGCAGGGTGGGCTATTGACAACATGATTCCACATGTTGCACTTGGTAAGCCTTTAACCATTTTGTCCAAGGATCACCCAACCCTTCCTAAAGACCCAAGAACCCTTCTTAAAACAGTGACTTGTGTTAAAACAACAGAACTCTCAGGTGGCGTATACCATCACTTTGGAATTGAAAGTGGAATACTATCGCAGTTTTTAGTGTCTCCTCAATTGCAGAAGTTAACGTCAGTTTCAATGCAAGTTAATGTTGATGGACTTCCACTTTTCAAAAGCTCAAATGCCCAGTTCTGGCCAGTTCTTGGTTTAATTGAGCAATACGTGGGTAATGTCCAGCAAAACAAACTTCCATTTCTCATTGGTCTCTATTATGGGAAAAAGAAGCCAAGCAGCCTTCACTTTTTGAATCCTTTTGTAGAAGAGGCACAGCGACTTGAAACGGAAGGAGTTCTGTTTGAAAGGAGAGTACTTCCTTTCAGAATATCATCATTCATCTGTGACGCCCCTGCTCGTGCACTTGTTAGAAATGTGAAAGGTCACAATGGATATTATGGGTGTAACAAGTGTGTTCAAAAAGGGGTCCACTACGAGAACAGATGCTACTCCAAGATTAGACCATGCAGTCCGTGATGAACTTTCTGATGATAGTCATCATTGTGGAGAAACGCCATTAGCATTATTGTCTGTTGGTTTGGTCACCCAGTTCCCACTGGATTATATGCATCTGGTATGCCTTGGAGTGACAAGAAAGTTGTTGCATCTTTGGCTAAAGGGACCACGACTGACAAGATTTTCACCCAGCATGGTAAAAGAGCTCTCCAGAGTACTCCTGACCTTCAAACCTCATGTTCCGTGCGAGTTCAACAGGAAGCAACGATCCATGGAAGATGTTGATTGTTGGAAAGCTACTGAATTCAGGCAGTTCCTCTTGTACGCTGGACCAGTCAGCTTAAAAGGCCTTGTACCAACTCAAGTGTACAACAACTTCATGCTGCTTTCATTTGGCATCACCATCCTACTGAATGTTTCCCTGTGTGCTGACCTTGCAGACTATGCACACGGAATATTGGTTCTCTTTGTTGATCACTGCAGCAAGCTTTATGGGAAAGAACATGTTACATACAACATGCATGGATTGGTGCACCTCAGCCAAGATGCCAAGAAGTATGGAGTCCTTGATAACATCTCATGCTTCCCATTTGAGAACTTCCTTGGGCATCTGAAGAAACTGTTGCGCAAGCCTACACAACCACTGGAGCAGGTTGTTCGCCGATTGTCTGAGAGAAGTCAGCACAGAACAAACATCTCCAAAACAAGGTCCTTGAGAGAGCACAACCATGGGCCACTCCTCAACGGTCTTTCTGTGAAAAAGCAGTATGAGGAGTGTTACTTTCAAGACTTTGTAGTGAAACGTTCAGAGGGAGACAACTGTGTCCTGTTGAAAAATAAGGACATAGTTGTTATACAGAATGTCGTCATTGATGAAATGGACAACACTTTCGTCATCTACAAGAGGTTCCGGAACATGGTCGATTTCTTTACTTACCCTGTGGAATCTTCCAAGATAGGCATTTTTCATTTATCTGGCCTATCAGACACACTCCGCTTTACGCACATAGCAAATGTGCAGAAGAAATATTATCTTTTTCCTTGCCCAGATGGAAAGGCTGGTTTCCTGTTGATCCACTTGTAAAAATGACTGCTTTTTTGAAGGGGTGAGAATTGAAATTGTATTGCTTTTGCCTGGATGGTAATCAATGTATAATTTATTCATATTTATTCGTATTTTTCTTCTATTTTAGATGCTGTTTGCCATTGTCCAGTTTATTGATGAGGAGGACCTTCCATTTGCAGTGGTTCCGCAAGTGTGGCTCAGCGAGGGCATGTGCTTTTGGCCCCCATTTAACCTCCGCAAAAAAAGATAAAGGCAACAATTTAGCCATCCGCTGCACGCCTCCACACATCTCCTGGGAGAAACATAATTTTAAGTTTATGAAGGGAGCAGGTAAATGGGTCTAACTTGTGCATTTGATTTTCCTGCTTTTCATCTGTGCATTTTCTTTGTCTGTTTATGGTGGATAACTCTTTCATGCATTATTCCTTGCTCTAGAATCTTGGCAAGAGGCGATGCGATATTTGGTGCGCTTCCAAGCGGGTTCCAGTGTTGAAACAGATGATGACAAGAAGGGAAAGAGAAAGAGAATTTCAAATTCCAAGTACAGACCCCAGGCCTCTTCTGATGAAGAGAAGTCTAGTCTGCCAGATGCACCAGCAGTGCAGTCGTTTGGAAAACCTCTTTTGAGCTTTGAAAACATAGTTCCTGGTAACAAGACTCCAGTGCTGCCCGATGCTCCAGAAGTTGCGTTGATTCCAGAAAACCAGGAAAATGTTGAGCCATCTGTAGGCTTCAGAGCTGGTATGTAAAATTGCTGTAGTTGCTTGATTTGTGATCCTCCCACTTAATTATACCCTTTGTTAGATTTTCACATTTTTGTTTCCTCTTTCTCAGAACCAGGTTTCTTCCCTGAAATCCAGACTCCACTTCTCAGAGCCAAGAGTTTCAGTACAAGTAAGTGATGTTTTTTTTTTGTTTGTTTGTTTGTTTTGGAAACTATTACTTCTACAAACCCAATTCCATAAAAGTTGGGACACTGTACAAATTATGAATAAAAACAGAATGCAATGATGTGGAAGTTTCAAATTTCAACATTATATTTAGAATACAACATAGATGACATATCAAATGTTTAAACTGAGAAAATGCATAATTTTAAGGGAAAAATAAGTTGATTTTAAATTTCATGGCATCAACACATCTCAAAAAAGTTGGGACAAGGCCATTTTTACCACTGTGTGGCATCCCCTCTTCTTTTAATAACAGTCTGCAAACGTCTGGGGACTGAGGAGACAAGTTGCTCAAGTTTAGGAATAGGAATGTTGTCCCATTCTTGTCTAATAAAGGCTTCTAGCTGCTCAACTGTCTTAGGTCTTCTTTGTTGCATCTTCCTCTTTATGATGCGCCAAATGTTTTCTATGGGTGAAAGATCTGGACTGCAGGCTGGCCATTTCAGTACCCGGATCCTTCTTCTACGCAGCCATGATGTTGTAATTGATGCAGTATGTGGTTTGGCATTGTCTTGTTGGAAAATACAAGGTCTTCCCTGAAAGAGACGATGTCTGGATGGGAGCATATGTTGTTCTAGAACTTGGATATACCTTTCAGCATTGATGGTGCCTTTCCAGATGTGTAAGCTGCCCATGCCACACGCACTCATGCAACCCCATACCATCAGAGATGCAGGCTTCTGAAATGAGCGCTGATAACAACTTGGGTTGTCCTTGTCCTCTTTAGTCCGGATGACATGGCGTCCCAGTTTTCCAAAAAGAACTTCAAATTTTGATTCGTCTGACCACAGAACAGTTTTCCACTTTGCTAGAGTCCACTTTAAATGAGCCTTGGCCCAGAGAAAACGCCTGCGCTTCTGGTTCCCGTTTAGATATGGCTTCTTTTTTGACCTATAGAGCTTTAGCCGGCAACGGTGAATGGCACGGTGGATTGTGTTCACTGACAATGTTTTCTGGAAGTATTCTTGAGCCCATGTTGTGATTTCCATTACAGTAGCATTCCTGTGTGTGATGCAGTGCCGTCTAAGGGCCCGAAGATCACGGCCATTCAGTATGGTTTTCCGGCCTTGACCCTTATGCACAGAGATTGTTCCAGATTCTCTGAATCTTTGGATGATATTATGCACTGTTGATGATGATAACTTCAAACTCTTTGCAATTTTTCTCTGAGAAACTCCTTTCTGATATTGCTCCACTATTTTTTGCCTCAGCATTGGGGGAATTGGTGATCCTCTGCCCATCTTGACTTCTGAGAGACACTGCCACTCTGAGAGGCTCTTTTTATACCCAATCATGTTGCCAATTGACCTAATAAGTTGCAAATTGGTCCTCCAGCCGTTCCTTATATGTACATTTAACTTTTCTGGCCTCTTATTGCTACCTGTCCCAAATTTTTTGGAATTTGTAGCTCTCATGAAATCCAAAAGGAGCCAATATTTGGCATGGCAATTCAAAATGTCTCACTTTCAACATTTGATATGGCATCTATGTTGTATTCTAAATATAATATTGAAATTTGAAACTTCCACATCATTGCATTCTGTTTTTATTCACAATTTGTACAGTGTCCCAACTTTTATGGAATTGGGTTTGTATTTAATATGAGGAATCCTTTAATCACAATCTGTTTTTCATTAGGACACTTGACTGGTTTCTCGCCGCAGCAGGTTCTGGATGAAAGGTGTCAAGGTGTGTTGTACATTCCATTAGCTTTGCACAGTTCAATTATAGTTTCATTACTGAATATGCAATACTCGTGTACAGCATGACGTTTTCAGCTATGAAGGTATATTCTAGGCCTATGTCTTAGTGTCCAGTGTTTTAACAGTATTTAAAATAGTACCTTTAGGTGTTTTTAATTGTTTTATTTTTTTATATAGATTTCCAGAGACTCCAAAATAAGAACCAAGCCCTTATTGGGGAGAACCAAGCTCTCAGGGAGGAGATCCAAGCCCTGAGGGAAAGCAATGCACGAGCAGGTGAGAACATGCACAAAAAAGTAAACTTTAAGAGTACGTGATGTAGGTCCAAAATTACCATATGCCTTTCATTTTGTAGCTTCGGATGACAGCGGCTCACTTCAAGAGCAGGTGAAGCAAGTTGGGAATATGTTGAAGACGTTTGCTCGCACTGGGCAATCAGGTACAACTTGCAAACAACACCTGTGGTTATTGGTTTAATTCCCACTGAGGCCACCTACACATGTAGTAGACCTAGATATAAATGTCATAGTTTTAGTATTTGAGGGACCTGGACTGACTATAATATTTTATTATGGGAACCCCTGTAGGTGCAGATCAGACTTTAATGCTGCGACGTCTTGGAGAGTTTGGCGATGTTGTGCGTAGCATGGACAGCAAAATGGACACTATGCTGCAACATTTCAGTGCCAATGTGTCTGTTGGAGAGTTATCCCTGCCAGGGGATCTGTTACTCCCCCTAGACACCCAGGAAGATTTGGCCTTGCTTGATAACAGTTTGAGGCAGGATAAAGAGCTCCAGGATCGTTTTGTAAGTGTGCTGTTTATAACTCCATGGAGTAAACTAAAAAGTAAAATTAAGATTGTACACTGCATATTTTACAGTCTGAATCCACAGCCTGTCACATTTTATATTTTTGTATGATAAGCTTCAGAGAAATGTAATTTGTAATTTTTATTTTTTTGGGATTTGCAGCTTCGGTTTTTGGCCATCAAATGTGGGAGGGACCTAAAAACAACCGTCTGGCGAATGCTTCAGAGTATCTTCTCTAATCACCTTGCCATCAATACAACCTGGACTGGTGTAGGGGATAAAGCATGTTTTAGAGACACCTTCCTGAAGACCATTGTTCAAAGTAAGTTGGATTTTTTTTTTTTTTTTTTTTATTTTCACATATATTTAAGTAGACGTTAATGGCATTATGCCATTCAAATGGATTAACAGATCTGTATTTTCTACAGGAGCCATCCGGAAGAACCCGGCGACCCAGGATGCCACTGATGAGGCGTTCCAGGTTAATGTTACGCGTTACCTGAAAGGAGCATCTGACCGTGAAGGTGGGAAAAGGCGCCGCACTGCTGAGAGGGACCCACAGCCGACCCCTTAAACCTAGGCTGACTACTGACACCCCAGCATCACTGATAAACGGAACCCTGTTTTTATCCTGCAGTCAGTAACATCAAGATGCCTAAAGAAGCCAGAAGTGTTAGAACACTCACACAATCCACACTGTTCACTGTGGAAATTACTTATTTTTTCCTTCTTCTTCTTCCTTGTGAATACCTCTGAAACTTTATATTGCACATTTACCTTGTACAAAATATTCCACTTACTACATTTGCTTTTTTTCCATTCCATCACAGTACTTAACTTGTTGATTCTATTGTTAAATAGAGTTTGTAAATCATTGTGCCAAAGGTCAGGTCTACTACTTTTTACCTCTAATTTTTGTGTGTGTATGTGTCAAGTTGTTTATCACAGATACAAGAGACACAGATCTTATTGCACAGTGAAATCTTGTATCCTAGGTCAGCAGTGCCATTATAGTGGTTTATTTGCACTTATCCTATCCTGTTAGGAATGGCTTGTAAATGCGATTTATTTATTTGGTATCCTGCACATTCTTTGGTACCAACTATCCTTGCTACTAATGTTTACTGGTAATTCTTTTCATCACAGAGATGACCTCTTTGTATTAATAATATTTGTAAGTGTTATAATTTGCTTGTAGGCTAAGGCTGTTTTTTATTTATATATATATATATATATATATATTTTTTTTTACCTAAAATTTAATTGGAAACCTGCATATTCTATAGTGTGTATTTTGTTATTTATATTTCAGTCATATGACATGTTTCAATATGACAGTTACTGTACATTGCATGTCCTTTAGTGTGTATTTTGTTATTTATATTTTAGTGAAATGACATGTTTCAATGACAGTTACTGTACATTGCATGTTCTTTAGTGTGTATTACTTTTGTTATTTATATTTTGGTGATCTGACATGTTTCAATGACAGTTACTGTACTTTGCACTGTGGAATTAAAACGTCAAATGTAAAATTGTCTGCTTTGATCAATCCCCAGACAGCAAACTGACATTGAATCAACGTGGAAACGATGTCTCTCATGACATTGAAACAACGTTGATTTTGCTCATCGAATTAACGTTGAACCAACGTCAGACGCGGCATTCTTCAAAGCTAAATGAAAATCGAAAATTGTTTTGCTTTCATAACGTTGAAACAACGCGTTGATTTCAAGTTGATTTTCCGTTAGTTTTGAAAGAATGACGCTTCTGACGTTGGTTCAACGTTAATTCGATGAGCAAAACAATGTCAGATCAACGTTGTTTCGATGTCATATTTCCACGTTGATTCAATGTCAGTTTGCTATCTGGGTCATTATTCTTGATAAACTGCATTTTATTTATTTGTTTATTTATCAGTTATATAATAACTATAAATATATATAAATAATAAGCGGCGACCCGTCATGGCTCGAAAATAGCGTTTGCCTCCGACGGACCGCGGAAGGTTAGCCTTCGGTAAAGCGGCGGCGGAACGGCGGCGGCTGCCGCTTTTTAAAAAGCGGTTGCCGCCGGCGGTGCGCCGTTAAACGTGTTTGCGATTACGCCATTATGACGCTTCTACTATCTCCGGAGCGCCGCCGGCGGACCGCTGACTCATTGCTATCTGGGGAGTGAGGTAATACATGACGCGCTGATTGAGTCTTCCTGACAGAACTTTAAGCTAAAGCTTTCATGTCGCTGTCTGTTCAAGGAGTGCTGAAACATCAATTAGTTACTCATTAAAGTCATTTCGGCTTTATTACGGCTTATAACTTTTGGCATAAAGTAAAACTATTTGGCATAGCCTACCTGACCAGAAGATGTTCAACACCTTTCTTAACGTTAAGTATTAAAAGATTTCTGAATACTACAATAAATATACCGTTTGCATACACTGGTAACGTTTCTGTAATTTACGATCGCAAACTCCATGAATTATCAGCTAACGTTATTCTGGCCCTTCAGTTAGACAGAACAAATAAATGTCACATTAGACAAGGAAGTTGTTGGTTGTGTTTGAATAATTGCGTATATTATTTATTCTTGCTAAATGAAGAATAAGACGGCCCAAAGGTTGGTTAAAATTTAAAGGGCTAATTCAAATTTGAGGGCAGTGACGAGTACATGTGCCTGGGGTGTCTGGACAACCACTGGACGACATAACTTTAAGCAATGGCCCTGAGCAATTGTAACAACCTTCACCACAAAACGTAGTTATAGCCTTTTTGTTAAAACAACCTTTTAGCCATGTTGTTAAAACATTGTTAGAAGGTTGGGTACGCTGTGTTCTGTATTTGCTGAGTAAATGGATGATGAGGGTGCAGATGGTGTGCAGGTGTATGTGGTTAATACTCCAGAGAGGGAGTGCGTTGTGATTGGCTGGTGCAAGAACCTGCCAGATCTGTGACAGTAATATGTTTACAGATGATTTTAGAAAGTGAATGTCCACACCACCATTTTAAGCAGACTTATATATCGTGTATAATTTGTCAACTACTGCACAATAAAAATATTTCATTCTCAAATTATTTAGTAGGGGTGAAATAGATGGTGTAGCCTACTACTAACAGCCTCTCATTGAACTCACCAATTTCTAAACATCTGGAAACTGATGTCCCTTCCCCCCAAAAAATAAAGCCCGCCCAAATAATTCATTCAAGGAAAAGAAAAAAAACAGATGTGCTGCCCACATCCTGAAAGCAAAAAGGTGAACGTTCCAGAGGTCTGAGTCTTTCTCATTTAGTTTCTGGGAAAGCAAGCCAAGAGCCGGATGAGCTCATGTTTTCACCGCCTGCTCGACTGAGCACGCCAAGGGTTCGAGGAGGCCACGGAGTGTCTGTCACAGCTCAGCGTGATTGGACGAGACGTGCTCTTTTAAAACACTTTGACTGCATTGTTGAGGAATGAACTTTGTTTGGGGTTCAAGAAAGTCTAAACTGAAGTTCAAAAGAGAGGGAGAGACTAAAAAGTGCTGTCTCTACTTAAAATTGCCCAATTACAAAAAAAATCAAGTAAAAGAAACATATAATTTAGATTGGCCAAGCGAGAACTACATTTTATTGCATGTTATTTTTGCACTGGTGAGAGTTTGTGGGCATAACAGTGGATTTTTGAAGATCTCAACTAGCTGGTTCTTTTTCGTAATATGTTTGTTGTTTTCTAGAAAACACACACACACACACACACACACATATATATATATATATATATATATATATATATATATAGTGACTTTGGGAATGTGATACTGCATGTTTAACCCTCTGAGGACGGATTGGGCAGTACTGCCCAAAATTACATACTTTTACAAATATCTTGAATATCAAAAAGTTATTCATGATAGAGAGGTGCGGTCTTTTTTGCCGTCTTCCTCAGATTCCGCTGAAAACAGTAATAACTGGATAACCGGCTAGTATACACACCGTCAAAGGCCAATCAAATCAATGTTGTTTGGCAGATTCACGAGCAACAACCACTGGAAAAATTGCCGATGGAGAAATATTTTTCTTGCCCAATCAGGGAAAGGTTACGATGACGTAATCTAGCAAATCGGATGACTTTGTAGCCTTTCTTGGGGTGGTACAAACAATGTCGAGTGGTGGAGGAGACGACTGAAAGCGAACGGACGTGCCGAGTATAAACAAGGCTTTACAGAGCGAGAGCACGCTGAGATTTATATAAGAGAGAGACAGAAGAATTATAATATATTAGGGATGCACTGAATATTCGGCCGGCGAAAATTTCCGGCCGAAAATGGCCCAAAAGTGCATTTTCGGTTTTCGTCCGAAAGACTTTTATCACCGAAACAATACAGCCGAAATGTTGTGATGACGCAAACAGAAACCGCGACCTGCACGTGCTTGTCGGAAGCAACATGTCTGCGGTGGACGTATTTCAGTGTATCTGAACCCGCGATGAGATGGAAACCTTGTTTATCCACCTATATCTGCTCTAAACAATGCGCGCCGCCATGATGACGACTCCGGTTGCGAGCGGGTCAAGAGCGGTGCGCGCGCTGTCTGTGAACCTGATGACCAGGTCGTGCTTTCCCACCTTCAACTGCTCCATGAGACGCGGTAATGGCCGTGACGTAAACTTTAAGGGTGGAGGGCGACAGCCTACGCTCCAGCCCTTCCTGCAGGAAGGAAAGCACGACACCGATTGGACATCTCCAGGGGTCTTCACCACGGGAAGAGCACCAGTTGACGAAGAGGTTCCACTTCAACGCATAGAGGTGTCTAGTGGACGACGCTCTAGCGGAAGTGATGGTCACCGCCACCGCAGCGTACTCAAACCCGCCTCGTCCCATCCAGGAGCCACACGTGTAGCCTCCAGAGCTTGGGACGAGGGTGCCACAGGGTGCCCCGTCTCTGAGAGAGTAGGTCTTTCCTCAGAGGATAGGCCAAGGAGGTGCTGTCGCGAGGAGCATCAGTTTGGAGAACCACGTCTTGGTGGGCCAATAGGGGGCTACCAACAAGACCTGCTCCTCGTCCTCCTTGATCTTGCACAAAATCCGTGCAAGAAGGCTCACTGGGGGAAACGCATACTTCCGTGGGCCCCGCGGCCAGCTGTGCGCCAGGGCATCTGTGCCGAGCGTGCCCTCGGACAGGGAGTAAAACAGGGCGCAGTGGGATGAGTCCCGGGAGGCGAACAGGTCTATCTGTGCCTCCCCGAACTGGTCCCAAATCAGCTGGACCGTCTGCGAGTCGCTGCCAGGTTCCGGTCTCCTGGAATGTAAACGGCACGAAGGGACCTCAGGTGCTTCTGTTTCCATAATAGGAGGTGGCATGCGAGCTGCAACATCCGACGTGAGCGTAGACCACCCTGGTGGTTGATATACGCTACCGTAGCGGTATTGTCCGAACGGACAATTACGTGTTGACCCCCCAGAGCAGTGCTCGAAAGCGGTGCAGTGCCAGGCGTACTGCCAGCAGCTTGAGGCAATTGATGTGCATGAGGTGCTGGGGTCCTGTCCAGGAACCCGCGGCTGCATGCCCATTGCACACGGCTCCCCAACCCATGGTAGAGGCATCCGTGGAGACAACGACATGCCTGGAACCTCGCAAAGAGGGACCCCGGCCCGTAAAAAGCTGAGGTTCGACCACGGGAAGAAGGTCTGACAGCAGTTTGGAGTCACTGGGACTCTGAGCGAGCCGCGATGCCATGCCCACCTCGGGACTCGATCGCGAAGCCACAGCTGAAGCGGTCTCATATGAAGCAATCTGAGTGGCGTCGCCGCAGCTGCGGATGCCATATGCCCCAGGAGCCTCTGAAAGAGTTTCAGATGGACCGTGCTCTTGCCCTTAAACTGTCAAAGACAAGTCAGCAGTGAGTGCGCGCGCTTGCTCGTGAGCTGCGCGGGCATGGTGACCGAGTCTATCTCCATTCCGAGAAAAGAGATCCTTTGCACGGGGCAAAGTTAGCTCTTCTCCCGATTGACCCGAAGGCCCAGACGGCCTAGGTGCTGTAGCACAAGTTCTCTGTGTTCGCAAACCTGCTCTCGAGAGTGTGCCAGGATAAGCCAATCGTCGAGGTAGTTCAGGATGCAAACCCCATGTTCGCGAAGGGGAACAAGGGCTGCCTCGACAATCTTCGTAAAGACGCGAGGAGACAGAGCTAAGCCGAATGGGAGAACCGTGTACTGATATGCCTCTCCCTCGAACGCAACCGAAGAAACGGTCTGTGTCGAGGTAAGATGGATAGTCTCCATTGGAAACATGAAAGTACACGTCCTTCAGGTCCATCACTGCAAACCAATCCTGAGGCCAAACGCACTCGAAAATGCGTTTGGCTGTGAGCATTTTGACCGGCAGAGCACGGTTCAAAACGCGAAGATATAGGATCGGTCGTAACCCACCGGTCTTCTTGGGGACAATGAAGTAAGGCTGTAAACCCAGACCTCATCTCGGCTGGAGGGACAGTCTCGATTGCACCCTTCACCAGCAGGGCGGCAATCTCCGCTCTCATGATCGGGGCATAGCCACCGACCACCATAAGCGAACTCCCCGAAACGGGGAGGAGATCGTGTGAACTGAGTCGCATAGCCAAGTCTGATCGTTCGGGCGACCCAGCGGGACAGGCCGGGGAGCTCTAACCAAGCTCCCAGAACCGATCCAGTGGGATACCTGAGCCACAGACGTCACCTTCGTTGCTCGTAGAGCAAGATCGGTGACGGCAGGCAGCTCAAGGATGAGCCCTGAATCAGCCCTACCCTCGTGCATGTCATTGAACACCCATGAGAATGACAATAACATACAGTGAGGTGGCAGCCTGCCCCGCAGCTCTACAGGTCCCCGCCACCGGAGTAGACAAAAACCTACAGGCATTGAAGGGGTGCCTAGGGCTGCCACACCGGGTGGAGGCACTGTGGGGACATATAAATGTTGCCACAGAACACTCCACAGGGGGGAACCCCAGTGCACCCTAGACTGCAGCCTCCACGAGGGCAGAGAAGGTGGAAGAGGCCGCTGAGTGATCGTGATAAGTCAAAGGAGACGTCCATGATCTCACGGCCTCTTCATGCACATCCGGGAAGAAAGGATCTGGGTTCGCCACCCCCAAAAAACAATCATCAGCCTTAAGTGCTCGGGATATGGCAGAATTTTCCACAGAAACCCGATACTCGTGGCAGCCCGGGAAGCATGGCTGTGAGCCCTGAATCAAACTCGCTAGCACATCCGAGGACAGCAGCACAGACGAGCCATCTTCAGAGGACTCCAGCTCACCTTGTGATGCGGCGATAAACATGATTTCCTCAGCTGGGAGACCGAATAAGAACGCGGGCCCGCAGACGACCCCGCCCACTCACTCTGGACCACGTGGGTTGCAACGTACAAGACGGAGTGTGGACCGAGGAATATCGTCGGTTTAGTTTCAGACCTGACGTCTTTTTGGTCACCCTGGCCACCAGCCAAAGCATTATCTCATGTGGAGAAAATAGTTCGGGTTGTGGATGAGGGGAATCTCACTCTATTGAGCTCATTGAGTCTCAACCGTTATACACTGCAATGATCACGTTCCCACTGTGAGAACGTGACACACCCACGAGCGCTGTCCGAGCGTGATCAAAGCCCAAACATGTCAAACAGCGCTCACGCCCATCAGCTGATTCTATCAGAATACCGCACTCAGAAATACACGGGCAGATCGTCTTCAAAAAGACGCGTCTTTAAAAAGGGGTGCCGCATGCACACTCTTTCAGTGATAGGAGAAAACTCCGCGGATGTTGAAGCGACCAGGGAGAGAGACACACACTGGCAGACCACTGCTCAGATCGCAGACAATGTGAAATTCGCTGGGTACCGCCGTCACACCAACACCATAGAATTCGCTCGTCTCAAAGTGGTGAGTCACCGTAGTAAACTCAGATTGTGTGGCTTGTGGAGTGAAGAAGTTCTCTTGGCTCCAAAGCGAAAACATACTGCGTTCACTTCCTCCATTTATACGGAGATACGCTATGCAAATTCCGCAGACCCAAGGCATTTTCATGCCATTGGCTCGTTTTTAAATACTCGAAGAGGATTGGCTTTCTATGCGAAACCCCCCCCATTCTCCGTCATTTCAACGTAACTCGGAGTGACTACGAAAGGGAACTAGGGTTACATATGTAACTGAGACGTTTCCTTTCAAGGGAACTTAGAGCTGCATCAAACGCTGTATGAACGCAAATACCCACGTTGCCATAGGACCAAGTAACCGTCATGTGAGAACTAGCGCACAGAGGACGAGAGCACCTGTGCCCCAGGGGTAAAGCTTAAGTCTAGATCATAGAACTTAATAAACATATGTGGTGAGGACCACCCAGCCGTATCACAGACATCACTCAGAGATACTCCTGACAATGGAGCTTTAGTAGCAGCCATTCTCCTGGTAGAGTGGGTTTGTACAGCAAAAGGTGAAGGCTGACCAGCCGACTCATAAGCAAGTGAGAGAGCCTCGACCACCCACTTGCTCATTCTTTGTTTAGATGCGGGACACCCTTTACTGGGTGGCCCATAACACACAAATAGTTGTTCTGACTTTCTCCACAGGGCAGCTCTGTGGGCATAAGTGTCTAATGCCCTAACAGGGCAGAGTAAATTAAGTTTCTCCTGGTCTTACGACAGAAATGGAGGGGGACAGAAAGCCTGCAGAACTGTAGGTGTAACAACATAAGTAGGGAGCTTTGGAACGTAACCTGGTCTAGGATGTAGAAAAGCCTTAACCATGCCAGGCGAAAATTACAGGCAAGAGGGTGAAACCAATAAAGCCTGCAAATCTCTTATTCTTTTTAGTGAGGAGATAGCAAGTAGAAAGATAGTTTTAAACATGAGAAACTTCTCGGGAACTTCTTCGATAGGTTCGAAAGGAGCTAGGGAAAGACCTTCCAATACAATGGCCAGATCCCAGGTCGGCACCCTTGTGCAAACTGCTGGCCTCAGCCTCAAAGTGCCACGAAGGAAACGAGTTATAAATGGGTGTCTCCCAAGAGAAACTCCACTGAAAGGGACGTGGTAAGCAGCCAGTGCCGCCACATACACCTTTAGTGTGGAGGGGGATAACCCTGTGGAGAAACGCTCCTGCAGGAATTCCAGCACTGCACCCACTGGGCAGTTAACTGGGTCCTGCAGGTGTTCTCCACAACAAGAAGTGAAAAGTTTCCACTTCAAGGCATAAAGCTTCCTCGTGGATGGAGCTCTGGAATGAAGAATGGTCTCAACAACCTTGGTTGAGAGACCGGAATCTATGAGCTGTGCCCCCTCAGAGGCCAAGCCCACAATTTCCATAACTCTGGACGAGGTGAAATATTGTGCTCGGGCCGGCCAGAATGGGGCTACTAATAGTAGGCTGACCCCGTCCCGGTGGACCCTCTTCAGAACTCCTGGTAGCAGAGCAATCAAGAGAAAGCCATACAGACGTGACCTCGGCCACGGCTGCACCATAGCCTCCAACCCCAGGGGGGCTGGATGACTGATGGAGAACCACAGATGACAATGCATGGTCTCCTTGGAAGCAAATAGGTCCACCTTGGCGCAACTGAAACTCAACCAAAGGAGCTACACCACTTCGGGGTGAAGTCTCCATTCCCCTGGCCTCTGCCCCTGCCTCGACAGGGAGTCCGCTGTCACATTCAAATACCCAGGAAGATGCATTGCTCTCAGTAATAGTAATTTCCCTTAGGACCACAGGAGAACCTGACGGGCCAACTTTGTAAAGCCGGCGAGACCGCAGGCCCCCCTGATGATTTATATGTGAGACCACCGACGTGTTGTCTGACTAAACTAACACATGATGACCTCTCAGGTCTGCTAGGAAGTGTTTCAGAGCCTGAAACACCGCCAACATCTCTAGACAATTTATATGCCACGATAGATGATGGTCCTGCCACAGACCTTGGCTTTGACGACCACTCACGACCGCCCCCCACCCTGTGAGGGAAGCATCCGTTGTTAGCGTTACGTGACGACAAAGAGCCCCCAACACAGGACTTTTGGATAGCAACCAAGTTTCTTTTTATATGACCAGAGCACGAAGGCAGCACCGCATGACTTTGATTGTGCAGAGCGGATTTCCCCTCGGGGAGAATCCCTTGGCCCTGAGCCACCACTGTAGCGGTCTCATGTACAACAGGCCGCAAATAAACACTGCTGCCATCAGACCCAACAGTCTCTGAAACTGCTTTACAGTGATTAACTGGCCTAGCTTTACTTGATTCACAGCTAAGAGAATCGAATCGATGCAGGTCGGAGAGGGTCGTGCCCGCATCGAAACTGAATCCCAAACGACACCCAGAAAAGTGGTCGTCTGAGACGGAGATAATACACTTTTCTTTGCGTTCATCCTCAACCCCAACTTCCTGATATGAGCGAGAACGACCTCTCAATACCGAACTGCCATCTGCTCTGACTGAGCTAAAATTAACCAATCGTCAATGTAATTGAGGATACGAATGCCCTGAAGCCTCAGCGGCACTAGTGCTGCATCCATGCATTTCGTGAAAGTGCGGGGAGATAAAGCTAGGCCAAACGGAAGAACCCTGTACTGGTATGCCTCGCCCCCGAAGGCGAACCTCAGGAACTTCCTGTGTTGTGGAAGGATGAAAATGTGGAAGTATGCGTCTGCGATCTGATTTGTGACACGATCTGCTTGATAGTGAGCATCTTGAATTTTAGCTTACCTACCGAGCGATTCAATAGGCGCAGATCTAAAATTGGACGCAACCACATCCTTCTTTGGAACGCTGAAATATCGGTTGAAATAACCTGACTCCAAACTGGGAGGAGGAACCCGTTCTATAGCCTCCTTTTGAAGGAGCGTTTTCACCTCTTGTTCCATTACCAGAGCCTGCTCAGGGCCCACCACTGTAGGTAGAACCCCTCTGAATTATGGTGGACGACACCTGAATTGGATAGCATAACCCTTTTCTACTGTCTGCAGGACGCAATGAGATATTTTTGGAAGGCTTTTCCACTCTGCCAGAAAATCTACTAATGATACCAGTATCTCGAGACTGGCCTCTGGTGTAACTTGAGCAGCAAACGGCACACCAGCAGGGAACGACTGGTTTAACAGCTCTGATACCCTCCTCAGAGGGAGCGAGCATCCCCCGGGAAAGCGCTCGCTGGGACGGTCTGCGCCCTGGCATGAAGACGGGGTTGGCAGAACGGCCTCCTGAGGGAACCGGGGAAGAATGGGCGCCTTAAAAAAAAGATGAACACCTTTCCGCCTCGGTGGGGACCACCCTCAGTTTCCTGAACGCCTTGGCGTCAGGACTTCTTCTTGGCCGAAGCCTCCTTAGCCAATACAACTGTCCTCAGATCAGTTCTTTTAGTAGATGACTTCGGCTGAGAGTGCCATGACTGAGCCCACTGTCCAGCAGGGGGAGCATGAGACGTGACACTCTGCTTCTGCTGCGCCCTATGTGACGAGCTCGTAGACGGCCAGGGCTGCTCCCGCCTAGCAGCCCCAGGAACGTGAACTTTTATTGGAATAAACTTCTTAAAAGCTGCTGCTTGTTTTTTCTCTTCTTGGAATTTATCAATGACTGAATTTACAGCATCATCAAAAAGACTCATAGGAGAGAGAGGAGCATCCAACAGAAAAGATTTTTCTTTCATATTTGTTTGACTCAACCAAAGATGTCTTTCTGCGGCCACCAGGGCTGCCAATGAGTGACCCACTAGTTTGGCCGATTCTCTGGTGGCGCGCAGAGATAGATCTGCCGCCGAATATACTTTACCCACCAGCGCTGATGTATTTCTTAGAGGCTTGGTGGGTAATGCCAGTGTCTTGTAGGGCTGTCAACGAATATTCTAAATTCGAATATGTTTTTGAATAGTTTTAAAAAAACAGAAATTCGAAGGTGAAAATTAATATTCGAATTAAAAAAAATAAAAAACGCCCGTGGAAGCAGAGGCGCGGCTGTCTGTCTTGCGAGTGGCCGTGCACGCTACCTGATTAGGGTTCAGAGACAGGTGTCGCACTGGCACAGCGTCCCTCACTGCTGAATGTTGATCTATATGGAAAATGGCAGAAAGTGCAGAGCCCAACTCGACCGCAGGAGAGAAAGTGATTTTAACCCCCCAAAATGCCGGACTGCCGGACAGACACGTGATCGGCAGCCCGCTGAGAAAACTGCGTTATCTGCTATGGAGTGTCTCTTCGTAGACACGTATTGCGCGGACAGCCCAGACCAGGACATCAGTTTGGTGCTTCAAAAAGAGATGTTGATGTATGAACAAGAGTCTCCAGTACCTGGTCAACAAAATCCAATACCCTCACATCGCCCAGATGGCAAAGAAATATCTTTCCATCCCCGGATCCTCCACTTCAAGCACCAAGAATGTAAGTAGCCTTTTTCGTTTTTAATAGTTCTTTATTTTTTATGAACCTCGGGATAAAGGCGTGGTCACATTTCTCAGAATTGTGTGCCTCATTTTATTTAACTTTCAACAGAAACAGCCTGTAGGCTAACTAATTAGATAGGCCTATTGCGTTCGAGAGTGAGGTTTGCAGTCTTGGCCATTACTTTGTTTTACTTTTTTGTGTAGGTAATACGTTGTTAAATATGTTTAAAATTAAATAAAGTACCAAATGCGGAACAATCCATTCATGCATTCGTGACATCAAGGCTAGATTATTGTAATGCTTTTATAGGTGGTTGCCCTGCACGCTTATTAAATAAACTACATCTGGTCCAAAACGCAGCAGTTCTTACCAGAACCAGAAAGTATGACCATATTAGACCGGTTCTATCAGGACTGCATTGTCTCCCTATTAAACATTGTATAAATTAAAAAAATATTGCTGATTACTTACAAAGCACTAAATGGTTTAGCTCCCCAGTACTTGCAGTAGCACCTCATTGCAGTACACGAGATCCAGGGGGCAGAGTTGGATCCAAATCTAAGGGATGGAGATGGGTAGGATTAGGAGTGGGGTTAGGGATCAGGAGGTGGACATGGGTAGGATTAGTGGTGGGGTTAGGGACCAGGGGGCGGAGATGTGTAGGTTTAGGTATATGTAAGGTGGGAGCAGTTGGATCTGGATCCATCTCCTCCCCCTGGAATTCATGTTCTGCAGTGAGGACCAGCTCAGTACTTGAGCGAGCTCTTAACGTATTATAGTCCTTCACATCTATTGCAATCTCAAAATTCACCTCAAAAACTCAAATCTATACAAAAAAAAAAACATCTCTTTGACATAGCATACACATAAGACATTATATATCCCCTGCGCTTGTGCTGCTGCTTTACGCTGGTACCTTTTTTTTTATTTATATAGCACACATAATACAACAGAATGTGCAATTTACCTACAGTACCATACCACTACATACAGACAAACAGTGGAATATAAACAAAAAACACAAAAAAAAGACAAAAGACGAAAACAAATATTAGCTATGTCTCAATCACACCTCAAAGCCAAGCTACTTTAAACTGACCCCCTGATTCTATATCTAAAAAGTAGGTTTTTAACACCGTCTTGATGCAGTCAGCGACTTTACTGATCTAATAGAGAGCGGGAGGTTGTTCCAAAGCATAGGATAGACTCTCGCAACCCGGTCTCATCCCAAGACGTCATATAACTGACGTTTTGGGACGTCTTTTGACCATACGTCAATATTCGCCTTTTTAGGGCCCCCTTAAACGTCAGTAACTCTACCCCAGACCTAAACCTAACCCTAAACCTAACCCGTCACCTAACTGACGTTAAAGGTAAAGCGTCAGTTGTATGACGGCCCGGGATCGCCATCTACCGACGTTTAAGGGGGCCCTAAAAAGGCGGATATTGACGTATGGTCAAAAGACATCCCAAGACATCAGTTATATGACTTTTTGTGTTAATTCTCGAAAACGCTCTGTCACCTTTGCGTTTCCAATTTGTTCTTGCAGTCACAAGGAGATTCAAATGTTCAGATCTCAGAGCCCTGGATGGAGTGTAAACGGACACCAACTCAGAAAGATACGGTGGTGCCAAATTATGTAGTGCTTCAAAAACTAAAAGAATGATCTTATACTGTACTCTAAGCTTGACTGGCAGCCAATTCGAAGATCTCAGTAAAGGTGTAACATGATCCATTTTCTTCGCAGACTTGATCAATCTGGCTGCAGCATTTTGTATGTTTTGCAAACATGCCAGCGCTTTTTTCTCAATTATATATAGTGCATATAGTGAATTACAATAATCCATTCTAGAGAATACGACCACCGAAATAGCTCTCTCAAGATTTGTTTAAGATAGATGGTTTAGTTTTTGCTAAAAGTTTTAAGTGAAAAAAACTAGATCTGACCACAGAGTTTATTTGCTTGTCCATTTTTAGCTCTGAAACAAAAATAAAACCAAGGCTTTGTCTGCTGGTACCTGTTTGTCGGCTGTTACATTTTTGTTTTCTGGACATGTTTTTCTCGGATTCAACCTTCTCGGATTACTCACTGGTCTATTTTCACACCCTCAAAAATTTTTGGATAACTGACCTGGCTGTCTCTGTGATCCTGTTACACAGATCGGCTGCGGGCCCTCTCCATTCCTATCCTTATATCCCTCTCGACATCTGATACTGTGAGTCTTAGGCTACGTTCACACTGCAGGGCTTAATGCTCAATTCCGATTTTTTTTAAAAATGCGATTTTTTTGCAAGGCCGTTCACATTTCCAATTAAATGCGACCTTTTGTGATCTCCTGTGTGAACGTGAAATGACCCAGAAGTGACCCGCATGCGCAGAAGGGTAATCAACGGTCCAAGACGTCACTTGTTGTTTGCAGAATAGTTCTTTTTTTTTCATATGTTATTATTGCCACAGCCCATATACAAACACAGACAATAATTATTTTATCGACGGGCAGTTTGCACATAAATGTAAGATTTTTCCGATCCTCACAGACCTCGTCATAAAACCCGTTTAATTGATAGTGGGTGTCCGCGGCGCTCCTTGCTTTGTCACCGGCAGCCGCGGTGTTGCCAGATTGGGTGGTTATTCGCTACATTTTAAGGCATGTTCACATGTGTTTTAGCCAGGTTTTCACTTGGAAGGCTCTATATCTGGCACCCTACTGTACAAAGTTATACTGACAGAGAGCGCACGTTCACATACACCAGAATGAACGTGTTCACAGTAATGTTCATCAGGCAGTAATACAGTATGTTTATTTCGGGAGAACGTGAATAATATGATACGCGAAAATATGAACGCGTTCATGCACTATCGTTCATTGAACGCGTTCAGGCACAACACTGGGGAAGATAGAGACACGTCTGCAGTGGCCCATAACAGTGAGGAAACGCGTTGGAGTTAGCGTGTATTGGCTGGCTACAGGTGCTTGCAATGACGTGCGGGTCGGATATTTGTGACCTGGCCGTTCAGATTGAAGTCGCATTTCAAAAGATCGGATACATATCGGATTTAGACCACATACCCAAGTGGCCTGGGTCGCATTTGAAAAGATCGGATCTGTGTCGTTCAGACTGTCATGAAAAAATCAGATACAGGTCGCATAGGGGCAAAAAAATCGGAATTAGGTCGTTTCAGCCTGCAGTGTGAACTTAGCCTTAGCTCTCTTTGTCTTGTGTCTTTTGTGGTGTCAATCCTTAGTATGGTTGGGTAGCCTTTCGTTCTGTGGATTGAGTTTTAAGACACGGTTCTGGCTAACGCAGTTAAACCGATAAACTGTTGTGTAGGTTGAACTGGTCATCACTGGTCATGTTGTCGCATATCCATCTTTTTTTGTTTTTGCTGTTTTTTGATGAGAATAAACAAAGTACTTTTACCGAGATGGCTTTGCAATTTTCTGCTGTTCATCTCAGAACATTTAAAGGATCTTTCTGCTTGGCTCCCGACACTTACAAATGGT
Source organism: Pimephales promelas (assembly GCF_016745375.1). Next base: position 9,415,007 of record NW_024121155.1, read on the forward strand.
GTGAACAACTAGGGGTTATATGCCAGCCTTGCTATATATACCAGAAGAAACTTCAGAATTACCATTACTCATCTTCTTATACTATTCCGGTTGTCTGTACCAACCCCCGTGTTCCAGATACAACACAGCTGGAAAAAAGACTTGGGCATATCAACTCTGGAAATTTAAGATCGCTAGGTCTTGATTCTGACATGCTACTTTTGACGGAAACCTGGCGGGTGCCTAATGACTTTTTGAACTTGATCCTCTTAACGCCACCTGGGTACATATTTTTTTGTTAACTTCACCGTAGAGGTGGAGGGCTGACTGTAGTTTGCCATGAGACTATTTAAATATCCAAGATCAAGTTCCATGATGTTAAAACATTTGAATACCTAACGCTGAGAATGACTGGCCAAATGTCACTGGCTGTAATTTTAATTTACCGACCTCCAAAAATTCCCTCTGAATTTTTCTCTGATATTAGTGAGTTACTTACTCTTGCCTGTGGTAGTCATTCACCTGTTATATTGCATGGTGATTTTAATATACATGAAAACACTGCACAATATAACGAAATGATGTCTGGATTGTTTCAATTTGACTCAGCATGTAACTTTTGCTATTCACTTCAGAGGCCATGTACTGATATCATATGTACATCTGGCTTGAATAATATTCTTGTAGTAGCTCTGATTTTGCATTTTCAGATCATAAACTCATAAACTTCAGTTGTAGTTTTCCAGTATCTATATCACCTCAGAAGAAAATGCTGACTTATCGTAAATCAATTATGTGAACCCAACTACTTTCTCTGCTTCAATGAGGGCTTCTACATGGTCAGAATATCTACTGTATCTCCAATAATGCTCTGTCTCAAACACTTGAGATGCACACTCCTGTTAACTAGACTGGTTCCATCTACTCGTACCTCACCTTGGTTCACTCTTGAACTTAGAATGAACGTCGCCTAGAAAGACTATACAGGAAAACTGGACTCACTGTACACTCTTTGGCTCTTAAAGAACATTTGCTTAACTAACGTACAGCCCTTAACGATGCAAGATCCTCTTATTTCTCCTCTACTATTAGGAATTCCATGTGCAGGCCCAAATCACTCTTTGCTTTGGTTAACAAACTCACAAATCCACCTCAACATGTTATTTCAGCCTCTGAAATGCTTGTGAATAGCTTTTGTAAATTATTTTCAGATAGATTGAAGTCAATCACTGAATACTGAATCCATCACCAAAAACACTCATTCAGGTGACTCAAATTTGATGTTATTTACATGTTTGGGGGCTGAGGGAAGATCCTAACCGCAAGCTGTGTGGGCAAAAGGGAACACTGGAACATATACTGTCAGGGTGTAAAACAGCTCTCACCCAAGGTCGCTATAGGTGGCGTCATGACAAGGTGTTACTGTCCCTTGCTGACATATTGGAGCGGGAGGAATGCAGAAAGAAGCCTGCCTGTATGGGCTTGAAAAGGGCGATCACCTTCGTCAAGGAGGGAGAAAGGCCGTGTTCAACCAAATCATCAAAGCCCAATCTCCTTCAAAAGGCCAGGTCCTGGGAGAAGAGGGTGGACGTGGGGAAAAGGCTGCAATTCCCGGAGGTGGTGGTCACAGCCCTCCGTCCATACATTGTCTTGTGGTCAACAGAGTGCAAGAAAATAATTCTGGTTGAGCTAACAGTGCCTTGGGAGGAGGTATGTGATGTTGCTCATGAGAGGAAGGCCTTAAAGTACCAGTCCCTTCTTCCGGACTGAAAGGACAAGGGATGGCAGGCATGGCTGTGCCCTCTGGAGGTCGGCTGTAGAGGTTTCCCCGCCAAATCAACCTGGCGGTTACTATCAGCAATGGACATGCATGAAAAGACAAAAAAACAAGCAGCTTGTCGCATGGGGAAGGAGGCAGTGCCTCCTGCTGGATATGGAATAGGCGGGAGGAGGAAAGCTGGAAGCCAGGAGCAGATGGGCAGTGACCTGGCCATCACTGCCGGCCAACCAACTGGAGGGTGTTGTGGTTGAGGGCCGAAACACCCAGTGAAGGTTGTGTACCACCTGATGACAACTGCTCCTGGTTGAAGGCTCCAGTACAGTTACCCATAAGGTAACTGAAAAATGCACCCACTAGGTGTATGATGCTAGTTATCTGGTGCAGCTCACTCAACGAACCTTCTCTCTGCTTTTACTCCGAATACTTCTTTTGCCATAAGTTATCTAATTGTGAAGTCTAATTCCACATCCTGCCAGCTCTATCCTACACCTACTATTTTGCTTACGATGTGTGTCGTCAAGGTCACACCCTTCATAACGCATAAACTGTAGTTGGGCTTTCACCATTGTCCCAGCAGAATTAAAAACGGCTGTGGTGACCCCCATTCTTAAAAAAAAGAGGCCATGGACATGGACAACATGGACAACTACAGACCAATATCCAATTTAACATTCCTAAGCAAAATCATTGAAAAGGTTGTTGCTTCGCAATTGCAATTTTATTTGGATATAAATGGTCTTTTTGAACCTTTTCAGTCAGGTTTTTGCCCATCTTACAGCACTGAAACTGCTCTTCTGCGTGTGGTTAAAGGGATGGTTCACTCTGAAATTAATTTTTCAAATGTTTTAGCTTACCTCAAGTGTCTTTGTTTCCATAAGCATTTTCAATTTTGACATTTTTCGGTCAAACCGGTGTTGTCTGTCAGTCATATAATGCAGGTTTAAGGGGTCCACCTCAAAGAGCATGCACAGAGAAGTCAAAATTAAACATCATTTAATGACTTGTGAATATAAGTACTCACTGATGGACTAAGACACGAAACGAGCGGTTTGTGTGAGAAAACGAACAGTATTTATATAGTTTTTACCTCTTGTTAACCAGCCATCGAACTGATCTGAATCAGAAGTCCAACTGAACCGAAATGAACCGTCTCCAGACGTTGTGCCGGAAGTGATCTCTCACGCGTCTACGTCACACAATGTTTACACGGAGATTTCGGGAGTTTTACCTTTTACTAAACATATTTACATATATCGAAATCGTCTTCCATTGCGATTTTCCGTATATCTACATATGTTTAGTGAAAGGTAAAGCTCCCGAATTCTCCGTGTCCTGCCGCGAAAGGACCTGAGGCAGGTAAGCACTAACTGGACGCGTTCCTCTGTGAGGTGCGCTGTCTGGGCGACCGAGTCCAACTCCATACTGAGATTAGAGATCTTCTGCACGGGGCAGAGTTTGCTCTTGTCCCAATTGACCTGAAGCCACAACTGGCTGAGGTGCCGTAGCACCATGTCCCTGTGATCGCACAACACATCTTTCGAGTGTGCCAGAATTTCAGAGGCTCCTAGGGCATATGGCAGCTGCAGCCGCAGTAACGCCGCTCGGCATGTTACATATGAGACCGCTCCAGCACTGGCTTTGCGATCAAGTCTCGAGGTGGGCGTGGCAGAGCGGCACGTTCTGGGTCAAAGTAACCCCGAACTGTCGCCAAACCTTCTCCCCGTGGTCGGATCCTGCGTTTCTACGGGCTGGAGTGCCCCTAGTCCAGGTTACCAGGCATGCTGTGGTTTTCACAGATTTCATAATCGAGACTTCCTTAGATTTCCATGACGCATGCGCGAGATTTGCGATCTGCTCACACCAGCTTACACCACTTCAGATCGCAATTCTCGCGCATGCGTCGTGGAAATCTAAGGAAGTCTCGTTCTGGCCTACAAGGAAGAAAAGAAATAGTCGAATAAACTCGTTATTTTTGTTTGTTTTTTCGCACAAAAAGTATTCGTGTCGCTTGATAAACATATAGTTGAGCCACGGTAGTCACTTGGGATATTTAAACATTTTCTTCATTGACTTTCTGGGCCGTCAAGAGGCAGTCCTTTAGGAGCCAATGTGGTAGTTATACAGCTCTCAAATTTAATCAAAAATATCTTCATTTGTGTTCCGAAGACGAACGAAGGTCTTACGGGGTTGGTACAGCATGGGGGTGAGTAATTAATGACTTAATTTTCATTTTTGGGTGAACTAACCCTTTAACAAGCGTTAGCCTGGCCACCACGTTAGCCAGTTAGCAGCTATATCTGATACGGCTTATGATAACTAATGTTGAATCACATTGACATTGTGGCTTTACTAAATAACTATTAATTTAACCTACCTCGATGTACTTCTTCAGGTTGGACAGGGAGTTTATGAATGCCAACATTTTCAATTTTTACTTTCGGTAGGCATAAGAGGCACTTCATCTGGTAGGAAGAATCTTTCATTCCAATGTACAGAAACATTTCTTGTAAATAGGGCCACAGGTGTATTATAACATTATCTTCTTCACCACTATCGTCAGGGTGGTCGTCTACGATAACGGGAGGTCCTTCAGTAGGTGCTCGTGCTTCCATGGCGGTTTCAGTTGTGCTTCCTCCTCCTTTGGCATGCCAAGAAACAAGCATTACGCTGAAATAGACCGAGCGCCATGTGTGGAGCGTGTGTAATGTAATCTAGGAGTACGTGATTCGCTTGACCTCCCTTACTGCAGTTGCATACATTTCTTCTGATTTTATTTTGTAGTAACAAGTAACGAAGATGCTTAGTGTAAATATAAAATTAAAAGTACACATTTTATCTAGGAAATCTAGTGGAGTAAAAGTGAAAGTTGACAAATTTAAATAGTGAAGTAAAGTACAGATTTGTGAAATTTTTTCTTAAGTACTGTAACAAAGTATTTGTACTCCGTTACATTGGTTACACTGGTTACAATCATGTAATTTTTGCCATGCACACCTTTGGGCTCATGCGGATGCGTCAAGTTTAAACAAGGCTTTACACAAGGCTTTATCAGCTGATTACTATTATATATATATATATATATATATATATATATATATATATATATATTATAATAATAATATATTATTATTAAAGGAGCATTTCACCCATTTCAACATTAATCTTTCTTGAAAGTGGATCATATATGTAGTCGATACAAGTTGTAAAATAATTTTTGAATTTGATGCCCTCTTGACCGAGAAAAGACCATTCGTAAGCTATCACTTAGCGTTGTTTGAGCTCAAGACGCTAGTCGCCGCCACTGTGCAGCAGTATTTAAAAATCAGTGCAGCGCAGTACAAATAAAACTATGGTATGTTGACAGTAGCTATGTTTACATGGACACAATCGGATTGAAATCAATACGATTGATGAATCTGATCAAGGTGTTTACATGAAAGATAAATAAAGTGATCGGGTTGATGTGCGCATTTATATGTCACAATTGGTTACCCACAATTGGAACCCTAATGGTTCTGTATTTGTTTTAAACAGCAGACTTTATTATCCGTCTTTTTAATTTGTATCCGTCTCTGGTCATGATTTGGAGACGATGAGCATGAACCATTTTGCTGTGCTGATTGTATTTATTACGTACTAAAACCCCGCGCCCAAAAGTCGTTTGTGGATTAGAATGTAAAACAAGCACTGTTGGTTGTCCTGCTTCACTTCACAGACATGGAGTGAAACTGTATGTCTATTAATTTTTTTAATAACGGAACATTCATTTATATGACACTTTATTCAACAGGAAGAACAGCTCGTTCCGTGCGTCATACGTCATTACGCTATTTCAACGTCATTGCACATGCGCAGTCCTTTTAGTTTCGTTTTTAAATCCGATCAAGTGTTTACATGTTCTCTCACTCAGGTTACAAAAGGAGTAAACCACCCCTTTCAAATTGATCGAAATTCTAGTCGGATCGAGCTCAATCGGATCGATTAAGGTGTTTACATGAAGGTTTTTTAGTCCGATTGAGCAGTCAATCTGATTAAAAGGGTCCATGTAAACGCAGCTAGTTTTGTGGCTCAACAATGATTTTATGTTATGGACATTTTAAGACTAATAATAAAATATGTTCGCAATGGATACAGGACTATTTATGAAGTTGACTTTATTTGGTATCAAACTAATATGGTGGGAATTAGCCTAGGCTATTTCGTAATCTCATTAAAGAGTTTAAATTGGCAATCCAATTAGATCTATAAATCAGTAAGCATGGTGGTGTCCAGTAAGCGACCAACTATGGCAGCGATTAAATGTGTCCCTTGTATTGAACGAAAGAGGGCACCGGCCGTGGAGCCGTTTAGTCCATGTAAATTTTTTTTATTCAGGATATAAGTCCTTTTAACTTTTTGCCTGTCGTGGCTATATAAAAAAAAAATCTCCTCCCAAGACAACTCATTATGGAGCTTCTGGACCTTCTCAGACCTGCGCTTGCCAGGCTAATATGACCGAATTTTACTTTAAGCCCTTAAGCCTTTAAAGGGATACTCCACTTTGGAAATAGGCCCATTTTACAACTCCCCCAGAATTTAACAGTTGAGTTTTACCGTTTTCGAATCCATTCAGACGATTTTCTGATATTTAGAAGAATATCAGTAACCAGACAGTTTCTGGTCTCATTGACTTCCATAGTAGGAAGAAAATATACTATGGAAGTCAATGAGACCAGAAACTGTTTGGTTACTGATATTCTTCTAAATATCAGAAAATCGGCTGAATACATTCGAAAACGGTAAAACCCAACTGTTTAACTCTGGGGCCCAAAAAAAGTGGAGTATCCCTTTAACCAATAGCAATCAATACCGCATTAAACAGAAGAAACTGCAGCTTCTTGTCAATCAATTCTGATTATAAAGTACCTTACCATTAATAAAAGTGTATTACATAATTTTTAGAAGTCGTTAAACCCATGTCAAGAAGCGCACAAGTGGCACAACAGGATAAGGAGGGTGGATGGTTAGCGAGGGATAGCTGGTTCGTCTACCCGTCACAATATCTTGTGTACATATTGCTGACCATTTGAAAATTTAATTAATAGTCTATATTTTACTGATAGCTTAAACTATGTTAAAATAAATGTTACTGTAATAATTTGAGGAATGTTTCATTTGCATAGAACATGTTGTCTTTCTTAACGCTGGAATGCACCTTCGCGTGAAGTGGAAAATGGTGTCCTGAGCAATCGATGCCAACTAATTCAGGATCTTCACTTGGGACTGCGCCTTTGTAACATCGAACGTAAGAGGCCGCATGTTAAAGGGGTCATATAATGCCATTTTTGTTGTTAATATGTTAATAAGAATGTTTAGGGTCTAAATGAAAACTTTGTAATATACTTTTATTAAAAATTCTCATTAGTATTTTAAGAAAACACTAATTTTACCAGGTCAAAATCAGCTCTGTTTTCAGCATGCCGTTTCAGTGCATAAGTCTTTAAATAATAATCCAAGCCCCTCGGTTCTGCGGGCCTTTTGACCAGGTTTAGATGGTTTCGACACAGTGCACGTGGAGTGTTGCCTTGACAATAGTTGAAGGTATATTTGGAGAGAGAATGGCAGCGGAAGTCTCTGAGGACACATCTGTGCAATCATATCAGTTTGAACTGGAGTCGCACCCGGAACAAGATGACAGCCACAAAGAAGTTCCACAATTAAGGCTTGAACAGGACATTTCTGAATGGTTGTTTAACGTAATGTCCCTTTGATCTATCTTTGTATGCACTAGCTGGCAGGGTAGAGTAGTGAGATACGAACGCTGTGTGTTCACTGATGTATCCGTTAGTTTATTGACAGATTGATGTTACAACTAATGGTCACCTAAATGGATTTGCAAAGATTAATATAAATGTTAATAAAACTTTAACTCCAATAGGCATGTGCCGGTATCAAATTTTCATGCTGCGGTTAATTGATTGAGCTTTTATCATGTTATGCAGTATTATCACGATATTTTAATTAAATTATATTTTAATGCTCAAAAAAAACAGATGCATTGTGGGTCTCTAGAAAAAACCCAACTTACATCACAATGTGTAATTGTGATTTTCAAAACATATGGTAACTAAACCTAATTGTTTAAAGTTTAGTGACAACATGTTACAATGTTTAAATGGTACAATGACTGTAGGTTACTGTTTGTATTATTTAATTAAATTCTTGGATTTGATTTCAGTCTTAATTCAATATTGACTCATTTGGATAAATATTAGGTAGGCCCCAGTCTGTTAATGTTTCTCAAGAAAAAACAATCTCTCACATAATGCTGTAAACATACAGAGAGAAATTAAATATTTTTTCAGGTCAACTAATGTGCTGGTCATTAAATGGCTTTCCTAAGGTAAATGTAACGTTTTGTGACTCAACTGTTCTCAATGTTACTGACCTCTTTCTGTGTTTGAAAACACTGATTGATTGTTATTATGTATAAGTAAATACAGTAGGTAGACAACCAGAATGTGGTTTTTACTGCCGCAGGTTTGCCGCGGCGGTAAGAGTTGAGGTGTATTTGCTGCCTTTGGCCGCTAAGAGGCGCTACAATCACAGACTTTGAAAAGTGTCCGTTTTTTGTGTAATCTTCAGCTGCGCCGCGGCTCTTTCAGAGCGATTGAAAGATGGTAGCAGATTAATTCAAGTGAAACGTTGTTAAATTAATTAATTAATCACAATACTGAAATTAAATTGAAAAGATAATGAAACCTTAAAACATTGCAGTCGAAACATATTAGGTACATCAATGAGGCTTTACAATCGTATAAGACAACATTGCGATAGCTGTGTGGTTAACACATCATCCTCAACCTTGCGATAGCTGTGTGGTTAACGCATCATCCTCAACCTCATCGACTTCCAAACGACGCGAGATCGAACCTCGTTACATGCTGTTGGCCGACAGCTTTTATGTTTTAGCCTACCGTTCTTGAAGCTTAAATAGATAGCTGTTTATTAGCGAGTTTATTAACTGTTTATTTAGGCCTACTTATAGTGTCCGACTTAATTTGCCACTTCTCATTGAGAGCTGAGGTAGCAGATAAATTCAAGGTTAACACTCTAGCCTGTAAGGGGTGGGACATGTACCTTTTTGACAGTGTCGATATTGTCCCCACCACTTTTGAAAGCTAACCGCATTCGTTTCATTCATCTAGCGCTGCAATGTGTTGTCTTCAATCGGACGCACGCTGCAATCAGTTGTGGAGGTTTCATTCGTTCCGGTGAAATCACAAATCAATCCGTCCCCTCAGTTTATAAACTGTAGGCTACTCACGGATTCTTAAACTGTTCCCTCGGTTTAACAATTCGTGCCTACGGATTCATAAACCATACCCACGAGTTCCTAATCCGTGTTCTCAGATTTGTAAACCGTTTGTAAATCTGTACCCACAAATTCATAAACTGTGCCCACGCTTTCGCAATCCGTACTCGCGGGTTTGTGGCTCGTCCCCGAGAATGTGCCGCATGATTCAAACAGGCCTCCTGTTTAGATGCGGGATGCATTGTTTTTAAAAGGACTCTTACTTACAAAAAAATAAATAAATAAATATAGCCTAACACAAACACAAAGTTATAGGCCTATACAAATAAAACATTCATAAATTGTTTTATGATTAACATATTCCTTTTTTAAGTGAACTCATTTAAAGTTATAAACGCAAATAATAGGCCTAATAATAATATGCTATTATTATTACATTTAGGCTACATAGGCCTACTGCATTTAGATAGGCCTATAAGACGCTTTTATCAAAAAAAGAAAAAAGAAAAAAAGAAACAAAGCAATTCGTCAAATGTCAGTCATAATACAGGTTAGACAATAATAAAACAGGGCTGAGATTATCACAAATAGGCCTAAACACAAGATTTTGACGCATAGGCTATCCAAGTGTTTGTGCACAAAAAAATAAATAACATTGACTTTTTGCCTTTATTAAACATTTAAAATATTTGCAAATTAATATGAAAAAAAAAAAAGATTTTACTTTCTAAAAACGATATTTTGCCCGCAGTGCTAAATGAGAAGAGCATGTCTCGGGAAGCATAGAGTGAGATGATTTATAGGTGATTTATAGGCTAATCAGGCTAATCATGGCTAATCATAATAAATGTGTCTGAAAAATAACGACGTTTTCTTGTTATTGTGAGTTTACACAAATAAAAGTAGTTGCAAATAATTACGTATTTTTTTCCCGCTAGATTATTTTAAATTGTTCCACTGTTGATAACATGCAAGTGTTTGCGGCCGCGGCAGTGACATGCATGTGCGCGCTTCACACAAACAGTTGGATATGCTTAAAAACCTGTTTGTTTGTTAGAATCTTAGCCCATTATTATTGTCTAAGACTGACATTTGACGAATTGCTTTGTTCTTTTTTTTGTGGATTAAAAAGCGTCTTCTAAATAGGGTAGCCTAAATGCATTTTGATTTGTTAGCTAATTATTATTTACGTTTATTACTATGAATGAGTTCACCGAAGACAGTAATATATTTAACATAAAATAATTTTAAACTTATAAACAAACCGTTTGCAGTTTTTGAACTGTGTGTTATTATTAGCCTATTTTATTTTTATTTTTTCGCTTATTATAGTAGGCTACTGAGCTTTTTCCTCTAAAAATTTACTTTAAAGATAAAAGTATCCTAAATGTATTTTTTTTTTAAATACAAGAAATTATCCATTTTAAAAAAGGATTTTAAAAACAATGCAATGCATCCCGCATCTAAACAGGAGGCCTGGTTGAATCATGCGGCACACTCTGGGGGACGAGAAACAAATCCGAGTCCGGATTGCGAAAGCGTGGGCACGGTTTATGAATTTTTGGGCACAGATTGCAAAAACTGAGGGCACGGTTTAAAAATCTAAGAGCACGGATTAGGAACTCGTGGGTACAGTTTATTAATCCGTTGTGATAAAGTGCAGTTATGTTTCTAACGTTAGTGTTTTGGAGCAATTGAATGCCTTCAAACAAAAGCTACCGAGGAATCGTCAAGAAAAGTAAAGGCCAGTTTTAAAGTTTCACAAAAAATTAACCATGTTCAATTTGTAGCCTATAGCCTACATTGTTCTTGAATTGTTCGAAGAAAAAACGACATACTAGAAACGCCAGCCATCTCAGGAGCTGCTTTGATTAGGTACGCTCATAGCGTTTAAAAAAACGCGGTGCTCCCATTGAAAACAATTGAAAACATATACGCCAGGCGTGTGGAAAAACACTTTGGTGGATACACGGCCTTTCAAGTGGGGGAGGGTGCATATTTGCATTTGAATGTTGTGTTACATTCTAAAACATTTAACGTGTGACGCACACACACAACTGCACATGCACACACACACACACAGGGCTTACATTCTGTTTGACTTGTTATTGTTGCAAACATGCTGCTCTAAACTCTAATATACTAGTGTTTTTTTGTCGGTGTCAGCAGCAAAGATAAAGTTGATGATGCTGACTCGCCTTCACAGTGAACGTGCATAGGCCTAAACGCATAGGCTACTTCGAATTAGCCTACTTACGCAGAAAGTTGCCAATTTATTTTCGTTTTTAAATGTTTTGTTTTAAAGTAGACATTTAAAGCTTTCTAGTTCTCGCTAGGGTTGCCGCGGTGAGGAAAATTTCCCACCGGTTAATCGACGTGTGACAACACCGGTAATCCCGGTGTCACCGTGGAGGGCAGGGCGGGGGGGTTAAATAGCTTTTAAATGCGTGCGCGTTATACTTTCACTTTCGAAATAAGCGTCAATTGCTTGAATGGACAAAAAAAACAACTCGCTGATAATAAAACTTTTATTTATAGACTTTTATTAGCATAACGAACGAATAAAAATAACCCCATGCATAGGCTGAAAAAAGTGAAAATCGGCAAAATGTGGGCCCAAACAAATAAGAACCATAAAACGTTTATTAACGAATAAGAAAATAAAATAGGCCTAAATAAATTACACAAAGTTTAAATGAGATAAAACCAATTAAAAAGAGACGAATATAAAATAAAAACTTCAAAACGGACCTTAGCCTACATAAATGACATACTTTCACTTTCGAAATAAGCGTCAATTGCAATTCAGCGTCAATTGCTGGAATGGACAAAAAAAAAACAAAAAACTCGCTGACAATAAACTTTTATTTAGACAGCACTTTTATTAGAATAATAAACGAATAAAATATAGACAGAACTTTTATTAGCATAACGAACGAATAAAAATAACCCCATGCATAGGCTGAAAAAAGTGAAAATCGGCAAACTGTGGGCCCCAAAAAAAAAATAAAACGTTTATTAACCAATAAGAAAACAAAATAGGCCTAAATAAATTAATCAAAGTTTAAATAAGATAAAACCAAATAAAAAGAGACGAATATAAAATAAAAACTTTAAAAAGGACCTTAGCCTACATAAATGACAGCACTCTAAAAAAAAGTAAAACACTATAAATTGGCATTTATTAACATTAATATATATTGGCCAAAATATTGCCAAACAGGCGCTTTTGCATTGCGTTTTGACACCAAATCTTCCGCCATTATCTTGCTTTTCTGTAATTTGACTCGTTCTCGTCTCCACACGTGCTAAATGGAATCCTGATGCTTGCTGATCTGTGACGTGACGGCACGCGTTGCGCAGTTCATTTTTAATTATAATGCTCTCTTCAGAACTAAATAATTGAAAATTATTATTTTTAATTAATTCAAATAAATATTTTAGCAAAAGCGAATACTTTAAAAAAAAAAGTCAAGACATCGCGGTGTCACGGTGGGAAAGTGATGTCACCGGTGATGGGGCTTAAAACCGGTAACACCGTCAACACCGTCTATCGCGGCAAGCCTAGTTCTCGCAGGCAAGAATCGCGGTGTTTCGGTTATGAGACACGCTCCAGTTCACACACGCGCCTCTGTGTCCTGATTATAGCCTATTGTCTTGATATTTACTTATAATGTGTTAATCCAGTCAATTTGTTGATGAAACATTAATTAAAATGAAGATAGAATTTATCTGAAACGAAATTTACAAGCTTTCTACAAAACAAAACTTAATTGGTGGTCAAAATCATGTCTGACCCACAAATATTTTCCGATATATTGGGTAGCTTTAGATCCTATCTTACTCATCTCATGCGGTTCACTTTTCATATAGCCTACTCAACATAGACGAAATAATAAAAATAAGTAACATAATATTATTAAACATAAATGCGTTTATTTAGCGTTTTGAAAAAGAAAAAGAAAAAAAAACTTTTAATTTATCATTAACAATATTGTTGTTTGACTTAATAATCATTGTTCAACATGTTCAGACTGAACCAATAAAACATTTAATTTGAATATTCACAAAATGTGTGGGTCTAGGTAAAAAATGTAGTTTTCCTAAAAACTATTGAAATGGATTTATAGTGTTTTGGAATACAAGCAAAAAAAAACAACTAAATGGTGTAGGCTACTGTAACAGTTTTAGAACTAGACAAATCTTTCTGCATACCTAAATATAAAGTTTAACTACAATTATCCATGTTGAATCGGGCTTCGAACCCATGTCATTATCATGTTCTAACCGTAAGTTCTACCACTCGGCCATGTGTTCACTCACGGGAAAATGCCCAATGTTTCTCCAGTGAGTATTCGCTCAAATGAGCAGGAAAAAGTTTTGTCGTTAACCTATTGTGAGTGTAAGTCGACTTTACACGAAAACGTACACCTTTTAAAGTTTAAAAGATGATTTTATTTTAGCTGTTATGAGAAAAATAAATTCAAACCGCCGCGTTTGTCGAACACAATTAATGCCAGAATAAAACCTGATTTTAGAATATAGGGCTACACTGGGCGTGGTGTGTCAAAAATACTCAATTATAAACTTCAATATTTCGTTCAAAACCACCTCAAAACAATTCGTGACATTTTAAATAGTCGTGAATCAATGTATTAAGGCCACTGAAACTGAAACTGACATCTCTCAATACAGGAGCAGAAGCGCTGGTTCTGATTTTATTATTTGTTGTTTAAACATGCGTGTTGCATATTTAAAAATAAATATATATATATATGCTATATATTGGTCTAGGCTAATTATAGCATTGATTACTGTGGAGGGGGGATATTTTTTTAATTCTACATGATGGAACCCCATTAAGTTTTATTTTCTATATTTTTTGCATAACTGCTTTTGAAGATGTATATTCAGTCAATCTGTTGGAAGAGATTTGTTCCTTAGTGTAAAATAGAAATGCATGGTTATTTCATTTTATAAATATAAGCAAAAAAAAAAAAAAACTAAATGGAGTTTTAGAACAAATCTTTCTGCATTAATAGCCTAAATATAAAATACAACTACTGTAAGTTTGATCAAGCTTCGAACCCATGTGTTTGGAATGGTAGAACCGTAGGCCTATGTTCTACCATTCAGCCATATGTTCGCTCTCATGAGAAAGAAAAAGGTTTGTTGTTATGCCTATTGTGAATGTAGGCCTGGGCTACTTTAGGCTACATGAAAAAGGAGACCTCTTACAGTTTTAAAATATGATTTTATTATAGCTGTGATGAGAAAAATAAATTCAAGTGAGCACCGCCGCGTTTGTCGAAGAATATTAAGGCCACTGAAATGATATTGTCTTAGAGGGGGAAATACCCACCGGCAATTCGCAACTTGCTTAGCTTGGTTATGTTTTTTTTTTTTTTTTTTTTTTTAAATCTACATGGAATTTTTTTTTTTTTTTACATAACTGCTTTTGAAGATGTAAATTCAGTCAATCTATTGGAAGAGATTTGTTCCTTAAATGTAAAATAGAAATGCAAGGTAATTTTATGTTTACGCGGGATTTGAAACAGTGTCATCAAAATAAGTGTACCAAAGTTCTACCACTCGACCACGACTTTTCTCACTGACAAAAGCCCAGATGTTCGGTTGTTCAGCAGTCAGTGTGCGCGGTGCGCACGCGAGAGAAGCGCTCTTCAGTCTTTGCATTCCTCAATAGCGTCATTGGGCAGCACTTTAATTATTTTCGCTGACTGCGAGATAGGCCTATTTTAACTTTTGATTAATAAAATGTTCTCCTATAGCCTAAAAGTTTATATTCTAGTTAAAGCTATATTCCATTTAAAATGTAGGCTACATACGTTTTGCTTTCGCTTAATGTCCCTTTGCGCCACCTGGTGGTCATTTCTCCACCGACTTTGAAATACTGCTGGTTTATTTTTGCCGCGGTAGATTTACCGCGGCACTTGCCGCGGCGGTAAACGACATTCTGGTTGTCCACCTACTGTATACCTTTCGGTAAGTTTAAAAGTATCTTTAAAAAAAAACTAAAGTAACATGATCGGTTTACTTTAACTGAGGAGCAACGATCTGTGATCAGAACCTAAGGGCTGATTTATCAATAACTATCAATGTATCAATAACAACTTTCATTACAAAAGTAACCTGCTCTGTCTAGTCTGTTGGTGTCAGTGTCCTCTTTGCTCTGTGATTTTTCTCAGTGGGAGAGCGTGTGAAAAGTGTCAAATGCGTTAAGTGCCTTTCAGACAGGATGCGGAATGCGCGACGCTGGCCGCTTGGTTCAACGTTGCCCTTTAGATACAACGTGATTTGCCATTTTACAAATAAAAAGTTGAACTATTTTAAACTTTGACCCCGGCGTGTGTTGGTCGATGCAGGTCGACACAGCAACAAAACATCCCTGTGCGTTGCGTGCTTATTCCGCGTCCTGTCTGAAAGTCTCAAGCTGAATGTGTGAGAGTTGGCAGCCCTGCAGGGATAAATCGTCGGAAGCGTTACGTCATGCTTCTACTCCATGTGAGGATTGTTTACATTAGACTAGTGCGCACTGCCGCATGCACACAGTGCTTATACATGTGGGGATTTTTTACATCAGAGTGCACGCGTGTTTTGCGCAGCATATACGCAGTGTTTGAGCGGTTGATGGAAAATAAGCTAATGCGTGCTCTAAAAGTCTATATTCGAATCTATTATTTTTTACGGTATTGAAGAGCCCGCGATAACAATATCGTCCATATTCATTATCGCAATTTATCGCATTACCGAATAACGGTACATGTCTACGCTCCAACTGCTTATTAGCAAAACCAGCTTTATACTGACCCTCGTTAATAAAGAAGTCTAGGATAAATTATTCGCTCAAACATGAAAGGATTGACGTTGAAAGTGGGGAATATTCCCATCATAAACAACTCAGCCACTTAAGCAGTTCAAATTTAGGAACATCAAAATGATTTCTGTGTTTGTTATTGCACCCAACAACAGAACAACACAATCGCTTAGATGCCATTCTGCTCCATTGTAACAATGACAGACTATGATGTCAGCTCGCTGAGTTCAAAATCTGCTGTTAATCATCAACCATGGGAGGGGCGTCACAGGCCATGTGATGTCACATGGTGAAACGGCTCGATTTGAGACGGGGGAATACATACAAGGAGATTAAAACAAAAACACTGGATGGATTTTTATCATTAAAGTCCCTGTAAAGTCAAAATTGAGTATGTGTTCTGAGTTTATCACACCACAGAAAAATTTTATTGATAAATTTGAATGATAAAAAAAGCCGGCAAGTACATAAAATAAGCTATCAAAATCTTGAAAAAATTAGCAGTTATCTCTGTTCTCAAACGCGGGGGGCATGTTCGCTGGCTGTGCTGAAACCACGCCCACTAGCGGGAAAGCTGTCGACGGTGATATTAGGTGAAACTGCTTTCGTGACGGGAGGATGAATACTGAGGCGGGAGATAGTCGTTTCGGCCCCGTTCACCAGTAACAGTGGATTATCAGTGAATCCCAGTTGTCTCTGAGGAAAGTTTATAAAACTATCCAGAGTAAAATGATCACTACAGAGGCAGGTGTTGGCGGTGATCCTCAGCTCTTCATCAAGGTTTGCTCTCTAAAAACCTCTTCTTGATGTGATCGTTTTTAGGGAATTTAAATGAAGATACCGATCTGTTTTGTACATGATCGCATCCAGGTAGCCTATGCTGCGGGACTCCGGTCCACCAAGCAATCTGCTGTTCCATCGGTGCTATGGTGGCCACGGAGAGACATCTGTGGCTCTACCAGGCTGACATAAGGGAGAAAGGAAACTTTTCTCCTCCATTTCACTAGGCCTCACACCCTTGTGGCCTGAGGACCACAAGGGTGTGCAGAACCGCACCTGCCTGACCTGCTGCCGTGTACGCTCTGTCATTCAAGCATGAAGATGTCTTGAGCAGCTTGGATGGCAGGGTCAGAGCTCTTAGTGAAGAGGACCGACCAGAGGCGAGATAGTTAGCCAACGTCTCGTCCACTGGCGGCATCGACACAACCTGGCGACCACAGTATGTGGGAGCTCATAACCATGAAGGCCTGGTGAGGCCTATAACCTGGTTACCACAATATGTGGCAGCTCATATCCAGGGAGGCCTGGTAAGGCCTGTAACCTGGCGACCACATCGGGTGGGAGCTCGTACTCAGGAAGGTCAGTAAGACCCAGCCTGGTGACCACAACCTGTGGGAGCTCACCAACCTGGTGAGGCCTGTAACCTGACTACCACAGTATGTGGGAACTCATAACCAGGAAGGCCCCATTGAGGCCTGTAACCTAGCGACCACAATGTGTGGGAGCTCATAACCAGGAAGGCATGGCGAGTAGGGTTGCCGCGGTGAGGAAAATTTCCCACCGGTTAATCGACGTGTGACAACACCGGTAATCCCGGTGTCACCGTGGAGGGCAGGGCGGGGGGGTTAAATAGCTTTTAAATGCGTGCGCGTTATACTTTCACTTTCGAAATAAGCGTCAATTGCTTGAATGGACAAAAAAAAAAACAACTCGCTGATAATAAAACTTTTATTTATAGACTTTTATTAGCATAACGAACGAATAAAAATAACCCCATGCATAGGCTGAAAAAAGTGAAAATCGGCAAAATGTGGGCCCAAACAAATAAGAACCATAAAACGTTTATTAACGAATAAGAAAATAAAATAGGCCTAAATAAATTACACAAAGTTTAAATGAGATAAAACCAATTAAAAAGAGACGAATATAAAATAAAAACTTCAAAACGGACCTTAGCCTACATAAATGACATACTTTCACTTTCGAAATAAGCGTCAATTGCAATTCAGCGTCAATTGCTGGAATGGACAAAAAACAAACAAAAAAAAAACTCGCTGACAATAAACTTTTATTTAGACAGCACTTTTATTAGAATAATAAACGAATAAAATATAGACAGAACTTTTATTAGCATAACGAACGAATAAAAATAAAGTGAAAATCGGCAAACTGTGGGCCCAAAAAATAATAATAAAACGTTTATTAACGAATAAGAAAACAAAATAGGCCTAAATAAATTAAACAAAGTTTAAATAAGATAAAACCAAATAAAAAGAGACGAATATAAAATAAAAACTTTAAAAAGGACCTTAGCCTACATAAATGACAGCACTCTAAAAAAAAAGTAAAACACTATAAATTGGCATTTATTAACATTAATATATATTGGCCAAAATATTGCCAAACAGGCGCTTTTGCATTGCGCTTTGACACCAAATCTTCCGCCATTATCTTGCTTTTCTGTAATTTGACTCGTTCTCGTCTCCACACGTGCTAAATGGAATCCTGATGCTTGCTGATCTGTGACGTGACGGCACGCGTTGCGCAGTTCATTTTTAATTATAATGCTCTCTTCAGAACTAAATAATTGAAAATTATTATTTTTAATTAATTCAAATAAATATTTTAGCAAAAACGAATACTTTAAAAAAAAAAAGTCAAGACATCGCGGTGTCACGGTGGGAAAGTGATGTCACCGGTGATGGGGCTTAAAACCGGTAACACCGTCAACACCGTCTATCGCGGCAAGCCTAATGGCGAGGCCTGTAACCTGGCGACCACAGTATGTGGGAGCTCATAACCAGGAAGGCCTGGTGAGGCCTGTAACCTGGCGACCACAGTATGTGGGAGCTCATAACCAGGAAGGCTTGGTGAGGCTTGTAACCTGGTGACCACAGCATGTGGGAGCTCATAACCAGGAAGTCCTGGTGAGGCCTGTAACCCGGCAACCACAGTATGTGGGAGCTCATAGCCAGGACCTGAGATCCTGTCTCACGCAGGAGTTACGCCTCCGGCATACCCTTCTCCCTCTACTGGGAGGAGGGGGTGCACGGGAAGCGACAATGGTCTTCTGGGTCTGTCTGTGATCCTCAGACCATGACAGACCAGGCCCCTCCGCCTGCCTGTGGCTGGGCAGAGAACCTCCACGTTATGCAGCTCTTAAACGCTGCAGAACGCGCCCTCCCTAAACTTATCGGCCACTGTCTTGACGGAAGGGCCGAAAAGCTCGGAAAGCGAAACCGGCGAATCGAGGAGAAAAGTTTCCTTTCTCCCCGATGTCAGCCTGGTAGAGCCACAGATGTCTCTCCGTGGCCACCATAGCACCGATGGAACAGCAGATTGCTTGGTGGC
Organism: Pimephales promelas; assembly: GCF_016745375.1. Next base: position 9,434,246 of record NW_024121155.1, read on the forward strand.
CCGAAGTCCCGCAGAAGGGACCGCCTCCACTGCAACTGCAATCTGTCTGTGGCGCGCTCCATAATGTCAAACAGCTCAGCGTACACTGGGCAGGAGGGCTGAGATGGTCTGGTCTCAACCAAACTGACATCCTTTTCTGTTTTTTTTTTTACAGCCAACTCCTGCCCTGCCCAAAGAGAACAGTTACATATTCACCAGAGAGAGGAAGCGAGATGTTCATCATTAATCTGTAACTCACCCTCGTCAGCTGGTAGATCATCCGCGAGGTTAACGCCCCTCTCCCGATAATCTGCCAGCTCCATCTGAAAGCTCCACGAGCTCAACTGCCACTGAGCCTCAGCCTGAGTGGGAACCAGTGATGCGCGGGTTGATCCGAAATGAGCGGGTGCCTGCGGTCACCCGCGGTTACCCGCAGTTACGGGTCATCCAAAAATGTTTTTAATGATATTCGGGTCGCGGTCGGTCGGGTCGTTTGAAAAAAGATGCCAATTAAACATTTGTGTACTAGACACAGTTTTTGATGAAATATACAGCCCTACACATTATTGGCTGAATAACTGGCACGAAGATGACACACAAGCTCAGTCTAAACAGTTCTCGGTTCTATACTAGTGATTTGAGAACCGCTGTCCCTGTGCGTTCGGTATACGCAGTATCAGCTGCTCGTGCTGATCACTTCTCTCAACAGTGGCAGCAACATGTCTCGGTTCAGTGAACTGTTGGAGTTACTGGAGTAAAATATAATTCAGGATATTGATTTATTTCGATTCGGAGGCGACTGTCAGGCATGTCTGAAAGTGAGTAACTTTAGTAACTTGTGGATCAGCACTGACGCAAGACGCGAACTGTTTCGAACGATTCAGTTCGAGTGTACTGGTTCGACCGGTTCACTAAAAAGAACCGGTTCAAAAGAACGATTCGTTCACGAACCGGCCGTGTCTACGATGATCACTACAGTCTGCAGAGATGGAGGCGACAAGAGAAAAGGTGAAGACTGGGGAGTGGAAGCTCCGCAAATACACAAATAGAAAGAGTAAAAGTGTGGGAGACATTTGCTGAAATAATGAAAGATGATGACCAAAGTGCTGGCTTTGCCTTTGTTATGTGTAGGCCTACGTCTTCTTGCGATGCTGTGTTGTTACACGTCTATATGGCCCAATAACGCTCCGATGAGCATTTACTACTTTAAAAAAATGCGGTCAGGAAGCGGGTCGGGTACAATTTTTTTTTTTACTTTTTTTTGCGGTCCGAGTTGCGGGCGGGTAGTTGAAAACGTCGGTCGGTTGCGGGTTGTTTATACATTGACCCGCACATCACTGGTGGGAACCGAACCGCAGGGTTCAGATGCCACGCCCACTTCCCTCGAGAATTGGGACAGACGAGAGCAGAGAGATCTGATAGGAAAAATCTCACAGTTTGTGCAGAAAACTTCCTTGAGAGCTTCCTGCGTGTGCTCTTCTCTCAGGCAGAACATGCACAGATCATGTGAATCCTCCGGAGTCAAATATCTGGACACAAGTCGGCACACTCGCGAAAAGTGTTTCTCTGCATCTCTGCATGCTTAATCATTGATACTATCAAACAGACAAACAGTCCCTGAAGACGAAAAGATGTCACGGTTTCAAGGAGCCCTTCTTATACATCCAGATTGACGCGCTCATCATTCAAGCTGATGATGCACGGGCTGTCGCCGGTCAACCTGATTACTGTGAGTTGATATTTGATTTCAGACCCCTGTCATGCCTGAGGCGTTCCCCATAGCGTCATTCGATGTATTGTTGAGTTCCCTTCGAAAGGGAACTCAAGTTCAGAAACAGTGCTTTCTAATTAAACAGTGCTTACTAACTTTTCCAAAATAACTATTCCAAACTTTTGACTGGTAGTGTTTATCACATATTTTGAATGATTGGAAGGTACAGATTTAAATGAATAACTTACAGAAAAAAAATATTTTGGCTTGTTCCTCACAATAAACTAACATGTTAATTTTTGCCTGAATTCTGCTTCAATTCATCCAAAAGGACTTGAATGAATGAAGCATTAAAAGCATGACTCAAAAATCAATCTGCCTTTTAAAAAAAACCAGAAACATTCACATGGTCTATCACATATTTGCTGTTTAATACAAATCATTGAGGTTACTGTAAAACGTCTTCGCTGACCATAGTGATCCTGAATTAATTTCATCAAATCGCCCGTTTGTGTGGTCGCCCATCTAATTGCTTTCAAGCATCTTGCGGGATTCAGGGTCTTCGGCCCTCAGATGCATGGAGCCATTACGCCCCCCAGAAGCTTTTAGCGTTTGACAACTGACATTAATTATAGCACTTAGTGGAGTTTTTAATTACACTCAATTATGGCTCTGGCGTAATAACTGATAGGTAGATTGATATTCTGATAGATTGGTGAGAACATCCTTTTGTGCATGTTCCAAAATTAACACAGTAATTATTGTGTTTTTAGTGGATGAAGAAATGGAAGTGGTGTGGCATAGAGGAAGGAATAGCCAAGGGAATGCCATCAGATCCAGTCTGACCTTCCAGAGATATTTGTGCAAAATTATATATATATATATATATATATATATATATATATATATATATATATATACACACACAGTATAATATTTTTTTTTGCTCCGATCGGACTGAAGATTTTTGTGGATTTACTGCAAAGCTCTTCATCTAGAAAATTCAAGGGGAACAAACATCATATCTTGACACTTTCATCAAATTGCCAGAAAAAACTTGTCATGCCATGCTAAAATCTATAATATAGTAAAATCTATTAAGCCATTTCACTGTGCCTTACAGCTAATCTTTATTTTGGTTACATAGCAACATGATAGACTGATCGCTCCCAGACAGAGTTTCCACAGAGGGAAACTATGAAGTCATGTTCACTGGAATTTTATTATTCCACGTCTAAAATGCATCCAATTTTCAAAATTAGTTGATATGCTGTGTTTCCTGTGCAAACAAATGTGCCCACAACTTAAACAACATAAACTCGCTCAGTGATATCCTTTCAAAATAATAAAAATAACTTAAAAATAACTTAGTCTTATTTAAAAATAAAGTCTTATTTCATCTTCTAAAACTCATTAACCCAAAATCTATAAACAAGAATTTAGCACTAACATGCCACAATATATCCAAATACCAAACATTTGAAGATTATGCTTTCTGAATGTGATTGGAACGTACTTTTCTTGTATTTTATTAAAGCTGGTTTTTTTTGTTTTGTTTTGTTTTGTTTTTTTTTTACAAAAAAGTGATCTTGATATCCACCTTATTCTGCGCCCGTTCTATTTCCCATGATTCATTGCAGTTTCAACTGACTAAACGGTTTTCCACTTCCTGTTGAAGTATTTGTTTACATAAGCTATGTCCCAATGTGAAGGCTGCGTCCTTCGAAGGCTGTAGACTTTGAAGGATGCAGCCTATTCGGCCTTCGAAGGACGCATCATATCCAGGTTTCCTACGCCCCATGAGGCCTTGCGTCAAAAGTGGGCGCATCTTCCGGTTAGAAGTAAACAAAGTGCGACTTGACATCCTTGACACTCGTTCATTTAACAGTTGACAGTCATTCAAGTTATAGCGATCCAAACTAGCTAACGATGTGGGAACACAAGCTCAACGAAATTAAAAAGGGTGAAATAATAGTACCTTTACCCTCCACAGTAGTTGGTTGGGAGTATTAATAACATTAATTAGGCAGTTGTGTGAGCTGACAAACAATTAAAATAAAAAATACACACTTAGTCGTGCTTTGGAGTTTATTCAAAATTATAAATGAATGTGCTACTTGAATATATTAACTAGCACATTTGGTATTCTGTCAACACAGGCTTTGATCCTGAGTTTATGTGTAACATCAGAGAACAGCCAATCATATGGTGAGAGAGTTTATAAAATATTAAGAATTTAAACTAATGTACACAGGAATATTCGTCGTCTTTTGGGAGGTGATGGAAACTACAGCCGTTGGCAGGATCATTTTGTTTTCGGCTTATGTTCAAAACAATCACGTTTAAGCCACTGAATTAGTTTAGTCCGGTTATACGTACAACCGCGAACAGCACATGTTGTCCCTGAGCTCCGTAACGACATCTCTCATAAAGATTTGCGTCTTTAAATAGTAAAATAATTCTCAGAAAAACAGCTAGCCTTTTCGCTAACTAACACACAAAATACCCTTGGAATGCTACTTAGCTAGAGGCTGCGTCCTGAATAGCCAGATTACACTGTAAACTGTTCAAATATTGGGTGTTAACCTACGTAAATGAAATACCCTAAATAATAATAATAATGATAATATATATATATATATATAGCCTATATTCAAATGTTAATCGTACCTTGATGCGATTTTGTAGGGTTTTCTTTTTATTGTCTACACAAATGGACCATGGTGAATATATTTATACAGGCTGTCAATTCTATTTGAATATTTCAAAGCAGATGGATATAAAAAGTCCAGTGCAAATGTCGTTACTCCCGCTCGTCGTCGTCAGCTGTCAGTCACAGTTGCTAGGCGACAAGAACAATCCTCCGCAGGCTAGACCGGTCCGAGCGCTTCAGGTGCGCACTTTATGGAACGCAGTTGTAGTTAGCAACAATTTGTTAATATTGTGACAATGGACCAACATTTTGTTACTTTAATTTTTAAAATAACCAGTGGGAGAATGTAAGGAACTTCATACTGCGTTAGTATTCATGTACAAATATGAAGTAGCCTACTTTTTCCCTTACAGGATAACAACACTACACATTTTACATTAAACGACACAAAAGTATATTATAGTTTAAATGTATCAACCTTGCAAACACTCAGAGACCCTTACAAAAATAAACAAACATCCAGAGCCATGAATTCTCTTTTGTGTACACATTTAAAGTTGCATAAAATAATGAAATAATGAATAATAAAGAAATGCAATGTAGCTACAAGAAATACAATACAAGGCTATAAAGCCTTTTTGCATTTCCACTTGACAAAACCATGCAATCCTGACGAATGAGTTAAGATGAATAATAATAAGAAAAAAAAACGAAAAAAAAAACTTTTGGCTGTTAACACATGGTTTCTCTGGCTATTGGAGTAAATGAAAACATAATACTTTTACATTTAAATGTGAATTTGCCATCCACCACCGAACTCTTGGCCACCCTTTTTTTTAAAATAAAAATGCTGTCGTCACCCGCACAATGATTTATGGGGTAGGATCGGGTAGGATAGTCCGCGAAGTGTCCATTTATGTATCCTTCCTTTCACGGGGAAACGAAGGCTCCATTTGGCGTCGCTTTTGAATCAGGTAAGCCTTCGTCGCGCTGCAATGACGCAACCGGCCATCGAATACGGCCTTCGGAGGATGCATAACTGAATTGGGACAGCCTTCATCCCACCGCGATGACGCAATCGGCCTTCAAATGCGGCCTTCGCGGATGCAGCCTTTTGAATTGGGACGTCCTTCGTCGCGCGGCTGTGACGCAATCGCCCTTCAAATACAGCCAAGCGTCCTTCAAATACGGACTTCGGAGGATGCAGCCTTCACATTGGGACACAGCTATAGAATGCTAGCACTCAAGTCCAGACCACTCATCTATATACAATGATATATTATATAGATCGGTGGTCCAGACATTAGAAAAATATCATTCTACACATGCATTTTATATTCACGGACATGACCGTTATGAAAACGACTTTAAAACTCACATGACGACGCATGCGCGAGAATTGCGATCTCCTTACACTACTTCAGTTCAGTTCTCGCGCATGCGTCGTGGAAATCTAAGGAAGTCTCGTTTCTGGGCTACAAGGAAGAAAAGGAATAGTCGAATAAACTCGTTATTTTTGTTTGTTTTTTCGCACAAAAAGTATTCTCGTCGCTTGATAAACATATAGTTGAGCCACGGTAGTCACTTGGGATATTTAAACATTTTCTTCATTGACTTTCTGGGCCGTCAAGAGGCAGTCCCTTAGGAGCCTATTTGGTAGTTATACAGCTCTCAAATTTAATCAAAAATATCTTCATTTGTGTTCCGAAGACGAACGAAGGTCTTACGGGGTTGGTACAGCATGGGGGTGAGTAATTAATGACTTAATTTTTCATTTTTGGGTGAACTAACCCTTTAATGTCAGTTTGGGAATGTACATAATATCTGTAGACCTGGTAGACATAAAACTTTTAGGCTGTGAATAAACCTGTTTGGTAACACTTTATAATAACTACACGCTAATAATAATTAGTTAAGTATGAGTAAACCATTTATTCATCATTCATAAAGCATTAATAGACATTAATAAGCAGTTTATAAATACAGCTATAAATGCTTTCTTCTTGATTTAAAAACATATCTATAATTTGTTAAAAAATTGTATTTTCATCCTTTATTAATGATCAATTTATCATTTCTAAATGAAGAATTGCATTTTTTATGAACCAGTTATTTGAGAGTTGTCAGTGGTTCATAAGATTACTTCGAGCGTGTAAGTAAATGATTAATAAACTATTTAAATGTATATTCATACAGCTTATCATTCAGATATATAGTGATGGTTACATATAGTGTGTTAATAAATGCTTCATTAACATGTATTAATGCTGTAATTAAGGGTTAATTTGGGTAGTTATAAAGCATTTAGTAGTGGTCAGTTGACTATGTACGTGAGCTCATCTAAAGTGAGGAGTATTGTAAAGCATTTATAAAGGCTGTTAAATATTTCTATGTTCTGTATCACTGCGTTGTGTTTGTTACATTTTACGGTAACACTTTATAATAACTACACGCTAATAATCATTAGTTAAGCATGAGTAAACCATTAATTCATCATTCATAAAGCATTAATAGACATTAATAAGCAGTTCATAAATACAGCTATAAATGATTTCTTCTTGATTTAAAAGCATATCTATAATTTGTTTAATAATTGTATTTTCATCCTTTATTAATGATCAATTTATCATTTCTAAATGAAGAATTGCATTTTTTATAAACCAGTTATTTAAGAGTTGTCCGTGGTTCATACGATTACTTAGAGCGAGTAAGTAAATGATTAATAAACTATTTAAATGTACATTCATACATCTTATTATTCAGACATATAGTGATGGTTACTTAATGTGTTAATAAATGCTTTATTACATGTATTAATGCTGTAATTAAGGATTAATTTGGGTAGTTATAAAGCATTTAGTAGTGGTCAGTTAACTATTTTTATGACCTAATCTAAAGTGAGGACTAGTCATGCCTTGTAAAGCATTTTTAAAGGCTGTTAAATATTTCTATGTTCTGTATCACTGTGTTGTGTTTGTTACATTTGACTGTTTAGAAGATTGACGAGTCTAAAGATGATTTAAATCGCCTTTATAAATGCTTTACAAAGCATGAATAGTCCTCACTTTAGATTAGCTCACAAAAATAGTTAACTGACCACTAATAAATGCTTTATAACTACCTTTATTTACTACATTTACTTACACTTTCTAAGTGGTCTTATGAATGAATGACAACTCTTAAACAACTGGTTTGCAAATAATGTTATACTTCATTTAGAAATTGTTAAGTGATCATTAACAAAGTATGAAAATACAATCATTAAACACATTATAGATATGCTTATAAATCAAGAAAAAAGCATGTATAGCTATATTTATAAACTGCATATTAATGTCTATTAATGTTTTATAAATGATGTATTAACTGTTTACTCATGCTTAACTAATGATTAATAGCGTGCAGTTATTATAAAGTGTTACCCATTTTACTGTTTAGAAGATTGATGCGTCTTTAAATCGCCTTTATAAATGCTTTACAAAGCATGAATAGTCCTCACTTTAGATTAGCTCACAAAAATAGTTAACTAACCACTACTAAATGCTTTATAACTACCTGTATTTACTACATTTACTTACACTTTCTAAGTGATCTTATGAATGACTGACAACTCTTAAACAACTGGTTTGTAAATAATGCTAGACTTCATTTGTAAATGATAAATTGATAATTGTGTTCATGCGACGAACAACCGTATAAGTCCAAAAAAACAAAAATTGAGATAACCATGTGATTTGAATGTGTGTGCGTCACTTTGTCTACAGAATCACTTTGGGGGGGGGGGTGTTCGCGCGACAAAAACTCTGTATTTTAAATTTTAAAATAGTCTCACGCGGAAGAACCGTTTATGTCCACTAACGAAAAATGGAGACGCCGGTTGTTTTCATGTCCGCTGCGGACATTAAAAGGCAAAACCTCGGCAAAAAAAGGAGAACGAACATGAATGAATGGAAGGACAGAGCGAGGAAGTCTTTGAGGGACGCTGGGAAACCATACGTGAACCGGAGAGGAGAGCAAAAACGAGGAAAAGATCCACCGAAAGAGGTGAGTGAAAGAACCGTATACAAAGTATCTACCTAACTTTAGTGGTGACAGAGGGGCGTGTAGGCTATGGGCGTCATCTACAGTTCATATAGCTCACTCTGTTTAACTGATCAAGTCATGAATGGGTCGAAATGAATGCTGTAGGCTACTCCTTATAACCAGGGATAAATTAATCGTAACGTTTTAGCTGCGTTTGATGTCCCTAATGTTAGATAGCCAGATATTGTTAGCTGGCTAGCCAGTTACTTTGTAACGTAACTTTAGCTGGTCACAGCCAGGTGTAACTGGGCGTCTAACGTTACTAATGTTCATTCATCTCAGACTGTTTAGCGAATCAAGTCATGAATGGTTGACTTAAAATGAAAAGAAATCGAAATGAAAGCTAAAAATTAGAAAATTAGAATTTGATTGTTTTATGTTTTCACTGAAAAAGGAAAAAAAAAAAAAATAGTAACTGACATGTTTAAAATATTTTGATATCATTTTTGAATCCCCTGTTACCATTAAAGAAAAGGTTTAAATATTCCATGTGCCTACAGCGGCTCAATTATAAGTTTATCAAGCAACAAGACTACTTTTTGTGCGAAAAAAACATAAATAACGACTTAATTCGACTATTCTATTACTTCCTTATGGGCGCATGCGCGAGAACTGAGACGAGGACGTTCTTCTCCTTCGACTACTTTTTGTTACCGGCTGCTCCGCTTAGGAGTATTACCGCCACCTACCGTATAAAATGATGATCCATATATAAGGCGCTCCGGATTATAAGGAACACTGTCGTTTTTTGGAGAAGATTAAAGGCTTTTAAGTGCACCTTGTAGTGCGGAAAATACGGTAATTGAAAAGCGTATGTACAGCGCGCATCTTCCTCTGCTTGTAAACAGAAAGTTTTGCGCCTACAGCTATATCAACACATCATCTTATACGGTAGGTGGCGGTAATACTCCTAAGCGGAGCAGCCGGTAACAAAAAGTAGTCGAAGGAGATCTCGCGCATGCGCCCATAAGGAAGTAATAGAATAGTCGAATTATGTCGTTATTTATGTTTTTTTCGCACAAAAAGTAGTCTCGTCGCTTGATAAACTTATAATTGAGCCGCTGTAGGCACATGGAATATTTTAACCTTTTCTTTAATGACTTTATGGGCGGTCAAGAGCCAGTCCCTTAGGCATTCTATTGCCCTGTCCCAATACTCGCTTGAGCCCTAAGGCCTTCCTCGAAGTGGACACTTGTTGAAAGTGCACTTAGCGGAGAAACAGCGCAAGGGCCCGAAGCTGTGAAGAGCAGAATTGGGACAGTTTTGCACACCTCAAAAAGCTACTTTTTTTTAACTCTTAGCCAGCAACCTTTCTGTTAATGCTATTAATATTAAAACAGTTTTTGGCTAAGATAAAATGTGATTGAGGTTTACCTGAGTTTATACTGCCTTACCATATTCACAGAGATTCGAAATGCAATGTTAATTGTTATTATGGAAATTGATATATGAAATTCCCATACATGAAAAAAAACAAAAAAAACATGACGTGTTGGTGATATATTTTGTATAGGCTATAGATTAAAATAGTCTAACATATAGGCTGTATAAAATAAAATGACTATAAAATGTCTCTTTTTATTTTATTGACCAAGAATAGCCATTATTAAAGTATAAGCTTAAAAAGTATAAGTAGTATAAGTATAAGAAGCTATATAAGTCAACAAATAAGGCAAGTTAAAAGATTCAGTCAAACATACGTTTCAACGTTACAGTTAAATAGCCTAAATATATAGTTATGAAACTTCACTTTTCCCCTCAGCCAAAACGATTTTCCAGGGAACAAATCATAGAATAATGAGACCAAAGATCGCCCGTCTGATGTACACAAGCCGATTTATAGCTCATGTTTAACCACTAGACACAGAGCCCGCGGGAAACGCAAGAATGACTAGCCGGGGCAAGGCTGTTGCAGGCGGGGTACATGAGCGCTGAGCACCCGCCGCCCTGTGACTACCTGGAACTCCGAACGTCAGATCAATTTTTTAAAATAGGCTCTATTTTTATAAATAAACCACAGATTTGAGCTTTAAACAACTATATTCTCGACTGAAAAACTGTTAAAACTACATTTCGTGACCCAATAACACAAATATTTTTGAAAAATTCTTAACCACACCGGCATCCTTTATCTTCGGAGTTTCCGCTCCCGAACAGCACCATAGCAACCGTTCTCCCCTACAAGGATTCTGGGTAATATCCTATAGCAAAGTGAGGTCTGATGCGCACTTACGAAAAGGGTGCATTAAGTGCCCTTTTGATCACCCCTGGAGAACACTATTAGAGGATTGGGACACCCTACGGTCTTGCACCCCTTAGCGAGAACGCGCATTAAGGGGCACAAGGGCGCAAGTGCGGATATTGGGACAGGGCCTATGTAGGACTGATCCAGCTCTCAGATTCAATAAAAAAATATCTTTATTTGTGTTCCGAAGATGAACGAAGGTCTTACGGGGTTGGTACAGCATGGGGGTGAGTAATTAATGACTTAATTTTCATTTTTGGGTGAAATAACCCTTTAACCCTGCACACAGTGCACAGGCTCACATCCTCCAGTACAGGTATTGGGGAGGCCCTGACACGAGTACCAGGGAGAAAAACTAAATGCTAAAAAACTAAAAGTAAAAAACTAAACACTTTTATTTTACTTTACACAAGTACCAAAACAACAGAGCACTGCCTTTACCCGGTGGTTCACCAAACAGAATTAAACCCCCAAAAAGCGCTAAAAGATCTGAAAGTCCCAGCTCATTTTTGACCAAGAGGGTTTCACACACAAGTAGGTCTACATAACTAATGAGAACTACAGTACAAGCTGGATTAACCCTTGTGCATCCTTATAGACATTTTTGTCCTTTTCATTTTTTTTATCACTTTACCTGTGTTAATGCTAATTTGGCACAGGTGTGTATTTTTATGAAATTTTACTATTTCACCGCCTTTTTCTTAAAAAAAAAATAATTTTGCATTAGGTACACCAAATACTCCCTTTTTTTTTGGACAACAATGTCCCCATTGAAACCCCCATTTTTAATCCCAGGGCCATTTAACTATAAAATGATGCAATCTTTGTTAAAGGGCACCTATTATGCCCCTTTTTACAAGATGTAATATTGGTCTCTGGTGTCCCTAGAATGTATTTCAGCTCAAAATACCCCACAGTTAATTTATTATAATTTTGGGGCCTGCTTAAAAATGACCTGTTTCGGAGGTATACGGCTTTAAATGTAAATGAGCTGCATATCCCCGCCCTGCCTTTGGATGAGGGCATAACTTGATACCTATAGATACAGTCGGTTGGTCTGGGAACGCCCCCGGGAACGCCCCGTCACGTGGTGTGAATTTTTCCCGTGGGGGAAAACATTGCCTTGGCGCTCATTGAAATACATGGGACAATCATACCGAAGAGTTGCTGTGTCGTTTTCTGTACCACCAATAAAATAACAAATTATAAATTGAAGTTCTGCAGCCTTTCTTACATACATACAGGACCGGATAGGAGGACAAAATGGCAAAATTAATCATATCTTATTAGATTACTGTGTGAGTAGATCCCTGTGTGACATAGTAGTAGATGTTTAACTCGTATTAGGCAGTGGGCCAGATTTGTCTGACGTTACATCCCTTACGAAAAAGAACTATAGTAATCCTTTGGCTATTAGTATTCTATAGTAGTGTATAATACTTCTGTGATGTTCATTAATACCTCTGTACTTCTAGGCTAAGTCCCAAAATACTATAGTATTCCTATAGGATTTACGTTACTATAATATTTTGTCCTCAAATACTACAAGATTCCTTTAGTTGTTTTTCATAATGGATGTCTCAATCACATTAGCGTTTTTAGCTGAAGGTTATCAGACTGCAGTCTGTGAGAATTCGGATAACTGTCAGCAAAGTCCCTCTGCAACTTCACAGCTACTACTACTGATCACCGTTTTACAAAAGGATTAATAGTTTGGAGTGAAGCATACGTACAATTGGTAAGTGACATGGTTTTATGGACTTATAGTAACTTATACGCAAGTTGATTGAGTAATAGGCTTGTGTTGCCGGTAGTTTCCACGATGTCTTACCTGGAGATTCAACCAGATAACAATAGTCTGGAAACGACACCTCCGGCCATTTGGTTGGGTCATTGACCCAGTTTTTAATTGAATAAGGGCAATCATAACCTATTACAGTTCATTTTGCAATGTACCGTTGCCGGTCGGCAGGCATAAATAACTCGCAATATGACATTTTTGTCATTCAAATACATAGGATGGTCGCGCTGCTTTCCCCCACACCGACCACGTCCCCCAACTATGACGCGTTGCCGACTGTATGGCAGTCGGTAAGCAGAAGGGCTAAGAGAGTGAGAGACGCGCTGTTTTGAATGTCATTCAGCGTACGTTTGAATCGGAATAAATAGTACGAAGAGACTCCGGCAGAATAAACATAAATGAGAATGGACCAGTACGTCTCGGTATGGTTATTTGATACATTTATGTACTTTAGCGTTGTAATCGCGTTCCCTTTGAAATGATGGGCATGTGCAACACACACACACAGACACACATAAACACTAATGCTGGCGCAATGTTTTTGAAATTACATACACATACTGTGATAAAGTTTGCTACGTACAAGCGAAATTACATTTATGCGAGGGACGGGGACCTGTGGTGTCATGTTTACTTGTCATACGGGTGCTTCTGTGGCAAATGTGAGGAGATGGCTAACATACAGAACAACAACATATATGCAGTTTTTAATACAATATCTTTAAATATATATAAACGTGTGGTTACACACGATACAAACAAGGTTTAAATTATATAGCCTACACAGACATCCTATGACGACAACAACTTTAGACGCATTTGTTGTTGAATTGGCTGACATTGACTGAAAAGACTATTTGCTCAAAAATCATAAAACACACTTACTGTTACTGGATGTGACGGTGGATCGCAAACAGTAGATGACGATCCACAGTTGAGGATTAACTTTTAAGCTACAACAACAGGATTAACCCACGAGTCCACGACAGAACACTTATGTTTCCAAGAGACATTACCGGCTGTCGTCGTTGAAACAATGGAGGATGATGTGTACAGATCACCGAGGGCGGGGTCTAGGCCACAGCCACACTGTCAATCAAACCCCTGTCTCCCTTTCTATGTCACAAAGAGCTGAATCTCAGAACAGCTCGTTCTGAGGCAGTGCATATGATTTATTGAGATTGTAAAAAAACCACTGGGTGGATTTTTGTCATTCTAGGGTGGTTTTGCTCACACACTGCCAACACACATTTATGTTCAAACACCATGTAAAAGTGAATTTTCCTTTAAGACATTTTCTTTGTTTTATTCTGTTGGCAAGGCTCCGAAATTTTTATTTGTACTATTTTTTTTTTTTTTTTTACCAGATGGTGCCAGTTGTCCAGGTTTAGCCTATAAACAAATATTGCTTTATGGATGTCAGGGTGTGGTTTGTATGTGTGTAATACATTTTTTTGTGTGTGTATATGTGTTTGTGTACTTGTAATATTTGAGAGAGAAAAACTCATTTGCAAATCTAAAATCCAATCACTGTCTGCACCAGTGGAGTTTTGCTGGCACCTAATGGGGAAAATCTGTTACTGCACCCAAACAAACTCTTACCGAAAGCTAATTTTTTTGAAATAGGCCTATCCAAATCAAATTTGGAACACAACCTATTCAGATGCATGGCTTTGATTTTCGTGCAGTTTTAGAGTTCAACCTGATTTATAATTTTTTTTTTACATTTTTTAATAAATAATTTTCATAAACTTATACCTATATAAATTTTTTGGGGATTTACTTATTATTTTAATTAAGCTTTAGTTTACTTCAGCAATAATCTGCCATGGGTCTTCTTTAAAATGATACCAACTTAAGTCTGTGCTCCAAGCTTCACATTTTTATGATACGGACATTTTTGTCAATCAATTATACGGACTTCAATATAATTGATGCACAAGGGTTAAAAATATTTAATCTACTTAACTAACATAATAATATTACACTGGAGAAAAATGCAAAGGAAAAATAAAAAGTTTTAAAACTTTCTAGATTTGTTTTGGAAGAGTTTTGTTTTGACACAGAATGGGTAACAGTAGATGGTGGAAGCTGACCCAGATAGCAAACTGTCGTATTCTCTTATTTACTGCGTGAGTAAATACACACACTGACCCGTTGTGTCTTCTTCGGTAACTAGACTTTATTCAACAACCCGACAACGCCCACTCCTGGGCAGAAATGGTACTCATGTAACACATTGTCATGTTGCACTAATAGATTATCCTACATCTCCCCTTTTAACAGAGCAACAATCAAAACAACAATGACTTATTTTCCTTAATAAACATCACTTTAGAACAACTCAACAATGAGCAATAAACAATATCTGTTGTACAGATAAACAATACCTGAAAACACATTATCAACTGATAGACGTGTATATATTTTTTTCCTCAACATTTTTAACCACATTTCCCCTTCTCTTTACTTTTATTTTCATTTTATTTTTCTTCAGCCAGAGAGGTGGATAAACTGCTTAACTACTGTGAAACACCCTACTAGGGCTATAGAAGAGTGACTATAAATCCAGTCTTTTAGGTTTTACAACTGGCCTCCCAGATCTGGTTCTGATTACTGCTCCCGTTGGACTGACAGAATTTGTTTGGCGTGCGAGTGCATTTTGTGTCTCTGTACCGTTCTCAGACAACTGGGAACCAGCATGGGTGGCACAACCACCATCCCGCACATCCATAGGAAGGAGGAAATGCCGGTTCCTACGAACAGTTCCATGAGGCACATCCACCCGGTAAGAACGTGGTGTTGGATGTTTCTCTACCACAGTTCCAGTCACCTTTTGATCTGTGACCCACACCTGATCGCCAGGTGAGAGCTTGTTCAGGTCCTGCACTCTGTGCCGTTTGTTAAAATATCTCATATCTGCACTTCTTTTCTCTCTCTCTTGAACACTTATGGCGGTGCCATCAGGTAACAAAGGATCCAGTAGTCTCGGGAGGGTTGGCACCGTAGTGCGAAGACGGCGTCCCATGAGCAACTGGGCTGGGCTGTACCCATTGTGAAGTGGAGTTGACCTATATGACAGTAAGGCAAGGTAAGGGTCTTGCTCCTTTTTGAGAAGGTTTTTTACTGTCTGTACAGCCCGCTCAGCTTCTCCGTTGCTGCGTGGATGCTTTGGGCTACTAGTGACATGTCTGAATCCATAAGCACCTGCGAAATCTGAGAAAGTGCTGGATGAGAACTGAGGCCCATTATCACTCACTAATGTCTCCGGGATGCCGTGGCGTGCAAAGATGGACTTTAGGTGTGTAATGACATCTCCAGAGCTGGTGAGTGAAAGATTTGCCACCTCCACATAACGTGAATAATAATCCACAACTAACAGGTAGGTTTTCCCCTTCAGGACAAACAGATCTGTCCCTAGCTTTTGCCAGGGCCTCTCAGGAAGATCCGAAGGAATCAAAGGTTCAGTGTGATTAGTGCGCTCTTTAATGCAAGCATGGCATTTCAAAACCAGCTCGTTCAACTGCTGGCTAAGACCTGGCCACCACACACTTTGCCGTGCACGTGCTCTGCATTTAACTACTCCTTGATGCCCTTCGTGCAGCCTGTCAAGGACATCATTCCGCAATGCAGAGGGAATGACGAGTCTTGAACCTTTCAGAAGGAGGCCGTTATGAACAGATAGGTAAGCTCGCTCAGACCAGTAAAGCTTCTCGGTACCAGTACAATGACCTGACTCGGGCCATCCATTCTGGCACATGTTCATGACATTTGAGCAAACACTGTCCGACTTAAGATGTTCTCTCAGGTTGTCCAGGAAAGATTGACTTGCCGGGAGATGCTCCACAATGCTGTCCACATAAATGTTAGTGCTTTCCATGAACTCCTCATCCAAGTTTTCTTTATGAGCAGGTAGCGGAGCACGAGACAGAGTGTCAGCAGTCCATAAACTCTTTCCAGGAACATGAGAAATCTTGTATGAATAGCGCATCAGTCTCATACGGAACCGCTGGATGCGGGGAGGTAGAGCATCCAAATCCTGGCCACCAAGGAGACTCAACAGCGGTTTGTGATCGGTTTCCATCTCAAAATGTTGGCCAATCAAAAAGTCACGAAATCTCTCACATGCCCAGGTCAGCCCAAGGGCCTCTTTTTCGACCTGTGCGTATCTTTGCTCAATAGGAGTAAGAGACCGTGACGCGTAAGCAACAGGTCTCCAATCGACATCCTCTTTTTGCATCAGGACTGCTCCCAGTCCATACGATGATGCGTCTGCAGATACTTTGAGTTGCTTGTTTGCATCGTACAGAGCCAGCACCGGAGCAGACGACAAGTCTCCTTTCAAGTTCTTAAAAGCTTTAACTTGTTCTTCCCCCCAGAACCAACAGTTTTTCTTGGACAGGAGATCTCTGAGTGGTTTATCTTTTTCCGCCAGATGGGGAATGAATTTTCCCAGCTGGTTGACCATACCAAGAAAGCTTCTTAGCTCACTGACATTTCTTGGCTCAGGCATCTCCTGAACCGCTGTGGTCTTGGCTGGGTCTGGTTGCACTCCTCTGTCTGAGATAATGTGGCCAAGAAACTTGACTACACGCTGGGACAAGGCACATTTGTCTAGGTTGAGGGTAACGCCAGCATTTTCCATCTTTTGGAGCACTGCGTGAAGCCGCACATCATGCTCCTCTTGAGAACGTCCCCACACCAGCACATCGTCCATGTGACAGACCACACCATCCAGGCCCTCTGTGACCTCGGTTACCATACGATTTTGGAAGTGTTCAGGTGCCGATGCGATACCGAAGGGCAAACGATTGAAGAAATATCGCCCAAACGGTGTGATGAAAGTCGTCAGCTTGGCAGACTGTTCTGCTAGAGGTATTTGCCAAAATCCCATGTTGGCATCTAGCTTGCTAAAAACACAAGCTCCCGCTAACAACCCAAGAGTCTGTTCAACCGAAGGAAGTATGAATTTCTCCCTTCGCACTGATTCGTTGAGCTTTGTTAAGTCAACACAAATACGTGGATCACCAGACTTTTTGGGCACCACGACAATGCCTGCACACCACTCTGTGGGTTCTTCCACCCTGCTTATGACTCCCATCCGCTCCATGCGTTGTAGCTCATTTTTTACTTTTGGCATGAGTGGAAGAGCAATGCGTCGTGGGGTTTTTAGGGAAAATGGAACTGCTCCTGGGCTCAGTTCAATGGTGTAAGGCCTCTGTAACAGTCCTAGCCCACTGCACAGCTTTGGATAGCGTTCCTGTAGTGTCTGTATGCTTACATCATCAACACGTGTGACAAGACCCAATTTGGTGATGGCGGGTCTTCCTAGCAGTGGTGAATGAAGATTCTTAACAACATACACATCCTCCGATATATGCTTGTCCCCTTTCAGAAGCAGCATGTTTGAAACTCCAAGGACGCTAAGTGGTGAGCATCCAGGTCCAAGTAGAGGCTTGGTCACTCTCTGGAGTGCTGGTTTGTTGCCCTCTTTAAATATCTTGTGGAAGACATGGTCTGGCATAACAGTGACATCCGCTCCTGTGTCGATCTTGAACTGTACTTCACAGTCTTGTATTTTAATATCAATCAGCCAGGGGTCACCCTCGGCAACCACAGTGCCCAAAAATATGTCAGGGTCTTGTTCTTGAATCTCATTCACCTTTCTGGATGAAGCACACACCTTTTGGTAATGTCCCCTCTTTCCACAGGCATGACAGATTACAGTATTTGCAGGGCAGTGCGCTTTCGGATGTAATGGGCTTTTACCACACTTGTGACATCTTGATTGCGACTGTTTGAATTTGTCTTTTGCTCCATGAGCACTTTTGACTCTCTGTCTGCTTTGAAATGACTTGTTTTTGCTTATGACTCTATCTACAGAGTCAGATGCTTTTGCATTAGCGCATTCACCACGCAAATTACTTTGCTGCAGCTTCACTGCTTCAGTCTGTCTCGCCATATCAATGGCCTTTTCCAGCGTTAGATCTTTATCTAACTGCATTCGCTCTGACAGACGTAAATCATTTAAACCGACGACTAACCTGTCTCTGATTAATTCGTCGTGCAGTGGCCCATATTTGCAGTGCTCAGCCAAGGAGTACAGTGCGGTCACGAAGCAGTCAATTGGTTCGTTTTCTCTTTGTTTCCTCATGTTGAAACGAGCTCTCTCATAGATTACGTTCTTCTTCACAACAAAGAACGCGTGAAAACCCTCCTTTACTGCATCGTACCGCTCACTGTCTTCGTCCGTCAAATTCAGCCCTTTCAAAATGTCGTCCGCTTCGTCGCCCATGCAGTACATAAGTGTATTTATTTGATTGGCTTGCGTCGAAGTATGAAGATTACTAGCCTGACGAAAACGTTCGAACCGTCGGATCCATCTTTCCCATTCGGTAGGTTTGGAGAAGTTAAAAGGCTCAGGTGGCTGGATGCTGAACGTAGCACACGGGCTCGGCGCGGGTGGCTCTCCCCCGGCAGCTGCATCACCTGGAGCGCGTTGTCCTCCTGCCGCTCGTTCCATGACTTTGCGACTTCTGAACTAATACAACTTCATTTACCCCCGAAACAAAACGTCTTCCGCAAGCTTATTAGAGTATCCTACTCTGACACCATGTCGTATTCTCTTATTTACTGCGTGAGTAAATACACACACTGACCCGTTGTGTCTTCTTCGGTAACTAGACTTTATTCAACAACCCGACAACGCCCACTCCTGGGCAGAAATGGTACTCATGTAACACATTGTCATGTTGCACTAATAGATTATCCTACACAAACTGACATTGAATCAATGTGGAAACATGGCATCGAAACAACGTTGATCTGCCATTGTTTTGCTCATCGAATTAACGTTGAACCAACGTCAGACGCGTCATTCTTTCAAAACTAACGGAAAATCAACTTGAAATCAACGTTGTTTCAACGTTATGAAAGCAAACCTATTTCCGATTTTCATTTAGCTTTGAAGAATGCCGCGTCTGACGTTGGTTCAACGTTAATTCGATGAGCAAAATCAACGTTGTTTCGATGTCATGAGAGACGTCGTTTCCACGTTGATTCAATGTCAGTTTGCTGTCTGGGGAGAGTTTTTAGCAGCTATAGTGCTATAGTATAGGTATAGAAAGGGCAGCTGGAAGGCAGGTGAAGTTCAGTTTTTTATTTAAAAAAATATGATTTATGAAATATATATTTTATAAATTATGTTTTTGCAGAGTGACATCCTGGCTCTGGCTAAATCTACATCTGTCCACTGCAGAGGCTAATAACCACAACCTGGAGGAGGAACTATAAATGTATAAAAGTATAATATAACCTTATAACATTTATCTACAGTAGATTTTAGTCTTCACTCACCCACTATGCTTGTAAAACATTTTAGGCCATATATGCTAGTGAAAGAGTTGCAATGCAGAGCCCTGCTCATAGCATAGGCTACATTCATAGGCCATTACTATAGTACTATACTACATTACTATAGTTCTATTCATGGTTTTTACAAATGTTTAATTCTCCCTAACAGCCAGAGTTATTATTTTATTAGTTTTAATTTTTATTTCAGTTAACTAAAGTGTTATTCACACCCAGTGCTACTTTAGTTGTACTAAAACAAGTTATATTAGTTCAGTTTTAGTCTACAATCATCTCGCTAACTGTAGTTACTTTTATTTTGAAAGTGTTTTCGGTTACATTCGCTTCCAAAAAAGGAATGGACCACGTGACTTCCGTTTTTGGTTTATAAACGAAAAACGAATTGACAGAAGTTCAAAGACTCTCTTCATTCTTTGTTCAAAAAGGAATAACGATAAAATGATCTCCAAAAAAAACGAAAAACGAGCAGTTTTTAATTGGTTTTTCGTTTTTTGATTCTGACACCAAAAACGGTTATTTGGTTTTTCTATTTGAAACAAAAAAACAGAAAAACAGTATTTCCATTTTATAATTACTTGAATTACGGATTATCCAGAGATCCCCTGACCATCATGACAGTATGCTGAATCCTCCACAAAAACGACCCACAATAACTGCACGATTCTGCACAGATTTCTTTCTTTTTGGCCAATTGCATGTCTGATTTGCGTAATCAGGTGCTAAAACAATGTGCAAATCAAACACACCATCAACTGGTGCAATTCAGGCCCATTAATTTCTTTGCGGTGTGTTAATGGTTAATGCTGTCGTATTTTATGATGATTATTCCTACAGAACAACATACGCAATGATGGGGATGAGAGAAATATTCTGGTCTTCGTAACAGATGAGAGAAGCCCATCTGGAGCAGAAAAAGCTGGCATTTCCATTGTGTATAAGGACACATGCTGCTGCATGGCTCTCAAAATGTGCGGCTCCTCCATTGTGTAACAGCCGAGCAAGTTTCTCTGCAGTGGGATAGACGCCATAATCTCTGGCACTCCAGCCCTTCCTGATATTAATGAGGTATCTGAGTGAGTGCTGATGGATTCTGGGAGGGGAGGGCTGGATGTATATTTTTACTGAGATATTTCTACATCTGCTATGAACTGTTCGACCAAATATGAAAAATCTTGCATTTAATTGCTCACTTTCACTATACACACACACACATACACACATACATGTGTTGCATTGTTTCTCATTGACACTAAAACGTTGGAAAACACTTAAACTAAGTTACTGCTCATGGATAAATTGTAATAAAAGCCCACAGAGATAATATCAATAGAGAGGATGTTACAAATTTCTCACATCGTTTTCTTAGCGGCAGTGGCTCAGTGGTTCATGTGGGTTGTCTACAAACTGAAAAGTTGGTGGTTCAATCCTCGGTTCCACCTGACCCAGTGTCGAGGTGTCCATGAGCAAGACACCTAACCCCAGCTGCTCCCGACGAGCTGGATGGCACCTTGTATGGCTGACACCGCCGTCGGTGTATGACTGAGTGTGTGAATGGGTAAATGTGAGGCAATATGTAAAGCGCTTTGGTGGCCATTAGGTCTATGAAAGCGCTATATAAATGCAGTCCATTTAACATTTAGCAAAATATCCCACGTGATCCATCAAGGTCAAGTCAAGTCACATTTATTTATATAGCGCTTTTTACAATACAGATTGTATCAAAGCAGCTTCACAGTGATAACATAAAAATAATACAACACAGATCAATAATATTGTTGAATATTAAATGTCCCCAACTAGGTAAGCGAAAAGCCAAGGCAACAGTGGCGAGGAACCAAAACTCCATCAGGTTATTGAATGGAGAAAAAAACGTTGAGAGAACCCAGGCTCAGTCGGGGGCCAGTTCTCCTCTGGCCAACGAAAGAACAGTGATTACAAAACAAATTGGATCGAAACATTAAGAGAATTTGTCCATTTCCATCTGTTTGGAAGTCGAAGTGATGGAGACGAGATGTTGAGGATCAGTGTCGATGGCTGTCGTTTCGATGAGGCCGGCAGTTAAGGATGAGTCGGGAAGAGTCCAGGCGCAGGTTCACCATAGAGGGTCCCTTGGGATAAACAGAGAAACTAATATTAGCGTAGACATCATCCTTTTTTTGATGTACTAAGTACATCAGGATTTACGGGACGTGTTCCCAGTTCCAGCTGATCTAAACTATGCAGCCTAATTTTGAATTTAGGAAGTCTATAGTGTGATATGTGTATGCTAGGCCAAAGAGATGTTAGGAAGATTGTTCCAGAGTTTTGGTGCTAAATAGGAAAAGGATCTAGGCTAGCATTCGATTTTGATATTCTAGGTATTATCAACCGGCCGGAGTTTTGAGATCGCAATAGACGTGAAGGACTATAATGCGTTAAGAGCTCGCTCAAGTACTGCTTAGCTAAACTATTTAGTGCTTTATAAGTAATCAGCAATATTTTAAAATTTATACGATGTTTAATAGGCAGCCAATGCAGGGTTGACAGAACAGGGCTAATATGGTCATACTTCCTGGTTCTTGTAAGAACTCCAGCTGCTGCGCTTTGGACTAGCTGAAGTTTGTTTATTAAGCGTGCAGGGCAACACCCAGTAGAGCATTCCAATAATCTAGCCTTGATGTCATGAACGCATGAACTAGTTGTCAATGAGAGCATATGGCGTAATTTAGATATATTTTTAAGATGGAAAAATGCAGTTCTACAGATAGTAGACACGGTAACACTTTAGAATACGGTTCCTTCGTTAATGAATAACTACACAAGAACTAATGAGTAACACAATATTAACAATCTAGTAACTATTATTAACTAACAAGAAACTCTGATTAACGAACTAGTAAGTAATAGCGCACAGACGAAAGTGGTAGTTCACTATTAAGTAATCAATAACTACTATTTTTTAATACTTCCCAGAGAACTACTGAAAAAGTTTATTAACAATCTAGTAACTACTATTAACTAAAAGAAATTCTTATTAACGAATTAGTAAGTAATAGCTCACAGATGAAAGTGTTACTAGATACTTCTGTGGGAATTACTAATTATTTGGATTCGTATTATAAAGTGAAGATCCTTGGAATTAACTAGTAATTACTCAAGTGTTACTAAAGACATTTTCTAAAAGTATACTAAAGTTCACCAAAAATCTCAAACGGTTTCACAAATCATGACTAGATCATGTAGGAACACTTGAGTAATTACTAGTTAGTTCCAATGATCTTCACTTTATAATACGGATCCAAATAATTAGTAAGTAATAGCTCACAGATGAAAGTGTTACTAGATACTTCTGTGGGAATTACTAATTATTTGGATCCGTATTATAAAGTGAAGATCATTGGAACTAACTAGTAATTACTCAAGTGTTCCTACATGATCTAGTCATGATTTGTGCAAACGTTTGAGATTTTTGGTGAACTTTAGTATACTTTTAGAAAATGTCTTTAGTAACACTTGAGTAATTACTAGTTAGTTCCAATGATTGTAACATCTAAGATAAGAGCATTCTTTTAACCATCACTGTGCATTAATATGTAGTCTGCCTTATTAATTCCTAAATGAGCACCCATACACAAAGTTTTTAAAAACCAAGCAGCATGTTTAACAGTCTTTCAGTTTGTGAGGATACAGCGACTAATCATTAGGGTTTTTTTCAGTATTTTTGGAAAGGGACGCTGGAGGAAAAAAGGGGAGGGTCATGTCTTTTTATTCTTTGTTGAAGGGAGGGTCATCCAACATTTTTTAGTCGGGAGAGGGTCACCCAACTTTTGTATTCATGAAAACAACTAAATTTCAAAGTGGCTTGTTTGGTGAATATTTTTTCCATCAGATGGGTCTGATCCAACAAAAATCCAGTTTGGCACTGTCTGACAGTGCGCACACATTAGAACAGATTTAGGTGCATTAGAACAGAACGCCAATGAAATATTTACCCGGCGAAGCTTTAAAACAAGCAAATAATTAACTTTTTTGATTGTGAATAAGTGCAGTGTCCTGTGAGTGTAACTCTACCGCTGCATTAACATGTGATGTGAATGTACGTTGAGTTTTACAGTATTGTGACTGAGAACTACAGCTGATATAATATGCGCTGCAGCACAATACTATTGTATTTTAATTTTTCCACAACAATGACACTGACATTGCCACCATAACAGTGGGCTGTGATGTGTTAGATGTAGGGCTACCATATTTTTTAATTACTATTGGTATTATTTGAAGTTAACATAATAAAATATGTAAACCTACACCAAAAGGTTCCAGCGCTATGGACATAGCATTTGCAGTCAAAACTTGAAATTTAAAGAGCAACTTGTAGTCCAGTCATTTTAAGCCAAAATGGGGGTCAACCTTGAACAAATTGCAACAGAAGCAAATTCAACTGATTTTGTATCCTAAATATGTCCTGAGTAAGAAAAAAAAGCCCAGAAGAATCTCATTAGGGGAAAGTTTAGAAAAAGACCCAAATATATCCCATTCATTCTTTTTCTCACGTGAATAGCGTAAAAATTTTAACCTTTAGATATCATCATGAAAATCACTGAGTTGATTACTTACATCAAGACAAACAAAAAAATGTATTACAAGTTTTTTGCAATTGTTTGTTAACATGGACAAATGGTGGATAATCTAATTACATATGTGCTAATTTGCATAATTATCCAAACAGATCTAAACATTGGGTATAGCAGATGAAAATGTTTTTTTGAATCTTGTTGACATATAACAGTAAACTATTTAATATTAAGGTCTGAATGGAACCCATTTAGGCTACCCATGAACATTAATACAGGAAGAATTACTTTAGAAACCAGCCTTTATTAATGATTATTGCAGAGATGGGGTTTGGAGCTGGGTCAATGGGACTGTTTCTGGGGGATGAGTCTGAGGGAACAACAGGAGACATGGGGAAGGAGAATGCAGAAGACAAAAGGTAGGTGAAATAAAAAGTGTCTGGATCAAAAAATCTAATTATGTACACAATGCACCCAATGCCCAAACCCCATCTCTGCCATAATAACTAATAACGGCTGGTTTCTAAAGTACTTCTTCCTGTATTAATGTTCATGGGTAGCCTAAATGGGTTCCATTCAGACCTTAACATTAAGTCTTTTACTGTTATATGTCAACAAGATTAAAAAAAAAAAAACATTTTCATCTGCTATACCCAATGTTTAGATCTGTTTGGGTAATTATGCAAATGAGCTAATACGTAATTATATTATGCACCGTTTGTCCATGTTAACAAACAATTTCAAAAAACTTGTAATACACTTTTTGTTTGTCTTGATGTAAGTAATCAACTCAGTGATTTTCATGATGAAATCTAAAGGTTAAAATTGTTACCCTATTCACGTGAGAAAAAGAATGAATATGCGAATGAATGGGATATATTTGGGTCTTTTTGTAAACTTTCCCCTAATGGGATTCTTCGGGGCTTTTTTTACTCACTCAGGACATATTGAGGATACAAAATCAGTTGAGTTTGCTTCTGTTGCAATTTGTTCAACCTTTATTCATAAAATGACTGGACTATTGCAGGTTAAATTCATTTTTTAATTAATACTTTAAAAGTGCAAAACACAAGTATCTGAGTTTTTGCACAACTACGCCCCCTCTGGTGACAAGCGAAACTGCAAACAGAGGTGTGCGCGCTCATGGAACACACACACACACGCACGTTTGCACGAGGTGTTCATAACCAAAGGAGCTTCAGCCGCACACTGTGCGGCACACATCTTTGTTACAGTCATAATGAGGTAATACAGTTATAAATCTGCAAGTCATTTAAAATATATGAAAGGAAAGGAATTTGAGTAAATTACACACTTATGTGTGTGTGAGGGGAAAACAGGGGTAACTTAGTAGAAAACTTCGGTTTTTGTTTCCATCTATCTCCATGTTGAACTGATTTATGTGCTTACAGTATCCACTTATGATTGTACGTATTATTATGGAAACACGTTCATGAACAATATAAGTTATTACTTTGTATAGGACCCGTTTGAGCCCTAGAGCAGACCGGAGATCTCTCCATTTGTTGAAAGCTTCCCGATGTTGACTCTCGTCTTATTTCGACGCCTGGCACTGGACAGACAGAAGTTTTATTGTCTTTGTCTCACGTGGAGTTTGCATTGCGGTTTGGAATAAACTACAAGCCGGTCTCTTTGGGCTGTTTAAACCTGGCCACTTCATGCATTTTCTCAGATCGGATAGCTATCTGATTTATCAAAATGATTCCATTTACACCTGGTCACATAAATGTGTTTTTGCAAAACGGATATTAATCCGATCTTCAATTTCCGCGCTAAGTACAGATTTAATGAAGTGCACGTCACCGAAAGCAACAGAAATGAGCTGCATTTTATTGATCATCGGCTAATTTCAAAATCAGCAAAGACAGCAATAAGAGAGAGCGGCAACAGCGCTGGTAAGATCATTTCATTTCTTTACTTTTAATGAAGATTGTAGTGTTTAGTGTCTGCGACTAACTTTCACTTTGATTTGCGATAGATTGCGGTGCGCTGGCTTGATGAATAGGGGCTCAGCTGCTCATCTGAGGTGATCATGCGTGTCGCAGTAGTATCGTCATATCTAACTAAAATAACATGACATATAGCCTGGTTTCAACAACCAGATGCATTTACACTTGTCCAGTTTCGTCTGGAATGCGGGCCAGACCACATCTATAAGTGGTTTGAGTGATTAGATTCAAATCTGTCTCAAATGCGTTTCGGAAGGCAACCTGGTCTTTTCACGATCGAATAGCTATCCGATCACAGAAAATGCATGAAGTGACCAGGTGTAGGCTAAACAGCCCCTTTGAATCCATCTTCTACTTTTGTGGAAAGTTGACTAAAGTTGTGTCGCTCGAGTTGTCTTCTCTGATACGGAGAATGGCGGCGAATACACAAACCTGCCAGTCAAGCGTGAACGCGCATGACGTCACGCCCGGTCCCATCAGGCGATTGTTTAAGCATGTATGGGTTAGAAAACGGCTATTTTTAACATGAAATGTTGCACAATGCACCTTTAAATTGTCTGCAGCGGCCTTTTAAAAGCACATATGTAGAAATTACTAATGAAATCTCATTTGATGTAGAGATTTTGATGAAAATATGCAAGGCTCTGGAATACGCCTTTCCCGCTAGCAGCACGTCATATGACGTAGGCCGAGGCAAATAAAAGAGGTCGCGGTCCGCTTTCTCATCGTTGGGTGTTGATGTAGTTAGAGCAGTAGTGAGAGACAGAGAGTTTTAGATCGAGTTTTAGAGAAGTCGTAATGGTAAATTATTGTGTTTGTGCTGGTTGCACGAATTCCAGCCTGTCAGGACACAGGTCCATCATTTTCCTTCTAGGAAAAACAAGGCTTTTCTGTCTTGGGTGCGTTTTGTGCAGGTGAAGAGAGCAGACCTTACTGCCGCGTCTGTTACCACACACTCGGTCGTTTGTGGCGCACATTTCACTCGCTTTAAATGGTCTCACTGCAGTTGAAAAGCAAACCGAGCTAAAGCGAGCCGAGCCGTGCAATACATGCAGTGGAAAAGCACCATTAGACTGTTGTTAGCTTAGGTTTTGCCATTATGGGGCGGTTTCCCGGACAGAGATTAAGCCTAGTCCTAGAATAAAACGGCCCTTTAAACCTGATTAACAAAAATCTGCTTTCTATGTCATGGCTTTAAATAGTCCTAGATTTAGTTTAATCCAGAGTTTAATAAGCCGATTTCCTGGAGGAAGACTACAGTTACTCCAGGACTAAATTGAGTCTTAAATTAAACCTACCAGGAGGCAGGTTTAACTTCAGATTAACTTTGTGTTTCAAAGAAGACACCTGCATTACTTGGATACACACAAATTCAGTACATATATTAATATATCATTTAATTATGTTTTAATTGTATCGGGTTTCGGTAACACTTTAGAATACTGTATCTTACTTACTGCAGAATTAATAAGGAATTATTGACGAACTAATAGGTTATTCTTCATTAACTACTTCTTCACTACTGTTAACTACTAAGGAAAATGTGTTAACTAATTAGTATGTAATATAATTTTATGATTGTGTTAAGTATCAGTTAGTTGATCAATAACTAATGAATTCTGTCATACCTCCTGAAGAACTACTACTAATTATCTACTAATTAAGGTTCAAGAAAAATAACTAAGAAGTAACTACTGAACAGTCATACAAAACTAACCTCAGATTATTTGTATATTTTATATACAGTACTGTGTGTGTCTGTTTTCCTCAGCATAGAATGCCACTGAGTAAATTCATGTATTTGAGGCAACGACTGAGGGAAACTGAAAATATAGGGAACTTATTAGTAATTAATAAATAAGTATCAAACAATTCTGCAGGAATTACTTAGAAGCTGGAACAGTATTCTAAAGTGAAAAATATAGGGAACCCATTAGTAATTAATAAAGAATTATCAAATAATTATCCAGGAATTAGGCTACTTATAATCTGAAACAGTCTTCTAAAGTGAAAATATAAGGAACTTATTAGTAATTAATAAATAACTTTTAAATAGTTCTTCAGGAATTACTTAGAAGCTGGAACAGTATTCTAAAGTGAAAATACAGGGAACCCATTAGTAATTAATAAATAATTATCAAATAATTATCTAGGAATTAGGCTACTTATAACCTGAAACAGTCTTCTAAAGTAAACATATAAGGAACTTATTAGTAATTAATAAATAATTATTAGATAGTCCTTCAGGAATTACTTAGAACCTGAAACAGTATTCTAAAGTGACAATATAGGGAACCCATTAGTAATTAATAAAGAATTACCACATACTTCTGACTCAAATCAAACTTACTGTAAACCTTACTGTAAACTTACTAAAACCTTATAATAATAAGGTGTAATATACATGATATGTTTTTGCTTATTTGCAGATCATAGCCTATAGGTAAATGTCTGCACTTATCTTTCTTATTAGTGCTGAAGAATGACAAACTGACTATGTGTATGACTGTTAATTAGTAGTTACTAAATAGTTATTTTTCTTAATTAATAGATAATTAATAGTAGTTCTTCAGGAGGTATGACAGAATTCATTAGCTATTGATTAACTAACTGATACTTAACACAATCATAAAATTATATTAAATACTAATTAGTTAACACATCTTCCTTAGTAGTTAACAGTAGTGACTTAAGTGTTAATAAAGAATTACCTATTGGTTCTTCATTAATTCCTTATTAGTTATGCAGTAAGTAAGATACAGTATTCTAAAGTGTTACCCGGGTTTCTTGTTAAAATGTGATTAGTTCATGTTAAACTAACTTGAAATGGTCACTTAATTTTGACTTCACTTGATGTTTTAATTTTGAAATATGTTTCAGTCTAGTAACCTATACATAACATTCACTTCCCATCATGCTTTGCACAGGGCTGAAATGTAAATTTTGAAATAAAGTGATATTTTATGCAATTATTTTATTAAGATGAGAAAACAGAGAGAATGTTTAATGTTCTATTATTATGTTGTTATTTAAACGTTTATGTTATGTTAGTGTTTTGGGGGGTTACCGTTTTGATGAAGCCTTGGATCGAGGACCTGCTACAAAAATTCAAGCTGTATAATTAATAAAGCAACCCCTTCTACTCTAGTTGAAAGTATTGTTTCTAGACTGTCAACACCAAACCCCTCATGTGTAAAGTAATGTTTTAGTAAGTTTGTTATGTAAATCACAGGAATAAACAAGAAGCATTAATTATAACATATGAGTTGTTTGAATAATTCATTTTAAATGAAAACCATTCTTTAAAGAACATCATTGATTCTAGTTGTACATCGTTGATTTTACATGTATATGTATTTCGTTATATACATATACACAAACAAATTTCCGACATTTCTTCTCTTTTATTCCATAGCTGGTGTGTGCAGATTATTTAGCTTGCATAAAAATAATTTTCTCTTGTTAGTTTATGTTTTTTGATTGCAATCTTTTTCTGATCCCATTCCTTGGATTTTCTTCTCAGTTCCATGCAATTTTAAGCTTTTCTTGGTTCATTCCGTGTTTTATAGGCAACATCTGTCATGCTAATTCAGATTACCACAGTTGGTTTTAATTTAATCTGATTTATTTTAGTTCAGGACTCCATAGTCCAAGTGTAACTAATCTGTACTTAATCTGTGTTACAAAAAGCCATTTTTAAGACACGATTAACTATTCTAGATTAAGGCCTACTCCAGGCTTAACCCTTATGTGCTGTTGTGGCTTTTTTCAGCCACTAAGGGGTATTTTTTAGTCTTAATTTGGCCGTAACTTTTTCTTTGTTTCAGCAAATGGAATGATTTTTGGTGACAAATCTTATTTTGACACATATTTTGGGAAAATGCTTTGAAATTTTTCAAAAACTCAACAGTACACTCTGGGCAAATTCACTACCCTTTCGTTATGTTCGTGGCTGAAAAAAGCCACTACTTTAAACTGCTGTAAAAATGTATCAGATAAATATTTTTTTCAAATTTTTTTGCATAAATCTATTAACCGACCCCAGTCCTGATCAAAACTACTAAATGTTTAAAAAAATTTCAGGATTTTAACTCTTTAATTGGCAAATTCATAAATGATGTCACTGATTTGGGAAAAAAAACACAGAAAATGACTTATTTTCAATATAAAATATGATTGTGGACTGGATTTTTTTTCACCTTTTATCACAGTCTTGGACATGTCAAAGATTAGAAACAACATTGGTTTTGATGCATTGTTAGTTTTTGTGTAGCATCAGATTTTAACTTTTTCTCCCTCATTTACTGTTCGTGGCTGTTTTTGCCCCATTGACTTCCATTATAACCACATTTTTTGATTGCAAAGCCATGACACCATAAAATCATGCATTTTTGATTGTTGATGGTTTTCCCTGTTGGGAAGAGGTAAAATTTGTAATTTTTACTGTTGATAACCAGGTGGAACCATTTAACCCTTTAGACAGGCCTGTGC
The DNA here is from genome assembly GCF_016745375.1 of Pimephales promelas. The sequence continues at coordinate 9,465,103 of NW_024121155.1, forward strand.
AAAAAAAAGCTTAGTTTCTGGCTTTTACATGCAGTTATATGGAGTATAATAGCATATTACAGTGTGTATATGTGTGTGTGGGTGTGCGTGAGTGTGTGAGAGAGTGTGAGAACTCACCTTGATGCGTCTGAGAAAATAAAAATATACACTTCAGCTCTCAAAACTACATGAAGTAAACAAAAACAAAGTAAGTGTATTTATGCATCTGCTGCCTTTTGATGGTGAGAAATGCAGACTAAACAAAAACAAAGCAAGTGGATATAAACGCTTGTCATTTGATGGTGAGAAGAGCAGCAAGCAACATGAGAGAGGGCTTGACTTGTAGTGAAGTTTTAGAGATAATTATGCAGTCTGACCCCTCCAGCGAGCTGCAGGAGGTATTGTCTTCTCACTCTGACCGCAGACTCAGGACAGTCAGATCCTGGTGTGGATTTGGCACCCTCATCATCATCTCAAGCTTCTACTGAAGGCGAGGAGGATTCAGATGATCCTGGATCTGGGTGGACTGGGAGAATCTTGAGAGGGACATGGTGGCTCTGAAAATCGCATGACCACTGCGATCATCCCACAGGCAACGTGTGGACTCCCCTCTCGATCTGTAGACGCTGGCCAAAATCAGTAGCCCCATGCACAGAGATCTGTGGAGTCCACCCCAGTCCAGTTTCTCATTGTGCGGTGCCCATGGAGGTTGGTCATGCTGACAATGAGGTCAGTCGTCTCCTCCGTAAAAAACAGATTGAACACAGAATCCATGTTCTGAACCATTGCGATAGCATTGCGTGTCGGCCCTCGACTCACGCCTCTTGCAGGCTGAAGAAAGGGAATTGTCTCCGCATTGGTGGAAAACCATACTTCACCATTTCTCCCAATCCACCCAGATCCAGGATCCACAGAATCCTCCTGCTTTCAGTGGAAGCTAGAGCTCACTGAAGGCGAGGAGGATTCAGAGGATCCTGGATCTGTGGACTCCACAGATCTCTGTGCATGGGGCTACTGATTTTGGCCAGCGTCTACAGATCCAGAGGGGAGTCCACACGTTGCCTGTGGGATGATCGCAGTGGTCGTGCGATTTTCAGAACCACCATGTCCCTCTCAAGATTCTCCCAGTCCATCCAGATCCAGGATCATCTGAATCCTCCTCGCCTTCAGTGGAAGCTTGAGATGATGATGAGGGTGCCACATCCAAACCAGGATCTGACTGTCCTGAGTCTGCGGTCAGAGTGAGAAGACAATACCTCCTGCAGCTCGCTGGAGGGGTCAGACTGCATAATCATCTCTAAAACTTCACTACAAGTCAAGCCCTCTCTCATGTTGCTTGCTGCTCTTCTCACCATCAAATGACAAGCGTTTATATCCACTTGCTTTGTTTTTGTTTAGTCTGCATTTCTCACCATCAAAAGGCAGCAGATGCATAAATACACTTACTTTGTTTTTGTTTACTCCATGTAGTTTTGAGAGCTGAAGTGTATATTTTTATTTTCTCAGACGCATCAAGGTGAGTTCTCACACTCTCTCACACACTCACGCACACCCACACACACATATACACACTGTAATATGCTATTATACTCCATATAACTGCATGTAAAAGCCAGAAACTAAGCTTTTTTTTGCACAGGCCTGTCTAAAGGGTTAAATGGTTCCACCTGGTTATCAACAGTAAAAATTACAAATTTTACCTCTTCCCAACAGGGAAAACCATCAACAATCAAAAATGCATGATTTTATGGTGTCATGGCTTTGCAATCAAAAAATGTGGTTATAATGGAAGTCAATGGGGCAAAAACAGCCACGAACAGTAAATGAGGGAGAAAAAGTTAAAATCTGATGCTACACAAAAACTAACAATGCATCAAAACCAATGTTGTTTCTAATCTTTGACATGTCCAAGACTGTGATAAAAGGTAAAAAAAAATCCAGTCCACAATCATATTTTATATTGAAAATAAGTCATTTTGTGTTTTTTTTCCCCCCAAATCAGTGACATCATTTATGAATTTGGCAATTAAAGAGTTAAAATCCTGAATTTTTAAAAAAAATTTAGTAGTTTTGATCAGGACTGGGGTCGGTTAATAGATTTATGCAAAAAAATTTGAAAAAAATATTTATCTGATACATTTTTACAGCAGTTTAAAGTAGTGGCTTTTTTCAGCCACGAACATAACGAAAGGGTAGTGAATTTGAACAATGCACAAGGGTTAATTTAAACCCTGTCCGGGAAACCGCCCCAAAGTATTTGTTGTTATGGCATGGTCATTAGTCAGTGTAGATTCTGCTAACCAGCTTGGATGTACTGCATAATCACTGTCAGTGTAGAATATGAGAAGACAAAACTTTGCAATGCACCTTTAACTGAAACACAATACACTGACCATAAACACATCGAGAATCACGAGGAACAGGGGAGACATAAGACAGAGATCCGACAAAGACAGCAAACAAGAGGAGACTTAAATAGGGAACAAATCAATAGGGAACAGGTGGAATAACTCAAACACTAATCAGGTAACGAGGGGGAGGGATCAACAATAACAGGAGCACATGGCTCAACATAACAAAACACCCATGTGCTAACAAAACAGGACAGACATGTGAAATAACCCCCTCCCTACGGAGCGGCTACCAGACGCTCCATCAGGCTAAGGCGGGGCAGGAAGGAACAAACCAGGGAGGGGCGGGAGGGACAGACCAGGGCGGGGCGGAAGGGGCAGACCAGGGTGGGGCGGGAGGGACCGACCGGGGCGGGAGGGACAGAGACATCAGGCGACCAGGGCGAAACAGAAAGTCCATAGGGCAGTGAGGGAGAAACACAGAGTTCATTGGGTGGTGAAGGAAAAACACAGAGTCCATCAGGAGGTGAGGGAAAAGCACAGAGTCCATCAGGTGGCCAGGGCGGTGAAGACCCATCGGGCGGCCAGGGCGGTGAAGACCCCTCGGGCGGCCAGGGCGGAGCAGACCCCGGCTCAGGAACAGACCCCGGCTCAGGAACAGACACCGGCTCAGGAACAGACACCGGCTCAGGAGCAGACACAAGAACAAAAAAGGTCACAAGGACAAACACAAACACAGACATAGACACTGGGTCCGGAACCGACATGAGCTCCAGCTCTGGAACAGGCACTGGCTCTGCCTCCGGCTCAGGAACCGGCACTGGCTCTGCCTCCAGCTCAGGAACAGGCACTGGCTCTGCCTCCAGCTCAGGAACAGGCATTGGTTCTGCTTCCGGCTCAGGAACTGGCACTGGCTCTGCCTCCGGCTCAGGAACAGACACTAGAACAGAAGCAGACACAAGGACAGACAAAAACACAGACACAAACACAGGGTCCGGAACCGACGTGGGCTCCAGCACTGGAACAGGCATTGGCTCAGCCTCTGGAACAGGCATGGGCTCAGCCTCTGGAACAGGCATGGGCTCTGCCTCTGGAACAGGCATGGGCTCTGCCTCTGGAACAGGCATGGGCTCGGTCTCTGGAACAGGCATGGGCTCTGTCTCTGGAACAGGCATGGGCTCTGTCTCTGGAACAGGCATGGGCTCTGGGTCAGGTACATGAACAGTAACGACGGGCATCTCCAAAATCCGAGCCAGACTCTCCAGATAATCCGTCACAACCTTGGCGGCCATGCCAAAGGGGATCTCTGGCTCGGTCTCAGACTGGACAGACAGGGCATGAAGAGTCTCTCGCTGGGCAGACGGGACGTGAACAGTCTCTCGCTGGGCAGACGGGACTTGAACAGTCTCTTGCTGGGCAGGCGGGACGTGAACACTCTCTCGCTGGGCAGACGGGCATATCCTCCTCCTTCTCCATCCGCAACGGTGAGAAATAGGTCCCGAGCTGTCCCCATAGACCGACGAAAATTGGGTAGCCCCAAACGTCGCAATGAAGTAATCCGGACAATTCAAATAATCGTCATCCATATAATTGTCCTCTAGGTTTGCCCAGAACAACTCCTTGTCCTCCATGCTACTGAGTCCTGATGTGGTCGGATCTTTCTGTCACGGCACGGTTAACAAAAGTGAAGGGGAGGACTCAAGTGCAACAGAATGGGAATATTTATTAATAAATGAAAACAAAACACAGAAACAAAAACCCATGAGGGGGAAAACATACTTCATAAAATATAAAACTTAACTAAACTGAAACACAATACACTGACCATAAACACATCCAGAATCACGAGGAACAGGGGAGACATAAGACAGAGATCCGACAAAGACAGCAAACAAGAGGAGACTTAAATAGGGAACAAATCAATAGGGAACAGGTGGAATAACTCAAACACTAATCAGGTAACGAGGGGGAGGGATCAACAATAACAGGAGCACATGGCTCAACATAACAAAACACCCATGTGCTAACAAGACAGGACAGACGTGTGACACACAGTGCTAACTTACATGAACTCACCAAATCACTTGCCCTATTCGCCACAATTCTACTTCTCTCCTCTGCCCATTGTTCCTCCCCCGATCTCCCCCTGGCTTCTATCTCGCCTAGGAGGAGGCTCATAATTATAGACCTTTGGGCCATCATAGGCATGTTCGTCAACATCGGAGAACTAGGTTGTGTCGTTCGCATCCATTGTAACCTGAGCTTGAATTTGATCAGACTCCCTCGGTGATCGTCACTTCCGGTTAGCGCTTTATTTAGACGCGGGAGTTATTTTATCACAATTTTTCTCAAAATATAGTTAATGGCTAAATATATATTACTCCAGTTAAGAAAATCTAGTTGTTTTATCATCAACATACACTATGCTCTATAGGGGTGTCCAACCTGCATGTTGCTCTTTAAATTCTCAGAAGATGCATTTAATTCTGAAACGTCTGTTTATTTATTCATACTCCCTTAATAAAGGAGTCCGGACATTAGAAAAATATCAGTCTACACATTTATACACGTTTATATTTAATATGAGGTAAATACACATGTGATGTGACACAAAAAAATAAATATTTTTGGTAACACTTTATTTTGATAGTCCACTTTAGACATTTAACTTACTATTAGTAACTTTGCCGCTACATGTCAACTAACTATCATTAGAGTATTAGTAGACTGTCAGCTTAATATCTGCTAACACTTTATTTTGTTGGTCCCCCAACAGACATTCAACTGACTGTAAGTAACTTAGCAACTACAAGTCAACTTGTTCTCCTAACCTGAACCCTAACACCTAACCCTAACCTAACAGTCTACTGACAGTCTACTACAGCCTACTAATACTCTAATGACACTTAGTTGACATGTAGTTGAAAAGTTACTTATAGTTAGTAGAATGTCTAAAGTGACTATCGAAATAAAGTGTAACGATATTTTTAAATATTTTTGATTAAGTCTATGAACTATGCTGCACAAAACAAAAGTAGCTACTACCCACTAGATGAGGAAAGGTCGGTCTCCACATAACATGACATATTTTTTTTGTGTGTGTGTGTTTACATTGAAGAGGGGAAAAAAATGTTAAAACAAAAAGCGAATTTCATTTTATATTAATTGTATCTTAATTTTAATCAATGTTTCATCAACCTGGACTAAACTTTCTAATAAATGAACCGAAACTCAATGAATTAAAATGTCTACTTTTTAACAGAATAATTCAAAACGCAAAGAAAACAGACTACAGACTGCTCTCTGCTTATGTAATCCATATGAAATATACAATTCTCTCTGGTCCGTTCACTACTGCGAAAATCGCAAGTCAGCATCGTGACCTTTATATTTGCAGATGACACTGACAAAGACTTGTTTATTAATAAACAATTAAATGTCTCCTTGCTATATTTGATATATTCATAATCGTTACTTTTGTCAGTTCTTTGTGGCAGCTTTAAGATACTCTATTGGCAGCGCCACCCATACATTTTACATGAATGCATTACCACCGCACCGCAAACTTGTTGTTGTTTTTTTTTTTATAAAAAAAATCGCGATACGAACCGAATTGTAGGCTTCGTCTATCGTTACAGCCCAAGTAAAATGAGAAAACAGGAGTTTATTCGTTTGTCATGGTTGTAAAAAAACAAACAAACAAAAAAAAACAAACAATGGCTGTCTGAACATCTTTGCCAAGCTCAAACCAGTACAAGAGTAATCAATATTTTTTGGGGAAGGGTCATGCGTTTTTTCACAATCATTTTGGAGGATGATAGAAAAAAAAAACGAGGGGTCTGAGAATGCGGGACTCTAGGTGCAGGAGGACTGTAGATGCAGGTCTCCGAGTCTGCAGCTTCATACTACTCCCATGAACTGCTCGTTAAACAAAGATAAAGCATTGATTTGTACTAAATTACATTATCAATGGTGTTTTATGATGCCAAACAATTATTATAATAATGTAATAATGATTTATATAATTATTCCTATGACGTAAAATCCATATAACCTATAAATGTAGGCTACTATTGAAAATGAATATTTCACAAGTATATATTTTAATCAACATTACACAATAATATAGGGAAATTAAAATACTTTTGTCCTATTTCTACACTTGCAAAAAATAAACCCTTGAGCTTTTATTTAGGAGAAATTAGATAGCCATGCTGATCGCGTGAGCAAAGTGCACACTTTGCTTTAAATCATGCAGCACAAACAGAATGCCTATTCTTAAAGTCTTGTGCTGTTTTATGTTATATGTTTTATTTGTTGAAATTAAAAATAAATTTAATTCAACCTATATATATATATATATATAAACTAAACAATTCCATGGTTCATTGTTGGCAAAATGATTATGATAGCCTTCACATATCTAAAATTCGTGGTACAGTCATTGATTAGGCATACTTTGCTATTCTATAAATTAATATAGGCCTAATCAGTTGCATTGTAATATGCTATTATGAATTTCAGGGGTCATCCCCCCCCCATACCCATTGTTTGTTACCACTGCAACTGCTTGCGCGTTGTCTACATGGAATGCACTTCTTGTGTGTAAAAAGTACCACAAAAAAGTAATTATGCTGCATTTATTCATTTCTATGGCACCACTCTCAACGCCTAAATGAATATGTTGTGGTCAGGTGGTACAGTAGTCATGTGATACAAGAGCTCTCAAACAATTCCTATTTTACAAGCTGTAATTACGAGCTCTACAGGGACATGAACGCTTTTAAGAAGTTTAAATCACATAATTGTGATAACTACGACATGGTGTGAATGCACATTTATAAACCATTTAAAGGGATAGTTAACACACAAAAAAAGAAAATTCTGTCATTTACTCACCCTCAAGTTGACTTCCATAGTATGGAGGAAATAAAATACTGTGAGAGTCAATGGGGCCCATCAACTGTTTGGATACTGACATTCTTTAAAATATTTGTGTTCAGCATAAGAAAGTAATTTGTACAGGTTTGAAACAACTTTAGGGCGAGTAAATGATGAATAATTCCTATCCCTTTAAGTCTATTTTCCATTTGTTAAAATATTGAAATGGAACTGTTGTTTTCAATTAAACTTCATTTGTCCCAGTTGTATAATTGTGCTTAAACTGTCCGGGTGCGACACTGCTCTTTGTTCCGTCAACATCACGTTATTAACAGACATTTGGAATATAATTTTTTGAACTTTTTTGAAAATCTACTTGAATCTTTGAAAGATAAGATCACAATTCAAATGTTTATGATGTTATGTTCCTTAGACAAAAACACTTACAAATTACTTTACCTCCTGTTTTTTGTAGGTAACTTCCTTCAAGTGGTGTGTTAGAGATGTGCCACACTCCATTTTCACGCTCCAAAGTCCTGAAATACATTGAAAATCCTTCAAGCTGTCATGGTGTTTAATGGACGACGTGTGCCTGAACAGATGATTATGCTCTTGTAATGTGGAACTTTGTTGTATAAAGTCAGTTTTATTAAGGACTTGTACACACTGTGGTAACGGCCCACGGCGACAGTGGCACAACCTCCCGATGAGATGATTGTCTTCTGCTGGCGGGAGGTCGCTCATCTCCACACACGCCTGAAATTGAAACCATTATACCTCCATTTTGTTATTCATGTTTGTTAACAGGATGAGCAGGGCTCATTTTCAGACCGTCTGTTCTCAGGGTTTCTCTCGTTTACGCTCTTTGTCATTTGCTTTTTTTTATTATCATGAATGTAATGGGCTCCTGTGTTGTGACACTTTCCTGAAGACTTTCAACGCTCATTTTCGAGTCTGTACAACACCATGCACAATTCAATTGATATTTGAGAATGATGTCCTACTCTTTTGTTTTTCCAGAGAGAAATGACACTTTCCACAAACAGGGTATGACATTTGGGTGTCTTCAAAAGCTGCATTCTGTTTCTTAGTCCACAATTGGTCAGTGAAAGGAGCCAGTTAACCTTCATATACTTATTTGATAATTTTTTTCTTAAACTGCACAGACTTTCTTACAAACTACTTTTCATAATATTGATATTATAATTATATCTTAGATAATTATTTTTCTAAAATATTTTAAAGCAGATATTAAATAACATTCATTCACACCAACCAGCCAATTACAAATAATTATTAGAGCTGACGCTCTTCTGCTGTCTACTCAAAGTGAACCACATAAACTAGCCTTGAACTCTGTGTGATAATACACTCTGATGATTAGCACCATCTCCAATGTTCACAACACACAGTCAACTGACATACTGCAAACTATATGCATCAAACATTCTATGTCATAGACAAAAGTCATAGACTATGACTTTTGCCAGAATGTGCTGGATGGATTGGTTTAGAGAGTGTGATACTCCTTTCAAAATGAGTCCAATACTTGAGTGAACAGGTCAACATTCCAGTCTTTGTCAAAAAAGCCTCAAACTGTCACACTCACAAATCAGTCATCACCACATTAAGAGAACATGATACATGAAATTATGCTGCTGGTCAATATTAATACAACATTTAAAAGCATAACAATGCTTGATTTCATGTGCTGCACTGAAAGGGTTTGGAAAATTCCCGCTCTACTTGGTCTTGATATTTCAGCATTGTTGGTCCCTGAAAATCCCAAACCACCATGATGTCATAATAAGGCTGCGTTTGATTTGCTGTGGCCTTCAGCATTGCCATGCGTTCATTCAGATGGATTCTGATGTGATTTTATATGTTGCTAGACAACTGGGTAAATACAAACACATGCCTAATTCTCCTGCTTAAGGGGATACTCCACTTTTTTTGGAAATACGCTCATTTTACAACTCCCCCAGAGTTAAACTGTTGAGTTTTACCTTTTTTGAATCCATTCAGCCGATCTCCGGTTCTGGCGGCACCACTTTTAGCATAGCTTAGCATACATCACTGAAGTGCACAAGACCAGTAGCATTTCTCTCAAAAAAAAAAAATACTAAAGTGTTTAGATATTTTTTCCTATTTAAAACTTGACTCTTCTATAGTTACATTGTGCACTAAGACAGACGGAAAATGTAAAGTTGCGATTTTCGAGGCTGATATGCAGGGAACTATACTCTCATTCCTGCATAATAATCAAGACACTTTACTGCCGTATCATGAGTGCAGCAGGCGGGATGACTGCACAAACTTAGTCCCGGACTCCCGGTCATGATAGAAGCTGGGGACTATTTTCAGGCGGTGCGTCATAACATTACGCCTGCTGCACTCATGGTACGACAGTGAAGTTTCCTGATTATTAAGTGTCGCAGGAATGAGAGTATAGTTCCTAGTTATATCAGCCTAGAAAATCGCAACTTTACATTTTCCGTCTGTCTTAGTGCACGATGTAACTATAGAAGAGTCAAGTTTTAAAAAGGAAAAATATCAAAACACTTTGGTAATTTTTTTGGGAGAAATGCCTAATGGTCTTGTGCACTTCAATGATGTATGCTAAGCTATGCTAAAAGTGGTACCGCCAGAACCGGAGATCGGCTGAATGGATTTAAAAAAGGTAAAACTTTAACTCTAGGGGAGTTGTAAAATGAGCATATTTCCAAAAAAAGTGGAGTATCCTTTAAACTCTCACTGATCAGCTCACAGTCACCTGCATCCCACCACAATTGAGCTGTAATTTTCCTCAAAAAAACAACAACAATGCAGGAACGGTTGTTCTTAAAAATTCATGTTAATTAAGTATTGACCATAAATTGCATGCATAAAACAAACCCATCCATTAACGTATGAAGAGTCTGGATAGCTGTTTGGTGACTGAGTGAGGGGCAGTAGATGAAAAGCATTATAAACCAACAGCAGTTTTATCAAAGCAATGAAGTCATCAATATTTAGTGTACGAACACATGAATCAACAGTCAGGCAGCAAATATTCAAACAGCCTAAATCACATCTCATAATCTACTAACAAACCTGTCGCTCAAACCGTGTCATAATCCTGGAAGCCATCGCTGTGAGATAGAGTTAAACCTTGGTTTTGATATCATGCATTGACCTTGGACATATCATATTCTGCTGTAGTTACTGTCTGCAGCAGGATGCTTATTTCAAAAATTGCAGTTTTCTGTTGATCCCTTCACATCAGATTACCTGCAAAATATGATTCTGTGAAATTTGATGAAGAATATTAGTAGCCGATCTTCATCTGTAAATATTCACCATCAGCATTAACAAGTGTATGTCCATCAACAAACCGATGTGTATATTTCTAATATTGTGGTGAATATGCGGGAACTGTATTAACTGTATCCATAATGGTACATATGTTAGCCAAGCACTAACTTGAATGACTGATGTAACATTAAAGTTTGCTAAACAAACTGTTCCCTTTCGTAGTCACTCTGAGTTACGTCGGATGACGGAGAATGGGGGTTTCGCATAGACAGCCAATCCTCTTCGAGTATTAAAAAACGAGCCAATGGCGTGAAAATGCCTTGGGTCTGCGGAATTTGCATAGTGTATCTCCGCCCGACCTCGTGGGTATAAAAGGAGGAAGCAGACGCAACCGCAGTATGTTTTCGCTTCGGAGCCAAGAGAACCTCTTCACTCCACAAGCCACTCATACTGAGTTTAACTCTTCGAGACGAGCATCCTCTCCAGTGTTGGTGTGACGGCGGTACCCAGCGAGATTCTACATTGCCTGCGATCTGTGCAGTGGTCTGCCAGACTTTGTGCTTCTCCCTGGTCGCCTCAGCGCTGCAGAGTGAATTTCCTCTCTATTGAAAGAGCTGCACGTGGCACGTGTTCTTCTGGGTGCGGTCAATATCTCTTTTCTTCTGATGGGCACGAGAGCTGCTTTGTGTGTCTGGGCTTTGAACACGCTAGAGCAGCGCTCGTGGATGACTCATGTTCCTTCTGTGGGAACATGACCATCGCAACACTTAGATCGAGACTTAGATCAATGATCTTACTGTGAGAGTCCCCGCGTCTGTTACCAATCTGCTTCCTCTTCCAGAGGGAGCTCTTCGGCTCGCAGACAGGGTGATCTGACGGTGACGGTGTGGAACAAAAACCAGACACTTGCTCCTCGGGCCGCACCCCCCTCAGCTGTGTTGCAACCCGAGAGTGCCGCTATGATTCACATGAGCGCTTCTTCGGAAGTGCCGTCTGTTTCATTCGGCGGTCCAGAGGAGGATGCGATGTCGATCGCGGCATCACAAGGTGGGCTTGAGTCCTCGGGAAGTGAGGATGCGGCTGCGCTGCCTCCTTCGGGAGTGGCAGCGTTGCCCGTGTCTGATCCCAAGATGACGGCCATGCTGTCTCGGGCCACCGTGAGCATTGGTTTAGAGTGGAACCCTCCGCCCTGTCCCGATTGCTCACGGATGGATGATTGGTTTTTGGGCAAGGCTGCCGCCTCACGGCCACAGCCGACCCCAATCCCTTTCTTCCCTGAGCTGCATGCGGAGCTGACGAAGTCATGGAAGGCTCCTCTGACCTCCCGTGAATGATCGTCAGTCTCCCCCACCTTTCCCCCCCTCGACGGCGCGGACGTCCGTGGGTACACTGGGATCCCCCCGGTGGAACGCTAGCGATGCAGCTGTGTCCTCAGAGCGCGTCCTCCCATGGTAATCCTAAGCACCTGTCCAAGGCCTGTAGGTTCTCGTCATCGATGGTGGCGAGGTCCTATAGAGCTGCAGGACAGGCGGCCGCTGCCCTGCACGCCATGAGCACCTTGCAGGTTTTTCAGGCAAAGCTGCTCAGAGACATGCACGACAGCGGGACTGAACCGGGGGCGTTCAACGATCTGCGTGCTGCTACCGACCTCACCCTCCGGGCGACTAAGGCCCTCCCTCGATCAGGTGATGGCCATTAATGTAGTAACTTTGGCTCAACCTGGCTGATGTGCGGGACGCCGAGCGGACTTGTCTGCTCGACGCCCCCCTCTCCTAGGCTGGCCTCTTCGGTGGTGTGGTTGAGGACTTCGCCCAGCAGTTCTCGGCCTCCCAAAAGCAGACTGAGGCTATTAAACATATTCTGCCCCAACGGCCAGCTGCTCAGATTCAGTTCGCACGGTCTTCCGGGGAGTTCGCTTTACGGTGGTCGGTAACCTGGCAGCCGACGAGCTGTCGTGGTTCCGTCCAGTCTCTGGCGAATGGCGACTCCATCCCCAGTTGGTCCAGCTGATATGGGACCAGTTCGGGGACACGCAGATAGATCTGTTCGCTTCCCACGATTCATCCCATTGCGCCCTGTTTTACTCTCTGACCGAGGGCACGCTCGGCACAGACGCCTTGGCGCACAGCTGGCCAAGGGGCCCACGCAAATATGCATTTCCCCCAGTGAGACTTCTCGCACATACTCTCTGCAAGATCAAGGAGGACGAGGAAAAGGTCTTGCTGGTTGCCCCATATTGGTCCACCAAGACCTGGTTCTCCGAACTGGTACTCCTCGCGGCAGCACCTCCTTGGCCTATTCCTCTAAGGAAGGACCTCCTCTCTCAGAGACGGGGCACCCTGGAGTACCCTGCCACCTGCGGTGGCGGCTACCATCAGTTCCGCTAAAGCGTCGTCCACTAGACGCACCTATGCGTTGAAGTGGAACCTCTTCGTCAACTGGTGCTCTTCTCGCCGAGAAGACCCCCAGAGATGCTTGATCAGTGTCGTGCTTTCCTTCCTGCAAGAAGGGTTGGAGCGAAGGCTGTCTCCCTCCACCCTGAAAGTTTATGTGGCTGCAAATGCCGCATTTCATGAAGCAGTCGAAGGTAAGTCATTGGGGAAGCACGATCTGATCATCAGGTTCCTGAGGGGAGCGAGGAGGATTCAGTCTCCCTCCTCTCGTACCCTCTTGGAACCTCTCATTGGTTTTAAATGCCCTGCAGAGGCCTCCCTGGTTCCTACCACTCCCTTCCGGGACCAGGTGGTGAACCTGCAAGCGCTGCCCCTGGAGGAGGCAGACCCAGCCTTGGCACTGCTCTGTCCAGTACGAGCCCTCTGTGCTTACGTAGACAGAACGCGGTGTTTCAGGACTTCAGACCAGCTCTTTGTCTGTTATGGTGGGAGTCAGAAGGGAAGGGCTCTCTCAAAGCAGCGGCTGTCTCACTGGATAGTGGACACCATCGCTTTGGCTTACCAGCAGCAAGGTCGACCATGCCCCCTTGGTGTGATGGCCCACTCCACGCGGAGTGTGGCTTCCTCTTGGGCTTTAGCGCATGGCACCTCGCTAGCAGACAGCTGCAGAGCTGCAGGCTGGGTGACACCTAACACATCCGGTAGATTATATAATCTCCGAGTGGAGCCTGTGTCCTCTCTTGTACTCACTCAACTGGCCAGTACTGGACCCGCTCAGGTGTCTTCGCTTGCTCGTCACTCCACTCCACGGACTGGATAAGTGCGATTTTTTTCTCAGCTGAGCCTTCCGTTGAAGCCCTGAGTCCTCCAGCACTGTTGATGCTGGCGCCAGTGTCTGTTGCCTGGGTGTCTGCTAGGTGCTTCAGTGTGCATGGTTCCTGCTAGTAACCTCCACATGTGTATTTTCCACTGTAAGCCTCTCTGAGCATGTGTCTTCCCTCGGCAAGCCACCTTGCCACCTCTGGAGTTAAGATTCTAGCCACCCTACGGGTTGGTCACTCCAGTATCCTCCGTATGGAGCCCCACGGGGCCATATGTGTATTCATAAGTCCTCCCTATGGTAGGCATACTGTGGCATATTCCCCTGGGATATGCTCCCCAGTGTACCTTGGTATTCCTGTGTCAAGTAGGACTCTGTGAAGACAGCTGTGAAGGTGGCGTGATTACACGTGGTGGAGGTGGGGGACCCCCATTTTCCGTCATCCGACGTAACTCGGAGTGACTACGAAAGGGAACGTCTCGGTTATGTATGTAACCCTCGTTCCCTGAGTAGGGAACGGAGACGTTACGTCTCCCTGCCACTTCCGCTGTACCGCTGGGTGGACGCCTGAGTTCACTCCTCAGCGAAGACATACTGCGGTTGCATCTGCTTCCTCCTTTTATACCCACAAGGTGGGGCGAAGATACGCTATGCACATTCCGCAGACCCAAGGCATTTTCACACCATTGGCTCGTTTTTAGTACTCGAAGAGGATTGGCTTTCTATGTGAAACCCCCATTCTCCGTCATCTGACGTAACGTCTCTGTTCCCTACTCAGGGAACGAGGGTTACATACGTAACCGAGATGTTCTCCATCCATTCAATTATCTTTACTCAAAGTAGTAAGAATTCCAAACAATCTGCATTAATAGACACCGTTTTAGGTAATAGTGGCTCACAGCTTATTTGCCTGATTTCCATTACACGAGAGTAGATGTTAAAACTTCACGATAATTTATTCTTGGCTTTCGCCAAGGTAAGCTAAGACGTAGCTTTACAGTAAACTATGCTTCTACATCCATTTACACTTCTTTCCATATGGTGGTGTGACTCTCCTTCGGTCCGGCATTAACGGCTGCTGTGTACTTGCCGCGTCAGCACACACGACGGCTGCAACTACAGTGTGGTCTCCCTGGTGGACCACTACGACAACCGTCTGGATTGAGCCGAGTAGGGGACATCTCTAGGGTCTTCAAGTGGGCACCTTCCGTCCTCAGTGTTTCGTCGACTAGCCCACGACACCTCAAGAGGGCTCGACAGTAGGGTTGGGTACCAAAACTCGGTGCCAATAGGGAACCGGTTCTGACGTAAACGGTAGTAACCAGACCGAATTAGAATGAACATTTTGGTGCCTGATTTCGATGCCAGAGTCTGTGGCATGAGGCACACACACACAGTCTCTCGCTGTCTCCCTCTCCGCTGGCATGACGATGGATAAGTGGTTTGAGGAACAATTTGGAGAGACTTCTACAAATATGAAACGTCATGCTGAAGTGGTGAAATGTAACATTGACACATTCGAGAAGACTCGTAAATACGTAATGAAAAAATACCGTTCCCGCAAACCCAATGGGCAGTGAAATGCTTCGGTGACTAGTGTAGTGAAAAGGGTTGCAGCATAGATTTTAAACAAATCACCAAGACGGAACTCAACACACTTATCCATGACTTCTACGGAACTGTCAGAAGAGACAATGAGAAGAGAGGGTCGTGATAAAACGGAGCATCACACACCGATTTCTACTAAAGATTTCAGCACCATGAAACTGTCCGATGCGCTTAATCCCAAACCTGTCACCACACAGTCACCGAAGCATTTCACTGCCCATTGGGCTGCACGGCATTTTATTCATTACGAGTCTTCTTGAATGTATCAAATTTACATTTCAGCACTTCAGCATGACAGTTCGTATTTGTAGAAGTCTCTCCAAATTGTTCCTCAAACCACTTATACATCGTAATGCCACCTAGTATAAATCGAAATTTACTTCGATTTATTTACGAAATTTACCTAGTATAAAACGAAACATTTTAGCCTTTTTAAATTATGTCTGTGACATTCTTGCTGCAACAAAAAAACAGCGCTGAGCCCCAACTAAAATATCACCACAGTGGAGCCGATTGAAATGAGACAAATAAAAATGCATGCACAATAAACGGAGATGTTCAAATAAATTTAAATAAACAACAATAAATAACGTATCTCTTGTTAGGCAGCATTTTAGCAACTAAATTAATAACTAGATTAAAGACCTAACTGTTATCTATCAAAATATGTGCCCTTGTGTTTTTATTTTTATTTTATTTGTTATTTTGCTGAGAGATAAGCTATGCATATTTGTGTAAGGAAATTTCACAAATTTTCTGTTGTAAAAAAATAAAAAGAATGAGACAAAGTTTGAGAATGGTTTGTTGTTTTTATTTGAGCTTTCCTGCATTTTACACATTGGAACGTTGTTGTTCACAGTCACAGTGTTTTTTTATTGATTTAACTACATGAAAGTTGCACTAATACATGTTTTTTTTTACTTTAATATTATGTGACAACCGTTTTATAAAAGCAATAAGGTACTCGAGGCAAGTGCTGTATCGTGAAAAACGGCTGAAGGGGTTGCAGGCACTCCGCTTCGCGTCGTGCCTAACAACGCCCTTCATCCGTTACTTATTCACGATACAGCACAGCCTCTCATACCTTATTGCTTACTTAAAGTATTTTTTTAATCAAATTAATTTTGTGTCATTATATATTGTGTAGTGCACTTTAACTATAATTTAAATACACTAGAAGCAATTATGAAAGCATATATAAAGTTGTATTAAAGTACCAATTAAGTTGTTCAAAAAAAAAAAATCACTCTTAATTGCAACTTATTACACTTTATTTCAACTTAATATGTGATATATTTGAAAAACATTACAATGAATGTGAATTCAGTGCCCCGAAAACATTGCATTTAAGTCACACTTACATGTATACATTTAAAGTGTATTATTTTTGTAATAAGTACACTTTGTAAAAGTACACTAAAGTGCACTTTTTCACAAGGGACAGGTAGCCTGCATTCCCAAATCAAACCTAGTGTAGGCCAACTTTTTTTTGTTTGCCGTCTTGTATGACTGAAAAGATAATATCAGAGCTGTTTTCTTGTTTTTGTTGTTTACCATTTACATGCAATTGTTCTATACTTCCTATCTTAACAAACTTCAAGAATCAAGTTTATTAATGACCAACTTCTAAAAAGAGAATATTTTTTTTGTAAAGAAATGTGCCCGCTCACACGACTTGTGTTTCTCCATACGAAATAGGCCTTTAAGTGATATATTTGAGGTTCAGATAAAAAAAGAAGTAATAGAAGTAGTTAACGAAGTCAAGTACCTTGGGATAATTCTAGATAACAATTTAAAATTTGACAATCATGTTAAGTACATATGTAAAAAGGTCAAACCAAATATAAACTGTTTTCGATTTATAAGAAGAGATCTGTCTTGTCACACTGCAAAACTCTACATGCATGCGATGATATTCTCACATTTATCATATTGCATTACATCATGGTCACAAGCATCCCCATCCAAATTAAAACCTATTTTCTCCATTTACAAACAGACAATAAAAATTATGGACCGGAAACCTATGAAGTGGCATCATTGTGATGTTTTAACAAAGCATCAGCTTATGGGCTTTGACAGTTTTATTGATTTTAATTATATCAAATTGGTCTATAAATGTTTAAATAATCATGTTTCACCAATGTTCTCTGAATTAGTAAGCAGACGGCAAAGTTCTCAGAGGGCGAACACAAGGGCCACTGTCAGAGGTGACTGTCTAGTTCCAAAGTGTAAGACCTCTTTTGGTCAGTCTGCTTTCTCTGTAAAGGGGCCAAAACTCTGGAATGCTTTGCCCACTAATTTAAAACTAGAGACAGATGGAAATGCTTTTAACAGAGGACTGAAACAATGGCTGAAAACTAAACAACAGTGCTCACATGTATAGTCTATTACTAATACTTTCTGATTCTGATACTTGCTGTTTTTATTTTTTGTTTACTTATTTATTTATCTATTTCTTCTTTTTTTTTTTCTTCCCCTTGTAACTGTATTTTATTTTATTTTCAAAAGCCTTCCGTGGACAGGTGTTGAAAATTAGCATGTATGCTATAATCACTAAAAAAAACAAATGCATATGGCTCGTCCAATGTAATTGTATGTCCATGTCAAATAAAGATATAAATAAAACTTGTTTAAATACATTTATGTTGTTAATAAAAAACAATAAATTGTTGTTGTACAAGCAATATTTCCAAGTTTTGTTTTTCCATGTAAAAATTTCAAATGTCATGATTTGCCAATGCAAGAGAGTACCGACACCTTTTTCCCCCTCTTCAAGCACTGGTGGTTGGTGGTCAGTTTGTGTGTAAATGTACATTTTTGACCAACATTTTCCACTTCTGATGTCATTTCTAGCTAGAATTACTATTTTGTAGTAATTAAATATTTCCTTAGTTATCACCAAAGCTCAGGCTATTTTGCTGTAGATCATTAAACCATTGCACGTCTTGGTCAGAAATCTGAGGTACCTTCATCTGCAAATACTGCCTACAAAGTCATTGCCTGATAAGGCAGTGAGGCAAAAATTTAGCTGACTAAGCTTCCGACACAATCCATGTGTCAGTACCATTATTCTACTGATATATTCGTCATCTCAGAAAAACAAACTTTCCTGCCCTGACCAGTTTTCATACGTTTCATTCATGTTATTGTGTATTTACCATAGTAACTATATTTACGCCAAAGTGGTGCAACTGCTTGTTGAATTCAGCCCTCAGTGTTTAAATTGATCTGTCACCACCCAACTTCATGTTAAATTCATGAATGTAGTGAACGATGAACTATAAAATTATGCTGCCTGACAAGAAATGCCTGAAGATGAAGGTGAATGTGGTGCTAACGTGGCATTCTTGACGATCATCTGTTTTGGAGTCTAATTTTCTATTATAATGTTGTACGAGAGGAGCATTTGGCTCAGCGCCTCTTCAGACACTTAACCTGATATTCACCCCATCATTTACACAGATAAACACACTGAATAACAGCTAATCAGTATGCGGCGCTCTGAGAGAATGCGAGCAGATGTGCCCCTGTATAGCAGTTACTGAACTTCAAATCAATCTGCAATTACCCAGCATTCACCACAGATGTTTCTGTGGCTCTGAGACGGTCTCGGCTCTCCTTAGGTGTGAGAATGATATATGCAATAGGAACGTGTCAGTACAAATGAAAAATACTCCAGCTGTGTGACTCTGCTGAGGTTATTTATGAGAAGGCAATGTGCGTGTGTCTAGGGCAAGCAGCAACCTCCCCGTCTCTCTCTTGAAGCCAACACGGAAGTGAATTAAACTGCAATTTATAGAGTGGCCGCTTGAGGCAGGCTGCAGAAGCGAGTCAAATCTGTATCTCCCCCATGTTAAAATGCCCAACTTTACAGCAGAAAAAAACATGTTTACAGCCTGGAGCAAAAAGTGGCTTTGGTCTATAGAGCTCATTTTTCCCTTCATGACAACTGTGAGGGGGGTGAATTTTTTTACAACTCATCTGTTTAAATTATATTTAAGCCTTAAAGTTCTGCATAATTAAGGACGTGGCCACTTGAGTGACAGGTGCATTCTTGCAGCCGCTTTCACTGCTAGTCGTTTGTCTGCTGTCTGTTAGCGTCACCCTCAGCTGTGTTTGTGCTTTTCCGGGATTATCTCATACAATAAATACATGTATTATACCTTCGCCTGTGCACGTCGTTGGATTCCGTCGTGTTGAGTATGGAGAGAACAACCAGCGCCGTGTTTCCAGCTGTTTCCCTCGCATGCACTAATGGATGTCTGATGATTTCAGTGCTTTCTCTCCGTCCATGCAATAGATGCACACCTTTGAATGAGCGCGGATTTCTAGTTCATTTACTTGAAGTTCTGAGGTAATAGTTTTGGTTTGACCCATCTGAGAAACTGAGAGGCGGCCAAAATCGGATTGTAAAATGGACTGAATTAAAGCTCTTTACGAACTTGACGTGAGATGTCGACTGACATGTGTGCTTGCCTTGAATCACTGTCACATGCACAAGCTTAGAGCAATATTGTAAGTAATTAATACATTTTTAACTAGCAGAATAATAATGCATCATGATGCACATAGTTGCAATATTATGAAGCTGTAGACTCGGAGCCTGCATCTACAGTCCCCCACCGAGAGTCCCGCATTCTCAGACCCCTCATTTTTCGAACACAGCGCCTCCTGCTGTTCAAAAGATCGAATAACACCCGCACACAGAGTACAGTGCACGCTTATCCAAATGCAATTAAAAACAATAGGATGCAATATTACGGTCTTCAAATAAATTATCCAATAAATATTTGCGTTCCCTGCTTAATGCAGGTGCCAAAAAAACTCATTGTTACTGATGGAAGGGATACAATTACAGATTGAACTATCTTCTGAAAAATAGTCTATGTGATATTTTATTGCTACAATGTTTGGGGTTTTTTTATATATATTTTTTTTATTCAAAATTCAAATTCCACTTTTTCTTTCAGTTCAACCTATAATGGTCTAATTAACATTACCATGCTAACATAACAAAATCTGTTTTTTGATATTTTGAATGCGAAGCAAAATAAATCAGAATAGACAAAACACCAATAATAAACAATTCAGTAGGCTACTTTATTTAATGATCACCTAAACATCATCTTACTGTAAAGAAAAAAGGAAACTGTGTTCGTGACTTTACTTTTCGTCTTTAATTGCATTAAAAAAAACCTCATTTATAAGTCGCTTTGCATAATCATAAAATGATACGTTGCTGGAATCGGAAGGGGCAACTCCATCGATGTATGGTGTACTGGATACGATGTCTTATGATCTTTCAAAAAGAAAGAAAAAAAAAATCAAATTCATGTTGCACTGCTCTGACTGTAGAAGTGTCCCTTGAGATGTTTTTGAACTTTGGACAACTTTGTGGGTTTGAGATATATGGGGGCACAAAATGGGCAGTAAAAATAACTGCAGCATTTATGACATATAAAAAAGTCCGAGGTTAAAGGCTAAAGTTAGCTATCAAAATATTTTCGGGGTAAAGAGGGCGAGAAACATAACGGCTCAAATCTTGTTACAAACTACCTTTACAAATATTAAATGGACTATTCTTATGTTGTATCGATTAGCTAAATTAGTTTTATTAAAAAATAAATCAAACGAGCTATTACGATTCTCTAAATAAAATTGAAGACAGCCTACTCACGTTTTGGCTTAAGTTCTGTTTATCTAATACAATTTGATAGGAGGCGCTGACTCGAAAAACGAGGGGTCTGAGAATGCGGGACTCTGGCTGCAGGGGGACTGTAGATGCAGGTCTCCGAGTCTGCAGCTTCATACTACTCCATAGTTGACTGCTTGTATGTTGTGAGAAATGTGTGTGATCTGTGTTAATGTACTTGTATACTCTTTACTAATTGCCCCTTGTGAGATTAATAAAGTTGATAAAGTAAAGTAAATAGTCTCACTTCTAGTTACGTCTTAACTATTATAATATTTCGAAGGGCAAAACATGAACTTTAACCATTGGCTTTACTTTTTCAATCAGCTGTCAATTCAGCGGCAGTAGCATAGCATTAGCACCTCAGCTCCACCCGCGTCCCGCCTCTTTACCCATTTTAATTTATCCGGTAGTGACGAGAGGTGACGCACTGCCAAGATGGCGACGGCCGGCCCCGCCCACTTTAGTCTTCAAAAACGCTCTTCAGAAACCTATGGGTGACGTCACGGACACTACGTCCATATTTTTTTTACAGTCTATGGTCTAGGGTTGTGCTGATTAGTCAGCTAGTTCAGTCACTAGGCGACCTGTTGAGTCTGTGTTGACTAGTCGCAGATCACCTGATGTTAGTTGCACTTGTTTGATAAATTGAGGTAACGCTAGGACCTCATGCAATTTTTATTTTTGAGATTACAAAAAATAGATTTTTTAAATTATGTATACAATTTTAAAAGTAAAATTGATTTTTAATAATAAAAAAGCATGATAATGAATTTAAATCAATAAACTTCTACTTTTAAACAATAATCTATTTTAGGACCCTGAATTGTCTGAGTTTAGGACTGTAACCAGGGTTCCCTGGGAAGGGGAATGAGACTGCATTTTGGATCAATGCTATGGGGCGTTAACAGTTTAACCGGTGTCTAAAGCACTTGTGAACACACTCAATTTTGATTGGTTTGCAACAGTCTGTGACATCATTATCGGAGTGCCCAAAGTATAAGAGGGTGCCCGTGTGAATAGGTGTGAATGTAAACAATGAATGCCGACTGCAGAAAGCAGAAGCTGAATCGGACATGTCCGAGAAAAAAGACGATGGTAACCCCTACTACTCGCCTTTCTCCACAGAACAAGAGCCTGTTAGCTTAGCTTGTAGCAGACACTGAGTACATTCTGTGAGTGAGATCCCACCCTTTATGGCCCCTACTACTGACTGTAGTCTTAACACTCTGAGGTAGGCAAACACGGTGAAGCGTTTTGGCAGATTTTTTTTTCACATAGCAGAAAATTAGACTTAAAGGTATAGCGGAGGATCTTTCCGAATTTTAGAGAAGACCCGCCCTCTCCAATTTTTAAAAAAAAATGCACATGCACAAACACAACACTCTTGCTCCCGAGAGGGAACGTCTATTACGCCTTGCACAATTATGTTGCAAATTCTAAACTAACTCAAAAATATTCATAAAAAAGACGACATGTCAAATGCCCTTCCGTGTTTTATTTACTTATTATACTGATCGACTGAGTGACCGAGGACTCGAGACATGATATGTGCAACCCTGTATCACACGAAATACGTTCTGAGGAAACTATTTTGCAAATCGCAATTACGTTACATAGCATCATATAAGCAGTGCTATTACGTTGGTCCTTAACCTAATATCTCTCATTGTTAATACGTTATTTTTATACATAGTTGCATATGGAGAAGTAGCTTGTTGCATTTACTAATAAACACAGAAGGTTTTAGAATATGAACACACAAGATTTTAGAATATTTCAGCGTGATACCATTTACCATTTTGGTCAAAAGGCTACTTTAGACAAATTGAGATGTTTACCGTGTCTATGCGGTGCATGACTCGTGCCAGGGCTAGCATAGCTTGCATTAACTTTTACTAGTGATTTTAAATGGATTTCTCCAAATAGCATGACAAACTTTACCTGTCTGGTAGAATCTTCGCGACTGCGGCATCAGTGAGAAGCCCAACCTGTGCTTTTAGCGCACGTCAGCGTGTGATATTCACCCAAAATCACTCTGGTCTTGTTTCTATATTCTGCGACCTTTCTCTTCTTATCATACACTCGTAAACATTTTTTCTCTTTCGACCCTCAGCCATTTTCAAAGGAATGGCTGAAACCGTAACTCCGACATAATACACTTGAAAGTGAAAACTACATAGGGATGAGCACGTAGCCTACGACGGCCTTACGTAAACATATCACCAGAATGATTGACACTTAGGTGGACCAATAGTATAGACTACCCACCCGGAAAAAGAAAATCCTCCGCTATACCTTTAAACTACTCCCTCATTTCTGGTCATTCAGAGTTAAGAAATATGTAAAATAAACTATCGAAAGGAATCACTTGCGCTTCAGCCTACCCCGTGCTCTCGGACTCTGAAGAAGACGCATGTGCGTCGAAACGTTAGTCATTGTTGACCAATAAATATATTAAAAAAATTCTGTGCTCCGGTCCTGCTCCTTGGTCTCAGTTAGACCTTGGGTCCATGTAAAATAAACTGTTAAATGTCTAATTTTTTTATGTGCCCACCTACAATCAAAATAAAATATTGTGCTTTTGTAAAATAAAGAAAATAAACATGATGAACTTTTTTTTCTGGAGCACGTCTCTAAACTTAACCCTCTGGTGTCTAAGGTGTTTTTGGGGTCCTTGAGATGTTTGGACATGCCCTGACATTTTTTATTTTTCAGTTGCTTATAAACGTATTAATGCCACAGGTGAAATTATACTTAGCACAAACAGGGCTACAATAATATGTGAACAACATGTATGTACATGTTTGTATTTTTGAGGGAATATTGTTTATGCGTGGTTATTGAAAAAAAAAATATATATATAGCTGCGAGCAGCGATGACGGGCCCAAGCCGGTGGCAACACCACCCCGGTTCCTTTAGTTACCTAAAGGCACCGGGGTGGCGGTGCCACCGGCTTTGGCCCTTTCATCGCTGCTCGCAGCTATATATATATATATATATACATACATAGTTTGTATATATATTTTTTATAAAATTAAAATATATATTATAAGCTATGTATGTATATATATATATATATATATATATATATAAAGGTATATATACATATATATGAAGAGTTCAGATGCAAAAGCCTCTAAGTGCCATTTGAAATTTTCTTCTAAAATGATCATTTTTATCAAGCTTGTATATTTAAGTTCAGTAATTTCACTTAAATGGCAATGAAGATTACCTATTAATTGTCATTTAAGTGAAATTACTGAACTTGAATATACAAGCTTGATAAAAATGGTCATTTTAGAAGAAAATTTCAAATGGCATTTAGAGGCTTTTGCATCTGAACTCTTCATATATACATACATACATAGCTTGTATATATATTTTATTTTTGTTTTTTAAGGGACAAGACAGGATATTTCTTGCCTGATCTGATTAAAACTATAATGTCTGGTTGTGTGAGGCGTGATTGAACAATGGAGACATAAAAACATACTGTACTCTGTCCTTTTGTTCATACAGGAAATTATTCAAACTGGAAAATATATATATATATATATTTGAGTACACTTGCAATATAACACAACATTGTGCTTGTGTCAAACTATAAACTCGTGTCAAACTACAACCTACAATTGTCAAGCAACCAAAATCTCTCTTCTCTCTCTCTCTCTCTCTCTCTCTCTCTCTCTCTCTTTCTCTCTCTCTGTGTGTTGCATGCTGGGAGTTGGGGATAGTGGTGGTGGTGAGAGCTACTGTGTGAGGGTGAGAACTTTCTTTGCTTTTTTATTTACATGTTCTTTTTCCTTTCAGAAAATACATGGTTTAGGAAAAGAATTGTAAATATAGTGGTGGTTGTGTGGCAGGATGGCGTCTCATCATTATCACTCCGTAATGGCTTCAGGTGTGTTCCTGAGGATAATGCCACAGTGGAAGATGGGTTAATTGCGGTTGGTGATCAAATTGGTCATGAGAACATTGTATCTGCGTCACGGATGAATCAAGCTGTTGTCGTTTTTTTGAAGGACCAAAATTTGGTAAATCGTTTGATAGTAAGTGGCCTTACTGTTAAAGATGCTTTTGTGCAACTTTCTCCAATGTATATATCGACAACAAAGGTAACAATTTCAAATATCCCGCCTTTCGTATCCAATGATGTTTTGCAACGTGAGTTAACGCGATTTGGAAAAGTTGTTAGTCCCTTTAAAACGGTTGCACTTGGATGTAAACATCCGGCTTTGAAGCATGTTGCGTCTTTCAGATGGTATGTTTACATGGTGCTGGAATCACCTGAGAATACACTGGATATTAATTTTCGCGTGAAACACGAGGGAAGATTATATATGGTTTATGCAACTACCGGCAGCATAAGATGTTTCGAGTGTGGAGACATCGGACACAAACGCCTGATGTGTCCCCATAAGAAAACAGGTGTAGAAAACGAGGGCGAAAACAATAACGTTGATGCGGCCCAAGATGAGGTTGTTCCACCAGTTGAGGTGATGCGAGTACAGATGCTGTGTTATCGGCTGCTGTTGACACGGGAAAGGGTGCTGTAGCTATTGTAGCCCCAGGGATCAGCATAACTGATCTAGTTTCTGATGGTAATAAAGAAGTGGCTAGTAGGCCTACCAGTGATGCTAAAACAGGGGAAAGTGCAAATGATGGAATTAAATCGCTTTCTAACATCTTGAATAATGAGGAAATGGAGGAGGAGCAGTCTAATGATACTGAATCACAAGTTTCTATGTGTGAAAATGATGGTAGTTCACAGGGAAGTGTATTTAATGCATCTTAGACAGTTTTCTCAGGAGGTTTCAATAGAGATTTGATGTCTGGAAGAAATAAACATGTTTTTGGATGAAACGTATGGTAAACAAATCAACATAAATGATTTCATCTCTGATGTAGACAAGTTTGTTCACTCTGTTACTTTTTATCAGAAGACTGTTGGAATTAATGAACTTTGTGAGAAGAAGCGTTTTCGTTTAAAAAAGCTTCTTACCACTATCAGGAAAAGTAAAGCAATGAGTAAGAGAAAAAAGTAGCTAAAAAAAATGTAAACCATGTATTACACGGTGTCTTTTATTTGCTTTTCTATCATGCTTTGTTCTTTATTTCCCATCTTAATTTTATATATGGAGGCTTTGAGGATAGGCTCTTTAAATATTAATGCTGGGAGAGACAGTGTAAAGCGTGCTGCAGTCTATGAAATAACTGAGCAAAAAAAGCTTGATATCGTCTTTCTCCAAGAAACTCATAGTGATTTGATGAATGAAGTTAAATGGAATTTGTGGTAAAAGGACATAAAATATATTTTTTTTCTTCAAAAATAAAGACAGATATTATAAGCATAGAGGAACCAGTAAAGGGCCGATTGTTGGTGGTTAAAGCTCAAATTCAAGAGATGCTGGTTTTTCTGATAAATAATTATGCACCAACTGTGGGACAAGAGCGTCTGCATTTTTTGGATATACTTAGTGAAAGTCTTAAAAAGTGTATTAGTGAAGGATGTGTTGTTATTGGTGGAGACTGGAATTGCACTATTAATTTTACTATAGATCGTAACACAGAGGAACCTCACATACAGTCCTCAAGTGCATTGTCAAAACTAATTCAAGATTTCCAGCTCTTGGATATGTGGAGAATTAAACATCCAAATGATAGGCAGTATACATGGATTATGGCTTTTAATAATCGAATCAGTGCTGCAAGATTAGATAGATTCTATGTGTCAAAAGCTTTTAACAGTAGAGTAATTGAGTGTTGCATTTGTCCCATGGGTTTTTCTGATCATCATTTAATTATTATGACAATGAACATGTCAAATACACCTAGAAAATCTGTTTATTGGCATTTTAATGTAAAATTGCTGCAGGATGCTGTGTTTTGTGAAAACTTTGTTTGCTTTTGGGATGAGTGGAAAAAGGAAAAGAGTTATTTTGAGAACTTGAAACAGTGGTGGGATGTTGGCAAGACTCAAATAAAAAAATTCTGTCAGCAGTATACAGCGAACTGTAGTAGTAGAATAAAGAATGTGATTAAAACACTTGAAAAGCAAATTAATTTAATGGAATTACAGTTGGTCGCTGCACACAATTCTACATTGTGTAATAATTTACAAATGAAAAAGAGAGAGCTCGGTCTAGTCTTGAATGAGAAGGTTAAAGGAGCCTTGATAAGGTCTCGTTTCATGTCATTAGTAGAAATGGAAGCCCCAACTTCTTTTTTCTTTAACCTGGAATATAAGGCAGCTCAACAAAAACAAATGCCATGTCTTAAACTCCCTGATGGGCGGATAAGGTCTAAGACTGTAGAAATGAGAAACCATGCTGTGGAGTTCTATTCAAGACTTTATGCTGCAGAGAACTGTGAAAGTAGTGACTGTATGACACAGCTTCTTCAAGGTCTTTCTCAACTGGACTCTGGTTCAAAAACTGTCCTGGATGATGGTATAACTTTTAGGGAAGTTACTGCTGCTGTGGGACAACTTAATTCAGGACAATCCCCTGGAATAGATGGACTACCA
This sequence comes from Pimephales promelas, assembly GCF_016745375.1. The sequence continues at coordinate 9,492,654 of NW_024121155.1, forward strand.
GCAGACTTTTATAAAAGGTTTTGGAACTGCATTGGGCACGATTATTATGATGTTTTATGTGAATCTATTGGAGAAGGTGTTTTACCAACTTCCTGCCAATATGCGGTTCTATCACTGTTACCAAAGAAGGGTGATTTAGCCCTTTTAAAGAACTGGCGTCCTGTTGCCCTTCTTACAACAGAATATACATTTTTTTCAAAATGTCTGGCAAATAGATTAAAACATTGTTTGAGTTTGGTTGTACATAAGGACCAGTCATACTGCATTCCAAAACGGTCCATTATGGATAATTTGTTTTTAGTCCGAGACATTGTGGATATTTGTAATGGTTTCGACGTGAATGTTGGGTTAATTGCCTTGGATCAAGAAAAGGCTTTTGACCGTGTGGATCACAACTATCTTTTTAATGTATTGAAGGCTTTTGGTTTTGGCGAAACATTTTTAAATTTGATACAGTTATTGTATAATGGTGCATCATGTATGGTTAAGATAGGGGGCACTTTGAGTAGGCCAATTCCTAATTTAAGGGGTTAGGCAAGACTGTCCATTGTCTGGTCAACTATATAGTTTAGCAATTGGGCCGCTGCTTTTTAAACTTCGAGATAGACTGTCAGGTTTCAATGTGCCTGGTCTTTCTTTAGATACAAGAATCAGGGTTTCCGTTGTCCGGTAATTACCGGACATTGGCCGGGAAAAAAATGAAATGTCCGACAAAATTAAATCTCTCCGGTCAAATTGTCCGATTAAAATTGCCTAATAATCCCACCCCCCTAACACAATCTGAATTAGAGAATAAGCCTAAAATATATAAAGCAAAAATACACCGACCTTTGGCTATGTTATGGAACAGGCTCTACCGTTTGAATGTTATTAAAGACGGCACATAGGCCTACAAGGATGTCAAAGTGACCAATTCAAGTGACAGCTACATTCAAGCTTTCAAAAAAGTCAGGGAACGCTATGTTCAACATCTGATAGATGCCTTGCAAGATCGGTTCCCCAAGGATTGCATGGATCTACTTCACTGCCTCGATGCCCTTCTGAATCCTTACTAGCTACTATTACTAAAAATTTAAAATATAAATAAAAATGTATATTTTGTGCATTTATTTAAAGATGGCATGTACCCGTATTTTCCGCACTATAAGACGCACTTAAAAGCCTTCAATTTTCTCAAAAAACAACAGTGCGCCATAATCCGGAGCGCCTTATATATGAATCAATTGGTTAATAACGCTCCGCTCCGCGTTATTAAATTCGCCAGCGAACTCGCGCTCGTGTCCATCTTATGCCCGCTCTGTCACACGGCCAGTTCAACCTCGTATAATCAAAAATCAAATCACTGTTCCCGGCGATGCTCGCGCGTCATGCTCCAAAAAACGGAAAAAATCTGCATGTATTTTTATTTCACTTTTAGGTTAGACCACGGCCTTACCTTACAAAAAACTAAAGACCAACAACAACATTTTCCAAACAGAAATGTTTCATTTCAAATTACAAATTAGGACTAGCAAGAACAGGAATGTATACACAAAAAGTCCTGTAAAATTAAACGAATAAATGGGCCTAATAATATGAATAAAAATTATATAAACAAAAATATACATAAAAGTTTTAAAAGTAAATTAACTATAGGCCAGAATTTTGATAACTGAACTTTTGCCCAACGCACACGATAAAAAATGTAAATGGGCTTATAACCATTGTACACACAAACTGCTGTAAAATTAAATGAATAAATGGGCCTAATAATATAACTAAAATAAAAATATGAACAAAAATTTAAAATATAGGCCTACATAAATGTTTAAAACTAGGCTAATTAATTTTAGGCCAGATTTTGATGTTAACTGATTTTTGCGCAGCGCGCACTATTAAAATTTAAATTGGCTTAGGCCTATATCATCTGTTCCAAAAAAAAATTAAAATTAAACTAATCAATTGGCCCAATTATATAAATAAAAATCATGTACATCAACATCAATGTGTTAAATTAAATACATTTTGGTAAATTAACTATTAGGCCACCAGACGCCTATATCTAACTGAACTTTTGCGCAGAGAGCACGTGGATTACGATTTAAATTGTCTCAAACTTAAAAAAAAAAAGAAAAAAGAAAGAAAAAAAAGAATTAGTTTCCTTATCTAGCCTGCAGTTCTTTTGAGTTCACCTTCAAGAACACGAGTTTGGACAATGTCTGAGGCTTCAGACATGCGGTGGTTTCTTGAAAGCAGGCCAGCAGCGGAGAAAACCCTCTCTGCGAATGTAAAGAATAGTCCGTTTGCAAGCAACAGAAGTACACATTATGTGACACGCTCAGTAAACCTGTTTTGTATACACTCAACTGCGCATAATAGCAGCAAATGAATAGAAAAAAAAATATATAGCCATAGGCCCTATACCGTATTTTCCACACTATAAGGCGCACTTAAAAGCCTTTAATTTTCTCAAAAAACAACAGTGCGCCTTATATCAAGCGCCTTGGATAAATTGACGCTCCGCGTTATTAAATTAGCCCATGAACTCGAGCTCGTGTCCATCTTATGCCCGCTTTGTCACACAGCCAGTTCAACCTCGTATAAATCAGGTTATGTGTGTCTCCCGCTCATGAGTGCTCACTCTTAACAGACAAACGAACAGACACACTGTCCCCGGCGCTGCTCGCTCGTTGCAGAATGTTCATCAAGCGCTCCCCGTTCACAGTAACAGGGTCGTCTCATTCAAAACAGACAGCTGTTGCGAATGTGTTACGTGCCCGCCCGAGCGCGCTCACACTAATAAACGCCTCACCTCCGGCGCGCACACTCGCTACATTCCCAGCACATCTAGTGGATGCATAACCCTATTTGACCGGCATATCATCAAAATGTCCGTTAAACTAAACCTCTGCCGGTCACTTTGACCGGCACCATTTTTTTCTAGCGGAAACTCTGGTTGCTGCCGCAGTTGTCCTATTGGGGGAGGATTTATTTTAGTGACCAATAATTTGGTTGCTTCTACCCTGTGGCATAAAATTACTGTGCTACAGCCGCCTGTGGGACTTATTGTGGAAATTCAAAGGCAGCTTTTTTGGTCTGGACAACACTGGATTCGTGCTGCTGCTCTATGCCTTCCGCTTCAAGAGGGAGGTCAAGGATTGATAGATATCAGAGCAAGAATCATGGCTTTCCGGTTGCAAGCCACCCAGAGACTGTTGTACGACACGGATGCTTCATGGCAAAATACGGCTTGTGCTCTTCTCAGGAGGGTCAGAGGCATGGGATTGGACAAACATCTGTTCCTAATGGAGCTCCAGAATGAGGACCGTGTGAAATTGACTGTGTGTTATAAGTCAGTTCTGGAGGCATGGACAGTGTTTACCATTTCACGGACACCGAATACACATGCTGGATAATGGCTTTTTGAAGAGCCACTTTTTCTTAATGACTTTTTACCATCAAGACTTGTGTCTGGACCCAGTTTGCGTGCATGTTTTACTGCTGCAGGTTGCACAAAGCTGGGACATATTTTGACAAAGAGCTTAGAGGAATTGAGTGAAATGACTGGAGTGAGATCTCTGAGGCTGCTGAAACAAGTTACAACTGGAATTTTAAAGTCTTTGCATGCGGACTATAAGATTTTTATAAATGATGATGTTGCAGCTGATCAATGGAGAAGGGGGGTTCCTTATGTCTTTCCTTCTCTGAATGTGACTATTGCGGTGGGAGAATGGCAAGATGATAATTGTATTTTGTCTTTTGAAACCCCTCAGCTTGGAGTTTTTGAGGAAGTGGGGGAAAAGGCTCTCTATATCTCCTGTGTGAAGGCATCTAATGATGGAAGCTTTCATGGATTTGCTTCAAATAAATGGACAGATTTTTTGGAATTCTTTCCTCCCCTAAAGGCTGCTGGCGGTCCTTATACAAACGCCCCATTGACAAAAGAACGGGAGACCTTCAATGGAGGATCGTTCATGGCGCGATAGCCACAAACAGATACATGGTGCACATTGATCCTTTGGTAGGGGTGGGCTGTCCCTTCTGTAAAGAGGTTGAAACGGTTTTTCATCTATTTGTACAGTGTACTCGGCTAAACGATTTGTTTTCATTTTTGTCTCAATGGTTCATTGAAATTGGTGAAGCTTTCTCTAATGAAATGTTTATATATGGTCCAAGGTATACAGAAAAAAGGAAAAGTCAGTTGATTTTACTAAATTTTTTGTCTGGCACTGCAAAACTTGCTATATGGAAATCCAGAAAGAATAAGGTGTTGGGACAGGGTCTCTCTCTCTGCCATCTTTTGGACATTCATCATGTCTCATTGGTTTTAATTTCTTGTCCTCAAACAGAGCCCTAATCTGTTTATTTTTCAGTTACACATTCTACATTGATTAAAAAAGAAAAATTAAATTTGTTTTTATTTTATACAGAAATAAATGATTTATAATTCAGCTGAGAATAAAGTTAAGGTTAGTTCAAATTTTAAGAAAAACAAATATATGATCTGAAATATAGCACATTTATTTTAAAAACATTCAGGTTCAATGACCAAAAATACAATCGTAATTTAATTTAAAGTAAATAATAAATCTAAAGTATATGGGTTGTATGCATATTTTGTAAAAAAAAAAAATATATATATATATATATATCCAGAAAGACAAGGCCTTAAACTTTAACAGGGGTGCAACTCTTATCACTGCAACAAACGTAGTCACACACACAAGACACGTCACTTATATTTTAGATGCAATATTGACTTTTTCAGCAGAGAAAATAGTTAGATAAAGATCACAGCAAACCATCGCACATCTCAAAGCAATGTGTTTTCTCATTACTGAATGACTCAGCATTTTGAATGAATCCATGACTCGTTCATTAAGACGGTCGCCTGGCGACACCTTATGGCAATTGTGTTATGTTTAAAAGTATCGTTCTTTACAACAGTAGCATCAAAATAGAGACTAGTAGGTTAAAATGATTAAATGTTGAAACGGCTTGCCATACTCTATCTGTCGTTTCGACTTGTCACAATTAAGTTAGAGATATCTTAAATGATAATACAAACTATCCAAAATGTAATTACGACTAGTCAGAAAGACGTTGTTGATATCAACAATGTTAATTCTGGATAGTCAAACTTAGCTTTTAAATGTTAAAACGGCTTGCCATACAGAGACGTAGGCTCAGAGAGGGGCTCACCATATTCAAACCAAAATATCTGATTTTCTGTTGGTTCTAGCTAATGAGTATAAATGAGAAAGTTGTCTGGCTCGAGGAAAACAATACACATACCGATTTTTGTAACTGTAGATAAAACTAACAACCCCATTTTTATCAAAAGGTGGTGCTACTGAGCCCTCACCATGCCCGTTTCTGAAACTTTGCACATGTCTACTGGCTAATAAATGTGATGTGTCTGATGAGTTTCATGCAATTTGAAGCATGCTAAGGGTCTCAAAAGCATCCTAAAATAATGATAAAGTTTGATGCGTTGCCATGGCAACAGTTTCAAAGATATCAAGAATCCATTCACAGGTCTTCATCTGTCGTGTATTTACATTATACAGATGAGGTTTGAAGCAAATCGGGTAAAAAAAGAGGGTGATTTCAAAGCATTTTGAAAGTGACACTTCCTGCTGCCAGTTGGTGGCGCTATAACTTTGACTCACAATAGTCACATCCATGTGATTGTCCTCTTACAGCGAACACACTGCTGAAGTTTCATCAATATCAGTTAATGTATGCTGAAGTTATAACACACTTCCTGTTTCACGTTTCTCGCCATAAATTTGTTTCCTCGCCACGGCCAAACCGTTCGAGATATCAAAAATCCCCTCGCAAATTTTCATCCTCCATGTCTTGACTTCATGCTGACAGAGTTTCATCGAATTTGGATCAGAGCTCTAGGAGGAGTATTTCAAATTCCATTATATGCGTTTTAAAAACAACCGTATATCTGACTTCCTGTTGGGCTGGGGTAAAAAGTAAGAGTGTGAAGTATATATGAAATATATATAGACAATATGAAGAGACAATCCTGTTTGGGGAGTGGGCAGGGGGATTTCTCTGTTGGGTGAGATTTAATTAAAATTTTTGTTTTTCTAGGTAGCATTCTAATCAGGTAAAGCAAGTAATATTCTTTGTATTTATATATATATATATATATATATATATATATATGTGTGTGTGTGTGTTTGTATGTACAAAGTATATATATTTTGCAAAGCCCTCACTGATGCAAGCTCTTCAGCACACTTCTCTTCGACAGTCAAAGCAGGGGTTAACGTCGTGCAGAATAACCCTCTTTATATATATATATATATATATATATATACTTAAAAAAGCAGGGGTTAAGTTTTTGCACGTCGTGCAGAATAACACTAAAGGCACCATATATATACTTAAATATAGCTGCGAGCAGCGATGAGGGTTCATTGTAAAACACACGCAATGTAAATTAAAGTACTCCTCCTAGAGCACTGATCCAAATTCGACGAAACTCGGTCAGCGTGAAGTCAAGACATTGAGGATGAAAGCTTGTGTGGGGATTTTTGATATCTCGAACGGTTTGGCCGTGGCGAGGAAACGAAATTATGACGAGAAACGTGAAACAGGAAGTGTGTCATAACTTCAGCATACATCAACTGATCTTGATGAAACTTCAGACGTGTTCGCTGTAAGAGGACAATCACATGGATGTGACTATTGTGAGTCAAAGTTATAGCGCCACCAACTGGCAGCAGGAAGGGTCACTTTCAAAATGCTTTGAAATAACCCTCTTAATTTAACCCGATTTGCTTCAGTCTTCATCTGTATAATGTAAATACACAGCAGATGAAGACCTGTGAATGGATTCTTGATATCTTTTAAACTGTTGCCGTGGCAACGCATCAAACTTTACCATTCTTTTAGTATGCTTTTGAGACCCTTAGCATGCTTCAAATTGCATGAAACTTTTCAAATTGCATTGCTCATCAGACACATCACATTTATTAGCCAGTAGACATGTGCAAAGTTTCAGAAACGGGCGTGGTGAGGGCTCAGTAGCGCCACCTTTTGACAAAAGTGGGGTTGTTAGTTTTATCTAGAGTTACAAAAATCAGTATGTATATTCCTCTCCTCGAGCCGGACAACTTTCTAATTGACACTCATTAGCTAGGACCCACAGAAAGTCAGATATGTTTGTTTGAATGTGGTCATGCTCTCTCTAAGCCTACATTTCTGTGTCTCTGCCTCTGCCTGTCTGGGTGTGTGTGGGTTTTTAGGGGGAGGGGGCTTAACCATTTCACTGCTGTGTGTCTGGCCTGCAGAAAAAGAAAATACATTTCTTAAAGGAGCTAAACGCAAGTCTCTGAGTTTTTGCAGAACTACGCCCCCTCTGGCGACAAGCGAAACTGCAACCAGAGCTGTGCGCGTTCATGGAGGAACACACACACACACACACACACATACGCACGTTTGCACGAGCTGTTCATAACTAAGGAGCATCAGCCGCACACTGTGCGGCACACATCTTTTGTTACAGTCATAATGAGGTAATACAGTAATAAATCTGCAAGTCATTTAAAATATATGAAAGGAAAGGCATTCGAGTAAATTACACACTTATGTGTGTGAGAGGGGGAAACGGGGGTAGTAGAAAACTTCGGTTTTTGTTTCCATCTATCTCCCTGTGCTTACTGTATCCACTTATGATTGAATTATTATGGAAACACGTTCAGTTATCACTTTGTATAGGCTATGACTCGTTTGAGCCCTAGAGCCGACCGGAGATCTCTCCGTTTGTTGAAAGCTTCCCGATGTTGACTCTCTTCTTATTCCGACGCATGGCACTGGACAGACAGAAGTTTTATTTTCTGTCTCACGTGGAGTTTGCGTTGGGGTTTGTAATGAGCTACAAGCCGGTCTCTTTCCGCGCCATATACAGATTTAATGAAGTGCACGTCACCGAAAGCAACAGATATGAGCTGGATTTTATTAATCATCGGCTAATTTCAAAATCAGCAAAGACAGCAATAAGAGAGATCGGCAACAGGCATGGTAAGATCATTTCATTTCTTTACTTTTAATCAAGATGGTAGTGTTAAGCGTCTGCGACTTACTTTCACTAATTCACTTTGATTTGCGATAGATTGCGGCGCTTGATGAAGGGGCTCAGCTCAGCTGCTCAGGTGATGCGCGTCGTCATATATATGACTAAAATATCATGACATATAGCTTGGTTTCAACAACCAGATGCATTTACACTTGTCCAGTGTTGTCTGGAATACGGCACAGACCACGTCCTCAAGTGGTTTGAGCGATCGAATTCAAATCCGTCTCGAATGCGTTTCGGAGGGTATTTACACCCTGGTCTTTTCACGATCGAATAGCTATCCGATCACAGAAGACACATGAAGTGACCAGGTGTAGGCTAAACAGCCCCTTTGAATCCATCGTTTACTTTTGTGGAAAGCTGACTAGAGTTGTGTCGCTCGAGTTGTCTTCTCTGATACGGAGAACGGCGGCGAATAGCTACACGAACCTGCCAGACATAGCCAGGCGAGCGTGAACGCGCATGACGTCACGCCCAGTCTCAGATTCGAGCCCGAATCCCTCTTATATATTTCACTGTACAGGGTTATAGAGGCGATCGCAGTGATCAAAGAAGGGCTCATTCAGCCCATCAGGCGATTGTTTAAGCATGTATGGGTTAGAAAACGGCTATTTTTAACATGAAAAGTTGCGCAATGCACCTTTAAGCCTGGTATGTTTTAAATAAGTTTTTATTTTATTTTTTTTATAAGTAAAGGCATAATATAACCAGTTTAATTGTAGTGCATTGACAATAGTTTTATATAATTAGTTTATTAATTAAATTAACTTGGTCCATAAACTTGATCTGAAAATTTGGTCCATAAATCAAACACACTTGCATGCAATAATATGAAACTCGGTACACTTATAGATCAGCTTTGCTCGTTTTACCTACAGTTACAAAACTTGCCACGTATATTGTTCTTGTCAAGCCGATCAACTTTTTAATTAACAGTAAGAAGCGCAGTCCAAAAGAAAGTCATATATTGTAGTTTGGATGTGTATCTTGTCTCTATCAGTGTCTGTGTGGGGAGGAGGGGGGGGGTGCTGGTGTCTGTGTTCATGTGTGTGTGTGTGTGTGTGTGTTTGTGGCTGACTGTAGATTTTTCATGCAAGTCCTTGTCTTTTTGCATAACAATTTTGTATTTTTTTAAAAGACAAAATATGCATATAACCCTAATCTTTTCAATGTATAGTTTGCTTTAAATAAAAGTAAGATAAATTGGTAAACTACAATTTGGTAATTGAAGCTGAATGAATTTAAAATTCATGTGCTATATTTCAATACATTTGCTTTCTTTAATATTGTAAAACACTAACCTCATTCTCATCTGAATTACAATTTTTTTACTGTATAAAATAATACTCTGACTAAAAAAGAAACATCAAATGTGTTTTTCTGTATAAAATAATACTCTGATTAAAAAAGAAACATCAAACGTGTTTTTAGTCAATGTAGAATGTGTAACTTAAAAATAAACAGATTCGTGTTATAAACAGACACACACACATATATATATATATATATATATATATATATATATATATACACACAATAAACAGATACACATATATATATGTGTGTGTGTCTGTTTATAACACGAATCTGTTTATTTTTAAGTTACACATTCTACATTGACTAAAAACACGTTTGATGTTTCTTTTTTAATCAGAGTATTATTTTATACAGAAAAACACATTTGATGTTTCTTTTTTAGTCAGAGTATTATTTTATACAGTAAAAAAATTGTAATTCAGATGAGAATGAGGTTAGTGTTTTACAATTGATAAATATATATATACACATACAAACACACACACACACACACATATATATATATATATATATATATATATATATACACAATAAACAGATACACATATATATATGTGTGTGTGTGTGTTTGTATGTGTATATATATATTTTGCAGAGCCCTCACTGATGCAAGCTCTTCAGCACACTTCTTTTCAACAGTCAAAGCGGGGGTTAAGTTTTTGCACGTTGTGCAGAATAACCCTCTTTATATATATATATATATATATATATATATATATATATATATATATATATAAAGAGGGTTATAAAGAGGGTTAAAAACGTAACCCCTGATATATATATATATCGGGGGTTAAGTTTTTGCACTTCGTGCAGAATAACCCTAAAGGCACCAGCCGGTGGCATCTTATATATATATATATATATATATATATATATACACTCACCGGCCACTTTATTAGGTACACCTGTCCAACTGCTCGTTAACACTTAATTTCTAAGCAGCCAATCACATGGCGGCAACTCAGTGCATTTAGTCATGTAGACATGGTCAAGACAATCTCCTGCAGTTCAAACCGAGCATCAGTATGGGGAAGAAAGGTGATTTGAGTGACTTTGAACGTGGCATGATTGTTGGTGCCAGAAGGGCTGGTCTGAGTATTTCAGAAACTGCTAATCTACTGGGATTTTCACGCACAACCATCTCTAGGGTTTACAGAGAATGGTCCGAAAAAGAAAAAACATCCAGTGAGCGGCAGTTCTGTGGGCGGAAATGCCTTGTTGATGCCAGAGGTCAGAGGAGAATGGCCAGACTGGTTCGAGCTGATAGAAGGGCAACAGTGACTCAAATAACCACCCGTTACAACCAAGGTGGGCAGAAGAGCATCTCTGAACGCACAGTACGTCGAACTTTGAGGCAGATGGGCTACAGCAGCAGAAGACCACACCGGGTGCCACTCCTTTCAGCTAAGAACAGGAAACTGAGGCTACAATTTGCACAAGCTCATCGAAATTGGACAATAGAAGATTGGAAAAACGTTGCCTGGTCTGATGAGTCTCGATTTCTGCTGCGACATTCGGATGGTAGGGTCAGAATTTGGCGTCTACAACATGAAAGCATGGATCCATCCTGCCTTGTATTAACAGTTCAGGCTGGTGGTGGTGGTGTCATGGTGTGGGGAATATTTTCTTGGCACTCTTTGGGCCCCTTGGTACCAATTGAGCATCGTTGCAACGCCACAGCCTACCTGAGTATTGTTGCTGACCATGTCCATCCCTTTATGACCACAATGTACCCAACTTCTGATGGCTACTTTCAGCAGGATAATGCGCCATGTCATAAAGCTGGAATCATCTCAGACTGGTTTCTTGAACATGACAATGAGTTCGCTGTACTCAAATGGCCTCCACAGTCACCAGATCTCAATCCAATAGAGCATCTTTGGGATGTGGTGGAACGGGAGCTTCGCATCATGGATGTGCAGCCGACAAATCTGCGGCAACTGTGTGATGCCATCATGTCAATATGGACCAAACTCCCTGAGGAATGCTTCCAGCACCTTGTTGAATCTATGCCACGAAGAATTGAGGCAGTTCTGAAGGCAAAAGGGGGTCCAACCCGTTACTAGCATGGTGTACCTAATAAAGTGGCCGGTGAGTGTATATATATACTTAAATATAGCTGCGATCAGCGATGAAGGGCCAAAGCTGCATCCCAGTCTCTTTAGGTAACTAAAGGCGCCGGGGTTGCGGTGCCACCGGCTTGGGCCCGCAATCGCTGCTCGCAGCTATATTTCTTCTTTATTATTATTTTTCTGCTACCTTTTGGGCATTTTTGGGGCCCTTAACATGCTCGAAAACTCTTGAAACTTTGCACACGGGTCAGAACCCGCGGCCATCAGGGCCGGGCTGAAGCTGGTACCAGGGCGTGGCAAGGGGGCTCGTCAGCGCCCCCTAGAATAGGGTCCGAACACTTGGTCCATAACTCAAACACGCTTGCATGTAATAATATGAATCTCGGTACACATGTAGATCTCATCGATTCATCTATACTTCGCACTTTTATTTTTTACCCCAGCCCAACAGGAAGTCGGCTATTTATGGTTCTTTGTAAAACGCACGCAATGGAATGTGAAATACTCCTCCTAGAGCTCTGAACCAAATTTGACGAAACTCGGTCAGCATGAAGTCAAGACATTGAGGATGAAAGTTTCCGAGGGGATTTTTGATATCTTCGAACGGTTTAATACATTAACTGATCTTGATGAAACTTTAGCAGTGTATTCGTTGTGAGAGGCCAATCACATGAATGTGACTATTGTGAGTCAAAGTTATAGCGCCACCAACTGGCAGCAGGAAGTGTGTCACTTTTCAAAATGCTTTTAAATCACCCTCTTATTTTTACCCGAGTTGCATCAAACTTCATCTGTACAATGTAAATACACGGCAGATGAAGACCAGTGAATGGATTATTGATATCTTCAATGCTGTTCAATGCACAATCTATCACAAATAAATCCTGCCTTATACAGGAACATATTCTGGATAAATGTCTGGATTTTGTGTGCCTTACAGAAACTTGGCACAAACCAGATGTTTTCTCTGCTTTAAATGAGACCTGTCCTCCTGGTTACTGTTACCTACAGAAAGCCCGTAATACAGGGCGTGGCGGCGGTCTGGCTGTCATCCACCGAAGTGATCTGGGCCTGTCACTCATCACCATGCCCGAGCCATCTTCTTTTAAATACCTCGCTTTTAAGTGCAAGCCTACTCTCTCCACAACAATATTTCTCATTTATCGGCCACCCAGACCAAACCCGTCTTTCATCCCAGAAATGTCTAACCTTTTGACAACACTCTGTACTGTGTCTACCAATATCATAGTTCTTGGAGATATGAATATCCATGTCAACTCCCCCACCTGTCGTTTTGCAGCAGAATTCCTACAAGTACTGGATTGTTTTAATCTAACTCAACTGGTCGATGTCCCAACTCACACTAGGGAACACACACTCGATCTGGTCATTACAAACTCTGACCATCTCAGCAATCTCCGGGTTTATGATCTGGGCATCTCTGACCACAAGGTAATTTCTATGATGATGTCTTCACCATCTGCCCACATCAAGCCTAAGCGCAAAATCTGCTTTAGAAATCTCAAAAACATCAACTTAGATTCTTTGGCATCCGACCTTCAGCATCTTCTCTCTGTTAACAGCTCACCAGTCATGGACCCTTTGGAACTCTACAACAACACCCTCAAGAGCCTCCTAGATATCCACGCACCAGTAAAAACCAGGACAGTGACCTTCTTCCGAACAGCCCCCTGGTACACCAGTGAGCTACGGAAAATGAAGGCATCTGGGCGGGCCATTGAGCGGAGATACAAAGCCACTGGTCTCACTGTCCACGAACAAGCTTTTCGGAAACACCAACATAAATACTCTAAGTAGCTAATAAAGGCACGGTCGTCATTCTACTCTAAAATCATCACAAACAATCTCGGAAACTCAAAGCAGCTGTTTTCCAGCATTAATCATTTCCTTAAACCACAAACCCACTCATTTATGGAAAACACAGAAGAACACTGCAATAACTTACTGGACTTTTTCAAAACTAAGTGTAGTGGCTATTTGTCCATAAACTTAAACAAAACAAAAAAACAATAAACTTCTCAAATGGCCACTTGAGGCTACGTCATGGTTTGGCTTTACGCAGGTTCAAAGCAAAATGTCCATACCAAGATTGAGTTTGAGGAGGTTTATTCACACAGTCAAGCAAGCTCACAGACATTTCTGCTGCCTCTCTCACGCTGTTAAAAAACCATATGCCCTCGTCCCTAACGTACTTCCCACCTTGACCTACTTATGCAAATGAACGTAACACCACGTGACCAATAAACGAAAATACACGTAAAGCATAAATGCAAAATAAACCAAATTAACTTTAACAAGAAAAGAAAAGAAATAAATTAGGCTATAAAGTAACTTAAGCCCAAAATAAACAAAAAATAAAAATATAGCTCCAACACTAAGATAGATTCAATCCGCTCTTCCATTCATGGATCCTCAATCCAATCTGCCCCATCTGTCCATCTACAGCCTGCAATCGCCCACCCCTTGAAATGCTTTCCAGCAATCTCAAATCAGGAGGTCGAGAAGATCATCACAAGGATGAAACCCACCACCTGTGCCCTCAACCCTTTTCCTACTGCCCTTTTAAAAAGAAACTCCGTTATTCTAAGCCCTCTCATTACCACTGTAATAAACCAGTCTATACTGTCCGGCACTGTTCCATCTGCTCTTAAAACCGCCATAATCAGACCACTCCTGAAAAAACCCACTCTTGCTCCTGATATATAATCAAACTACAGGCCAATTTCAAATCTTCCGTTCATTGCCAAATTCTTGGAAAAAGTTGTTGCCACTCACCTCCAGGACCACCTCAAAAACAACCACCTATTTTAAAAGTTCCAATCTGGTTTCCGCACAGCTCATAGCACAGAAACAGCGCTTGTCAGAGTCACAAACGACCTACGAATGGCAGCTGATGCTGGTTCACCTTCCCTTCTCATACTGCTCGACCTGTCATCTGCTTTTGACACTGTGGACCATGGCATTCTACTCAACCGGCTGCATCAAACCACTGGACTTACTGAAATAGCCTTGGACTGGTTCAATTCATATCTGACGGACAGAAAGGAATACATTTCGCTTGGAAAATCAAGGTCCCGGGAACATACAGTTACCTGCGGAGTACCTCAGGGGTCGGTGATTGACCCATTCTCTTCATCATTTATATCCTGCCAATCGGACATGTCATCAACCGCCATGGAGTATCTCTTTTCACTGCTACGCCGACGACACACGCATTGCCAACATCATCTCCAACCCCAGCACTCACTGCCTGTCTCGAGGAGATAAAAGGGTGGATGGAACAGAATTTTCTCCAACTAAACAGTTCCAAAACCTAAGCAATTCTCATTGGCACCTCACACCAAATTCAGTCATCCTCACTCTCCGGAATAACTATCTCTGGCCAAGACATCCCCCTTTCCACAACAATCTCGGTGTGAGATTTGATCCACAACTCACCTTTGAAGTCCATATCAAAAATCTCTGTAAGATCTCCTTTCATCATCTCAGAAACATTGCAAAACTCCGTTCTACACTTACATTAGCTGATGCTGAGAAACTGGTCCACGCCTTCGTCTCCTCTAGACTGGATTACTGCAACGCTCTTCTCATCGGGATCCCCAACAAAAGTCAGCAAAAGCTGCAGTACGTTCAGAACAGCGCTGCTAGGATCCTGATGAGAGTGCGAAACTATGAACACATCACTCCCATCCTCTGCACTCTTCACTGGCTTCCCGTTTCTGCTCGGATCGAATACAAGGTATCACTTCTTACTCACCAATCTATGGAAACGCACCCCCCTACCTGAAAGAACTACTTACCCCTGTTTCTACAGCACGATCCCTCCGATCACAAAACTCAAACCGCCTCAAAATTCCAAAAAACTAAACTCTGCACAATGGGCGATCGTGCCTTTTGCTCTGCTGCTCCCCGGATTTGGAATGCCCTTCCGGACCATCTGAGGACACCACAGACCATCGACACTTTTAAAAAGGGTCTAAAGACATTACTTTTTAGCAGATCTTATGATTTTTAAATATGTCTAGATTTTGTTCTTATGGTCAGACCTGTAGCACTTTGATTTTTTTTTTTAAATGTAAAGTGCTTTTACAAATAAAATGTATTATTATTATTATTATTATTATTATCTTTGATACTGTTGCCATGGCAACGTATCAAAGATATCAAGAATATATCTTTGCTTTTGAGACTCTTAGCATGCTTGAAATTGCATGAAACTCAACAGATACATTACATTTATTAGCCAGTAGACGTGCAAAGTTTCAGAAATGGGCGTGGTGAGGGCTCAGTAGCTCAACCTTTTGACAAAAGTCGGGTTGTTAGTTTTATCTACAGTTACAAAAATCGGTATGTATATTGTACTCCTCGCGCCTGACAACTTTCTAATTCACACTCATTAACTCGGACCAAAAGAAACTCAGATATTTTGGTTTGAATATGGTGAGCCTCTCTCTGAGCCTACGTCTCTGTATGGCAAGCCCTTTTAACATTTAAAAGCTAAGTTTGACTATCCGGAATCAACATTGTAGATAACAACAACGTCTTTCTGACTAGTCGTAATTACATTTTGGATAGTTTGTATTATCATTTAAGATATCTGTAACATAATTGTGACTAGTCAAAATGACAGAAAGAATATGGCAAGCCGTTTTAACATTTAATCATTTTAACCTACTAGTCTCTATTTTCATGCTACCGTTGTAAAGAACGATACTTTTAAACATAACCCTAAATCGCCATAAGGTGTCGCCAGGCGACCGTCTTAATGAACTAGTCATAATCATTCAAAATGCTGAATCAATCAGTAATGAGAAAACACATTGCTTTAAATTGTGTGATGGTTCGCTGTGATCTTTGTCTAACTATTTTCTCTGCTGAAACAGAAAAAAATCAATATTGCATCTAAAATGTAAGTGACGTCTTGTGTGTGTGACTATGTTTGTTGCAGTGATAAGAGTTGCACCCTTGTTAAAGTTTAAGGCCTTGTCTTTCTGGATATCTTCATTTTTTAACAAAATATGCATACAACCCATATATTTTAAATTTATTATTTGCTTTAAATTAAATTAAGATTGTATTTTTGGTAATTGAACCTGAATAAATAAAAAATGGATGTGCTATATTTCAGATCATATATTTGTTTTTCTTAAAATTTAAACTAACCTTAACTTTATTCTCAGCTGAATTATAAATAATTTATTTCTGTATAAAATAAAAAAAAAACATTTGATTTTTCTTTTTTAATTAATGTAGAATGTGTAACTGAAAAATAAACAGATTAGGGCTCTGTTCGAGGACAAGAAATTAAAACCAATGTGACATGATGAATGTCTAAAAGATGGCAGAGAGAGAGAGAGAGAGAGAGAGAGAGAGAGAGAGAGAGAGAGAGAGAGATTTTGGTTGCTTGACAATTGTAGGTTACAGTTTGACAAGAGTTTATAGTTTGACACAAGCACATTGTTGTGTTATATTGCAAGTGTACACAAATATATATTCCAGTTTGAATAATTTCCTGTATGAACAAAAGGACAGAGTACAGTATGTTTTTATGTCTCCATTGTTCAATCACGCCTCACACACACATACATTATTGTTCTAATCAATAATATCCTGTCTTGTCCCTTAAAAAAAAAAAAAAAATATATATATATATATATATACACACATACTGTATATATATATATATATATATATATATATATAGCTGCGAGCAGCGATGAAAGGGCCAGAGCCGGCGGCACCGCCACCCCGGTGCCTTTAGTTAACTAAAGGAACCAGGGTGGCGGTGCCACCAGCTTGGGCCCGTCATCGCTGCTCGCAGCTATATTTTCTTTTCTTTTCTGTTTTGAAATTTTCTCCATTTGTTTTTTTTTTTATTTGGGCCCAGGATCACCCTGAAGTCTACACACCTACCATACATTCTTTTTTATTTTTTTGTTACTCCGAAGCTCTCGACATTTTTTTTAATATCACAATACAATGTTTATCAAAGCTATTTTTGTTTATTGTGGATTTTTATTTCTTGGTCTGACAGCTTGATAACTTGACAACTTAACCCTGACAGTCGTAATACCGTATTTCAGTGATATAATGCTAACATATGTTCTTCAAAATCTGCCTTTCCCCCCAAAATGTACCAATAACCAACACAATAGTACAAGTGGTCAATACTTGTATATAGACAGTGCACAGGATCATACATACAAAGAGAAAACAGCATTAAGGTAACACACATGACACTAAAATAATGCAATAAACACTACACAACATAAAATGTAACACAAACCACTAATATAGGCTACAGGGTCCCCAACTGGCGGACCGGGGTCCAGGTCCGGACCCCAATACCTTTTTATCCGGACCTTTAAACATTTTCGTTAAAAAGTTTTAGAGAAAAAAATCAAATGAATTTTTACCGAAAGTAATTTTTGAACAGGTGTGCGCGCGGGCAGCTATGTCTGTGTCAGGTCCTTTGCAAGAGCCGGGGTCTGGAGAGATCACAAACTTTGGCTTGTACACACATTACTATGATATTCGAGAATTGATTATTATGGCTTTGTCAAAAATTAGAAAAGTGGACTCTGAAAACCGCATCTTTCGAGATGAGTGGACTGAAGTGTACATGTTCATTTTTGCCGTCATCGAGCTCTACGAGGCCCGTGTGTCTTATTTGTTTGGAGTCTGTTGCTGTTGTTAAAAGTGGAAACATCAAGTGGCATATCGAGACAAGACACACAACTTTCAATTAAAATTATCCGCCAATAAAAATTATGCTTCCTTTTGCTGTTATTGATGTTGAAAGGTTTGACATTTGAATATTTGGACTAAAATGAAGTAATAAATACATGAATGAATTTCAACAAAATCAGTTGAATACATTTAAAGATAAAGATTTTATTGTCAAAGATTTTGTCAATTTGTTGACATGGTTACAATTTAATAAAACGAAAGAAAACTTATTTTGCCGGGTGTTTTTGCATGTCCGGACCCTCGTTTACTGGGCTCATCGGGTTAGTGGACCTCTTGCCAATTTAGTTGGGGACCCCTGGGCTACAGTATAAATAACAAAATTAGAAGAAACAGAATTATATGTAATATGGAATTGTCACAGTCCGTCGTCTGCACCAGTCTGTCTTGTCATCAGCACTACACTCCCCAGGATCCTCTTGTCTCCTCTCCTTTTCACCCCATTTAGCTTAATTCCTCTGTGTATTTAGTTCAGTTCAGTTCTATTCAGTCTTGGTCGGTCGATGTTAATGTTACTCTGTGGATTTACTACCTGTTTGATGTTTCCCGGTTTTTGCTCCTGTTCCCTGTTTCTTTGCCTTATATTTTGAAAGTAAAAGTCATCTTTGTTTGTATTTGGACTCCTGTTCCTTCTGCCTGCACCCACACCGTGACAGATCGACCGACCACAAACTAAGTAAAATGGACCTTCCAGCAGTGGCCCTCCTCTGTCCCATACCAGGGATTTTCTGGAGTTGGCGTGCCTCACCCACTATTCTGACCGCTCGCTGTGTGTATTCTACATCGCCAGCCTCAGCGAGCGGTCCCGGGCATGCCTCCCAGGGAGCGGTCCCGACGAGAATTTCGCCGCCTGTGTGCCACCACTCCAAAACTCGAACTCTCCTCATCGCTGGCTCCGTCCAGCCCCGCTAGACCGGAACCCTCCTCATCGCTGGTCCCGTCCAGCCCCGCCGAGCCTGCGCGCACCGTCAGCCCCGCCGAGCCTGCGCGCACCGTCAGCCTCGCCGAGCCTGCGCTTTCATCAACGCTGGTCCCGTCCAGCCTCGTCGAGCCTGAACCCCCCTCACCGCTGGTTGCGTCCAACCCCACTCCAATGCCCGAACTCTCCTCATCGCTGGTTCCGTCCAGCCCTCCCGAGCCCGAACTCTCCTCATCGCTGGTTCCGTCCAGCCCTCCCGAGCCAGAACTCTCCTCATCGCTGGTTCAGTCCAGCCCTCCCGAGCCTGAACTCTCCTCATCGCTGGTTCCGTCCAGCCCTCCCGAGCCTGAACTCTCCTCTCCGCTGATTCCATCCAGCCCCGTCCGACCAGCGCCAGAGACCGTCCAGCCCGCGCCAGAGACCGTCCAGCCCGTGCCAGAGACCCTTTTTAGTCCCTTCTGTCCAGCGAGAGACGGTCCACTCCCCGTCTGCCCCTAATCCGGGGACTCAGCCCAAATATTTTTTTGGGAGGGGGCCCAGTGTCCCAGCCACGGCCGCCCGAAGGGTCCTCACCGCCATGGTCGCCCGAAGGGTCCTCACAGCCTGCTCCGCCCTGGCCACGCCTTCAGCCTGCTACACCTCACCCCCAGCCTGCTCCGTCCTGGCCACGCCTTCAGCCTGCTCCGTCCTGGCCACGCCTTCAGCCTGCTCCGTCCTGGCCACGCCTTCAGCCTGCTCCACCATGTCCTGCTCCGCCCTGGCCACACCCTCATCCTGCTCCGCCCTGGGGGCTTCCTCCTCCAGACCACGCCCTCCACAGCCTCCAGGGCACCCCACCCCCCCATTGATGTTATGGCGTGAGGTCATGCCTACCGGGAGGGGGGAGTGATGTCACAGTCCGTCGTCTGCACCAGTCTGTCTTGTCATCAGCACTACACTCCCCAGGATCCTCTTGTCTCCTCTCCTGATCTCACTCCCTCATTAGCCACCTGTTCCTCGTTTTGTTCATCTGTTTCACCTGTTTTCACCCCATTTAGCTTAATTCCTCTGTGTATTTAGTTCAGTTCAGTTCCATTCAGTCTTGGTCGGTCGATGTTAATGTTACTCTGTGGATTTACTACCTGTTTGATGTTTCCCGGTGTTTGCTCCTGTTCCCAGTTTCTTTGCCTTATATTTTGGAAGTAAAAGTCATCAAAAAACATGTTTGTATTTGGACTCCTCCTGTTCCTTCTGCCTAGTTATTTTATTGTTTGTTTTACTTTAAATCATATAGCATTTCATAGTTTTACTTGCAAAAAATCCTCAATTTTACAGTATTTTACAGGTCTTTTCCATACAATGACAGTTCATTATAAATGATGAGCTCCAAAAGTAATCTATACAAATTGTTCTATATATAATTTATTGTTTCTATTTATATTTGATGTATGGTTCTCAATTCTCTATATTCATTTTGTTGTTTGAGAAAACAGACCCAAATTTAAGTCATTATTCATTGATAACCTCAACATTGATTCATCTCGACAATTCATACCAGCTCAATCCAAGAATGGCATTGGTTTTTGTAGTAACTGATTTTGACACATTCATGACTATGAACTGTTCTATAGAAAAAGATAATTTCCTTAAGATCCATCAAATATTTATTTTTGTTTTGAAATTACACAAAAGTGAGTAAATGACAGAAATAAACAGAAATAAATTTCCTCTTACTTTCAATGTGAATTCTGAGGAAAAAATGTTTTCCTTGTTTGAATGCATTGAGGGGGAGAAATGCTGTCTAGGACATCAGCCCGTTAGATTTTGATTACTGGAGATAATTCTGATCCAAACTAATAAAATAAGCTGAATAAAGAAAGTGTTCTGAGACCAGCTGCAGCTGATAAGACGATCAAACCCTCATCATCTCCAGTCTCATAAAAATCATCTTTGATTCCAAAGTCATCAATAAAACATAGAAAAAATAAGATCACAGCTGACAAAAAGTTATCTTGCGTTTCCTTCTCGTTCTCATTTCTCACATCAAAAAGTAATCTCTGAAATTAAACGCCTTATCTCCGGCACAAAAAGGAGACATTCTCGTAAGAAGATAAAGATGTAAACGGGCTGACAACACAAGTGATGGTATCTGTCTAAGTTTGGAAGTGGGAAAAATGTACTAATTAAACACATTTTTATATTTCCATTCAAGTTGTCATGCTTTAGCTGGAACCCATTAAAAAAACGCAAGAAATTTCTAATTTCTGTCAAACTCATCACCGAAAGAGAGAGACTTTCTGGGTCAAGTGAGATTTTCATGGCGCTCATGTGGTCTTCAACCGTGTCCAGGAAACATGTGTTGGATGGGAGAAAACTGACATCATACTCATATTTCAAGATTTAAGGCAGCCATTAAGCTGGCGCACAAACCCACACAGCATAATAGATCAACTTTATGAGCTCTTTCTTTTACCATTGTTTGATTTTCCTGTCTGCAAAGAAATTGACAAAGTTTGCATCCATTTAAATGCTTAACAGGCCAGTAAAGGATCTCAGTAAGTTTGTTAATGCATGACGATTACATTTGAAACGTGTTAATAGCAGTTTTAACGCAGTGATGTCGTTGATTTGCTCTCTTTTCGACCACATTTCCAACATCTCGAATAAAACTACACCGAGGAATTGTTGATAGTTTGCCAAATAATTCACATAGGCTACTCCCCATCTTGCCGTTTTAAAATGTATCGCTCTTTAAAAAATAAATAAAAGTTTAATGGGGTTCTATATGGAACCCTATGGTTCTTGATTAAATTTTAAAAGTTATTTATGGAAAAATGGTTCTATATAAATTTATATAAAAGTTATTTATGCCAAAATGGTTATATATACATTTATAAAATACTTTCATGATTTTCTAGTGATAAAGTTTGTTTACGAGCTGCTTAATTAATACAATTTAATTAAAATAAAAAAATTAATTAAACTAATTAATTACTTAAAACCATAAAATGATCCCATGATGTAACTCCTAAAAATTTCAATGTAAAAAGCACCTGAAGGAACCATTTAATCTTCTATATATAAAATTGAACATTAACATATGGAACACAAATTGAGATGCTACCTTATTCGATCTGTGTCATCAGTGTTTGCGGCGGCCATTTTGTTGACATAGAAACCACGGAAACTGTCAGTCTGTCAATGGACAAGCGAGGTAGCGTCGGGATTATCCATATTATATAATACACGGTTGTGTTGTGTAATACACGGCTGTTCTAACAACAGCAATAAGAACATCAGAGTTAGTTTTTATGCGATAAGATACCGACTGTCAGAAAACGTGAAGGGAAGGAGACAGGGTTGAGACAGTGCAGGAGAGGCTAGCTAGGATAAATAGGCTAAACTTTCAGCCAACTCCCCACAGAAAGTCTGTTCCTATCATTTTACCACAGGTTTCACACATAATCCGTGTGCAATGCGTGTGCGGTGTGTATACTGTACAGAAGCAGGACGCAAGTGCTTTAAATATGCTGCGTTTGCAGTACATAACTGATCCACGGCTGTACCACGAACACCCCGGTACTCACTATTTTTATTTTAACACATACTAATTATTTTAACAACGTAAGCCAATTATTCCATGCATTACTTCTATATATTAAGTTGCTCAAGCAAGTGGTCAAATATGTAACCATGTACTTATATAAATCACAAACATTTTAAATGAAAACTTAAAATTGACAAAAACAACCGACTCTCATACCTTTTCTTTTGCACTTACATTTTAATACAACAATCTTGCATGTCACAAAGTACTTGTTTTTCCACCTCCACGAATAAGACGAGTGTCGTTCATGTTGCCTTGTTGAGGTAAATTGTAGTTCCCTTTCGTAGTCACTCCGAGTTACGTCGGAATGACGGAGAATGGGGGTTTCGCATAGAAAGCCAATCCTCTTCGAGTATTTAAAAACGAGCCAATGGCATGAAAATGCCTTAGGGCTGCGGAATTTGCATAGCGTACCTCCGCCCCACCTCGTGGGTATAAAAGGAGGAAGTGAATGCAACCGCAGTATGTTTTCGCTTCGGAGCCAAGAGAACTTCTTCACTCCACAAGCCACACTATCTGAGTTTACTACGGTGACTCACCTCTTTGAGACGAGCGAACTCTCTGGTGTTGGTGTGACGGCAGTACCCAGCGAGTTTCAATTTGCCTGCGATCTGAGCAGTGGTCTGCCAGTGTGTGTGTCTCTCCCTGGTCGCTTCAACATCTGCGGAGTTTCTCCTCTCACTGAAAGAGTGTGCACGCGGCACGTCTTTTTAAAGACGCGTCTTTTTGAAGACAATCTGCCAGTGTATTCCTGAGTGCGGGATTCTGATAGAATCAGCTGATGGGCGCGAGCACTGTTTGACGTGTTTGGGCTTTGATCACGCTCAGACAGCGCTCGTGGGTGTGTCGCGTTCTCTCAGTGGGTACGTGATCATCGCAATGTATAACGGTTGAGACTCAATGAGCTCAATAGAGTGAGAGTCCCCTCATCCACAACCCGAACCATTTTCTCAACGTGAGATAATGCTTTGGCTGGTGGCCAGGGTGACCAAAAAGACGTGACCGAAAAGTTTGGAACTAAACCGACAAAATTCCTCGGTCCACACCCCGTCTTGCATGTTGCAACCCACGTGGTCCAGAGTGAGTGGGCGGGGCCGTCCGCGGGCCTGCGTTCTCATTCGGTCCCCCAGCTGATGAAATCATGTTTATCGCCGCATCACAAGGTCAGCTGGAGTCCTCTGAAGATGGCTGGTCTGTGCTGCTGTCCTCTGATGTGCTAGCATGGCGAGTTTGATTCAGGGCTCACAGCTGTGTTTCCCGGGCTGCCACGAGTATCGGGTTTGTGCGGAAAATTCTGCCATATCCCGAGCACTTAAGGCTGATGATTGGTTTTTAGGGTGGCGAACCCAGATCCTTTCTTCCCGGATGTGCATGAAGAGGCCATGAGATCGTGGTAGTCTCCTTTGACTTATCACGATCACTCAGCGGCCTCTTCCACCTTCTCTGCCTTCGTGGAGGGCGCAGTCTAGGGTGCACTGGGGTTCCCCCCTGTGGAGTGTGCTGTGGCAACACTCATGTGTCCCCACAGTGCCTCCACTTGGTGTGGCAGTCCTAGGCACCCCTCCAATGCCCGTAGGTTCTTGTCTACTCTGGTGGCGGGGACATATAGAGCTGCGGGGCAGGCTGCCACCTCACTGTATGTTATTGTCATTCTCAGGGGTGTTCAATGACATGCACGAGGGTAGGGCTGATTCAGGGCTCATCCTTGAGCTGCCTGCCATCACCGATTTTGCTCTACGAGCGACGAAGGTGACCGCATGCCCTCTGAGTCAGGTGATGTCCACACGTGTGGTCAGACATTTTTGGCTTAACTTGGTCGATGTGCGTGAGGCTCAGTGAACCAGTTCCTCAACTTTCCCATATCCCAGGCTAGCCTCTTCGGCGGCGCGGTCGAGAACGCTGCCCAACGTTCTCGGCCGCCCAGAAGCGGACTGTGGCTTATCTGACTCTACAGTTCTGCTGCTACTAGCCGCCGGGTCAGGATGCTTCACTAAAGCTTGCCACCGAATGCTCCCTCCTGCGACTTCCGCCCCCTCCCGTCCGGTCCCAGCAGCACCGGGCCATGCCGTGGAGGTGGTCGTAGGGAGGCGCCCCTGCCCGTACCAGCCCCGCAGCCCCGCTGCGTCGCTCCCATTACGGGCAGCTCGGGTATGGCTTACAGTTCTTCAGGGAGTGGTTAGGCCCACTTCTTCCCCCGGTGGAGGGCTGGGGGAGAACCTTTTCTCAAGAGCTGCATTCCATCTCCGAGCACACAGAGCAAGGTGAAAGTGCGCAATGGCCCCGTGCCTCGGCACTCTCATTCTGCTCTGTCTCTGAGGGTGCGGATGGGAGTGTGTGTCGTCCCTGGACCACGCCGTCCCCATCCCCCTCTATCCCCAAGCCCCCGGCAGAGCAGACCCCGTGGAACGCTGGTCCTTCCCTGGTCTCCTCTGTCAGGGCACGGAGCTCGACTGTGCACCTGCGGGGGGTAGCACCTCCGCATCTGCTGGTCTCTCCGCCCCGCTGCCACTCCGGGGGGACGTCTGTGGCTCGGGTATCCCACTGGATTGGTTCTGGGAGCTGGGTTAGAGCTCCCCAGCCTGTCCCATTGGGTCGCTCGAACGATCAGACTCGGCTTTGCGACTCAGTTCGCACGATCTCCTCCCGGTCCGGGGAGTTCGCTTTTGGTGGTCGTTGGCTATGCCCCGATCATGAGAGCGGAGATTGCCGCCCTGCTGGCGAAGAGTGCAATCGAGAAGCCGAGATGAGGTCTGGGTTTACGGCCTTACTTCATTGTCCCCAAGAAGACCAGTGGGTTACGACCGATCCTAGATCTTTGCGTTTTGAACCGTGCTCTGCCGGTCAAAATGCTCACGGCCAAACCAATCCTTAGGCCAAATCGAGTGCGTCTGGCCTCAGGATTGGTTTGCAGCGATGGACCTGAAGGATGTGTACTTCATGTCTCCTATGGAGACTCTCCATCTTACCCTGACACAGACCATTTCTTCGGTTGCGTTCGAAGGAGAGGCATATCAGTACACGGTTCTCCCATTCGGCTTAGCTCTGTCTCCTCGCGTATTTACGAAGATTGTCGGGGCAGACCTTGTTCCTCTTCGCGAACACGGGGTTCGCATCCTGAACTTCCTCGACGATTGGCTTATCCTAGCACACTCTCGAGAGCAGGTTTGCGAACACAGAGAACTTCTGCTACGGCACCTAGGCCGTCTGGGCCTTCGGGTCAATCGGGAGAAGAGCTAACTTTGCCCCGTGCAGAGGATCTCTTTTCTCGGAATGGAGATAGACTCGGTCATCATGTCCGCGCAGCTCACGAGCGAGCGCACGCACGCACTCACTGCTGACTTGTCTTCGACAGTTAAGGGCAAGAGCGCGGTCCATCTGAAACTCTTCAGAGGCTCCTGGGGCATATGGCATCCACAGCTCGGATTGCTTCATATAAGACCGTTTCAGCTGTGGCTTCGCGATCGAGTCCCGAGGTGGGCATGGCATCGCGGCTCGCTCGGAGTCCCAGTGACTCCGTACTGCCATCAGATCTTCTTCCTGTGGACGAACCTCAGCTTTTTACGGGCCGGGGTCCCTCTGCTGTGAGTTTCCAGGCATGTCGTTGTCTCCACGGATGCCTCTTGCATGGGTTGGGGAGCCATGTGCAATGGTCATGCAGCCGCGGGTTCCTGGACAGGACCCCAGCGCCTCATGCACATCAATTGCCTCGAGCTGCTGGCAGTACGCCCGGCCCTGCACCCCTTTCGAGCACTGCTCAGGGGTCAACACGTACTTGTCCGTTCAGACAATACCGCTACAGTAGCGTATATCAACCACCAGGGTGGTCTACGCTCACATCGGATGTCGCAGCTCGCACGCCACCTTCTGTGATGGAGTCAGAAGCACCTGAGGTCCCTTCGTGCCGTTTACATTCCAGGAGACCGGAACCTGGCAGCCGACGAGCTGTCACGGGTCCGCCCATCTCCGGCGAATGGCGACTCCATCCCCAGACGGTCCAGCTGATTGGGACCTGTTCGGGGAGGCACAGATAGACCTGTTCGCCTCTCAAGACTCATCCCACTGCGTCCAGTTTTATTCCGAGGCCACGCTCGGCACAGGCGCACTGGCGCACAGCTGGCCGCGGGGCCCACACAAATATGCGTTTCCCCCAGTGAGCCTTCTTGCACGGGTGTTGTGCAAGATCAAGGAGGACGAGGAGCAGGTCTGGTTGGTAACCCCTTATTGGCCCACCAAGACGTGAATCTCCGAACTGATGCTCCTTGCGACAGCATCTCCTTGGCCTATTCCTCTGAGGCAAGACCTACTCTCTCAGAGACGGGGCACCCTGTGGCACCCTCGTCCCGAGCTCTGGAGGCCACACGTGTGGCTCCTGGACGGTTTGAGTTCGCTGCCACCTGCGGTGGCGGCAACCATCACTTCCGCTAGAGCGTCGTCCACGAGACACCTCTACGCTTTGAAGTGGGACCTCTTCGTCAACTGGTGCTCTTCCCGTGGAGAAGACCCCCGGAGATGTCCGATCGCTGTCGTGCTTTCCTTCCTGCAAGAAGGGTTGGAGCGTAGGCTGTCGCCCTCCACCCTTAAGGTTTACGTCGCGGCCATTGCCGCCTCTCATGATGCAGTGGAAGGTAAGTCTGTGGGAAAGCACGACCTGGTCATCAGGTTACTGAAGGGAGCGAGGAGACTCAATCCGCCTCGCCCTCCCCTCGTGCCCTCTTGTAACCTCTTAGTAGTTTTAAGTGCTCTGCAGAGGCCTCCCTTTAATCCTTTGCAATCGGTAGAGTTAAAGTTTCTGTCCATGAAGAGAGAACTCCTGGTTGCATTGGCCTCCATTAAGAGGGTAGGGGACCTGCACGCATTTTCCGTTGATGAAGCGTGCCTGGAATTCGGGCCGGCTTACTCTCACATGATCTTGAGACCCCGGCCTGGATATGTGCCCAAGGTTCCTACCACTCCCTTCCAGGACCAGGTGGTGAACCTGCAAGCGCTACCCCTGGAGGAGGCAGACCCAGCCTTGGCACTGCTCTGTCCGATACGTGCGCTCCGCGCCTACGTTTACAGAACGCGTTATTTCAGGACCTCTCTCAGCTATTTGTCTGTCATGGGGGGAGCCAGAAGGGAACGGCTCTCTCAAAGCAGCGGCTGTCTCACTGGATAGTGGACGCCATTGCTTTGGCTTCCAACAGCAAGGTCGACCGTGCCCCCTTGGTGTGACGGCCCACTCCACTCCGAGTGTGGCTTCCTCTTGGGCTTTAGCGCATGGCGCCTCGCTAACAGACATATACAGAGCTGCAGGCTGGGCGACACCAAACACCTTCGCATGGTTCTATAACGTAGTCGATCGACGAACGCCGATCCAAGTGCGCTGAACTGTGCAGAATCTCATATGGTCCATTGTTTCCTGAAGAAACACAAACACGAACCATTTTCTTCTCTTCATTATGTACACGTAGCCTACTGTTCACGCTCACCTTATCACCTTATTCATATCTCACCAGCGCATTTGGATCGGCGTTCATAGATCAACTGGTAGAGACTATTTTTCAAAGATGGCTTCTTCCTGTATTCGTGAAGTTGACTGTATGTATAAAATATCTTCTTATTAAACTGTTTGGACACTGACAAATTTCTCAATACTTTGGTTTGAATGTAGGGACCCTTATTATGCTACCGTGTTTGTGTGGGGCTATTTTGAGCCTTGTTAGTGGTAATTAATTTTATTTGTCATTACTCTATGCCCTATATACTAGCGTTATACTGGCGTTATAGGCTAAACTGTTTTTAGAGATAAAACTATTTACATTCGGCAATCATGAAAACAAATCTCAGATAACGGTTGACTAGGTAACAATGTGTAATTAGACCAAAGGTTAATTTTGCGCCGGAGTTCTCCTTTAAAGGGACACTAGACAAGAATGCTGTTTTTGTCAAACAGCGACCCCTAGAATAACTGTGGAGTACTTGTTTTTAACGTTACTGTCGTAAATACCACTCACGGAGGGCATGACGTGTTACATAGTATACAATAGTACATTGTGTTTAATTTGTCGTTTAATGAGATCTAATATATGTTATTAGTGGTGAGAATTTTCACGTGATTAAATACATATCCCCATGAACTTTAATGGTCCAGAGGAAGAACTTTTGCCATGTGTGTCACAGGTTCTGGGTTCTAATTCTTACTAATAGTATAGTTTTATTTTCCTCATAAACATTGATTGTTTATTAGTGGCTGTATTTCAAGCAGGGACATGTTTTTGGTGCATTGGGTTTTGTGATTTCACCGTAATGAGTCTCTCCACTGAATCCACTGAAACTGATCGCAGCGGCAACGAGCAATTTGGTCACTTGATTTCAAAAACAACACATTTCAGATCGCCTCTTATTTAACAAACGAAATAGATGAATCTACTAGAGTTACCTGGAGATGTTTTCATTTGTTTGTATTGGTACATCCGTGCTGCAAGATGTTTCAATGGGGACATATCACACGAAAATTATGGCTATGCTTGCGTCTGACTCCTTGCTCGGTCAGTCTGCTGTTTCCTCTTTCTCTGTTCCTCCGACAATGCTTTCCTAGCTTTCTATATCTTATATGCCGGCTCAGCCATGACGATAGTGTGACAAACTTCATCCTTCTCGACCTTGTTCCTGGATATGTGCAGTGTTGCCGCAAAGGAATATGTTACATCGCGAGAGCTGATATCACGCGATACTTCCTGATGCTGAGGCTGGTGGCTCGCCGCACCGAAACTGCAAGTGAGATTTTTCCGTTCACAGGCACCAGGGGGGGTCGAGACGCCCCCCGTTCAACCCGAAAGAAGTCATATAACCATTTCAATAACTCTGAAGCTGTTTTATTAAGCTAAAATAACTGCATAGTGTCCCTTTAAAGGGCACCTATTATGGAAAATTCACTTTTACATGGTGTTTGAACATAAATGTGTGTTGGCAGTGTGTGAGCAAAACCACCCTAGAATGATAAAAATCCACCCAGTGTTTTTTTTACAATCTCAATAAATCATATGCACTGTCTCAGAACGAGCTGTTCTGAGATCCAGCTCTTTGTGACGTAGAAAGTGAGAAAGGGGTTTGATTGACAGGGTGGTTGTGGCATAAACCCCGCCCTCGGTGATCTGTACACCATCCTCCATTGTTTCAACGACAGCCGGTAATGTCTCTTGAAACATAACTTATCGACTCGTGGGTTAATCCTGTTGTTGTGGCTTAAAAGTTAATCCTCAATTGTGAATCCTCATCTACTGTTTGCGATCCACCGTCACCTCCAGTAACAGTAAGTGTATTTTATGATTTTTGAGCAAATAGTCTTTTCAGTTGATGTCAGCCAATTCAACAACAAAAGCGTCTAAAATTGTTGTCTTCGTAGAATGTCTGTGTATATAATTTAAACCTTGTTTGTATAGTGTGTAACCACACCTTTATAAATATATATATTTTTAAAGATATTGTATTAAAAACTGCATATATG
The DNA here is from genome assembly GCF_016745375.1 of Pimephales promelas. Next base: position 9,522,882 of record NW_024121155.1, read on the forward strand.
TTCCTGTTCTGTAAGTTAGCCAACTTCTCCTATTTGCCACAGAAGCACCTGTATGACAAGTAGCTAAACATGACGCCACAGGTCCCTGCATAAATGTACAAACCGAATTCCATAAAAGTTGGGACACTGTACAAATTGTGAATAAAAACAGAATGCAATGATGTGGAAGTTTCAAATTTCAATATTATATTTAGAATACAACATAGACGACATATCAAATGTTTAAACTGAGAAAATGCATAATTTTAAGGGAAAAATAAGTTGATTTTAAATTTCATGGCATCAACACATCTCAAAAAAGTTGGGACAAGGCCATTTTTACCACTGTGTGGCATCCCCTCTTCTTTTAATAACAGTCTGCAAATGTCTGGGGACTGAGGAGGCAAGTTGCTCAAGTTTAGGAATAGGAATGTTGTCCTATTCTTGTCTAATAAAGGCTTCTAGCTGCTCAACTGTCTTAGGTCTTCTTTGTTGCATCTTCCTCTTTATGATGCGCCAAATGTTTTCTATGGGTGAAAGATCTGGACTGCAGGCTGGCCATTTCAGTACCCGGATCCTTCTTCTACGCAGCCATGATGTTGTAATTGATGCAGTATATGTGGTTTGGCATTGTCTTGTTGGAAAATACAAGGTCTTCCCTGAAAGAGACGATGTCTGGATGGGAGCATATGTTGTTCTAGAACTTGGATATACCTTTCAGCATTGATGGTGCCTTTCCAGATGTGTAAGCTGCCCATGCCACACGCACTCATGCAACCCCATACCATCAGAGATGCAGGCTTCTGAACTGAGCGCTGATAACAACTTGGGTTGTCCTTGTCCTCTTTAGTCCGGATGACATGGCGTCCCAGTTTTCCAAAAAGAACTTCAAATTTTGATTCGTCTGACCACAGAACAGTTTTCCACTTTGCTAGAGTCCACTTTAAATGAGCCTTGGCCCAGAGAAAACGCCTGCGCTTCTGGTTCCCGTTTAGATATGGCTTCTTTTTTGACCTATAGAGTTTTAGCCGGCAACGGTGAATGGCACGGTGGATTGTGTTCACTGACAATGTTTTCTGGAAGTATTCTTGAGCCCATGTTGTGATTTCCATTACAGTAGCATTCCTGTGTGTGATGCAGTGCCGTCTAAGGGCCCGAAGATCACGGGCATTCAGTATGGTTTTCCGGCCTTGACCCTTATGCACAGAGATTGTTCCAGATTCTCTGAATCTTTGGATGATATTATGCACTATAGATGATGATAACTTCAAACTCTTTGCAATTGTTCTCTGAGAAACTCCTTTCTGATATTGCTTAGGGTTGGGAATCGTGAGAAATTTTCCGGTTCCGGTTACGATTCCGGTTCCGCCAAACGATTCCGGTTCCCATTCAATTAAAAATATTAGTAAGAGAAAAATCCACAATCCTTTTTGTGTTTATTTCTTATAGTACTTGACAAATTAGTTTAACAGACTGGTAATGTAAACAAACTCAAAATATTATTAAGCAATCTTTGCAAAAAAAAAAAAAAAATTATATATATACATATGCATTCTCTATAATAATTTAGACCTCTCCTTTATTGTATCTCCAACATTGAAGAATACCCTCTCAGAAGGAGTAGAATATGCTTTTTAACACACATATGTGTGTAGAAACAGATTATTTTTTAAAAACGGTTTTGAATGATTGATTCATAAAAGACTTTACTTATTTCATACTGGATAAATCGGCGCTCTACAGTTAATAAACAGAACTGCATGCGTCTTGCGGAAGAACATTGTTGCCGGAGCTACTCTTTCTGTTTATGTCCATGACGAGTCACACAGGCATTGGGGCTACTCCCAGCAGCTGCGATCCGCCGGCCAGTCTAAAACAAGAGTCCGAGTATTAACCACTTATTACAGGCTTTACGTAGTGATTTTCAAGATAAGACAAAAATACGGTTTGAAAAAAAAAAACATTATGATGCACTCCGCTCATTGTATATATTTTGTAAATTCTGAACACAAAAATATACGGACTGCATCTGTTTTCACTACCGTCAATGTTTACTCAAACTAATAATCTCACTAATTCTGTAACGGAAATCATTTTGAATATGTGAAACAAATAAATTTGAGACTGTGTGATTGTAAAGCAGTTTCATATCGACAACTGCTCTCTCTCTCTCTCAGCGCAAACAGATTTGAATGTAGGCTAGAGAGTGACTCGGCGGTCGGCGCGCGCAGCGTGCGTGTGTCTGTGTGTGACAAATGCAGCGCGTGTGAGAGCAAATCGCAACTTCAGTGGTGAAGTTTTTGTCATTTAGGAATAAGACGGCGTCTTCTATCCCAGCACTTCACCCACATGATGATATTGCATCGGCATCAGAACCGTTTTCGAAACCGAAACGTAGGAATTTTGCACGGTTCCGGTATTTTTTCAAAAACACAACCGGTTCTGGAAAAGAACCGGTTCTCGGTTCCCACCCTAAT
>NW_024121155.1:9525837-9770837 GCF_016745375.1 Pimephales promelas
TAACCCTCTGGTGTCTAAGGTGTTTTTGGGATCCTTGAGATGTTTGGACATGCCTGACATTTTTTATTTTTCAGTTGCTTATAAACGTATTAATGCCACAGGTGAAATTATACTTAGACAAACAGGGCTACAATAATATGTGAACAACATGTATGTACATGTTTGTATTTTTGAGGGAATATTGTTTATGCGTGGTTATTGAAAAAAAAAAATAATATATATATAGCTGCGAGCAGCGATGACGGGCCCAAGCTGGTGGCAACACCACCCCGGTTCCTTTAGTTACCTAAAGGCACCGGGGTGGCGGTGCCACCGGCTTTGGCCCTTTCATCGCTGCTCGCAGCTATTATATAATATATATATATATATATATATATATATATATACATACATAGTTTGTATATATATTTTTTATAAAATTAAAATATATATTATAAGCTATGTATGTATATATATATATATATATATATAAAGATATACATATATATGAAGAGTTCAGATGCAAAAGCCTCTAAGTGCCATTTGAAATTTTCTTCTAAATGATCATTTTTATCAAGCTTGTATATTTAAGTTCAGTAATTTCACTTAAATGGCAATGAAGATTACCTATTAATTGTCATTTAAGTGAAATTACTGAACTTGAATATACAAGCTTGATAAAAATGGTCATTTTAGAAGAAAATGTCAAATGGCATTTAGAGGCTTTTGCATCTGAACTCTTCATATATAATACATACATAGCTTGTATATATATTTTATTTTTATTTTTTAAGGGACAAGACAGGATAATTAAAAACTATAATGTCTGGTTTGTGTGAGGCGTGATTGAACAATGGAGACATAAAAACATACTGTACTCTGTCCTTTTGTTCATACAGGAAATTATTCAAACTGGAAAATATATATATATATATATATATATATATATATATATATATATATATTTGAGTACACTTGCAATATAACACAACATTGTGCTTGTGTCAAACTATAAACTCGTGTCAAACTACAACCTACAATTGTCAAGCAACCAAAATCTCTCTTCTCTCTCTCTCTCTCTTTCTCTCTCTCTCTCTTTCTCTCTCTCTGTGTGTTGCATGCTGGGAGTTGGGGATAGTGGTGGTGGTGAGAGCTACTGTGTGAGGGTGAGAACTTTCTTTGCTTTTTTATTTACATGTTCTTTTTCCTTTCAGAAAATACATGGTTTAGGAAAAGAATTGTAAATATAGTGGTGGTTGTGTGGCAGGATGGCGTCTCATCATTATCACTCCGTAATGGCTTCAGGTGTGTTCCTGAGGACAATGCCACAGTGGAAGATGGGTTAATTGCGGTTGGTGATCAAATTGGTCATGAGAACATTGTATCTGCGTCACGGATGAATCAAGCTGTTGTCGTTTTTTTGAAGGACCAAAATTTAGTAAATCGTTTGATAGTAAGTGGCCTTACTGTTAAAGATGCTTTTGTGCAACTTTCTCAAATGTATATATCGACAACAAAGGTAACAATTTCAAATATCCCGCCTTTCGTATCCAATGATGTTTTGCAACGTGAGTTAACGCGATTTGGAAAAGTTGTTAGTCCCTTTAAAACGGTTGCGCTTGGATGTAAACATCCGGCTTTGAAGCATGTTGCGTCTTTCAGACGGTATGTTTACATGGTGCTGGAATCACCTGAGAATACACTGGATATTAATTTTCGCGTGAAACACGAGGGAAGATTATATATGGTTTATGCAACTACCGGCAGCATAAGATGTTTCGAGTGTGGAGACATCGGACACAAATGCCTGATGTGTCCCCATAAGAAAACAGGTGTAGAAAACGAGGGCGAAAACAATAACGTTGATGCGGCCCAAGATGAGGTTGTTCCACCAGTTGAGGTGATGCGAGTACAGATGCTGTGTTATCGGCTGCTGTTGACACGGGAAAGGGTGCTGTAGCTATTGTAGCCCCAGGGATCAGCATAACTGATCTAGTTTCTGATGGTAATAAAGAAGTGGCTAGTAGGCCTACCAGTGATGCTAAAACAGGGGAAAGTGCAAATGATGGAATTAAATCGCTTTCTAACATCTTGAATAATGAGGAAATGGAGGAGGAGCAGTCTAATGATACTGAATCACAAGTTTTTTTATGTGTGAAAATGATGGTAGTTCACAGGGAAGTGTATTTAATGCATCTTAGACAGTTTTCTCAGGAGGTTTCAATAGAGATTCGATGTCTGGAAGAAATAAACATGTTTTTGGATGAAACGTATGGTAAACAAATCAACATAAATGATTTCTTCTCTGATGTAGACAAGTTTGTTCACTCTGTTACTTTTTATCAGAAGACTGTTGGAATTAATGAACTTTGTGAGAAGAAGCGTTTTCGTTTAAAAAAGCTTCTTACCACTATCAGGAAAAGTAAAGCAATGAGTAAGAGAAAAAAGTAGCTAAAAAAAAATGTAAACCATGTATTACACGGTGTCTTTTATTTGCTTTTCTATCATGCTTTGTTCTTTATTTTCCATCTTAATTTTATATATGGAGGCTTTGAGGATAGGCTCTTTAAATATTAATGCTGGGAGAGACAGTGTAAAGCGTGCTACAGTCTATGAAATAACTGAGCAAAAAAAGCTTGATATCGTCTTTCTCCAAGAAACTCATAGTGATTTGATGAATGAAGTTAAATGGAATTTGTGGTAAAAGGACATAAAATATATTTTTTTCTTCAAAAATAAAGACAGATATTATAAGCATAGAGGAACCAGTAAAGGGCCGATTGTTGGTGGTTAAAGCTCAAATTCAAGAGATGCTGGTTTTTCTGATAAATATTTATGCACCAACTGTGGGACAAGAGCGTCTGCATTTTTTGGATATACTTAGTGAAAGTCTTAAAAAGTGTATTAGTGAAGGATGTGTTGTTATTGGTGGAGACTGGAATTGCACTATTAATTTTACTATAGATCGTAACACAGAGGAACCTCACATACAGTCCTCAAGTGCATTGTCAAAACTAATTCAAGATTTCCAGCTCTTGGATATGTGGAGAATTAAACATCCAAATGATAGGCAGTATACATGGATTGGCTTTTAATAATCGAATCAGTGCTGCAAGATTAGATAGATTCTATGTGTCAAAAGCTTTTAACAGTAGAGTAATTGAGTGTTGCATTTGTCCCATGGGTTTTTCTGATCATCGTTTAATTATTATGACAATGAACATGTCAAATACACCTAGAAAATCTGTTTATTGGCATTTTAATGTAAAATTGCTGCAGGATGCTGTGTTTTGTGAAAACTTTGTTTGCTTTTGGGATGAGTGGAAAAAGGAAAAGAGTTATTTTGAGAACTTGAAACAGTGGTGGGATGTTGGCAAGACTCAAATAAAAAATTTCTGTCAGCAGTATACAGCGAACTGTAGTAGTAGAATAAAGAATGTGATTAAAACACTTGAAAAGCAAATTAATTTAATGGAATTACAGTTGGTCGATGCACACAATTCTACATTGTGTAATAATTTACAAATGAAAAAGAGAGAGCTCGGTCTAGTCTTGAATGAGAAGGTTAAAGGAGCCTTGATAAGGTCTTGTTTCATGTCATTAGCAGAAATGGATGCCCCAACTTCTTTTTTCTTTAACCTGGAATATAAGGCAGCTCAACAAAAACAAATGCCATGTCTTAAACTCCCTGATGGGCGGATAACGTCTAAGACTGTAGAAATGAGAAACCATGCTGTGGAGTTCTATTCAAGACTTTATGCTGCAGAGAACTGTGAAAGTAGTGACTGTATGACACAGCTTCTTCAAGGTCTTTCTCAACTGGACTCTGGTTCAAAAACTGTCCTGGATGATGGTATAACTTTTAGGGAAGTTACTGCTGCTGTGGGACAACTTAATTCAGGACAATCCCCTGGAATAGATGGACTACCAGCAGACTTTTATAAAAGGTTTTGGAACTGCATTGGGCACGATTATTATGATGTTTTATGTGAATCTATTGGAGAAGGTGTTTTACCAACTTCCTGCCAATATGCGGTTCTATCACTGTTACCAAAGAAGGGTGATTTAGCCCTTTTAAAGAACTGGCATCCTGTTGCCCTTCTTACAACAGAATATAATTTTTTTTCAAAATGTCTGGCAAATAGATTAAAACATTGTTTGAGTTTGGTTGTACATAAGGACCAGTCATACTGCATTCCAAAACGGTCCATTATGGATAATTTGTTTTTAGTCCGAGACATTGTGGATATTTGTAATGGTTTCGACGTGAATGTTGGGTTAATTGCCTTGGATCAAGAAAAGGCTTTTGACAGTGTGGATCACAACTATCTTTTTAATGTATTAAAGGTTTTTGGTTTTGGCGAAACATTTTAAAATTTGATACAGTTATTGTATAATGGTGCATCATGTATGGTTAAGATAGGGGGCACTTTGAGTAGGCCAATTCCTAATTTAAGGGGTTAGGCAAGACTGTCCATTGTCTGGTCAACTATATAGTTTAGCAATTGGGCCGCTGCTTTTTAAACTTCGAGATAGACTGTCAGGTTTCAATGTGCCTGGTCTTTCTTTAGATACAAGAATCAGGGTTTCCGTTGTCCGGTAATTACCGGACATTGGCCGGGAAAAAAATGAAATGTCCGACAAAATTAAATCTCTCCGGTCAAATTGTCCGATTAAAATTGCCTAATAATCCCGCCCCCTAACACAATCTGAATTAGAGAATAAGCCTAAAATATATAAAGCAAAAATACACCGACCTTTGGCTATGTTATGGAACAGGCTCTACCGTTTGAATGTTATTAAAGACGGCACATAGGCCTACAAGGATGTCAAAGTGACCAATTCAAGTGACAGCTACATTCAAGCTTTCAAAAAAGTCAGGGAACGCTATGTTCAACATCTGATAGATGCCTTGCAAGATCGGTTCCCCAAGGATTGCATGGATCTACTTCACTGCCTCGATGCCCTTCTGAATCCTTACTAGCTACTATTACTAAAAATTTAAAATATAAATAAAAATGTATATTTTGTGCATTTATTTAAAGATGGCATGTACCCGTATTTTCCGCACTATAAGATGCACTTAAAAGCCTTCAATTTTCTCAAAAAACAACAGTGCGCCAAAATCCGGAGCGCCTTATATATGGATCAATTGGTTAATAAAGCTCTGCTCCGCGTTATTAAATTCGCCAGCGAACTCGCGCTCGTGTCCATCTTATGCCCGCTCTGTCACACGGCCAGTTCAACCTCGTATAATCAAAAATCAAATCACTGTTCCCGGCGATGTTCGCGCGTCATGCTCCAAAAAACGGAAAAAATCTGCATGTATTTTTATTTCACTTTTAGGTTAGACCACGGCCTTACCTTACAAAAAACTAAAGACCAACAACAACATTTTCCAAACAGAAATGTTTTATTTCAAATTACAAATTAGGACTAGCAAGAACAGGAATGTATACACAAAAAGTCCTGTAAAATTAAACGAATAAATGGGCCTAATAATATGAATAAAAATTATATAAACAAAAATATACATAAAAGTTTTAAAAGTAAATTAACTATAGGCTAGAATTTTGATAACTGAACTTTTGCCCAACGCACACGATAAAAAATGTAAATGGGCTTATAACCATTGTACACACAAACTGCTGTAAAATAAAATGAATAAATGGGCCTAATAATATAACTAAAATAAAAATATGAACAAAAATTTAAAATATAGGCCTACATAAATGTTTAAAAGTAGGCTAATTAATTTTAGGCCAGATTTTGATGTTAACTGATTTTTGCGCAGCGCGCACTATTAAAATTTAAATTGGCTTAGGCGTATATCATCTGTTCCAAAAAAAAAGTAAAATTAAACTAATCAATTGGCCCAATTATATAAATAAAAATCATGTACATCAACATCAATGTGTTAAATTAAATACATTTTGGTAAATTAACTATAATGCCACCGGACGCCTATATCTAACTGAACTTTTGCGCAGAGAGCACGTGGATTACGATTTAAATTGTCTCAAACTTAAAAAAAAAAAAAAAGAAAAAAGAAAGAAAAAAAAAGAATTACTTTCCTTATCTAGCCTGCAGTTCTTTTGAGTTCACCTTCAAGAACACGAGTTTGGACAATGTCTGAGGCTTCAGACATGCGGTGGTTTCTTGAAAGCAGGCCAGCAGCGGAGAAAACCCTCTCTGCGAATGTAAAGAATAGTCCGTTTGCAAGCAACAGAAGTACACATTATGTGACACGCTCAGTAAACCTGTTTTGTATACACTCAACTGCGCATAATAGCAGCAAATGAATAGAAAAAAAAATATATAGCCATAGGCCCTATACCGTATTTTCCACACTATAAGGCGCACTTAAAAGCCTTTAATTTTCTCAAAAAACAACAGTGCGCCTTATATCAAGCGCCTTGGATAAATTGACGCTCCGCGTTATTAAATTAGCCCATGAACTCGAGCTCGTGTCCATCTTATGCCCGCTTTGTCACACAGCCAGTTCAACCTCGTATAAATCAGGTTATGTGTGTCTCCCGCTCACGAGTGCTCACTCTTAACAGACAAACGAACAGACACACTGTCCCCGGCGCTGCTCGCTCGTTGCAGAATGTTCATCAAGCGCTCCCCGTTCACAGTAACAGGGTCGTCTCATTCAAAACAGACAGCTGTTGTGAATGTGTTACGTGCCCGCCCGAGCGCGCTCACACTAATAAACGCCTCACCTCCGGCGCCGCACACTCGCTACATTCCCAGCACATCTAGTGGATGCATAACCCTATTTGACCGGCATATCATCAAAATGTCCGTTAAACTAAACCTCTGCCGGTCACTTTGACCGGCACCATTTTTTTCTAGCGGAAACTCTGACAAGAATCTATCTATCTGCCTATGCTGATGATATTACAGTTTTTGTAAACAATGCTGGAGATATTAATTGTCTATCTGAGGCACTTAGTCTTTATGAGAAAGCTTCATCAGCTAAAGTGAATTGGGCAAAAAGTGAAGCTTTATGGGCTGGCAAACGGGAGTTTGAGAGTCTCCCAAAGTTACCCGGAGACCTAAAGTGGGGCAGAGAGGGACTTAAATTATTGGGAGTATATTTGGGGTCAAATGATTATTAAAAGAAAAATTGGGAGGGGCTAGTGGAGAAAGTGTGCAGCAAGTTGTCTAAATGGAAATGGTTGCTGCCGCAGTTGTCCTATTGGGGGAGGATTTATTTTAGTGACCAATAATTTGGTTGCTTCTACCCTGTGGCATAAAATTACTGTGCTACAGCCGCCTGTGGGACTTATTGTGGAAATTCAAAGGCAACTTGTTGACTTTTTTTGGTCTGGACAACACTGGATTCGTGCTGCTGCTCTATACCTTCCGCTTCAAGAGGGAGGTCAAGGATTGATAGATATCAGAGCAAGAATCATGGCTTTCCGGTTGCAAGCCACCCAGAGACTGTTGTACGACACGGATGCTTCATGGCAAAATACGGCTTGTGCTCTTCTCAGGAGGGTCAGAGGCATGGGATTGGACAAACATCTGTTCCTAATGGAGCTCCAGAATGAGGACCGTGTGAAATTGACTGTGTGTTATAAGTCAGTTCTGGAGGCATGGACAGTGTTTACCATTTCACGGACACCGAATACACATGCTGGATTATGGCTTTTTGAAGAGCCACTTTTTCTTAATGACTTTTTACCATCAAGACTTGTGTCTGGACCCAGTTTGCGTGCATGTTTTACTGCTGCAGGTTGCACAAAGCTGGGACATATTTTGACAAAGAGCTTAGAGGAATTGAGTGAAATGACTGGAGTGAGATCTCTGAGGCTGCTGAAACAAGTTACAACTGGAATTTTAAAGTCTTTGCATGCGGACTATAAGATTTTTATAAATGACGATGTTGCAGCTGATCAATGGAGAAGGGGGGTTCCAGAAAGAATAATCCAGAAAGAATAAGGTGTTGGGACAGGGTTCTATGAATGTGTTGATGATCTTCAAAGGCTTGGTGGCGGCTCGGCTTAGAATAAAGCACGCCTATTATAAAATGGTAAATGGTGTAGAAACTTTCATGTACATTTGGGAGATTAATGAGGTCCTTTGCACAGTAGATGATGATGATGATGATTTAATGCTTGGTTTTTAAAATGTTTCTCAGTTTAGCATGAATATTGTATTTGTTCTTGTTTGTGAGATTGTAATATTATTGTGAACACCTTATTGTTTTAAATAAAGGTGTATTTAAATTCAAAATTCTCTCTCTCTCTCTCTCTCTCTCTCTCTCTCTCTCTCTCTCTCTCTCTCTCTCTCTCTCTCTCTCTCTCTCTCTCTCTCTCTCTCTGCCATCTTTTGGACATTCATCATGTCTCATTGGTTTTAATTTATTGTCCTCAAACAGAGCCCTAATCTGTTTATTTTTCAGTTACACATTCTACATTGATTAAAAAAGAAAAATTAAATGTGTTTTTATTTTATACAGAAATAAATTATTTATAATTCAGCTGAGAATAAAGTTAAGGTTAGTTCAAATTTTAAGAAAAACAAATATATGATCTGAAATATAGCACATTTATTTTAAAAACATTCAGGTTCAATGACCAAAAATACAATCGTAATTTAATTTAAAGTAAATAATAAATCTAAAGTATATGGGTTGTATGCATATTTTGTAAAAAAAAAAAAAAAGAAGATATATATCCAGAAAGACAAGGCCTTAAACTTTAACAGGGGTGCAACTCTTATCACTGCAACAAACGTAGTCACACACACAAGACACGTCACTTATATTTTAGATGCAATATTGACTTTTTCAGCAGAGAAAATAGTTAGATAAAGATCACAGCAAACCATCGCACATCTCAAAGCAATGTGTTTTCTCATTACTGAATGACTCAGCATTTTGAATGAATGAATCCATGACTCGTTCATTAAGACGGTCGCCTGGCGACACCTTATGGCAATTTAGTGTTATGTTTAAAAGTATCGTTCTTTACAACAGTAGCATCAAAATAGAGACTAGTAGGTTAAAATGATTAAATTTTGAAACGGCTTGCCATACTCTATCTGTCGTTTCGACTTGTCACAATTACGTTAGAGATATCTTAAATGATAATACAAACTATCCAAAATGTAATTACGACTAGTCAGAAAGACGTTGTTGATATCAACAATGTTAATTCTGGATAGTCAAACTTAGCTTTTAAATGTTAAAACGGCTTGCCATACAGAGACGTAGGCTCAGAGAGGGGCTCACCATATTCAAACCAAAATATCTGATTTTCTGTTGGTTCTAGCTAATGAGTATAAATGAGAAAGTTGTCTGGCTCGAGGAAAAAAATACACATACCGATTTTTGTAACTGTAGATAAAACTAACAACCCCATTTTTATCAAAAGGTGGTGCTACTGAGCCCTCACCATGCCCGTTTCTGAAACTTTGCACATGTCTACTGGCTAATAAATGTGATGTGTCTGATGAGTTTCATGCAATTTGAAGCATGCTAAGGGTCTCAAAAGCATCCTAAAATAATGATAAAGTTTGATGCGTTGCCATGGCAACAGTTTCAAAGATATCAAGAATCCATTCACAGGTCTTCATCTGTCGTGTATTTACATTATACAGATGAGGTTTGAAGCAAATCGGGTAAAAAAAAGAGGGTGATTTCAAAGCATTTTGAAAGTGACACTTCCTGCTGCCAGTTGGTGGCGCTATAACTTTGACTCACAATAGTCACATCCATGTGATTGTCCTCTTACAGCGAACACACTGCTGAAGTTTCATCAATATCAGTTAATGTATGCTGAAGTTATAGCACACTTCCTGTTTCACGTTTCTCGCCATAAATTTGTTTCCTCGCCACGCCAAACCGTTCGAGATATCAAAAATCCCCTCGCAAATTTTCATCCTCCATGTCTTGACTTCATGCTGACAGAGTTTCATCGAATTTGGATCAGAGCTCTAGGAGGAGTATTTCAAATTCCATTATATGCGTTTTAAAAACAACCGTATATCTGACTTCCTGTTGGGCTGGGGTAAAAAGTAAGAGTGTGAAGTATATATGAAATATATATAGACAATATGAAGAGACAATCCTGTTTGGGGAGTGGGCAGGGGGATTTCTCTGTTGGGTGAGATTTAATTAAAATTTTTGTTTTTCTAGGTAGCATTCTAATCAGGTAAAGCAAGTAATATTCTTTGCATTTATATATATATATGTGTGTGTGTGTTTGTATGTACAAAGTATATATATTTTGCAAAGCCCTCACTGATGCAAGCTCTTCAGCACACTTCTCTTCGACAGTCAAAGCAGGGGTTAACGTCGTGCAGAATAACCCTCTTTATATATATATATATATACTTAAAAAAGCAGGGGTTAAGTTTTTGCACGTCGTGCAGAATAACACTAAAGGCACCATATATATACTTAAATATAGCTGCGAGCAGCGATGAGGGTTCATTGTAAAACACACGCAATGTAAATTAAAGTACTCCTCCTAGAGCACTGATCCAAATTCGACGAAACTCGGTCAGTGTGAAGTCAAGACATTGAGGATGAAAGCTTGTGTGGGGATTTTTGATATCTTGAACGGTTTGGCCGTGGCGAGGAAACGAAATTATGACGAGAAACGTGAAACAGGAAGTGTGTCATAACTTCAGCATACATCAACTGATCTTGATGAAACTTCAGACGTGTTCGCTGTAAGAGGACAATCACATGGATGTGACTATTGTGAGTCAAAGTTATAGCGCCACCAACTGGCAGCAGGAAGTGTCACTTTCAAAATGCTTTGAAATAACCCTCTTACTTTAACCCGATTTGCTTCAGTCTTCATCTGTATAATGTAAATACACAGCAGATGAAGACCTGTGAATGGATTCTTGATATCTTTTAAACTGTTGCCGTGGCAACGCATCAAACTTTACCATTCTTTTAGTATGCTTTTGAGACCCTTAACATGCTTCAAATTGCATGAAACTTTTCAAATTGCATTGCTCATCAGACACATCACATTTATTAGCCAGTAGACTTGTGCAAAGTTTCAGAAACGGGCGTGGTGAGGGCTCAGTAGCGCCACCTTTTGACAAAAGTGGGGTTGTTAGTTTTATCTAGAGTTACAAAAATCAGTATGTATATTCCTCTCCTCGAGCCGGACAACTTTCTAATTGACACTCATTAGCTAGGACCCACAGAAAGTCAGATATGTTTGTTTGAATGTGGTCATGCTCTCTCTAAGCCTACATTTCTGTGTCTCTGCCTCTGCCTGTCTGGGTGTGTGTGGGTTTTTAGGGGGAGGGGGCTTAACCATTTCACTGCTGTGTGTCTGGCCTGCAGAAAAAGAAAATACATTTCTTAAGCCTGGTATGTTTTAAATAAGTTTTTATTTTAATTTTTTTATAAGTAAAGGCATAATATAACCAGTTTAATTGTAGTGCATTGACAATAGTTTTATATAATTAGTTTATTAATTAAATTAACTTGGTCCATAAACTTGATCTGAAAATTTGGTCCATAAATCAAACACACTTGCATGCAATAATATGAAACTCGGTACACTTATAGATCAGCTTTGCTCGTTTTACCTACAGCTACAAAACTTGCCACGTATATTGTTCTTGTCAAGCCGATCAACTTTTTAATTAACAGTAAGAAGCGCAGTCCAAAAGAAAGTCATATATTGTAGTTTGGATGTGTATCTTGTCTCTATCAGTGTCTGTGTGGGGAGGAGGGGGGGGGGTGCTGGTGTCTGTGTTCATGTGTGTGTGTGTGTGTGTGTGTGGCTGACTGTAGATTTTTCATGCAAGTCCTTGTCTTTTTGCATAACAATTTTGTATTTTTTTAAAAGACAAAATATGCATATAACCCTAATCTTTTCAATGTATAGTTTGCTTTAAATAAAAGTAAGATAAATTGGTAAACTACAATTTGGTAATTGAAGCTGAATGAATTTAAAATTCATGTGCTATATTTCAATACATTTGCTTTCTTTAATATTGTAAAACACTAACCTCATTCTCATCTGAATTACAATTTTTTTTCTGTATAAAATAATACTCTGACTAAAAAAGAAACATCAAATGTGTTTTTCTGTATAAAATAATACTCTGATTAAAAAAGAAACATCAAACGTGTTTTTAGTCAATGTAGAATGTGTAACTTGAAAATAAACAGATTCGTGTTATAAACAGACACAAACATATATATATATATATATATATATATATATATATAAACAGACACACATATATACACTCAATAAACAGATACACATATATATGTGTGTGTGTGTGTGTGTTTGTATGTGTATATATATATTTTGCAGAGCCCTCACTGATGCAAGCTCTTCAGCACACTTCTTTTCAACAGTCAAAGCGGGGGTTAAGTTTTTGCACGTTGTGCAGAATAACCCTCTTTATACAGTATATATATATATATATATATATATAAACAGGGGTTATAAAGAGGGTTAAAAACGTAACCCCTGATATATATATATATATATATATATATATATATATATATATCAGGGGTTAAGTTTTTGCACGTCGTGCAGAATAACCCTAAAGGCACCAGCCGGTGGCATCTTATATATATATATATATATACTTAAATATACTTAAATATAGCTGCGATCAGCGATGAAGGGCCAAAGCTGCATCCCAGTCTCTTTAGGTAACTAAAGGCGCCGGGGTTGCGGTGCCACCGGCTTGGGCCCGCAATCGCTGCTCGCAGCTATATTTCTTCTTTATTATTATTTTTCTGCGACCTTTTGGGCATTTTTGGGGCCCTTAACATGCTCGAAAACTCTTGAAACTTTGCACACGGGTCAGAACCCGGGCTGAAGCTGGTACCCGGGCGTGGCAAGGGGGCTCGTCAGCGCCCCCTAGAATAGGGTCCGAACACTTGGTCCGTAACTCAAAGTCTTGCATGTAATAATATGAAACTCGGTACACATGTAGATCTCATCGGTTCATCTATACTTCGCACTTTTATTTTTTACCCCAGCCCAACAAGAATTTGGCTATTTAGGGTTCTTTGTAAAACGCACGCAATGGAATGTGAAATACTTCTCCTAGAGCTCTGAACCAAATTTGACGAAACTCGGTCAGCGTGAAGTCAAGACATTGAGGATGAAAGTTTCCGAGGGGATTTTTGATATCTTCGAACGGTTTAATACATTAACTGATCTTGATGAAACTTTAGCAGTGTATTCATTGTGAGAGGCCAATCACATGAATGTGACTATTGTGAGTCAAAGTTATAGCGCCACCAACTGGCAGCAGGAAGTGTGTCACTTTCAAAATGCTTTTAAATCACCCTCTTATTTTTACCCGAGTTGCATCAAACTTCATCTGTACAATGTAAATACACAGCAGATGAAGACCAGTGAATGGATTATTGATATCTTCAATGCTGTTCAATGCACAATCTATCACAAATAAATCCTGCCTTATACAGGAACATATTCTGGATAAATGTCTGGATTTTGTGTGCCTTACAGAAACTTGGCACAAACCAGATGTTTTCTCTGCTTTAAATGAGACCTGTCCTCCTGGTTACTGTTACCTACAGAAAGCCCGTAATACAGGGCGTGGCGGCGGTCTGGCTGTCATCCACCGAAGTGATCTGGGCCTGTCACTCATCACCATGCCCGAGCCATCTTCTTTTAAATACCTCGCTTTTAAGTGCAAGCCTACTCTCTCCACAACAATATTTCTCATTTATCGGCCACCCAGACCAAACCCGTCTTTCATCCCAGAAATGTCTAACCTTTTGACAACACTCTGTACTATGTCTACCAATATCATAGTTCTTGGAGATATGAATATCCATGTCAACTCCCCCACCTGTCGTTTAGTGATGGGAAGTTCGGATCATTTTACTGATTCGGATCTTTGAGTCTCGTTCAGTAAAATGAACGAATCTTTTATCGAGTCATTTCGTTCATTTCGGTCATTTCATAATTATATAATTAAAATGTCATGTTAAATATCCCATACATCTAGTACTTACGAAAATCTTAATTACATTTGTAAAAATAACATAATAGAGTAATGCAGCCAAAGCCAAAAGCAACTGAAATAACTGTAACGTTAGCTATTAATTAGTTGCTGGGTCTCAAGTTCAGGCTATTGCAGTCTGACCCTGTTATAGTTCACCTCACCTCCTGATCCGAGACGTTCTTTGCTTTGCAACTTCATATTTATCAGGTTTGTTCTCCTTCTCTCATGTCTCGAGACGTTAGCTGTTGACTCGTCAGTGTCTGACTCTGATCTGTGCTGTCTGCTGGCCGTGCCATGCGATATAGCAGGACCGGAAAGATTAAAGATTAGTTCATCTCTCGAGTTCGGGTTCGGCCGGGTCCGAGTCTTTCGTTCTTCCCGTCAGTCCCATAGAGTCTATGCTTTCAGCACCGGAAAGAGAAATGATTAGTTCATCTCTCGAGTTCGGGTTCGGCGGGTCCGAGTCTTTCGTTCTTCCCGTCAGTCCCATAGAGTCTATGCTTTCAGCACCGGAAAGAGAAATGATTAGTTCATCTCTCGAGTTCGGGTTCGGCGGGTCCGAGTCTTTCGTTCTTCCCGTCAGTCCCATAGAGTCTATGCTTTCAGCACCGGAAAGGGGAATGATTAGTTCATTTGAGTCTTCGGGTTTGAGTCCGTCGTTCTTTTCTCACGTGGCCACGGGTCTCGCATCAAATACAACATTAGATTCGTATTATTGACTGCGTCTGAATATTGTGTTATATAGGCATTAAAATACAAATGTTCAATAAACATTATAAACGTCCATTATTCCTTATTCCTTTATTATTGTCCCTGTCCGTCTCTTTTCTATATTATGCATCTGTGGTGTGTTTTATTATATATTGTACATTAATTAACTACTATTATATTATACATCATCTACGTGCTTGTTTGTAAAAGGTTTGTGAATTAGTTTGTAAAAAGTTTGTGAATTTGGGTATTCAATACGGTGACAATTCACGTGACTAAAGAACGAAGGACTCAAACCCGAAGACTCAAATGAACTAATCATTCCTCTTTCCGGTGGTCTGACAGCATAGGCTCAATGGGACTGACAGGAAGAACGAAAGACTCGGACCCCCCGAACCCGAACTCGAGAGATGAACTAATCATTTCTCTTTCCGGTACTGACAGCATAGACTCTATGGGACTGACAGGAAGAACGAAAGACTCGGACTCGCCCCGAACCCGAACTCGAGACTCGAGAGATGAACTAATCATTTCTGTTTCCAGTACAGATTCAGAATCCATATGTTGTGCAATGCGCATGCGCGGGTAACACAAGTTGAACGAATCACTCCCTGAGACAACTCGATAGTCCCGAGTCATATTAAAGATTTGTTCAAAATGAACGAATCGTTCATGAACGACACATCACTACTGTCGTTTTGCAGCAGAATTCCTACAAGTACTGGATTGTTTTAATCTAACTCAACTGGTCGATGTCCCAACTCACACTAGGGAACACACACTCGATCTGGTCATTACAAACTCTGACCATCTCAGCAATCTCCGGGTTTATGATCTGGGCATCTCTGACCACAAGGTCATTTCTATGATGATGTCTTCACCATCTGCCCACATCAAGCCTAAGCGCAAAATCTGCTTTAGAAATCTCAAAAACATCAACTTAGATTCTTTGGCATCCGACCTTCAGCATCTTCTCTCTGTTAACAGCTCACCAGTCATGGACCCTTTGGAACTCTACAACAACACCCTCAAGAGCCTCCTAGATATCCACGCACCAGTAAAAACCAGGACAGTGACCTTCTCCCAAACAGCCCCCTGGTACACCAGTGAGCTACGGAAAATGAAGGCATCTGGGCGGGCCATTGAGCGGAGATACAAAGCCACTGGTCTCACTGTCCACCAACAAGCTTTTCGGAAACACCAACATAAATACTCTAAGTAGCTAATAAAGGCACGGTCGTCATTCTACTCTAAAATCATCACAAACAATCTCGGAAACTCAAAGCAGCTGTTTTCCAGCATTAATCATTTCCTTAAACCACAAACCCACTCATTTATGGAAAACACAGAAGAACACTGCAATAACTTACTGGACTTTTTCAAAACTAAGTGTAGTGGCTATTTGTCCATAAACTTAAACAAAACAAAAAAAACAATAAACTTCTCAAATGGCCACTTGAGGCTACGTCATGGTTTGGCTTTACGCAGGTTCAAAGCAAAATGTCCATACCAAGATTGAGTTTGAGGAGGTTTATTCACACAGTCAAGCAAGCTCACAGACATTTCTGCTGCCTCTCTCACGCTGTTAAAAAACCATATGCCCTCGTCCCTAACGTACTTCCCACCTTGACCTACTTATGCAAATGAACGTAACACCACGTGACCAATAAACGAAAATACACGTAAAGCATAAATGCAAAATAAACCAAATTAACTTTAACAAGAAAAGAAAAGAAATAAATTAGGCTATAAAGTAACTTAAGCCCAAAATAAACAAAAAATAAAAATATAGCTCCAACACTAAGATAGATTCAATCCGCTCTTCCATTCATGGATCCTCAATCCAATCTGCCCCATCTGTCCATCTACAGCCTGCAATCGCCCACCCCTTGAAATGCTTTCCAGCAATCTCAAATCAGGAGGTCGAGAAGATCATCACAAGGATGAAACCCACCACCTGTGCCCTCAACCCTTTTCCTACTGCCCTTTTAAAAAGAAACTCCGTTATTCTAAGCCCTCTCATTACCACTGTAATAAACCAGTCTATACTGTCCGGCACTGTTCCATCTGCTCTTAAAACCGCCATAATCAGACCACTCCTGAAAAAACCCACTCTTGCTCCTGATATATAATCAAACTATAGGCCAATTTCAAATCTTCCGTTCATTGCCAAATTCTTGGAAAAAGTTGTTGCCACTCATCTCCAGGACCACCTCAAAAACAACCACCTATTTTAAAAGTTCCAATCTGGTTTCCGCACAGCTCATAGCACAGAAACAGCGCTTGTCAGAGTCACAAACGACCTACGAATGGCAGCTGATGCTAGCCTGGCTGCGCCCGCCTACGCACTTCCGCTCAATTTCATTTTCCTTCAGTACTGCGTCTGGGACCGCTCCATATCCTTAGGTTTCCAGAAATCAATTTTTTGTAGGACCAATCAGCGAATAGAGGGAGTGGCTGAGAACGATGACGTTGATGTAGTGCGTCAGTTTGAGTGCAGTAATGGCAGCGGAGAAAGACGTGAGAAAAGCTATTCGGTCCGTTGTTGGAAAAGAAACTGCCGAATATACAGAATTTAAAGCCGGATTGTTGTCGTCTCACCTCTTGTTGCACAACGGAGGACCAAGTGAAGGAGGCAGAAAGGTTGGAAGTTTGTGCTGGGCAGCTCGTGCACAATGACCGTGACATTTTGGACTTTAGCCTGGTGTTCGCGGTGTTCGGAAGCCCCGAGTCCTGGCTGCTAAACTATTGTTGAAGATCCGCTCAGGAGTCATGTCAGTCGCTCAGATTCCCAACAGTAAATTTACTGATTCTTGTGATGAATAGAACATTTTGAGCCCCTTTGTGCACTCGTACAGGAGGTTGGTGTGTCAGTTTTACATGTTGTAAATCATACAAATTGGTTGTGATTTAAAAAAATTAAGGTAATTAAGAAACAAAAATACGTAATATGAAAAATTGTTGTTTATTACACATCTGCAGACAGACTGATCATTCACTGTAACTTACAGCATTGACTGAATAATCACTGTCCTTCATGTCAAATATACATTTCGAATTAATAATTGTTCCTAGATTAACAAAACCTGCAGCTCTCGTTGACTGAAATACTATTGTAAATTTAATCCTCTGATCATTCGGAGTTCGGACTTGTTGTTTCTTTTACTGTCTATGGTTGTTTCCAGCCGTTTCGGCGCATGACATACGTCACTCACGACCACACGTTAGCGATTGGCTATGGCAGATCGTGAGTGACTCTGGGCAGATCCAATAGATTTGAACTTTAATAGTGAACCCGCCTACAAGGAAGGAAACGTTTCTCAATTGAGGGAGGCCAGACTCTCTGTACAAATGAAATGTATGTACGAGAGTCTGGTAGAACCAGGCTAAGCTGATGCTGGTTCACCTTCCCTTCTCATACTGCTCGACCTGTCATCTGCTTTTGACACTGTGGACCATGGCATTCTACTCAACCGGCTGCATCAAACCACTGGACTTACTGAAATAGCCTTGGACTGGTTCAATTCATATCTGACGGACAGAAAGGAATACATTTCGCTTGGAAAATCAAGGTCCCGGGAACATACAGTTATCTGCGGAGTACCTCAGGGTCGGTGATTGACCCATTCTCTTCATCATTTATATCCTGCCAATCGGACATGTCATCAACCGCCATGGAGTATCTCTTTTCACTGCTACGCCGACGACACACAACTGTACGTGAAATCCGATCCACAACCAACTGCAGCATTGCCAACATCATCTCCATCCCCAGCACTCCCTGCCTGTCTCGAGGAGATAAAGGGGTGGATGGAACAGAATTTTCTCCAACTAAACAGTTCCAAAACCTAAGCAATTCTCATTGGCACCTCACACCAAATTCAGTCATCCTCACTCTCCGGAATAACTATCTCTGGCCAAGACATCCCCCTTTCCACAACAGTTACCAATCTCAGTGTGAGATTTGATCCACAACTCACCTTTGAAGTCCATATCAAAAATCTCTGTAAGATCTCCTTTTATCATCTCAGAAACATTGCAAAACTCCGTTCTACACTTACATTAGCTGATGCTGAGAAACTGGTCCACGCCTTCGTCTCCTCTAGACTGGATTACTGCAACGCTCTTCTCATCGGGATCCCCAACAAAAGTCAGCAAAAGCTGCAGTATGTTCAGAACAGCGCTGCTAGGATCCTGATGAGAGTGCGAAAGTATGAACACATCACTCCCATCCTCCGCACTCTTCACTGGCTTCCCGTTTCTGCTCGGATCGAATACAAGGTATCACTTCTTACTCACCAATCAATCTATGGAAACGCACCCCCCTACCTGAAAGAACTACTTACCCCTGTTTCTACAGCACGATCCCTCCGATCACAAAACTCAAACCGCCTCAAAATTCCAAAAAACTAAACTCTGCACAATGGGCGATCGTGCCTTTTGCTCTGCTGCTCCCCGGATTTGGAATGCCCTTCCGGACCATCTGAGGACACCACAGACCATCGACACTTTTAAAAAGGGTAGCACTTTGATTTTTTTTTTAAATGTAAAGTGCTTTTACAAATAAAATGTATTATTATTAGTATTATTATCTTTGATACTGTTGCCATGGCAACGTATCAAAGATATCAAGAATATATCTTTGCTTTTGAGACTCTTAGCATGCTTGAAATTGCATGAAACTCAACAGATACATTACATTTATTAGCCAGTAGACGTGCAAAGTTTCAGAAATGGGCGTGGTGAGGGCTCAGTAGCTCAACCTTTTGACAAAAGTCGGGTTGTTAGTTTTATCTACAGTTACAAAAATCGGTATGTATATTGTACTCCTCGCGCCTGACAACTTTCTAATTCACACTCATTAACTCGGACCAAAAGAAACTCAGATATTTTGGTTTGAATATGGTGAGCCTCTCTCTGAGCCTACGTCTCTGTATGGCAAGCCCTTTTAACATTTAAAAGCTAAGTTTGACTATCCGGAATCAACATTGTACATAACAACAACGTCTTTCTGACTAGTCGTAATTACATTTTGGATAGTTTGTATTATCATTTAAGATATCTGTAACATAATTGTGACTAGTCAAAATGACAGAAAGAATATGGCAAGCCGTTTTAACATTTAATCATTTTAACCTACTAGTCTCTATTTTCATGCTACCGTTGTAAAGAACGATACTTTTAAACATAACCCTAAATCGCCATAAGGTGTCGCCAGGCGACCGTCTTAATGAACTAGTCATAATCATTCAAAATGCTGAGTCATTCAGTAATGAGAAAACACATTGCTTTGAGATGCGTGATGGTTCGCTGTGATCTTTGTCTAACTATTTTCTCTGCTGAAACAGAAAAAAATCAATATTGCATCTAAAATGTAAGTGACGTCTTGTGTGTGTGACTACGTTTGTTGCAGTGATAAGAGTTGCACCCTTGTTAAAGTTTAAGGCCTTGTCTTTCTGGATATCTTCATTTTTTAACAAAATATGCATACAACCCATATATTTTAAATTTATTATTTGCTTTAAATTAAATTAAGATTGTATTTTTGGTAATTGAACCTGAATGAATTAAAAATTGATGTGCTATATTTCAGATCATATATTTGTTTTTCTTAAAATTTAAACTAACCTTAACTTTATTCTCAGCTGAATTATAAATAATTTATTTCTGTATAAAATAAAAAAAAAACATTTGATTTTTCTTTTTTAATCAATGTAGAATGTGTAACTGAAAAATAAACAGATTAGGGCTCTGTTCGAGGACAAGAAATTAAAACCAATGTGACATGATGAATGTCTAAAAGATGGCAGAGAGAGAGAGAGAGAGAGAGAGAGAGAGAGAGAGAGATTTTGGTTGCTTGACAATTGTAGGTTACAGTTTGACAAGAGTTTATAGTTTAGCACAAGCACATTGTTGTGTTATATTGCAAGTGTACACAAATATATATTCCAGTTTGAATAACTTCCTGTATGAACAAAAGGACAGAGTACAGTATGTTTTTATGTCTCCATTGTTCAATCACGCCTCACACACACATACATTATTGTTCTAATGAGTAATATCCTGTCTTGTCCCTTAAAAAAAAAAAAAAAATATATATATATATGAATGTCTAAAAGATGGCAGAGAGAGAGAGAGAGAGAGAGAGAGAGAGAGATTTTGGTTGCTTGACAATTGTAGGTTACAGTTTGACAAGAGTTTATAGTTTAGCACAAGCACATTGTTGTGTTATATTGCAAGTGTACACAAATATATATTCCAGTTTGAATAACTTCCTGTATGAACAAAAGGACAGAGTACAGTATGTTTTTATGTCTCCATTGTTCAATCACGCCTCACACACACATACATTATTGTTCTAATGAGTAATATCCTGTCTTGTCCCTTAAAAAAAAAAAAAAAAAATATATATATATATATATATATATATATATATATATATACACACACATACTGTATATATATATATATATATATATATATATATACATATATATATTAGGGGTGGCACGGTTCACAAAACCCACGGTTCGGTTTGTATCACGGTTTTAGGGTCACGGTTTTCGGTTCTGTACGGTTCTTGTTATTTTTTCTTTTAATCTTTAACACTCCAGAAATTTACTTCAGCATGTGATATATCGCTTAATTATCCACACTTTAGGATACAGTATTAAAAAAATATATATTATATTCATGCAATCATGCACAAACTGAATTTGACTCTTTGACTTTAAGCACATTTTGGGACTATCTCAGAGGAAAGCTAGGTGAGATTTAGATACAGCAAGAGAGAAGAAATTGACATGCTTTTTGTTTATTTGGCAAAAAAAAGGAGAATGTGTATCACTATCATACAAGAACTTGTGCATTTTTATCACATAAATCTTATTTACACAAAGAAATTAACTTTCATGTATCAACTGCTAACTTTTGTAGCTCTTACCAAAATTCTATCTTTTAAAAGAAAAAGAGAGCAACTCTTAAAACACTGTCTTTTAAATTTCAATATACATGAAACCTCATTGCCTATAGATAATTAAGCTATAGCAATAGCAAAGGCCATAAACATAAAGTGAAATTTAAGTTCAACCTCAACACAAAAACAGTATCAACAATGCTTCTATTCCCAAAATGTGAGGGTACTTTTTTCCACTTAAAATTAAAGTGCAGGGTTTGGAAACGTATGACTGAAGCTCTTATCTATACATAAAGTGCCACTGTACTGTAGTTAAATTAAAATATCATAACATGAAATCCAAAATGTTCCCACACACCGGACTTATACCATAGACTTATACGACGCTGGCGCATCCTCCAACTCCCTCATCTCTCCCACTTGCCATTTCTCCGCGTGCCGTGACCTGCAGCGCTCCATACTCCACTGTTACTGGCTTGTTTATTAACTTGAACCGGCGCTGCACAGAGCGATCGGTAATGACATCAAATACCGCGAAAGTGATGAATGCATACGGAGCCGACTCGCGCTAGATTGATGTTATTCACCGATAGCTCTGTGCAGCGCCGGTCCAAGTCGAACAAGTTTATGTCGCGCGAAAAGAAAACACGTCACATACGGGCACGAGGTTACATTGCGCATGCGTCGAACCGTGAGACGCACACGCGCTCCGAACCGAGACAAGCGAACTGAACGGTTCGGGTGTTTTTTCATGTACTGTGCCACCCCTAATATATATAGCTGCGAGCAGCGATGAAAGGGCCAAAGCCGGCGGCACCGCCACCCCGGTGCCTTTAGGTAACTAAAGGAACCAGGGTGGCGGTGCCACCGGCTTGGGCCCGTCATCGCTGCTCGCAGCTATATTTTCTTTTCTTTTCTGTTTTGAAATTGTCTCCATTTGTTTTTTTTAATTTGGGCCCAGGATCACCCTGAAGTCTACACACCTACCATACATTCTTTTTTATTTTTTTGTTACTCCGAAGCTCTCGACATTTTTTTTTAAATATCACAATACAATGTTTATCAAAGCTATTTTTGTTTATTGTGGATTTTTATTTCTTGGTCTGACAGCTTGATAACTTGACAACTTAACCCTGACAGTCGTAATACCATATTTCAGTGATATAATGCTAACATATGTTCTTCAAAATCTGCCTTTCCCCCCAAAATGTACCAATAACCAACACAATAGTACAAGTGGTCAATACTTGTATATAGACAGTGCACAGGATCATACATACAAAGAGAAAACAGCATTAAGGTAACACACATGACACTAAAATAATGCAATAAACACTACACAACATAAAATGTAACACAAACCACTAATATAGGCTACAGTATAAATAACAAAATTAGAAGAAACAGAATTATATGTAATATGGAATTGTCACAGTCCGTCGTCTGCACCAGTCTGTCTTGTCATCAGCACTACACTCCCCAGGATCCTCTTGTCTCCTCTCCTGAACTCACTTCCTCATTAGCCACCTGTTCCTCGTTTTGTTAATCTGTTTCACCTGTTTTCACCCCATTTAGCTTAATTCCTCTGTGTATTTAGTTCAGTTCAGTTCCATTCAGTCTTGGTCGGTCGATGTTAATGTTACTCTGTGGATTTACTACCTGTTTGATGTTTTCCGGTGTTTGCTCCTGTTCCCTGTTTCTTTGCCTTATATTTTGGAAGTAAAAGTCATCTTTGTTTGTATTTGGACTCCTCCTGTTCCTTCTGCCTGCACCCACACCGTGACAGATCGACCGACCACAAACTAAGTAAAATGGACCTTCCAGCAGTGGCCCTCCTCTGTTTAGACCAGGAAAACCGCTCCCTGGAGTCCCATACCAGGGATTTTCTGGAGTTGGCGTGCCTCACCCACTATTCTGACCGCTCGCTGTGTGTATCCCGGGCATGCCTCCCAGGGAGCGGTCCCGACGAGAATTTCGCCGCCTGTGTGGAGTGGGTGCTGGTGTGCTGTGAGTCTCCATTCACGGTGGAGGAAGTCACCAGCACCACTCCAAAACTCGAACTCTCCTCATCGCTGGCTCCGTCCAGCCCCGCTAGACCGGAACCCTCCTCATCGCTGGTCCCGTCCAGCCCCGCCGAGCCTGCGCGCACCGTGAGCCCCGCCGAGCCTGCGCGCACCATCAGCCTCGCCGAGCCTGCGCTTTCATCAACGCTGGTCCTGTCCAGCCTCGTCGAGCCTGAACCCCCCTCACCGCTGGTTGCGTCCAACCCCACTCCAATGCCCGAACTCTCCTCATCGCTGGTTCCGTCCAGCCCTCCCGAGCCTGAACTCTCCTCATCGCTGGTTCTGTCCAGCCCTCCCGAGCCTGAACTCTCATCATCGCTGGTTCCGTCCAGCCCTCCCGAGCCTGAACTCTCCTCATCGCTGGTTCCGTCCAGCCCTCCCGAGCCTGAACTCTCCTCTCCGCTGATTCCATCCAGCCCCGTCCGACCAGCGCCAGAGACCGTCCAGCCCGCGCCAGAGACCGTCCAGCCCGCGCCAGAGACCCTTTTTAGTCCCTTCTGTCCAGCGAGAGACGGTCCACTCCCCGTCTGCCCCTAATCCGGGGACTCAGCCCAAATATTTTTTTTGGGGGGGGCCCAGTGTCCCAGCCACGGCCGCCCGAAGGGTCCTCACCGCCATGGTCGCCCGAAGGGTCCTCACAGCCTGCTCCGCCCTGGCCACGCCTTCAGCCTGCTACACCTCGCCCCCAGCCTGCTCCGTCCTGGCCACGCCTTCAGCCTGCTCCGTCCTGGCCACGCCTTCAGCCTGCTCCGTCCTGGCCACGCCTTCAGCCTGCTCCACCATGTCCTGCTCCGCCCTGGCCATACCCTCATCCTGCTCCGCCCTGGGGGCTTCCTCCTCCAGACCACGCCCTCCACAGCCTCCAGGGCACCCCACCCCCCCATTGATGTTATGGCGTGAGGTCATGCCTACCGGGAGGGGGGAGTGATGTCACAGTCCGTCGTCTGCACCAGTCTGTCTTGTCATCAGCACTACACTCCCCAGGATCCTCTTGTCTCCTCTCCTGATCTCACTCCCTCATTAAGTCAAGTCAAGTCACATTTATTTATATAGCGCTTTTCACAATACAGATTGTATCAAAGCAGCTTCACAGTGATAACATGAAAGTAGCACAACACAGATCAACAACATTGCTAAACACTAAATAACCCCAACTGAGCAAGCTCAAAGCAAGCCAAAAGCAAGGCGACAGTGGCAAGGAACCAAACTCCATCAGATTGGAGGGAGAAAAAACCTTGGGAGAACCCAGGCTCAGTCGGGGGCCAGTTCTCCTCTGGCTTACATTCATATTGTTTAAATATAAATATTAAATATAAATATTGTAAAGACACAAGGCGGGTCTGATCAGGGGGGGGAATTTGCATATCATAATTAATAATTGATAATTAATAATTATTCATACAGATTTGGATCAGACCGGTCTTACATGTTAATTTATTAATTTTACCCATATGCATACATGTGCATCCCCGCAATCAACCACAAATTAATTGTTATTGATTGCAAGGACCACGTTTTACAAGACAGGTAAAATCAATTAGCTCAATTAAGTTATATAGCTTGTGAAAACAAATTCTGTGGCCACTAGAATCTGCCTTCCCTGCTATATAACCAAATACCCTCTTAGGTATTTATAGTTCTGTAAAGCGTGTAGCTTTAAATTGACATTTCATTGACCCGTATTATGAGCAAGACAATCAGTCAAGGTAAGCATATTTTGTATTTAATAAAGTTACTACTTAAGCATTCACTACGTTACAATGATACATGTATTTACAAACATTAAAACACAAACTAAGACGACGCAGAGCGTTTAGACAATGGATACGCGCAAGTTAAGTGAGTTTGAGAGAGAGAGTGAGAGAGAGAGTGAGTTGTGAGAGAGAGAGTTACGTTCATCAAAACAGTCAGTTAACCTTTCTGGACACCACAAAAACATTTTCTTAATGCTTCTTAGAAGCTCTAAAAGAAGGTATACTTGCAAGGCACATGTGGTCTGTGTGAGTCGTGGGCTCGTTGCTCGACCCGTTCGGGCCACGTGTCGGCTAGAGGTGCGGCATGTTTGCGCGGCCCGTCCCGGCTCGTTCATGGCTGCTTTGTTCCGTGGGGAGTCACGTGGCGTTCGTCGGCATTTAGCGCCAGTGTTTGAAAGGCTGAGAGTCTTTGAGGTGACGTTACCCGCGGAGATAGTTCGGCAAAGTCCACTTCCTTTCCTGGAAGACGAACTTGGTAGTCCACTTGAGGAAAAGATGAAACTTTTAGACGAACAAAAGGAAAGACCCATGGTTGGATCAGAGTCCCGTGAGGTTTACATGTTGAGCGCTGGAAAGTTCAGAAGAGAGCGAGGGCGGACCTGCGTTCTCACATTTATCACCTTGGAGAAATCCATCCCCTTCCTGTTGGCTTGAGCCAATCGGAGAGTGGATGTTGCACGCGGGAAGCTTTCTTTTGTTCCTCAGCGCGCGCTTCTCGTGGAAGGGGGTGTGTTCGATGGGGTTTTGCAATAGCAATTTGATCTTCATTGGCAGTAAAACGAATTAAAAATACACTTTACTTTACATCTCTATGCATATTCGAGTGTTTCATTCAATAAGCATTCTAGAGATATCAAGGAACATTATGTTATATCAAAGGAATATACACTTATGTTTCAAATGCATGACGAAGGTATTTTTAATTCCTATTTAAACTGTGACCAAACAAAGTTATTTCACTGTGACATGGGGAAGACACATATACATAAAAACCATTGAAAACATTTTTTTGAATGTTTTTAAACACCAAAAGTCCTTCTCTTTGTTCAAAAACATTCCACACATTCCGATGTGTGGGGGAAGTGAAAGGTTTGTGTGTGCGTGTATGAGTTGTAAGAAATTCGCCTGGCCAAAATCCTTACAACTCCCCCTTTTCGTTAGGTGAAGTCCTTGTGTGACTTCATCGAACGACACCATCGCAATGGACGGATGGCAGGTGAATCATGAGGGTCAGGTGGCAGGCGGCGGCTAGGCTGAGGTAGGGGCTCAGCTTGCTGAGGTTTGACGCAGTCTCCAGCGTGGTACCCTCTTCCTGAGGGTCCCGTGGTGGCTGTGGAGGTTTGCATTTCCTTGCCTCTTGTGCAGCGTGAATGTCAAGTGTCAGGGTGTGGTTGATTACCGTAGAGGTACCCAGTGCAGAATCAGCTGCAGTCCAGGATTGGACTACCGGTGAGGCAGTTGTGCAGTGCAACAGGTGTGCAGTTGAGACACAGCGGTCACTGGGAACAAGTCCAGTTTGGCTGGACCCCTCCTATCATCGTTCATAATTCCAGTTCTGGAATCAGGGTGAAATCGTGGGTTTCGTCCTGGCTGGGACTTGACTCAGGCTCGGTTGCAGCAGGGTAGCTCGGGTCTTGGAGCAAAGGCTGCTTGGTGAATTTTAGCAAAGTCATTCTGGCAGACAGTGAACAGTTGTCTCGCTGGAGCTCACTTGTCTGGTTCAGTAGAATGCTGTGTGCGTTGCGGATTTATCACAGTTCCTTTCAATTTCTTGATGGTCTGTGAGGAGGCACTCTGTGTTGTGAGTTACCTTTTGGCTGTGGAATTTCAGTTCGTTTGGTTGCTGGACAGGCCGGTGTTTGACTGCGTACTGACAGCAGCGGCGTGGGAGTCCATTTAGCTCTGCTTGCGTGGCAGTCGACCATATGCTGTCTGATGTCGGACCCGGCGGTGAGGCGGTCGACAGTAGCTGTCCTCTGGTTGGCTGGAGGCACAGGAAGACGACCACAGCAGCATCCTGTAACAGAGACAGGGGAGAGAGAGAGAAAGGGAGGAAAGAATTCAGCGGCTGTCGGCTGGGACAGTCTGATGCCTTTGAGGATGCCGAGATGTCCTGGTGCTGCGGTGTGCAGCCCACATGGTGCGTGACTGGGCATACACTGGCATATCCCCCTTTCTGCACCGTGGCAGCACAAGCCGTGGCGAAGTGATGTCACGAGGTGCATGAAACTGAGTTGTAGGGCCGTTGAGCAGCATGTTCTTGGTGTGCTGCCTGATGTGTCCGACGGCAGGCTTGGGAGGTTGGAGGGGTAAAGAGGTGGTAGTTTCAGAGTTCATTTGGTTAGTCAAAGTCTTTAGTGAGCTGAAAGGTGCAGAGTAGCAAGTTCACCTCTCCATTTGGTGCTGAGGCTGTGCCTTCATGGCTGGCTGCGGGAGTTCTTGTGACCTCTGTGACCTGCCAGTTAGGTTCTCTTGACCTGTATGACTGGAGGGGGAGGGGTTCTTGAACTTGAGCTCAGGCATTCAGTTGATTAAAGTCTATTAAAGGCTCAAAGCGATCTAACAGATCTTGGGCAATCAGAAGTGGGTACGTGATCGTTCTTGATCGGTACCCTGGGTGAATCAGGCTCATAGGACCAAATGGATGAATGGGAGCTACCTGTTTTGAGCCAGAAGTTGTTTTGGCTGTAGGGTTTTCATTCAGCTCACATGTTTGGGCTTTGAGAGTGCGTTCTTGACTCTTAGCTTTAGCAGTGAGTCTTTCGAAGAGTTGGGCTGACATTAGCGTGATGTTTGAGCTAGTGTCTGACAGGCCTTCAAGGCTCAAATGATTGTCTCTGGTGGTGGTTATGTAGAGTCTTTTGGGCCACCCCCTTTTGTTTAGGGTTCCCAGAAGTTTAGGCATCTGGGCTGGTGTTGTGATCGATGAGCGGTTAGGGCCGGTGTTTTGTGGGACACCGGACTGTCATGCTCAGGTTGTGCAGCTGTCAGTTGTAGCGGCTGCTTGGTGTTGTCGCTTTGTGATGCGACAGTGAGCTCTGTGGTCTGATGCTGACGAGCAGTGTTCTGGGTGTCTGGCTTGGGTCTTGCGCTGAGACATAGGATGTCTGACTTGTCTCCTTGTGATGTCTCGTGCAGAAACACTTTCAGCACCTTCAGGATTTCTGCCGTCTGTGACGTGGCTGCACTGTTGTTATCTGATGTGTGCTCAGACTTGTGCTTACCAGTGGCGTGTTGAGAGGGTACCGCTCTGGGCTGGTTGGGCTTGAGTCTCTTGGTGCTGGGCGGTCCATTCTGGGTCGCCGGCTGGCTTCCAGAAATGTTTCAGAGCTCTTGCTCTGGGGCGTTAGATGAGCACCATGACGGTTGTGTTGCCCTCTGCTGGCCTGGAACGGTTTAACTCTCAGTGAAGGTGTTTGTGATGTGTGGGGTGCCTTCTAGAGGCAGCTCTGAGTCGTGCTCAGAGACAGGTTAGTTTGAGGGTTTTTACACAGTCTTTTCGGACAAAGTCTTTGCTTAATGTGAGCTTTGCGGGCCCAGTCTCGTAGCTGAGGTAGACAGGCTACAAGCACAGGCCAGGGTGCTTATCGACTAACTCACTGTGGGATGCAGGTTTTAAGGGAACAAAGTTCTGAAACTGGTATCTTTTTCATACCTGATGGTTTGCTTCTCGAAGTAGGCTTGCCGAAGTCGGTGGAGTTTCAAGTCGGTCTTACTTGATGTCCACGGTGGTGATAACCCTTGGTCTGATTCTGGATCAGGGAGTTAAGCGATCAAAGCTTATTGCAACAGCTGGTAGTCCATTTTGACAGTCTCTGTTTGACGATCTAGGAAGCTGTGCACCTCGCGACTGGACGTAATCCATATCAAGCAGAATCTGTTTCATGCAGTCATGTTGGTTAGACAGTTTGCAAGTGAAAGTCTTGTCTGCATGTCGTGGGTAGATGCAGGGTCCTGAGTGAATCTTGGGCCCTTTCTGGTTAGCTTTGTTGCATCCTTTTTGGAGCCATGCCGTGGTTTGGGGCAGTGGTTCCTTGGCAGGTTGAGGTCGGTTTAAGCAGGGGCTCTGTGGCATTCTGGCACACTTGTTGTGAGTGACTAATGCATGGCCCTAAAAGTTCAGAACTACTGCTTAATAAGTTAGTTAAGTGTTTAGCATAAAGCTAAGTGTCTCTTGTGTCCTTATCTTAGCTGTGCATGTTAGGGCTAAGTCTTGTGTGGTTCCGAGCGTATTTCCTGGAAAGGACATATCCGAGATGAAATAAATAACATAAGGTGGTCCTTATGACTAAATTATTTCTCTGGACTTAGCTGGTGGTCCACTATGGCTCGACGAAGTGAACAATAATAGGAAAAGGACCGCTTTCTTATTTAAATTCTGCTTATTATCGACCCTCAGGACTCTAGTAGTGCCCTAGTAAATTGTTGAAATTACTTGCGTTGCAGGGTCACAAAC
Source organism: Pimephales promelas (assembly GCF_016745375.1). The sequence continues at coordinate 9,555,709 of NW_024121155.1, forward strand.
GAGTGCATTGGTTGAAACTAAGCCAAAATAACAAATAAGGGGGTCTCTGTTTCCTTTCTGTGCCCTATTGGGAATAGAACCACACTTGGACAAGAGAGGAAATGAAATTAAATCATATAGATGACCTAAGGGAATAGCTGCTTGCTATTATCATCAAGGTCGAAGGAATGAAATAATCAAAGAGAAAAAATTAAAATTAAAATTAAAGCAAAAGGAAATAAAATGATCAAAACACGGGAATGATCTGAGGTCGAGAGTGTTCAGTGGCATTAGTGACTAAACTTTGGATTTGCTTTGATCAACACTATAGTGGGTTGTAGCGGTTAGGTGTTCAAAACCACATTGTGTGTGTGCCTCCAAAGCTTTAGTCAACATGCCGATGAAAATTCCTACGGTTACACGAGTTATTCTGTAGTTGGTTACGCAGTTTTCATGTAGTTAAACTTAAGTTTAATTAACAAGGCATCTGCGAAGTTCGTCCTTAACGGTTAGCAAGGAGTATTCCTAACCCAGTGAAGGTAAACTTTAGCTAATAAGAATGGTAAACATGGAAAGTGAGTAATTTAAAACCTTAACTGGTGTTGAGAAAGTATTCTAGAATACTTTGCACTGTGGAACACGAGCGGTGGGTAAGGGTTCACGTAAATGATGCTAACTGTTAACTGTGGAGGTTATTCAGCTTAGCCTATGTTGGATGGGAGCTAGGTTAGGTTAGCTTAGCCTAAGTTAGCTTGATGCTAAGCTAGGTTAGCTTAGCCTAAGTTAGCTTAGTGCTGGGTTAGTTTAGCTTAGCCTAAGTTAGCTTGATGCTAGGCTAGCCACCCAAGCTGGTTTGTTTACAAAAGTGACATTACAAGGTAACACTTCCTGTGACAAGTTGTTGTCATGGGAACCAGAGCGTGTCGCTAGGCTAGGTTAGCTTAGCCACCCAGGCTGGTTTGTTTACAAAAGTGACATTACAAGGTAACACTTCCTGTGACAAGTTGTTTTCATGGGAACCAGAGCGTGTCAGAGCAATTCAACAGTACCTGAAGAATGTCTGTATATTTTACATGAATCATGCACGTTTTAACGGGTTAAAAGGAGGCGCCTATACTTTATGATTTTCAAGAACTTTGGTTGCATTCAGTAAAACGCAAATGTGTTTTGGCATTTGCTGATTTTCTCATGGAACTCTGTTCTTTACTTTACACGTCTTCTATTTGTTTACAGAGTAAGGAAATAGATTTGCTGCAAGTCAAAGCTTGTCTTGTTCTATTTGTTTACAGAGTAAGGAAATAGGTTTGCTGCTAAGTCAAAGCTCGTCTAAGCATATATAGGTACGTCTCTCTCATGCATGAGTGTTAGCTCTTCCGCGAGTAACTTGTTTTGATCGTTTAGTGACTTTCTGCTTGTTGATGCAGCTAAAATTTAGGTGAATTACATCAATCTAACAATAAAATCAAGGCCTTTACTCTGTAGAAAGGGGAGCGTCTCCCAGGTCTACCTACATATAACTCTGTCCTGGGCTTCCTTCGTCAGGAACAGGTTTAGTCATACCGCGATTTGGATTTCCTTTTAACCAAAGCAGAATAGATATCGGTACAGATTACAAGCTGCTGAGGTGATACCTTTGTTACACAGACTTACGCTTTAATGCTGAAGTTCTTGATATCAGTTGGGACTCTAAGGCTGTTTTTTTTTCAAAGTAGAGATGTCAATTCCAGCTATTTGTTTTATCTGCATTTAGATAAGCCAGCGATCAAGATGCGTGTTGCACGTTGCGTTTTAGTTGGGTCGCGATGATCGAGTGCACGCCTGTAGGTTAACAATAGTTAAAACTCGGGTGATTTTACTACACTCTGTCGTCAGGGTAACGTACTGTATGCCCTGTTCGGAGTTGGTGTTTTCTGTAATTCTGTGGCAAGTAGTAAGTGGATGGGTTTTAATACCTTTTCTAGTTTGCCTGGGGTGAAATGAGGTCATTCTGGCCGGAGTCAGCATCGTGGTTGGTCCTTCTGTCGCCCCACACATGACAGCAGTGTCCCGGGCCTTTCGGTGCATCTATACAGAGGTGCGCCCTCTCAAGCAACTTGACCTTGAACACAACCGGCGGTGCCAGATTGGTGATATCGTGTTGCGGGCCGCACCAACAGAAGATACAGGAAAGTCCGAGACTCGCGCTCAGTCAGTGATGGTGACGCAGATCAGACGAACCAGCTCGCTGGACCCCAGGCAGAGATGACTGTCAAATCATCACAGCACGAGAGAGATTTCTACTTGCAAACACAAAACAGGATGAAGAACAAGTGTACTTCAATGTGAATTAAAGCTCCTTTATCTAAATCAAATTGAGTGTCTTTTTTGTAGAAAAATCAAAGGCAACAGCTTTACTAAAATTATGGTATAAACAAAAAGGAAATTATGACAATGTTACTTATCAGAATAACCTAGCCTCCATTCAGGAAAGGGATAGAGTGCCGCAATGAAGAACACAGGAGGAAGCTGTAGTGGCGGGTTTTGGCCACTAAGGGTTTTGGGCCACTTCCTGCTAGTGTTTCACCGGGCTGACAGAGAGCTTGATTTAAATTGCATTCAAACTGATTTAAACACAATTCAAATTGAGCAAATGCATAGGGGTTAAGTAACCATTAGATTAGTAAGGATACAGTTGTACCGAGACCAGATCAAAATTATTAAAAATAATTTGAGGAGGAAATATAGAAATAAAGCCATAAACAATTCCCAATGGGAAATGAGAGAATTAATTCAAATTAACTTCGAAATTTGTCTGTTTCAAACCAAATTTGAATAAGTGTAGGAAATTAAAGGTTGGTGTCATATTTGATGATAATCACGATTACGGTGAGGGATCAGTGATAACCAGAATACAACCAACAGAGAGAGCCATGCAGAACAGAGTGATGTTAGCTGACGACTTAGCAAAGGGACGGCCACAAGGGGGCGCTTTCCTCTAAGTGGTCATCAGAAGCTGCTAAGACTTAATTCTGAATTTTAAATTCAAACGTGGTTTGAACCAAATTCAAAACAAGTGCACACAGTCAAGGTAAAGAAAATCATGTTATTACAACGAGGCTGTAAATTGCACATCCATTGAAAGTTAGAGAAACTAGTTCAAAATTTCAGTAAGAAAATAGGAATTTTCTAACAGAGAATTTTGAGGAAAAGATGACCTAGCTGTTAGTGTCCACACGATGGCGCCACTGCGCTCACACGGGGTAAAGTCAGGACACCGGTGGAAATTTGATACTGCAAAGCACTCAAGGGTGCACCCTAGTGTCTGGCAGTAGTATTACAACCACCTGCTGCCCCTGTGATTTTCTCAGAGGGAGTGGAGCGTTACCACCCTCCCTGCTGTATAATCACAAATATTACGGAATTTTAAATCTCGACAGATTTCTTTCCGGTACTATATTTTACAAGCACGTTGGCAGGATTTTTTTCTTTTCGCTGCGTTGTGCAAAAGAAAACAGGAATTACTCGTCTGTTTCAAAACTCCAAATAACATTTATCACAACTAGTATTAATGATTGGAATGTTTTCAGTTTTGGATTTTTTGGTGCTATATTTGTTTAAAACACGTTCGCAGGTTTTCTTCGCTGCATTGTGCAAAGGAAAACAGGAATTACTCGTCTGTTTCCTGCTCCAACAGGCATATATCAAATAGCACTTATGATAATATGCTTGGCGGTTTTATACATTGAGTAGCTAAGTCAATGTTTTTTTCAACCAGGAGCTTATCGTTACTCTAACGATTATAAAAAGGCCTTTTAAGAACAGTAAAAGAGCATCGTTTTACCGTATCTTGTCTTCGACACTATTCGGAGAATTTCGTCCGGACAGTGGAGTTAAAATTATTAAAAGTGTCGTTTATGCACAGAGGTTTCTCTTCCATCTGTGCCAGAACAAATTTAATACTATGGAAACTGCAGTTTATTTTTAACAATTAACAGTGACTAAAATGTTTGAACATTTAGCAGCTTGTTAAATGTGCTTGACTGAGGCGGCTTTCGTGCCCAGATCAGTCATATCGTGAGTTCGCAAAGCGTTCACTCCGATGCGCGTGTAATATTAAATATTACATAAACAATATTAAATAACAATATACACATTAGCTTGAAATTGATTGCTCATAAACAAGTTTGAAATGCCCGCATTCTCCACCAGTCTGTAAAGACACAAGGCGGGTCTGATCAGGGGGGGGAATTTGCATATCATAATTAATAATTGATAATTAATAATTATTCATACAGATTTGGATCAGACCGGTCTTACATGTTAATTTATTAATTTTACCCATATGCATACATGTGCATCCCCGCAATCAACCACAAATTAATTGTTATTGATTGCAAGGACCACGTTTTACAAGACAGGTAAAATCAATTAGCTCAATTAAGTTATATAGCTTGTGAAAACAAATTCTGTGGCCACTAGAATCTGCCTTCCCTGCTATATAACCAAATACCCTCTTAGGTATTTATAGTTCTGTAAAGCGTGTAGCTTTAAATTGACATTTCATTGACCCGTATTATGAGCAAGACAATCAGTCAAGGTAAGCATATTTTGTATTTAATAAAGTTACTACTTAAGCATTCACTACGTTACAATGATACATGTATTTACAAACATTAAAACACAAACTAAGACGACGCAGAGCGTTTAGACAATGGATACGCGCAAGTTAAGTGAGTTTGAGAGAGAGAGTGAGAGAGAGAGTGAGTTGTGAGAGAGAGAGTTACGTTCATCAAAACAGTCAGTTAACCTTTCTGGACACCACAAAAACATTTTCTTAATGCTTCTTAGAAGCTCTAAAAGAAGGTATACTTGCAAGGCACATGTGGTCTGTGTGAGTCGTGGGCTCGTTGCTCGACCCGTTCGGGCCACGTGTCGGCTAGAGGTGCGCCGGTCCGGCGCTCGTGCGTCACGTGAAGCGCGGCCGCGGCATGTTTGCGCGGCCCGTCCCGGCTCGTTCATGGCTGCTTTGTTCCGTGGGGAGTCACGTGGCGTTCGTCGGCATTTAGCGCCAGTGTTTGAAAGGCTGAGAGTCTTTGAGGTGACGTTACCCGCGGAGATAGTTCGGCAAAGTCCACTTCCTTTCCTGGAAGACGAACTTGGTAGTCCACTTGAGGAAAAGATGAAACTTTTAGACGAACAAAAGGAAAGACCCATGGTTGGATCAGAGTCCCGTGAGGTTTACATGTTGAGCGCTGGAAAGTTCAGAAGAGAGCGAGGGCGGACCTGCGTTCTCACATTTATCACCTTGGAGAAATCCATCCCCTTCCTGTTGGCTTGAGCCAATCGGAGAGTGGATGTTGCACGCGGGAAGCTTTCTTTTGTTCCTCAGCGCGCGCTTCTCGTGGAAGGGGGTGTGTTCGATGGGGGTTTTGCAATAGCAATTTGATCTTCATTGGCAGTAAAACGAATTAAAAATACACTTTACTTTACATCTCTATGCATATTCGAGTGTTTCATTCAATAAGCATTCTAGAGATATCAAGGAACATTATGTTATATCAAAGGAATATACACTTATGTTTCAAATGCATGACGAAGGTATTTTTAATTCCTATTTAAACTGTGACCAAACAAAGTTATTTCACTGTGACATGGGGAAGACACATATACATAAAAACCATTGAAAACATTTTTTTGAATGTTTTTAAACACCAAAAGTCCTTCTCTTTGTTCAAAAACATTCCACACATTCCGATGTGTGGGGGAAGTGAAAGGTTTGTGTGTGCGTGTATGAGTTGTAAGAAATTCGCCTGGCCAAAATCCTTACAATATTGTTTATGAATCAAACGGCGCCATAACATATCGCAGGCGTTGAGTCGTCTCATCACAGGCGTTGGGGCATCCGAAATCCCCGTGAGAGGCTGGACACAAAACTGGACCTGACGAACGCCATTTTTCTCGGGACAAGCGTCCCGAGATAACAGCAGAAAGGCAGATGGGAAATAATTAGCATAGCTGATGTTCATAATGATTTCCATTATAACTCACAAACTCTCCGTAACCCGAACTCTCCGCAACCCAACCATACGCGCCGACCATACGCGCCGACCCGTTTGTCTAAAAGGCTGTCGAGCCCCACTGGTGCGTTAAGCAGTTTCAGTGGCAAACGGTTCCGTATGGCATAACAGAGGACTAGAAGGTAAGCATTATGTGAATGCTTGACTAAAGAGAAGCGTCTTTAATCTAGTTTTAAACTGTGTCAGCGAGTCAGAGGCTCGGACCGTATCGGGAAGGCCATTCCAGAGTTTTGGAGCTAAATGCGAGAACGCCCTCCCTCCTTTACTGGACTTCGATATCCTAGGAATGACCAGAAGCCTTGAATTTAGTGATCTTAAGGAACGCGGTGGATTGTAGGGCGAAAGAAGGTCCGTTAAGTACATAGGTGCTAAACCATTTAGGGCTTTATAGGTCAGTAGTAGTATTTTGTAGTTGATGCGGAACTTAATAGGTAACCAGTGTAGAGATGATAAAATCGGTGTTATATGATCATATTTTCTTGACCTAGTAAGAACTCTAGCAGCTGCATTTTGTACTAACTGTAGCTTGTTTATTGAGGATGCAGGACAACCGGCTAATAAAGCATTACAGTAATCTAGTCTCGAGGTCATGAATGCGTGAACTAATTTTTCTGCATCAGAAATAGATAGCATGTTACGTAGCTTAGCAATGTTTCTAAGGTGGAAAAAGGCTGTTCCTTAGCCACCTGTTCCTCGTTTTGTTCATCTGTTTCACCTGTTTTCACCCCATTTAGCTTAATTCCTCTGTGTATTTAGTTCAGTTCAGTTCCATTCAGTCTTGGTCGGTCGATGTTAATGTTACTCTGTGGATTTACTACCTGTTGTTTCCCGGTGTTTGCTCCTGTTCCCAGTTTCTTTGCCTTATATTTTGGAAGTAAAAGTCATCAAAAAGCATGTTTGTATTTGGACTCCTCCTGTTCCTTCTGCCTAGTTATTTTATTGTTTGTTTTACTTTAAATCATATAGCATTTCATAGTTTTACTTGCAAAAAATCCTCAATTTTACAGTCTTTTACAGGTCTTTTCCATACAATGACAGTTCATTATAAATGATGAGCTCCAAAAGTAATCTATACAAATTGTTCTATATATAATTTATTGTTTCTATTTATATTTGATGTATGGTTCTCAATTCTCTATATTCATTTTGTTGTTTGAGAAAACAGACCCAAATTTAAGTCATTATTCATTGATAACCTCAACATTGATTCATCTCGACAATTCATACCAGCTCAATCCAAGAATGGCATTGGTTTTTGTAGTAACTGATTTTGACACATTCATGACTATGAACTGTTCTATAGAAAAAGATAATTTCCTTAAGATCCATCAAATATTTATTTTTGTTTTGAAATTACACAAAAGTGAGTAAATGACAAAAATAAACAGAAATAAATTTCCTCTTACTTTCAATGTGAATTCTGAGGAAAAAATGTTTTCCTTGTTTGAATGCATTGAGGGGGAGAAATGCTGTCTAGGACATCAGCCCGTTAGATTTTGATTACTGGAGATAATTCTGATCCAAACTAATAAAATAAGCTGAATAAAGAAAGTGTTCTGAGACCAGCTGCAGCTGATAAGACGATCAAACCCTCATCATCTCCAGTCTCATAAAAATCATCTTTGATTCCAAAGTCATCAATAAAACATAGAAAAAATAAGATCACAGCTGACAAAAAGTTATCTTGCGTTTCCTTCTCGTTCTCATTTCTCACATCAAAAAGTAATCTCTGAAATTAAACGCCTTATCTCCGGCACAAAAAGGAGACATTCTCGTAAGAAGATAAAGATGTAAACGGGCTGACAACACAAGTGATGGTATCTGTCTAAGTTTGGAAGTGGGAAAAATGTACTAATTAAACACATTTTTATATTTCCATTCAAGTTGTCATGCTTTAGCTGGAACCCATTAAAAAAACGCAAGAAATTTCTAATTTCTGTCAAACTCATCACCGAAAGAGAGAGACTTTCTGGGTCAAGTGAGATTTTCATGGCGCTCATGTGGTCTTCAACCGTGTCCAGGAAACATGTGTTGGATGGTAGAAAACTGACATCATACTCATATTTCAAGATTTAAGGCAGCCATTAAGCTGGCGCACAAACCCACACAGCATAATAGATCAACTTTATGAGCTCTTTCTTTTACCATTGTTTGATTTTCCTGTCTGCAAAGAAATTGACAAAGTTTGCATCCATTTAAATGCTTAACAGGCCAGTAAAGGATCTCAGTAAGTTTGTTAATGCATGACGATTACATTTGAAACGTGTTAATAGCAGTTTTAACGCAGTGATGTCGTTGATTTGCTCTCTTTTCGGCCACATTTCCAACATCTCGAATAAAACCACACAGAGGAATTGTTGATAGTTTGCCAAATAATTCACATAGGCTACTCCCCATCTTGCCGTTTTAAAATGTATCGCTCTTTAAAAAATAAATAAAAGTTTAATGGGGTTCTATATGGAACCCTATGGTTCTTGATTAAATTTTAAAAGTTATTTATGGCAAAATGGTTCTATATAAATTTATATAAAAGTTATTTATGCCAAAATGGTTATATATACATTTATATAATACTTTCATGATTTTCTAGTGATAAAGTTTATTTACGAGCTGCTTAATTAATACAATTTAATTAAAATAAAAAAATTAATTAAACTAATTAATTACTTAAAACCATAAAATGATCCCATGATGTAACTCCTAAAAGTTTCAATGTAAAAAGCACCTGAAGGAACCATTTAATCTTCTATATATAAAATTGAACATTAACATATGGAACACAAATTGAGATGCTAAGAATAGACCTTATTCGATCTGCGTCATCAGTGTTTGTGGCGGCCATTTTGTTGACATAGAAACCACGGAAACTGTCAGTCTGTCAATGGACAAGCGAGGTAGCCAGGGGCGGCTCGCCCATAGAGGGCGCTGGGGCGCCGCCCTCCCTCCGACCTGTCTGTCTGTTTTTTTAATATATATTATAATTTATCATTTTGAAAAATAATCTGTGTTAATTATATGCTAATAATGGTTTTACTTTGAAAAGTGTTTTGAACTCACCAGAATGATATTTGCATTCACTTTCGTTACTTTTATCATGTTGGTGTAGTAGTATAGCCAATAGGCTGTCTTCTCAGGGCGCCAGTTCGCTCAGCCCCACAGTGCTGGAATTTAAGCCAATGGTTCCCCGGTTGCTATGCAAAAAAGTTTATATTTCGCCAATCAGCGTCGTCAAATTTTATGGTTTGGGGGCGCTGAAAATATCGCCCACAGTATCAGATTACGGGAGTGCACCGTGCACGCGCACCACGGGACATTTTTTTACCTCAGATGAGAGCAGAATGGCAGCACCAGTGACGTCGAGTGGAAATAATGTAAAGTTAGTCGTGGGAATTGACCTGTCTGTCTCTGTCACTCACACACACATAAACACTGTTTCACACACGTTTGATATTAAAATAGTTATAGGAATATTAATACCTGTGTGTTTGCTTTGTTTTTTGATGTTTTTAAGTTCTGAGCTAGATTACTGTGTTTCATACTAGTTAAAATCAACTTTCTTCTCATACTTGGGTGTTACCCTTAAGAATGTTGTCCCATCCTCTCTTTCAGAGCCTTTTCTCTCTCTCTTTCTCTAGTATCAACACATTGTTATCCATTATCCAATTGTCAATTTGTCAAAAATATGTAGTCTACAGCTGGGGGTTGATTAAACTAGATTGTTGTATTACCTATTATTTTTTGTATTACCTATATTATAATTTATCAATATTAAGCGTTTGCACTTTTTCTGTCAGCACACAGAGCATAATAAACATGCAACTTGTTCATTATCATTAACTGTCAAACTGTTATTATTATTATTGTATTATTTGACCATTGTTATTGACTGGTTTAAGTTATTTTATTGATATAGGTAAGGGCATGGCCTAAGGCCTAAAATGCACCAGAATGCAGGAAATCACATCTACTAAATTCAAAATTTTCAGGGGGGGGGACCCCCAGACCCCCCTGTTATTCAGCCCCCCCTCCAATATTTTTCACCAGCCGCCACTGGAGGTAGCGTCGGGATTATCCATATTATATAATACACGGTTGTGTTGTGTAATACACGGCTGTTCTAACAACAGCAATAAGAACATCAGAGTTAGTTTTTATGCGATAAGATACCGACTGTCAGAAAATGTGAAGGGAAGGAGACAGGGTTGAGACAGTGCAGGAGAGGCTAGCTAGGATAAATAGGCTAAACTTTCAGCCAACTCCCCACAGAAAGTCTGTTCCTATCATTTTACCACAGGTTTCACACATAATCCGTGTGCAATGCGTGTGCGGTGTGTATACTGTACAGAAGCAAGACGCAAGTGCTTTAAATATGCTGCGTTTGCAGTACATAACTGATCCACGGCTGTACCACGAACACCCCGGTACTCACTATTTTTATTTTAACACATACTAATTATTTTAACAACGTAAGCCAATTATTCCATGCATTACTTCTATATATTAAGTTGCTCAAGCAAGTGGTCAAATATGTAACCATGTACTTATATTAAAATCACAAACATTTTAAATGAAAACTTAAAATTGACAAAAACAACCGACTCTCATACCTTTTCTTTTGCACTTACATTTTAATACAACAATCTTGCATGTCACAAAGCACTTGTTTTTCCACCTCCACGAATGAGACGAGTGTCGTTCATGTTGCCTTGTTGAGGTAAATTGTAGTTCCCTTTCGTAGTCACTCCGAGTTACGTCGGAATGACGGAGAATGGGGGTTTCGCATAGAAAGCCAATCCTCTTCGAGTATTTAAAAACGAGCCAATGGCATGAAAATGCCTTAGGGCTGCGGAATTTGCATAGCGTACCTCCGCCCCACCTCGTGGGTATAAAAGGAGGAAGTGAATGCAACCGCAGTATGTTTTCGCTTCGGAGCCAAGAGAACTTCTTCACTCCACAAGCCACACTATCTGAGTTTACTACGGTGAGTCACCTCTTTGAGACGAGCAAACTCTCTGGTGTTGGTGTGACGGCAGTACCCAGCGAGTTTCAATTTGCCTGCGATCTGAGCAGTGGTCTGCCAGTGTGTGTGTCTCTCCCTGGTCGTTTCAACATCTGCGGAGTTTCTCCTCTCACTGAGAGAGTGTGCACGCGGCACGTCTTTTTAAAGACGCGTCTTTTTGAAGACAATCTGCCCGTGTATTCCTGAGTGCGGCATTCTGATAGAATCAGCTGATGGGCGCGAGCACTGTTTGACGTGTTTGGGCTTTGATCAGGCTCAGACAGCGCTCGTGGGTGTGTCGCGTTCTCTCAGTGGGTACGTGATCATCGCAATGTATAACGGTTGAGACTCAATGAGCTCAGTAGAGTGAGAGACCCCTCATCCACAACCCGAACCATTTTCTCAACGTGAGATAATGCTTTGGCTGGTGGCCAGGGTGACCAAAAAGACGTGACCGAAAAGTTTGGAACTAAACCGACAAAATTCCTCGGTCCACACCCCGTCTTGCACGTTGCAACCCACGTGGTCCAGAGTGAGTGGGCGGGGCCGTCCGCGGGCCCGCGTTCTCATTCGGTCCCCCAGCTGATGAAATCATGTTTATCGCCGCATCACAAGGTCAGCTGGAGTCCTCTGAAGATGGCTGGTCTGTGCTGCTGTCCTCTGATGTGCTAGCATGGCGAGTTTGATTCAGGGCTCACAGCTGTGTTTCCCAGGCTGCCACGAGTATCGGATTTGTGCGGAAAATTCTGCCATATCCCGAGCACTTAAGGCTGATGATTGGTTTTTAGGGTGGCGAACCCAGATCCTTTCTTCCCGGATGTGCATGAAGAGGCCATGAGATCGTGGTAGTCTCCTTTGACTTATCACGATCACTCAGCGGCCTCTTCCACCTTCTCGCAGTCTAGGGTGCACTGGGGTTCCCCCCTGTGGAGTGTGCTGTGGCAACACTTATGTGTCCCCACAGTGCCTCCACTTGGTGTGGCAGTCCTAGGCACCCCTCCAATGCCCGTAGGTTCTTGTCTACTCCGGTGGCGGGGACATATAGAGCTGCGAGGCAGGCTGCCACCTCACTGTATGTTATTGTCATTCTCAGGGGTGTTCAATGACATGCACAAGGGTAGGGCTGATTCAGGGCTCATCCTTGAGCTGCCTGCCGTCACCGATTTTGATCTACGAGCGACGAAGGTGCCCGCATGCCCTCTGAGTCAGGTGATGTCCACACGTGTGGTCAGACATTTTTGGCTTAACTTGGTCGATGTAGGCCCACTTCTTCCCCCGGTGGAGGGCTGGGGGAGAACCTTTTCTCAAGAGCTGCATTCCATCTCCGAGCACACAGAGCAAGGTGAAAGTGCGCAATGGCCCCGTGCCTCGGCACTCTCATTCTGCTCTGTCTCTGAGGGTGCGGATGGGAGTGTGTGTCGTTCCTGGACCACGCCGTCCCCATCCCCCTCTATCCCCAAGCCCCCGGCAGAGCAGACCCCGTGGAACGCTGGTCCTTCCCTGGTCTCCTGGTCTCGACTGTGCACCTGCGGGGGGGTAGCACCTCCGTGTCTGCTGGTCTCTCCGCCCCGCTGCCCCTCCGGGGGGACGTCTGTGGCTCGGGTATCCCACTGGATTGGTTCTGGGAGCTGGGTTAGAGCTCCCCAGCCTGTCCCATTGACTGTCCCAGACTCGGCTTTGCGACTCAGTTCGCACGATCTCCTCCCGGTCCGGGGAGTTCGCTTTTGGTGGTCGTTGGCTATGCCCCGATCATGAGAGCGGAGATTGCCGCCCTGCTGGCGAAGAGTGCAATCGAGACTGTCCCTCCAGCCGAGATGAGGTCTGGGTTTACGGCCTTACTTCATTGTCCCCAAGAAGACCGGTGGGTTACGACCGATCCTAGATCTTTGCGTTTTGAACCGTGCTCTGCCGGTCAAAATGCTCACGGCCAAACCAATCCTTAGGCCAAATCCTTAGGCGTCTGGCCTCAGGATTGGTTTGCAGCGATGGACCTGAAGGATGTGTACTTCATGTCTCCTATGGAGACTCTCCATCTTACCCTGACACAGACCATTTCTTCGGTTGCGTTCGAAGGAGAGGCATATCAGTACACGGTTCTCCCATTCGGCTTAGCTCTGTCTCCTCGCGTATTTACGAAGATTGTCAAGAAAGACTTTGTTCCCCTTCGCAAACACGGGGTTCGCATCCTGAACTTCCTCGACGATTGGCTTATCCTAGCACACTCTCGAGAGCAGGTTTGCGAACACAGAGAATTTCTGCTACGGCACCTAGGCCGTCTGGGCCTTCGGGTCAATCGGGAGAAGAGCTAACTTTGCCCCGTGCAGAGGATCTCTTTTCTCGGAATGGAGATAGACTCGGTCGTCATGTCCGCGCAGCTCACGAGTGAGCGCACGCACGCACTCACTGCTGACTTGTCTTCGACAGTTAAGGGCAAGAGCGCGTTCCATCTGAAACTCTTCAGAGGCTCCTGGGGCATATGGCATCCACAGCTCGGATTGCTTCATATAAGACCGCTTCAGCTGTGGCTTCGCGATCGAGTCCCGAGGTGGGCATGGCATCGCGGCTCGCTCGGAGTCCCAGTGACTCCGTACTGCCATCAGATCTTCTTCCTGTGGACGAACCTCAGCTTTTTACGGGCCGGGGTCCCTCTGCTGTGAGTTTCCGGGCATGTCGTTGTCTCCACGGATGCCTCTACCATGGGTTGGGGAGCCATGTGCAATGGTCATGCAGCCGCGGGTTCCTGGACAGGACCCCAGCGCCTCATGCACATCAATTGCCTCGAGCTGCTGGCAGTACGCCCGGCCCTGCACCGCTTTCGAGCACTGCTCAGGGGTCAACACGTACTTGTCCGTTCAGACAATACCACTACAGTAGCGTATATCAACCACCAGGGTGGTCTACGCTCACATCGGATGTCGCAGCTCGCACGCCACCTCCTGTGATGGAGTCAGAAGCACCTGAGGTCCCTTCGTGCCGTTTACATTCCAGGAGACCGGAACCTGGCAGCCGACGAGCTGTCACGGGTCCGCCCATCTCCGGCGAATGGCGACTCCATCCCCAGACGGTCCAGCTGATTGGGACCTGTTCGGGGAGGCACAGATAGACCTGTTCGCCTCTCAAGACTCATCCCACTGCATCCAGTTTTATTCCGAGGGCACGCTCGGCACAGGCGCACTGGCGCACAGCTGGCCGCGGGGCCCACACAAATATGCGTTTCCCCAGTTAGCCTTCTTGCACGGGTGTAGTGCAAGATCAAGGAGGATGAGGAGCAGGTCTGGTTGGTAACCCCTTATTGGCCCACCAAGACGTGAATCTCCGAACTGATGCTCCTTGCGACAGCATCTCCTTGGCCTATTCCTCTGAGGCAAGACCTACTCTCTCAGAGACGGGGCACCCTGTGGCACCCTCGTCCCGAGCTCTGGAGGCCACACATGTGGCTCCTGGACGGTTTGAGTTCGCTGCCACCTGCGGTGCTCTGCAGAGGCCTCCCTTTAATCCTTTGCAATCGGTAGAGTTAAAGTTTCTGTTCATGAAGAGAGCACTCCTGGTTGCATTGGCCTCCATTAAGAGGGTAGGGGACCTGCACGCATTTTCCGTTGATGAAGCGTGCCTGGAATTCGGGCCGGCTTACTCTCACATGATCTTGAGACCCCGGCCTGAAAATGTGCCCAAGGTTCCTACCACTCCCTTCCAGGACCAGGTGGTGAACCTGCAAGCGCTACCCCTGGAGGAGGCAGACCCAGCCTTGGCACTGCTCTGTCCGATACGTGCGTTTACAGAACGCGTTGTTTCAGGACCTCAGACCAGCTCTTTGTCTGTCATGGGGGGAGCCAGAAGGGAACGGCTCTCTCAAAGCAGCGGCTGTCTCACTGGATAGTGGACGCCATTGCTTTGGCTTCCAACAGCAAGGTCGACCGTGCCCCCTTGGTGTGACTGCCCACTCCACTCGGAGTGTGGCTTCCTCTTGGGCTTTAGCGCATGGCGCCTCGCTAACAGACATATACAGAGCTGCAGGCTGGGCGACACCAAACACCTTCGCAAGGTTCTATAACGTAGTCAATCGACGAACGCCGATCCAAGTGCGCTGAACTGTGCAGAATCTCATATGGTCCATTGTTTCCTGAAGAAACACAAACACGAACCATTTTCTTCTCTTCATTATGTACACGTAGCCTACTGTTCACGCTCACCTTGTCACCTTATTCATATCTCACCAGCGCATTTGGATCGGCGTTCATAGATCAACTGGTAGAGACTATTTTTCAAAGATGGCTTCTTCCTGTATTCGTGAAGTTGACTGTATGTATAAAATATCTTCTTATTAAACTGTTTGGACACTGACAAATTTCTCAATACTTCGGTTTGAATGTAGGGACCCTTATTATGCTACCGTGTTTGTGTGGGGCTATTTTGAGCCTTGTTAGTGGTAATTAATTTTATTTGTCATTACTCTATGCCCTATATACTAGCGTTATACTGGCGTTATAGGCTAAACTGTTTTTAGAGAACTGTTTTTTTTTTAGAGATAAAACTATTTACATTCGGCAATCATGAAAACAAATCTCAGATAACGGTTGACTAGGTAACAATGTGTAATTAGACCAAAGGTTAATTTTGCGCCGGAGTTCTCCTATAAAGGGACACTAGACAAGAATGCTGTTTTTGTCAAACAGCGACCCCTAGAATAACTGTGGAGTACTTGTTTTTAACGTTACTGTCGTAAATACCACTCACGGAGGGCATGACGTGTTACATAGTATACAATAGTACATTGTGTTTAATTTGTCGTTTAATGAGATCTAATATATGTTATTAGTGGTGAGAATTTTCACGTGATTAAATACATATCCCCATGAACTTTAATGGTCCAGAGGAAGAACTTTTGCCATGTGTGTCACAGGTTCTGGGTTCTAATTCTTACTAATAGTATAGTTTTATTTTCCTCATAAACATTGATTGTTTATTAGTGGCTGTATTTCAAGCAGGGACATGTTTTTGGTGCATTGGGTTTTGTGATTTCACCGTAATGAGTCTCTCAGTCCCCGCAACGGATTGAGCAATGAGCGCGCGTCTGTTTGAAGATCACAACAGAACACTGAATCCACTGAAACTGATCGCAGCGGCAACGAGCACTTCGGTCACTTGATTTCAAAAACAACACATTTCAGATCGCCTCTTATTTAACAAACGAAATAGATGAATCTACTAGAGTTACCTGGAGATGTTTTCATTTGTTTGTATTGGTACATCCGTGCTGCGAGATGTTTCAATGGGGACATATCACACGAAAATTATGGCTATGCTTGCGTCTGACTCCTCGCTCGGTCAGTCTACTGTTTCCTCTTTCTCTGTTCCTCCGACAATGCTTTCCTAGCTTTCTATATCTTATATGCCGGCTCAGCCATGACGATAGTGTGACAAACTTCATCCTTCTCGACCTTGTTCCTGGATATGTGCAGTGTTGCCGCAAAGGAATATGTTACATCGCGAGAGCTGATATCACGCGATACTTCCTGATGCTGAGGCTGGTGGCTCGCCGCACCGAAACTGCAAGTGAGATTTTTCCACTCACAGGCACCAGGGGGGGCCGAGACGCCCCCCGTTCAACCCGAAAGAAGTCATATAACCATTTCAATAACTCTGAAGCTGTTTTATTAAGCTAAAATAACTGCATAGTGTCCCTTTAAAGGGCACCTATTATGGAAAATTCACTTTTACATGGTGTTTGAACATAAATGTGTGTTGGCAGTGTGTGAGCAAAACCACCCTAGAATGATAAAAATGTTTTTTTTACAATCTCAATAAATCATATGCACTGTCTCAGAACGAGCTGTTCTGAGATCCAGCTCTTTGTGACGTAGAAAGTGAGAAAGGGGTTTGATTGACAGGGTGGTTGTGGCATAAACCCCACCCCTCGGTGATCTGTACACCATCCTCCATTGTTTCAACGACAGCCGGTAATGTCTCTTGGAAACATAACTTATCGACTCGTGGGTTAATCCTGTTGTTGTGGCTTAAAAGTTAATCCTCAATTGTGAATCCTCATCTACTGTTTGCTATCCACCGTCACCTCCAGTAACAGTAAGTGTATTTTATGATTTTTGAGCAAATAGTCTTTTCAGTTGATGTCAGCAAATTCAACAACAAAAGCGTCTAAAATTGTTGTCTTCGTAGAATGTCTGTGTATATAATTTAAACCTTGTTTGTATAGTGTGTAACCACACGTTTATAAATATATTATTGTATTATTATTGTATTGTATTAAGATATTGTATTAAAAAACGCATATATGTTCCTGTTCTGTAAGTTAGCCAACTTCTCACATTTGCCACAGAAGCACCTGTATGACAAGTAGCTAAACATGACGCCACAGGTCCCTGCATAAATGTACAAACCTAATTCCATAAAAGTTGGGACACTGTACAAATTGTGAATAAAAACAGAATGCAATGATGTGGAAGTTTCAAATTTCAATATTATATTTAGAATACAACATAGATGACATATCAAATGTTTAAACTGAGAAAATGCATAATTTTAAGGGAAAAATAAGTTGATTTTAAATTTCATGGCATCAACACATCTCAAAAAAGTTGGGACAAGGCCATTTTTACCACTGTGTGGCATCCCCTCTTCTTTTAATAACAGTCTGCAAACGTCTGGGGACTGAGGAGACAAGTTGCTCAAGTTTAGGAATAGGAATGTTGTCCTATTCTTGTCTAATAAAGGCTTCTAGCTGCTCAACTGTCTTAGGTCTTCTTTGTTGCATCTTCCTCTTTATGATGCGCCAAATGTTTTCTATGGGTGAAAGATCTGGACTGCAGGCTGGCCATTTCAGTACCCGGATCCTTCTTCTACGCAGCCATGATGTTGTAATTGATGCAGTATGTGGTTTGGCATTGTCTTGTTGGAAAATACAAGGTCTTCCCTGAAAGAGACGATGTCTGGATGGGAGCATATTGTTCTAGAACTTGGATATACCTTTCAGCATTGATGGTGCCTTTCCAGATGTGTAAGCTGCCCATGCCACACGCACTCATGCAACCCCATACCATCAGAGATGCAGGCTTCTGAACTGAGCGCTGATAACAACTTGGGTTGTCCTTGTCCTCTTTAGTCCGGATGACATGGCGTCCCAGTTTTCCAAAAAGAACTTCAAATTTTGATTCGTCTGACCACAGAACAGTTTTCCACTTTGCTAGAGTCCACTTTAAATGAGCCTTGGCCCAGAGAAAACGCCTGCGCTTCTGGTTCCCGTTTAGATATGGCTTCTTTTTTGACCTATAGAGTTTTAGCCGGCAACGGTGAATGGCACGGTGGATTGTGTTCACTGACAATGTTTTCTGGAAGTATTCTTGAGCCCATGTTGTGATTTCCATTACAGTAGCATTCCTGTGTGTGATGCAGTGCCGTCTAAGGGCCCGAAGATCACGGGCATTCAGTATGGTTTTCCGGCCTTGACCCTTATGCAGAGATTGTTCCAGATTCTCTGAATCTTTGGATGATATTATGCACTGTAGATGATGATAACTTCAAACTCTTTGCAATTTTTCTCTGAGAAACTCCTTTCTGATATTGCTCCACTATTTTTTGCCTCAGCATTGGGGGAATTGGTGATCCTCTGCCCATCTTGACTTCTGAGAGACACTGCCACTCTGAGAGGCTCTTTTTATACCCAATCATGTTGCCAATTGACCTAATAAGTTGCAAATTGGTCCTCCAGCTATTCCTTATATGTACATTTAACTTTTCTGGCCTCTTATTGCTACCTATCCCAACTTTTTGGAAATTTGTAGCTCTCATGAAATCCAAAAGGAGCCAATATTTGGCATGGCAATTCAAAATGTCTCACTTTCAACATTTGATATGTCATTTATATTCTATTGTGAATAAAATATAAGTTTATGATATTTCTAAATTATTCCATTCTTTTTTTACTCACAATTTGTACAGTGTCCCAACTTTTTTGGAATCGGGTTTGTAATTTCGCTTGTAAGTTACATAGCTAACTTTATCACAGCATGTGTATGTAACGTTAGTTTTAAAAAAAAATGCGCCAGCGTTAGTGTTTGTGTGTCTGTGTGTGTGTGTTGCTCCTCCATACTTGCAAAGAGGACGCGATTACAACTCTGTAAGTACATAAATGTATCAAATAACCATACCGAGACGTACTGGTCCATTCTCATTTGTGTTTATTCTGCCGGAGTCTCTTTGTGCTATTTATATATTCCGATTCAAACGTACGCTGAATGACAGACAAAATAGCGCGTCTCTCTCCCCTTCTGCTTAGACCGACTGCCATAGCCATAGGTTTCAAGTTACGCCCTCATCCAAAGGCAGGGCGGGGATATGCAGCTCATTTGCATTAAAGTTGCATGCCTCAAAACAGCTCATTTTCAAACAGGCCCCAAAATGACATTTTCAAATGATTATAATAAATTAACTGTGGGGTATTTTGAGCTGAAACTTCACAAATACATTCTGGGGACAACCGAGACCAATATTACATCTTGTAAAAAGGGGCATAATAGGTGCCCTTTAAAGGTTTGGGGCCAATCTGCTGGTATTGTTAAAGGTTTAAAATAACAAATTAAATATAATGCAGGTTTTGTTAAAATAACAATTATTTAATGAGTCATGACAAAAAAATATGTAATATAGTCCTCAGCAAAATCTCCTCTCTGGCTATTTTTTTTTTCTATTCAATTAACATGCTATGGTCATTAAATGTAAACGTTATGTGACATAATTGTTCTCCTGCTGTTATGTTGAACTCTTTCCATGGTTTAAAAACACTAATTGGTCGATATTATGTATACTTTATAGCTGTAACTTACCCTTGCCTTTTGCAATGTAAAAATTAGACAAATAATGGACACAAATGAAAAACATGAATTCTTTTATTTGATGTCATTCATTTATCTATTGTTGCCAAATGGACAGATCTTTTTATAGTTTCCTTGTTAGCTAACGTTAGCCTAGCTAGCTTGCCAAGCTATTTTCATAAATAATCTGTAAGATCGTTTGTACCTTCATCTGTGACTGGAGGCCACTGTCTAACATCATCAACCCGACAAGTCATTCTGCCTGGCTGTAGCTGTCATCGAGGGTGCGTTATCACAGAGGTTTGTTTACATACTCCTTAGATTTCCACGACTCATGCGCAAAAATTGCGATTTCCTTCAACTAGTTCAGTTCTCGCGCATGCGTCGTGGAAATCTAAGGAAGTCTCGTTTCAGGCCAACAAGGAAGAAAAGAAATAGTCGAATAAAGTCGTTATTTTTGTTTGTTTTTTTTGCACAAAAAGTATTCTCGTTGCTTGATAAACTTATAGTTGAGCCACGGTAGTCACTTGAGATATTTAAACATTTTCTTCATTGACTTTCTGGGCCAAGTGCCAGTCCCTTAGGCAGCCAATGTGGTAGTGAGACAGCTCTCAAATTTAATCAAAAATATCTTCATTTGTGTTCCGAAGATGAACGAAGGTCTTACGGGGTTGGTACAGCATGGGGGTGAGTAATTAATGACTTAATTTTCATTTTTGGGTGAACTAACCCTTTAATATGTAGCCTAGTGCAAGGCCATTCGGTGCAATGGTAATTATTAATATTGTAACTTAATTGTAAGATTGAAAATGTACATGAGGTAGATAAGCATTATGGAATTGAGATCATGTCTGTACTATGTTATGATTGTACTGTACAATTAAATACAATCGTTGCTTATTAGTCTGCAGTCTGAATTCACTTTGCCTCAGAGCGTCCGTTAACTGAATGAATTGAGAATACCATCACCTGAAAATCCGGTAACATCAGCCATTTTCATTCAACCAGCTGATTTCTGTAACTAAATGTAAAACTAAATGTATATTGCTGCTAGGGCTGTCAACTTTAGTCGTTTAGTCCACTAATCAGTCTTGGTCAACTGACATTCTTATTGTTGCATTTTTTTTTTTTACCTATAGAAAGAGATTTTCAATGATTTACTGCTTGATATTTATTCCTTTATAAGCAGTTTTTTTATTACTGTATTCTAACTATAATTAGCCTATGTTTTATCCCCAACTTTAAATAGCCTACTTTAATTTAGGCTATTTTGTAACAGCGCCACAGTTTAGCGCACACATAGAACACTCGGTTCGCACCTGAGGCTGTCTGCGCAGCTGCTGCGCGCTCAGCAAGGGAGGCTGTATTCATTCAGTTAGAGCGCTACTTGTTTTGTTTTTTAAGTTTTTATACACTATATTTTTTTTATCTTGATGCCGCGTGGACGCACTTGGAAAAAAGAGCACGTCACACTGCGAACTTGAGCGCGCAAAAGACGTGAGCAGTCCCTTTTAACGGCTTTATCATGCTGACTCAATAGATTGTGTTTTCATATGTTTTTGTTTTTATTTGTACACTTTACGCATTGGAAAATAGCCTTAACAATATAACAAAACAAAAATAAACATATGCGGTCCTACAATAAAGCTAATTATTATTAGGATTGTTTTTTAGGCGTTTGTTTTTTTTTGTGCGTTTGTTTTAAAAGGCCTAGATTGGCTGGACAAAAGTTAACCCATAGCTTTGAATGTAAAGAAGAATATAGCATAGAGCCTGTATAAACGAGAGATTTTGTTAGGATTTTTCATTATGTGGCAGATTTTTGTAGCGTGTAGCAGTGGTCAGGTGCGCAATTGTGACTGTTAGCCTACTATAGCCTAGACCTAGGACAAAGCTCCTCACTTTGCAGTTAAAAAATAATTATTTTTTTTTAATTTGCAAAGAATTCTATTATTATAGTTTTATGTGAAGAGTTCAGATGCAAAAGCCTCTAAATGCCATTTGAAATTTTCTTCTTTAATGATGATTTATGTCAAGCTTGTATATTTAAGTTCAGTGATTTCACTTAAATGGCAATGGTAATTACCTATTAATTGTTATTTAAGTGAAATTACTGAACTTGAATATACAAGTTTATACAGAGCGCATTAAACGTGTTGAGTTGAAAAGTTTTCTGTAAGCGGCCCCTAATTTAATAACTAATGATTTGAAATGAATCTTTTTAAAATTTACTTAAACTAGACAATGACTTTCTTCAAGAGCTGCTGTACAGCCAAAACAAAAAATATCCTATTATCACTGTAAATCTGCTTTGATACAAGTAAATGAAGGTAACATGACAATACAGAGGGGAAGTTATTTTGATTAAAGATTACGAGGACATTTCAAGTAGGTCTATGCAATTAAATGTTAATTACTAAACTAAAGATACATTTTGTCACACACCAATAAAAGATCAGTAAAAAAGTTGACAGAACAAAACAGCCTGATCTCTGTCCTGAAAAAACCTATTTATGAGCAAACAGTTCAACAAGCATTTCTTTGCACGTCTCGCTGATTTATTTGGCGAGATGGACCCTGTGCGACAGAAACAAAGCCCAGCATAACACATGATGGACTGCTTCACAGGCCCTTCATTAATTTCCCACCCTGCGTCTCCAGCCCTCATTTTGCTTTAGGCTTTTAGTTCTTGGAGCCAATAGAAAAGGCGAAGAATAATTGATGCCCCGAGACTCCAGACAAGACAATAGGTCACAACAACAGCCACCGTTAGATCAAACGGCCTAAGAAAAACTGGCCAAATATAATTCGGTCTTGTTGATTTCCGTGAACAGGAAGTGTTTCTGTAGTCCTTCTGAATGCAGCTCCCACCTGCCAGTGCTTAGAAAATATAAGCTTCACAGCCAGCAAAACACATCCTGAGATCAAGGGCGTCGCACTTTCATGTGAAACACACCGTTTCCTTCTTTTATGTGAAACTCAAGCTGTTTTATTCAACATCTTTTGTATCGTGGCATTATTTCCATGACCATTAAGCACAATTCATCCCTCAGATGTTCATAACTGTAATGCATCAATATATTTCACTAAGAAATTTCACATTAAACCCGAATAATTTGGCAAAACTCAAAAGAATTTAGGTAATTAGTTCCATCAAAATTTTTAAGTTTTAGTTTTAAAATTCAAAGTTTAAGAGAACAGAACTTGAGTATTTGAGTCAGCCAATTCATATGTAAGAAAATTATCATGTAATCTCAACCTAAATATTTTTAGTAGTGAAATCTTGGCAAGAGGCGTGGCAACTAACATGAGCTGAATTGTAGTGTTGCCAGTAAAGACTAAACAATTCATCATTTAATTCATGCCAAATTCGGAAATAATCACTTTAGTACTTTGTGCTCAGGCCACTGTAAAATCAAATCATACTCCTTACTATAAAAATACTAGTAGGTTACTTTATTTTAACCATATGTTTACTACAAATTTTATATTATTGCTGAAATATTACAAAATATAGCTCCCATAACTAACGTAATTTAAGTAAAATTACTCAAAATGTCCAAGACGTGCTGTTACGCATGTGTACTGGTCCACTATTTCCCCTCCCCAACACACAGCACAGAAGCACATGCAGGCTGCAGCTCTTGCCGAGGATCGCACTTCGTGAAGTTCAAGGTAAACTCTTTTAATTTAAACCTCATTTTCTACTTTGTTTGTGTGCTTGTCTTAATAATTGTTACATTTTCTGCACGTATAGTTGCAATCTGTTTTGTTAGCCCATAAGAACTTACAAACACGTTTTGACCATTGCGGATCATCTGAAGCAATTTCTGATCAAAGTAGTTATTTGACGCTTTATATCTGTAAATCCAGCTGCCTGGTTTCCTATTAATTACTACGTTAATTAATTAATTTGTTTTAGTGATGGGCAAGGTTAGCCAGTAATTTGAACTGATGATTGGTCATGAATGATTAACGTTATGCAGACGCAAATGTTTACAGAATTCAAAATTCAGAGACAACTGTACAAAACGTGTCAAATGGGTCATCTCGTTTTGAATTTTGTGTTTATGGAATGATTATCGTTGACGCTCAGCAAATAGGCCTACTATAGGATAACATTAGCTGGACGCACCAATTTCGAAAGAGGCAGCTCAGAGACACGGCTGCATTCACTCTAGAGAGCGTGCAATCCAGGCACAGTAGAAATGGCTGGATAAGACCGCTCCACACATTTAATTTCATTCAGCGGGTATTTTTGTCTTTGGGAGGGAAGAATCACAAATCCAAACCCTAAAAAATAAGCCTTTAACCCTTTCACGCGTACGATCACACCGGTGTGATCAGTCTTGGCTGGTCCCTGGAGCGTACGATCACACCGGTGTCATTAGAACGTTCAGTGCACACGTCAGCAACTGCTAAATTCAAACTTGCTCTCGCGCGTTGGCTGGCGCTCAGCCAGAGACAGACGCACTCAGTGCTGTCACAACTATTAAGTGTTTTCAACCACATAATGTTTATTTTAGGTTTCAGACATTTAAATACACATATGTACTAGCAAAACAATGATTTTGAGTTTGTAAAATACACACAGATGTCTATAGAAGCGGCAATAATAATCCTTTCAATTATAATAAGACGACACGTTTTATTCATATCAGATACACATTGTGTACGTAGCTTAATATTTGATCCTATTCTTCTCCCAGTTCACCAGCCATTTACTATCACGTATTTTGTGAGAAGTGGATGAATTGAAGTTATAAATCCAACAGATCCGATTCTCTGAACTGAAAACGAAACTAAAATGGCGCCGCCCATTGTGCATACAGCTCAACTAACGCGATCGTTATAAAGATGTCTAAACAACAAAACCCATCCATTTGCACATATTTGACAATCGGAATATCAGTGTTTCATGATATAGCTAATACATTTTTGAATATTTTTAATAAAAAAGGAAAAATGACATAAAAGCAGATCATCATTCATTCCACGCTCTGTTCTGGTTGTGCTGTCACGTGTCAAGCAATGACGCGTCACCATGGAAACATTAAAGTGGCAAGTTCTAAATAACGGTCGCCTTGAAAAACTCACGCTGGGGGGTCAGTTCGAATATTTTAAACTTACGTGTGAAAGGGTTAAGCTACACTTGTGTATCCTTACTTTCTGCCTTGGGATACCTAAGCTGCTGTGTTTAAGGAGATATCCCAAAATGAAAATTCTGACAGTAATTCCTCACCCTCATGTTGTTCAACACCGTAAGACTTTCGTTCATCTTCGGAACACGAATTAAGATATTTTTGATGAAATCTGAGAGCTGTCTCACTCCTCCATAGGTTTCTAAGGGATTGAAACTTGCCAGCCCAGAAAAGTTATTAAAGACATCGTTAAAATAGTCTGAGTGACTACAGTGGCTTAATCTCAAGTTTATCATGCAACGAGAATACTTTGTGTGCGCAACAAACGAAACAAGTCGTTATTTTTGTTTAACTATTCATATTCTTCTCTGTGGGCCTCAAGTCAGTTCACATTGCGTAACAGCGCAATGCTTCTGTGTTGTACGTCACACAAAGGCTCACTATTGGCCGACGCTGGTCACATGTGTGTGATGCGTGTGACGTACAACACAGAAGCGCTGCGCTGTTACACTACGTGAACTGACTCAAGGCCCACACAGAAGGTATAGTTGAATAAAGTTGTTATTTGTGTTTGTTTTTTGCGCACAAAGTATTCTCGTCGCTAGATAAACTTGAGATTGAGCCACTGTAGTCACTCAGACTATGTTAACAATTTATTTAATTACTTTTCGGGGAGGCCAGTTTCAGTCCCTTAGAAACCTATGGAGGAGTGAGAAAGCTCTCAGATTTAATCAAACACTTATTTTGTGTTCCGAAGACAAACGAAAGTCTTACGGGGTTGAACAACATGAGGGAGAGGAATTACTGTCAGAATTTTCATTTTGGGATGAACTATGCCATTAAGATATAGGTATATTGGCATATTAATTTGCACTAATTTTAAGTGGCCACTATAATTAAAATAAGTTAGGGTTAGTAAGCCACATATTGTGTCATGGTAAAAAAAAAAAAAAAAATTCTATTTCTGGGTTGTAAAGTCCTATTTTATGTTATGTTTGCTTTTCTGTTTGCATACAGTGCCTGTTTTGAAAATGTCATGACAGCAGAATGCAGCTAGCCAAGAGAACACAGATGTTTTAAAGAAAATTTTGATTGTGATGTTCTTAATCTGTAAAAACATGTTTTGTTTTTTTTTTTACAAAAAATAAACATTGATAATAATTCCACACTTGTCTTATGTGCATTCCATGCTATTTGAACTGCTAAAAATACGTTCACTTTACTTTAGGAAAATGTGGAAACCGATTGCACATATTTTTTTAAGTCTCTGTAGCTTAAAATGGTAGATTAAAACCATGTTGCGAATAATAGTATTTAAGGTGTTTGCAGAACACATTATAATGCTGTCAGTTAAATGGAACTACTCAAGTGATCTTACTATTAAATCTTAAGTAGAATTAATAAATATTACTGAGTATGTTAACTAGAACTTTACTTTAAACTGACTTGATATTTATCACTTAATTTACTTGGAAAAAGTGGTCTTTCTTTACTTTTAACTGATTATTAACTTAGCTTCAGTTTTCCCTTTAAGTTTGCTTTGCAAAAATAAGGCAATCAGTTTCCAAACCTTTTTTTAAGTAAACTGAACTTGTTAGAATTTACAGTGTGTGTGTGTGTGTGTGTGTATGACGCATGCAAAGAAATGTTTCAAGTTTGATAATAAATAGGTTTTGCAGGACAGAGATCTGACTCTTTTTTTCTTTTTTATATAAAGGCAGTGGCCAAATCAGTTGCCAGGCCACTGGGAATTCTTCTGGTGCTCCTGTTGGCCAGTACAGGGGCCCGTTTCAATAAGGAGGTTCAGCCAACTCTGAGTTAAAGCTTGAACTCAGAGTTGACTTACCCTGAGATGGGAAACTCTGAGTTTTCGGTTACAGAACAGCTGAAATGAGTTAGTTCAATCAACTCTGAGTTGACTGACTCTGAGTTAAGCGTGTGCACCACAGCTATAAAAAGCCATTATCAATGGAGCGCAGATATTATGAGTCACCATGGCAACAGCGCCAGACAAAAAGAGGTGTTGGGTATAATTAATTACCAAGTAAATATTGCAATTTAATTAAAGGGATTACTCTTAATTCTTCTTTAATTTAAAATAAAATATGATGCAATTACATTAAATAGGCTACTGCATAAACTATAGACCAATTCAGAATAAAACAATAGTGGATTTAGCATACATTTTTAAAAGGTATATTTTTATATAACCTTCTCCCTCTACACACTTTGATCAATTCAAGAATAATTCATGCAATTGTATATTGTTAATTTGAAAGCATTAAAAGTGCAGTTTCTTGTCTCTCCTCCTTGTATTAATCAAGTGCTTAAGTAAAAGTAAAAATACCAGTCTAAAAAATCTACTCAAGTAAAAAGTAGTTAATTTAAAACATGAGTAAAAGTTGCTGAGTAACTTGTTTAACAGCGGGGGTGGGGTGGGGGACTCCCCCATGTGGGGTTGTAACGTATGAGAGTTTCACAGTATGAGAACCGTCTCAGAAAATATCACAGTTTATGGTATTAAACAATTGTTAAATATATAAACTGCATTATTAAATTACGGTTATTATTTTCATCAGTTAAAATGACAGTTAAATAAATTAAACATTTGTTCAATAAAACATAATATCAACTAACTTCAATAATTGATTATGATTATGATTGACATCTTATTTTTTATCATTAATAACTTATTAAATTTTATCACAATTTTTTCAATGATTTAATAGAAATATATTATCCAAAACAGTGGTAATCAAATAAAAGTTTAGCAAATGTTTTAATCCTTTTATTTTTTGGCAAAGTGCTGCAAAACAGATTTAGTCAATTAAATCATGGACAAACAATATATATATATTCCTTAAAGAATGTGTAAATACATTTTAGTATTATTGTTGGTGTTTAAACAGCACTTCCTCTTTAAAAAAGGGGAGGAGACCGCAAGAAACTCTGGGTTTACTGAAGAAAACCTGCTCCCGACCAGGTTAGGTTCACAGAGTAAGTTACCATGGTAACTGACTCTGAGTATAAGTTACCTCTCTTTCAGAAACGGGCTTGACTTACTCTGCTTTCTCGGGTTTGATATACCCCCCTTTCTGAAACGGAAAACCCAGAGTTTCCCTCATTTCAGGGTTAACATACTCAGAGTTTTCACTTAACCTCCTTTCTGAAACAGGCCCCTGGACTGTTGCTTATATTGTTGATGTGGTCTGTTTTACTCTGTTAGTAATAGTAAACACACACATTTAAAAGTAACACAAGTTTAATTATTCAATATCTCATTCATTCATACATGCATGCATATGTACACAAACTCTAATGCCTAATATTCATATTATGTTACAGGTCAATGTGTATAAAACATCCAGACAGATGACTGTTTATCTTGACATTTCGAGTGATTCCTCACAATTCTAGGTTATTTAATTGCATTTCAAACTGTTTGCAGAAAAGCAGGTGAGTAAAATGGGAATTGTTTGTTTCAGTACGAGACGATACAGAGTCCAGCGGTTGCTATTGTTCCAGTCCTGACAGAAACAAAACAAATGAGAAAACATAAATACTAGCACTGCAATCAATGCAGAATCTATGATAAAAGCAATTCTACAAAAAAGTTCTAAACACATTATAAATGTTACATAAAGTTCTAAACACATTATAAATGTTACATATACATTGCTAAAACATATTACAAAGACTGTGAACTGTGAAGTACTGAAATGTGGAGTTAGACCGTTAAACAGTTTTTCACCATTGCAATTTTACGGATTGTTTGGGCAGGGCTAAAACAGGGAGCACATGAGCTCCTGGAGACGCCCCTATTTGATGACGCACAGATTCTGATCTCTCCCCTAACACACAATAACACTCCCGAGCACATTCGCATTCACCGCTCAATCGCGAGTGACTGTCAGTACTATTAGTTACTACAGCTGAGCCTACAGTTTGCTACCTAGCTATGCCTTCGACACAGAAATGCATAGACTACCTGGATGCGATCATGTACAAAACAGATCGGTATCTTCATTTAAATTCCCTAAAAACGATCACATCAAGAAGAGGTTTTTAGAGAGCCTAACGTTACCTTGATTAAGAGCTGAGGATCACCGTCAACACCCACCTCTGTAGTGATAATTTTACACAGGATAGTTTTATAAACTTTCCTCAGAGACAACTGGGATTCACTGATTCACTGTACGGGGCCAAAACGACCATCTTCCACCTCAGCGTTCATCCTTCCGTCGCGAAAGCAGTTTCAAATATCACCGTCGACAGCTCCAGCAAGTGGGCATGGTTTCAGCACAGCCAGTGGACACGCCCCCAGCGTTTGAGAACAGAGATAACTGCTCATTTTTTCAAGATTTTGATAGCTTATTTTATGTACTTGCCGGCTTTTTTATCATTCAAATTTGGCTGGGTGGCTAATAACACATTTTTCTGTGGTGTGACATACTCAGAACACATACTTAATTTTGACTTTACAGGGACTTTAAATGCAACATGAAACACACTCAACTTCCATGCATTACACAGCAACAGTAGAGACTTAAAGGTGCTGTAATGTAACTTTTCACTCCACTAAAGCATAAAAATACCATATGTTTGCATACTTGTTTCTCTAAAAAAAACAACTATTTTACATCCAGTTATTTTACTTTGAAATGTGCATTCTGTGTTGGAATGTCTTCTGTTTTGGTCTGTCTGATCTCGCAGAGTTCAACCAATAGTATTTCGACACCCTGTGATTCCAGTTCCAGAAACACAACGTATTTGTGTACCATTCGTACAGACTGCACCTTAAAGGCCTGTTCACACAGGGAAGAATTTTGCGTGTTATTCGGCGACGTTTAACGCCTCGTGACTAAACAAAGGGCCCCAATGTGAGTGTTCACACTGCGTGTAAAACGGCACGCATAAAAGCGTAATTTTTAAAAAAACGCCTCAGGTTCGTTTTTTTAGTTTGATGCGCTGCGTTAAAAACTATTCAAACAATTAGATTGGCGCTTTTGCTCACGTGTTTGGAGCTTCTGAAGTTACAGTAAAACACAACTTGGGGGCGCTCAAACACAAAACGGTCTTGCCGAGCATACATATGCAACGGCGAAGAAGATATACGCCAAGTAGCGTTGCCGTCTACACAGCCAGGAAGAAATAAGACGAGGAAGATGCAAGGCAAGATGAATGTAGAGCTGCTGTTCTCGTTGGTGCTAGAACATAAAGAACTATATGACAAACGCGACAGGGACAACAAACATCTTGATAAAAGAGAAGTTAGAGAACTGTTATGGAGTGGTATTGCAGAGCAAATTGGCACCATTTAATGTCAGGGAATGAATCTGTTCACTTGGCTCATCATCAGCGAAAATTGCTTGGGTGTGAACACAAAAAACACGTTGAAAAATGCTGATGAATAACGCACGCTGATATTCATCCCGGTGTGTACGGGCCTTAAAGGAGAACTCCGGCGAACAATGAACCTTTGGTCTAATAAAACATTGGGACCAAGTCAATCGTTCTCTGAGATTTGTTTTCATGATAATCGAATGTAAAGAGCTTTATCTCTAAAAACTGTTTAGTGTATGTTAGTAATGGGGGCATTGACTAAGTAAAAAGAAATCACTAGTTTATACCACTAACAAGGCTCAAAATAGCCCCACACTAACGCAGTAACATAATAAGGCTCCATACATGCAAAACGAAGCATTGAGTACTTTGTAAGTGTACAGACCGTTTAATAAGAATATACTTTATGAAGACAGTTCACTTCGTGTATACAGACAGGAGCCATCTTAAAAAATAGTCGACAAGTCGATCCCCGAACACCGCTCATACAGTTCAGAAGTTCGCTGAACTTCATACAGTTCAGATCACTCAGCACGGCGTTCGGGGATTGACTTATCGAGACTATTTCCTAAGATGGCTTCTGTCTGTATACGTGAAGTTAACTGTCTTTATAAAGTATCTTCTTATTAAACGGTCTGTACACTTACAAAGTTCTCAATGCTTCGTTTTGCATGTATGGAGCCTCATTATTTTACTGCGTTAGTGTGGGGCTATTTTGAGCCTTGTTAGTGGTATAAACTAGCGATTTCTTTTTACTTAGTCAATGCCCCCATTACTAGCATTATACACTAAACAGTTTTTAGAGATAAAATTCTTTACATTCGATTATCATGAAAACAAATCTCAGAGAACGGTTGACTATGTACCGATGTTTTATTAGACCAAAGGTTCATTGTTCGCCGGAGTTCTCCTTTAAATGTGTGAATCTAGACTACACTATGCATTGTCATTTAATTAATATTTATTAGGGCTGGATGATATTGAAAAAAAAAAAAAAGACATTGCAAAAAAATGTTTTTGTTACATTTGTGAAGGTTTAATCTAGAATGATTGGGGTGGTTTTGTAGGAACTGCGTCTAAATACAACCGAACAAAGATGGAAATTAAATGGAAATTATAGTGCTTTGTTTTTCAGGTAAATATAACTGTATTCAGGTACAGACAAACAAAATCTAATGTAAAATAACATGTACAGTCTTTACTGTATAAATTAAATATAACAATTAATTATTGATACAATTAATCTTTGTTAAAAGTATTTAACTTTGTTTCTTTATCTGTTTCTGCATGCACAACATAACATGCACCTGAGGAAAACCATTGGTATAGATAATTCAAACGCAGACGTGAGGGAAAGTGAACAGAGCCGAATCAGTCGGTGCTGATTATCAAAACAAACATCCTTTCCATGAGAAGAATAAATGTCACAAGTTTCAAGATGGTCATGAAGTGTAGAACAGAAATTATACTTGCTACTACAATTTAAAAAACATTTAATTGGACCAACAACACGGTTTGATAAACTATTTTTTTTCCCATTGGCTCAACATATTTCTGATTAAGCCAATGTTAACAGAATATTGCCACAATCGAATTAAATTAGGAATTAAATTCAGTTAGGCTGTAGTTCTGCAGCAGGACAGAAAGACAGGAAACGAGCGGTGCGAAAGATCAAGTTTATTGTAAAATATGCACTTATATCACAGGGAGGCCGACTCGATTAAGTCATTTGCGGTGCTTCATGGGAGTGTACAAATTAACCAGATCTTTTGACGTCTTTTGCCTCTCTGATTGGTGGAATTTAGTGTACAGCATCATGGTTAATGTAATTTTCCATTAAATATCATGGTTAATATATTTTACATTAAATATATTTAATGTAATATATATATATATATATATATTCACTCCTGATAGTAAAATAAGCTACTTTAACTTTTTATAAAAAAATTTATATTTAACTCTGTCATAAAAAGCAAAAATTACCGTGAAACCACCAGAACACAAATTTGTGGACAATTGTGCTGATGGATTTAATATGAGTGAATATGAATAGTCCGCTAGTCTGAACTAGTGTAGCATGATATACTGGTACTAGAAAGGTATCACAATACCCTAAACAGTACGATTCCTCATTTTACAAGTACAGGTACTTTGTAAATGATACCGTTTAAATATAAGCCATATTTCAAGAGTTGAGTTGGAAGTGTGACAGCAGCAAGTGTGCAGCAATCTGCTTCCACTCCCAGCAGGCACACTAGCCATGCCAATCATTATATATCCATCCACATAATGCAGGACTGCATAAAGTTATCGATTTTGTTAGAGCGATAATGAAACATGCATAAATGAAAATGTTAACTGCGGGATGAGCTTGATGTTAAAAAAAGTTAAAAAACAGTGGCCCTCATTTATCAAAAGTGCGTACACCAAATTTCCAGCGTACACCTTGCGTACACTCAAAACCACGGTGAGTTTGAGATTTATCAACATGGACGTGGGCGTACGGCACGCTCAAATCCTACACCAGTTTAGGAGGTGGTGTACGCACGTTTTTATTTAATGAGGAAATGCGCAGAAAAATTCCAAACACCACAAAACGCACTGACAAACTAAACGATATATTATGACCCACTGTAAAACAAACAAACAAAAAAACAACATAGTAATTATAAACTTCAGTGTTTATTTTTGTGTAACGTGGACTTCAATGTTTAATTTGTGTGACTTTACCAAAGCATTTGATTTGTAAGCACATGTAGGCTATTCCTTCAGTTGCAAGCCCGCTTTACCCTGACGTTTCAGGATTTTCCCCGGCAGGTGCGCACGGACTGGGTTCGGTAGCCTAATGAAAGGCTTTGATTGACCAAAAAATAATTCAGACTGACAAAATAATAAAAAAATACGTTCTTCTTCTTTTAAATGATAATAATAATAATAATAATAATAATAATAATAATACAAATAATAGCCTAATAACGACATCCTTCTTCTAAATAACAATAAGCATCATTAATGCAAATCACAATAATAAGAAGAATAGCCTACTATTACAAATTGTCATGCAATTATTAATGTGAATGAATGGTACTTCACATCCATCATCATCACTATTATACATGTGACGTGATTCAAAATTGAATGCTAATTTCAAGAGACGTGCTGTAAAATAATGCATTGTGATAGCTCATTTCGGCTCCACGACGGGGAAATTTCTCTTCTTTGCCGTCTTCCGTGTGTCCATGGCGTAAAATGAGGGCGTGGGGGGAGCGGAGACTTGAATATTTAGAGGCGTGTTATTCTAATGACGATCGATTTCGGCCGCGGGATTTATCAAGGGCAGGCATTAGGGTTGGGTATCGTTTGAATTTGAACAATTCTGATTCCAATTCCTTGTTTCGATTCCGGTTCCTAACGATTCTCGATTCCGATTCTTTTAAGAGGCAGGGTCAAAAAAGTTTAGCTAACCTTGCTAACCAACGGTCTTTCTGAAGGAAATACTCCTTCTGTCACAAATACTCCTTTTGTCACAAATGTTGCATTTTGCCGAGATTTCGTTATTTTTAAAAAAGTGAAGCCACACTTTGGACCGCCGACGTAAGCTACTCATGTTCGACTCGCGCGGTTATGCCAACACAGGGTATCTGCACATTTTTAACAGCAAATTGAATGACTTTTAAGACCTTTTAAGTCATTTAAAAGGCAAATTTAAGACTTTACCACGACATAAAAAAAAGGAAAATAATCAGCACGACACGAAAATTTAATAATTTTGGCAGCCATTTTTGTTTTAGTCTTAGTCTTCAAATGAAAATTCTTATTGGTCTTAGTCACATTTTAGTCAGTAATTTTGTCTTTCACAGTTTTAATCTAGTTTTAGTTGACAAAGCCATTGCATTTTTTGTCAACTTTTAGTAATTACTTTTAGTCAAACTTCAGTTACCGACATTAATTTTGGTAGCTATTTTATATGTAGTCTTTAGAGAAAAAAATGACATTATAATTTTTCACTTTAGGCCAATTCAATTAAGCGTATGAGACATTTGAATCAAGGAAACAGGCTGTATTGAGAATGCACTCTTTAGCAGTAGCACTTGTGCAATTCTACATATCCCTGTTCCTCAGTTCAGTGGTTCTCCAATTTTTTAGAATGCCATAGCCCTCTTGCACTCAGACTGCAGTCACAACTTTTCCATTTAGGGACAATATCTGCCCCCTTTAATCGATTTTTTCCAGTTCATTTTTTTACCTGTATAAATACTTTCGTAAAATAAATAATGCTTTAAATAAAACAATGTTCAATAAATATCCAATGATGGTAAAAACAAGGTGATACTTTTAAACATTAAATTAAAATCGCCAGTAGGTGGCAGTAAGTCACTGTCTTTATGAGCGAGTCATCCGTCATCGAGTCATTCATTCATCAGTAACAAACATGGTAACAAAGCAAGTGTCTGTATTTATGAACGGGTCATTGAATCTCACAAATTCGAATCACCACTGTTTGCTGCAGTTCTGCAGTGGCTTTCGTTGCAAAACAGCAATAATATGCAATAATATGATCAACATTAAAAACACTGCTGGATATTAGCCTGTATTGATCGCAGATTTAGTCGCACAAACAGCTCGTGACAGAATAAAGACCAACTGAATGACACTTTAATTAATTCAAGTAGATAATCTCAAATGACTATCACTGAACTCCAGATACTTGTCTGTTTTCAGATCATCAGCGCTTCTTCAGCAGTGCAAAGCATGGTTGCCAGATACTATTGACAAGACCGGGTAGAAAACGTGTTCTTTTAACAGAAAAGCTCTGACTGGGGATTTAATTATTTAAATCTGGCAGCCAAGCATGAATGCCCGTAAACACAGTCTGTTAACAAAACAAAAAAACGGATGACGAGTCGGACAAGAAATTTAAGGTCCTTAAGTGAAATTTAAGACCTCCTTATCGGAAATTTCAGATTTTAAGACATTTTCAAGCCTTAAAAAGCGAAAATTTTATTTAAGACGTATTAAGACTTTTTAAGGACCCGCGGAGACCCTTCAACACTTCCGGTAGACGCTTCTTCGTTCGTTGGTGTTCAGCGGTTTCTTCTTCCGCTCGGCGGACTGTGAATATCGAAACTAGGAATCGAAATTTTAACTTTTGAACGATTCCAGGAAAAACGAAAAGTTAGTCCCGGTTCCAATCGATACTCGATTCTCGATACCCAACCCTAGCAGGCATTGCGTACACCTGGATTTCAAAGGTACACACATCTTCATAACTCAGGCGGTGAGAGGAGTGTAAGCATAATCTTACGCCAACATATACACCCGTTTCTACGCAAGATTGATAAATGAGGGCCAATAAGCCTCGAAAAGAACCTAATGTAGACCTTGCACGTTATCACACACCCGAAGCGTGCACACAGAAGGCTGCCTGTCAGTCATCTCAAATTCAGATCTTTTTTATGACTTATTTCACTTTAACAGTTAAATACACACAATTATGTCAAAATGCCCATCTTGGAAATTATATTCAAATAAATACACAATCGGTATAACTTAAAGGGATAGTTAAGGTCACCCAAAAATGAAAATTAGCCCAATGATTTACTCAATCTATATGTAGTTTTTATATATATATATATATTTTTTTTTTAATGACAGTGAGTGAGCTATAAAAGTCCATCATAAAAGTGCTCCACGTGGCACCAAGGGGTTAATAAAGGCCTTCTGAAGAGAAGCCATGGGTTTTTTGTAAGAAAAATATCCATATTTATAACTTTATAATCTAAAATAACTAGCTTCCGCCAGATGACTGCACACATACTAGACAAGAGTAACCCTTAACGCATGTATGACTTACGATGTAGGAGTATTGCAAGCTTCCTGTATTGTAAGACTCCTCGCGCGGTCTAAACAAATAAGGCTGTATAACAACAAACTGAAGCTCCTCTTCTATTATATAGAAATGCTGACATTTCTCTTCAAAATTTCTAATTCACGACTGTTGTTTTGTTGTGCACTTTCCTCTGAGCTGGGTCAGGGGTTAGTCTTCCACCATAAATCGGGCATTTTTGCCAAACAAAATTATCTTGCCTAAATGTTTGCGCTCATTGCATTTTTACAATAGGGAAATGTTGTTAAGAATTTACAAAACACAAGGCTTTATTTAAATTGTTCAAATAAATTGAAAAAAGTTGCACAAATAAATACAATAGAATAAAGTTTTTGAATAGGTCCAACCCTAGTATTCATAGACAGAAACTGAATAAATTAATCAAATGGAAAATAACACTGGATAGTATTTTAGTCCTGAATAAATTAAATACATAGGCTATTAATCCTGATTCCTTTAACTTAAAGCTCTCTTTTGTTGTTTTGATGACAAAATTAATGACAAACACATATGGCTGCCGTCACTTTAAGAGCTAGTGCACGGATACTGTTTTTATTATACTGGCATGCGTTTTATTATTAAAGACAAAACAAAAAAGATGTTTAGAGTATACTCACGAAGACCGAAATGGACACAGTTTTGCATGTTAAAGCAATATAAATCAGTGAAAAATAACTTTTGTTACTAGCCAGCTGTTCTAGAGGCGGATTTTCTATAAATGTGCTCATAGAAAATCATCCCAGAGAGTGCGCGAGCACTGATTAGTTTAAAATCGCTTGAATGTTTAACCCTCATGTGGTGTTCAAAACCCTATAACACTTGTGGTGTTCCCGGTCAAAAATGACCGGCCCATAAAAACTAGCTTATAAATCACTCATTATACCATATTTTCACCCAATCTTGGATTCAATCTTTTTGTCAACTTGTTCTCTTTCAATTAGGACTGGTTTTATATTTCTGTTTGCATCTGATTAATCGTGAGCCTCGTTTGTCTGAGAGTAGGCATCTCATTTTTTGAGTAAAAAAAAAATAATAATTTATGAGTAAATTTGGAAATATGAATTTAAAAAAAAAAAAAAAAAAAAAAAAAAAAAAAAGGCTACTGTTCATCACACTAGTCTACTCTAATGATTTACCAGGAATTTTGTTTTGAAACTTTTGTTTTGTAAAAAATATGGAATATAGTCACACTTGTGGTGTTCCCGGTCAAAAATGACCGGCCTATAAAAAATAGCTTATAAATCACTCATTATAACATATTTTCACCCAATCTTGGATTCAATCTTTTTGTCAACTTGTTCTCTTTCAATTAGGACTGGTTTTATATTTCTGTTTGCATCTGATTAATCGTGGGCCTCATTTGTCAGAGTAGTCATCTCATTTTTTGAGTCAAAAATAAATAATTTATAAGTAAATTTGGAAATATGAATTTTTTTTTTGAAAAAAATGGCTACTGTTCATCACACTAGTCTACTCTAATGTTTTACCAGGAATTTTGTTTTGAAACTTTTGTTTTGTAAAAAATATGGAATATAGTCACACTTGTGGTGTTCCCGGTCAAAAATGACCGGCCTATAAAAAATAGCTTATAAATCACTCATTATACCATATTTTCACCCAATCTTGGATTCAATCTTTTTGTCAACTTGTTCTCTTTCAATTAGGACTGGTTTTATATTTCTGTTTGCATCTGATTAATCGTGGGTCTCATTTATCTGAGAGTAGGCATGGTGAAAAATTGTCACAATAGGTGACCATTAACAGTGAATAGGAGAGACTGAAAATAACAGAACAATTTAGTTTTCAGGAGCATGTTCATTATTTTCATGTACACATGAGCATGTGTGCTTGCAAACATCAAGCCCTTGGACCTGTGCATGATACATTTATACACACGTTACCCAGACACACACACACGTTAAAACACACAAGCTTTTTTGAGTATTACACACATTCTTTTCCACAGAGAGAAATGATCCTCCCCACTATTTTCTGAGTCAAAAATCTGATGAATAACATCATGTGCAGAGAGCTGCTTTGCCATTGTGCTGCCACAAATGAATGACAAGCAAGGTGCTGTGAGGAATTTATATATGCCTGTGCTATCACATGATGTATATTTGTAAATATTGTCTAGTTCTGTGTGAGAACCACTGTCTATGGTGAGAACCTCACAGTTCCAAAACAAAATGTCATAATATTTTTTCTGGAAGCTGTGATGAAACAAGAACATGCAAGAAAGATTATTTTGAAGCCGGATCACTGCAGTCACGGCCAGTTTGTGTGTGTGTGTGGTAATGTCAGATGGATAAATGTATATTAGGTTAGGGTAGAATCAAATTTCTCTCTGTGGAAAAGAATGTGTGTAATACTCAAAGTTTGTGTGTTTTAACGCGTGTGTGTCTGGGATGCGTGTGTACAGTATAAATGTATCGATACATGCGCAGGTCCAAGGGCTCGATGTTTGCAAGCACAGATGCTCATATGTGTACATGAAAATAATGAACATGCTCCTGAAAACTAAATTGTTCTGTTATTTTCAGTCTCTCCCATTCACTTTCAATGGTCGCCCATTGTGACCATTTTCTACCATGCCTACTCTCAAATAAATTAGGCCCACGATTAATCAGATGCAAACAGAAATGTAAAACCAGTCCTAATTGAAAGAGAACAAGTTGACAAAAAGATTGAATCCAAGATTGGGTGAAAATATGGTATAATGAGTGATTTATAAGCTATTTTTTATAGGCCGGTCATTTTTGACCGGGAACACCACAAGTGTGACTATATTCCATATTTTTTACAAAACAAAAGTTTCAAAACAAAATTCCTGGTAAATCATTAGAGTAGACTAGAGTGATAAACAGTAGCCATTTTTTTCAAAAAAAATTTTCATATTTCTAAATTTATTCATAAATTATTTATTTTTTACTCAAAAAATGAGATGCCTACTCTCGGATAAATGAGGCCCACGATTTATCAGATTCAAACAGAAATATAAAACCAGTCCTAATTGAAAGAGAACAAGTTGACAAAAAGATTGAATCCAAGATTGGGTGAAAATATGGTTTAATGAGTGATTTATAAGCTATTTTTTATAGACCGGTCATTTTTGACCGGGAACACCACAAGTGTAACAGAACTCCCACAAAAAAATACGAAAATGTTCAAAAAACAAATGAGATATAGTTATACCGCTTGGGAACAAAGTCACCAAGTTTCAGTCCAAAGCGATAACATTAACTAGTATTTTCAGGAAAAAGAAAATTGACCCGAACACCACATGAGGGTTAAACTGGTAAGACTTAAAAAGACGGGCAAATGGTAAACTTCATTCATGATGCACTGCTGGCCTGATTGTGCAAGTGAATATTCAGTCATGTCCCGACTCCTGATCCCGAGTGTGTATTATCGCAGCAGCGCTTGATGCTTGCCTTGCAAAACACATTTTGAGAGAAGAGATAGAAGACATGGCACTGCTGAACACTCGCGCTGTTTGAGAAATTGCCTCTGGCAGATAGTTATTAAAAGAATGATTTGATTTTATAATCTGTGTGGATTACGATTGCGGGAATATCCCGCATTATAAATGGGAGACCTGCGGCAATGATTAGAATTATGCACAATACCCGCAATCCTGCGCCGAAATTTGAGCCCAGTGTACGGCTGTATGTCGGAAGCCAGTATTTAAAGCTATATTTTAAATATGGGTATTTTAAAGTGCATAAAGAATACCAGAGTTCATTTTTGTTATGATATTAATCAGTCTGTCGGCTTTAAAGGGATACTCCACTTTTTTTGGAAATACGCTCATTTTACAACTCCCCCAGAGTTAAACTGTTGAGTTTTACCTTTTTTGAATCCATTCAGCCGATCTCCGGTTCTGGCGGTACCACTTTTAGCATAGCTTAACATACATCATTGAAGTGCACAAAACCATTAGCATTTCTCAGAAAAAAATGACCAAAGTGTTTCGATATTTTTCCTATTTAAAACTTGACTCTTATGTAGTTACATTGTGCATAAAGACCGATGGAAAATGTAAAGTTGCCGTACTGCCGTACCATGAGTGCAGCAGGCGTAATGTTATGACGCAGCGCCTGAAAATAGTGACCAGCTTCCAACGTGACCAGGACTAAGTTTGTGTAGTCATCGCGCCTGCTGCACTCATGGTACGGCAGTAAAGTTTCTTGATTATTACGCAGGAATGAGAGTATTGTTCCCTGCATATCAGCCTAGAAAATCACAATTTTACATTTTCCGTCTGTCTTAATGCACGATGTAACTACAGAAGAGTCAAGTTTTAAATAGGATAAATATCGAAACACTTTGGTAATTTTTTTGGAAGCAATGCTAATGGTCTTGTGCACTTCAATGATGTATGCTAAGCTATGCTAAAAGTGATACCGCCAGAACCGGAGATCGGCTGAATGGATTGAAAAAAGGTAAAACAACAGTTTAACTCTATGGGAGTTGTAAAATTAGCCTATTTCCAAAAGAAAGTGGAGTATCGTTTGGATACGTGGCGCGACACCGTTTGAGAGGGTCCCTTTTCACAGTGGTGATGCACAGCTGTATGTGTTTCTAGGCATGATGGTGAAGATGGATAGGTTAAACTATAATTGATAGCTGTCAAATTATATTAGTGTTTTCCATACATTGGTTCACAATATCAACACAGCCTTTTGTAAAAATCTGTAAAATTAGTGGTTGCCATTGACATCGTTGAATAAACATGCCCACTTCAGGTTGGTGGAGAGATCCTGCCTCAAGTGGAGGAGTTTAAGTATCTTGGGGTTTTGTTCATGAGTGAGGGAAGGATGGAACGGGTGATTGAAAGTAGTTGGGTCGCTGTTCTTGTTTTCACACTGCATGACTATCTTGGCTAGCATTCAGTCACTGCTGTGTTCACACTGCACGATGGATCGGCGACAGAAGGTTTCACACTGCATTAATTTACAGTAAGAAGAATCGCCGACAACTGTCTAGCACGCTACGCGCAAACTACGTACGTTTCACAACAAACACAGACTAGACGTAACAAGGAAACAACGCAACATCACACGTGAAAGACCTGAGTTCTCACGTGAGACTTTTTCGACTCTTATGAAATCTTAAACAGACATGAGTGCTCCTGCCAAATTTGTACTAATTTTCCTTCAATTTCTTGGGTCCAAATAGACCAAGAAGAAGCCTTTTTCTGAAACAATGGCTAGCTTGTTGATATGTGATCTATAACTCCTCCCCGGACTCCCTGCTGCTCTGTATCTTGCTCTCTCATTGGCTGTCGGTAATCGCCGATGTAGTTTTCAGTCAGAACTGAAACAGTTTTGATTTAATAAATTTGGCTGATGCTTTGAATGCTGCTGTTAAATAGCCCTATGGTACCTGAAAAACTTACCACTGTGACATAATTTTTTTTCTTTGCTTATTGTATTTGTCCAATTGTTTGTTATGTGTATCTTTGATGTTATCATTGATAACAAAGATAAAATAACATAAATAACTATATCATGACATATGACCATATTTCCCACCCTTAGCTCATGCCCTCAAATAGAAGTCAAATGAGAAATTGTCTAATATTTTGTGAGAGGGCAATTGAGGTCAATAACGGTTTAATTTGTCTTTATACTTTTGTCCTTATAAGTTGCCAATGTAGCAAAGATCTACAGGCATACCCGTAGGCTCGGCTGTATCATAGACTAGTAGTTGCTCAACATTGGCCTGTGTGGTCACACTGGCATGTGATTTTGTTTTTTAGTAGTAGTATTAGTAGTAAGTGGAGGAAATGCTCAAAAACAGGACAGGCACATACTGAAGTGAAAATGTCAGTTATTTATTTTTATTAGTAAATAAAAGTTCCATGTGGGTCATATTATTAAATTACTTTTAATGTTTTTGTTTTTTTGTCTTGTTATCAGTTCAGTAGTAGTATTGAGATAATTGGTATCGTGACAACACTAGTCTTCTAACTTTAGTAAAAAAATGACTCACTGCAGTATAAGATTACCACTCACACAAAAATGATGTTTGAAATCAACCATACTGACCATTTAAGCAGTGATTCAGACTCTCCTGGTGAGCTGGACCGGAGGTGAACAGGTCTAACAGTTACTGCTGTAAAAAAGACAAAAAGTATAAAACCACATCTACAAATCAAGCAACCTTATATATTATCAACCATAAAAATTCACACAAAGCTAGCTTAACGCTTGAAATGTTATTGTCATGAAAACAAAATATTATATAACTTAACTTTTAAAATGATTTAAACTTTATACACCAGTAAAATATATTATAAAGCTTAATATTATTTCAGCTTTGCATACGTCATAAACTGTGTAAATATAGCATACTTCAATTGTGTTCAAAAGTGTATTGCAATAAACACGTGTACAAATGCATGGCTATGTCAGCGTAGGTTTTTTATGCATTTAATAAATAAACCTGTAAATATTCATATATATATATATATATATATATATATATATATATATATATATATATATATATATACACACACACACACACACACACACACACACACACACTCACACACACAATCAACACCACCATTAAGTGCTGGTGAGTCTTGTTATGATCACGTAACTGTTAACTTTAAGTTTGTAGAGGGAAAATAAGGTTACGATAAGATTCTCACCACTCAGGGAATGACGAAGTACATTATTAAGAAAAAAAACAGATCAAACACCAGAAACATCCAGAAATCAAACCAATAGGAATGTTTCGGCAGAGACGGTAGAACGCGACGTGTGTCCTCCATTATCGTACTAGCTGCTACTCCCTTTCCGCTTCCTGCTTCATTCATCGTGTCACACACATTTCCTTCTGGCGATTTTCACAATAAAAGTCCGCGAAAACCCCATGAAAACCCTCACAATTGCAAGGGAGAGATAAGTGCTGCTGCTTTATTACAAATTATGAAGCAGAATATTCAGTTGATAATTACGATTGATAAACATTCTTTTTAAATGGAATTCGTTTAAGAGACATTAAGTGCTATGAACATTCACAGAAATGCCCTTAAAAGTCAAGTAATTTTTTTTTCCACAATACACATGCTGTTAAAGGGATAGTTCACTTTGAAATTAATATTTGATTAGCTTACCTCAAGGGCATCCAAGATGTAGGTGTCTTTTTCAACAGTATTTTCAATTTTGACATTTTTCGGTCAAACCGGTGTTGACTGTCAGTCATATAATGCAGTTTTAGGGGGTCCACCTTAAAGAGCATGCACAGAGAAGTCAAAAATTAAACATGATTTAAATGCAAGTACACATTGATGGCCTAAGACACGAAACGAGCAGCTTGTGTGAGAAAATGAACAGTAGTTTTTCCCTCTTGTTAACAGCCGTCGAACTGATCTGAATCAGATGTCCAACTGAACCGAACTGAACCGTCTCCAGACGTTACGTCGGAAGTGATCT
The DNA here is from genome assembly GCF_016745375.1 of Pimephales promelas. The sequence continues at coordinate 9,599,393 of NW_024121155.1, forward strand.
GTCGTGTGTCTACGTCACGTGTTGTTTACACGGAGATTTCGGAAGTTTTACATTTCACTAATTTCGATATATCAAAACATGTTTAGTGAAAGGTAAAACTTCTGAAATCTCTGTGTAAACAATGTTTGACATAGACGCGCGAGAGATCACTTCCGTCGTAACGTCTGGTGACGGTTCAGTTCGGTTCAGTTGGACATCTGATTCAGATCAGTTCGACGGCTGTTAACAAGAGGTAAAAACGAAATACTGTTAGTTTTCTCACACAAACCGCTTGTTTCGTGTCTTAGGCCATCAATGTGTACTTACATTCACGAGTCATTAAATCATGTTTCATTTTGACTTCTCTGTGCATGCTCTTTGAGGTGTACCCCCTAAAACTGCATTATATGACTGACAGACAACTCTGGTTTCAGCATCAGCCATTGAATTGCAGCAGCCTATCAAGGCCTATCTGTACTTCATCTTGCCGCCTTCATCCTTTTACTCTGCCGAGTGTGTGTCTGTCACGGGAACACACAGGGAAACAGGTGGATCCAAATGCAGCATATTTATTATCAGGGCAATCCAACTCATAGTCATCCATACAGGGGTCAAAATCCATTTTAGCAGTCCAATAAACAAATAAACAAGAACCAAAACAAGACCAGGCAAGAAAACAGACCTCGGAAGTGTTAGTGACATTCAGCAACGAATCCGTACACAAACTAAAACAGACAGGGAATATATACACAGAACTAACAAGACTAACACAGAACAGCTGGGAACAATGATTACAGGGAACAGCTGAGTGCAATGAACTGATGAGTGACAGTGACAGACAGGATGCTGGGAAATGCAGTTCCAGAAATACATGACACCGAGGGGAAGGAGGACATCTAGTGGACAAACAAGGAAACACAACCAGACACTGTGACAGTGTCATACTCTCTCTCTATCTAAAAGAGCAGCGTCTTTTTAAAGATGCCTCGTTCCTGTGGCTCATGCTGAGCTGCACTCAGCGACGGGAACCGCCACTTCATCTGCGATTCTTGCCTGAGTAGGATCATGCAGATCTTGCGCTCGCTCTCGGCAGCTATTGCAAGCTATTGCTCATGGTGACTCTGAGGACTCGCCTGACATTTTTCTCTGAGTCTGCACATCCGCCTGCTACTCTGATTTCTCGCAGCCTCCATTTTGAAATTGAAAGCGAGGCTCCGGTGGGAAGAACCCCGGAAGTACAGATTGACAACAATGCCTTGGACTACCAACCTGAAGCTGCTGCCTTATTACACTATTGGATATTAATATCCAATATAGGATATGTATACATAGTTCGTTATATATAGTTATATAATGTTATAGTTCGTTCCTGCTTCTTTTTTTTACCTTCTGAATTATATATATATATTAGGCAGCGGTCAGGTGTCAGGGCCATCAGGGCCATCTCCGCTGGCCCTGTCAAAATATAATATAATATAATATTAATATACGGTATAATTATATATATATATATATATATATGGTTATATATATATATATATATATATATATATACTGTATATATATATATATATATATATATATATATTAAATGCTTTCGCTCGCGCAGGAGACACTTTCGTTTTCTCTCAGCAGCAGATGGACCCGTTGGTTTTGCCAATCGGGCAATGGTGCTCCCCTCTACGTGTCAGGACGTCAACTCCCTTCCTTCATGTTGGATCGCTCCGCCCCACAGGAGCCAACACATCACCCCATTTCGGGTATGTCCGCCGCCTTGCAAAATACAAGGGGTATTGCCGTGGATTATTCGCACAGTTCGGTTCAGCTACACTTTCCAGTTTTGCCGCAACCCCCTTCCTACTGTAGTCAACAGCGCCACTCAGGCTTATGTACTACAGCAGGAAATTTCTTCCCTCCTTCTCAAAGGTGCGATAGAAGAGGTTCCTGTGGAGGAAACCGAACAAGGCTTCTACAGCCGTTATTTCCTGGTTCCGAAGAGAGGCGGCAGCCTGCGTCCCATTCTAGACCTCCGCCGACTGAATTTCGCCCTTTTCAGAGGGAAATTCAAGATGTTGACGTTGAAAGCCATCATATCTCAGAATCGGTCGGGAGATTGGTTCGTGACAATAGACCTCAAGGATGCCTATTTTCACATCCAGGTTGTGCGGCGTCACCGAAAGTTCCTCCAAGGTTCGCCTTGGAGGAAGGGCGTTCCAGTACAGGGTCCTCCCCTTTGGCCTCGCCCTGGCGCCAAGAACGTTCACGAAATGCGTGGATGCAGCACTGGCCCCCTTGCGGCTCCAGGGCATCCGTATTCTCAATTATCTGGAGGACTGGCTCATTCAAGCCCAGTCCAAGGAGTTGGCTACCCACCACAGAGACACTGTTCTGCACCATATTCAGTCTCTCGGTCTGAGGTTGAATGTGGAGAAGAGTGTTCTTACTCCAGCTCAGCACACAGTTTTCTTTGGTGTGCACATGGATTCCGTTCGTATGCAGGCCCGTTTGGCTCCTGCACGGATTTGCAGTTTGATGACATGTTTGGCCCGTTTTTCACTAGGCTATCGTGTTTCTGTGGGCACTTGCCGCAGGCTTTTGGGCTTAATGGCCACAGCCTCCCCTGTGCTACCCCTGGGACTGCTCCTCATGAGGCCCTTCCTGTGGTGGATGAAGCTCTCAGGGATCTGGCCCACTGGGCCAGCCTTTTACGCCGTGGGCTTGCTGCGTCAAAACAGTGGATTCTCACTGGGTCACAGAAGCGATCTCTATGGCTTACAAGGTGCGTGGTTTGCCTTCGCCTCTTAGCATTAGAGCACATTCCACTAGGTGGCATCCTCTTTAGCTCTTTCTAGAGGAGTTCTCTTGGAGGACATTTGTGTTGCGGCCGGCTGGTCCTCTCCGCACACTTTTGTACGTTTCTATAATTTGGATCTTGATATGACTCCGGGTTCCCAGGTTCTTTCTGTTTGAACCATTTATAGTCATTATCTTATTGATACCAGTCATTACAGCACTCTTTGCTTGGCGAGTTTGGTATCCCGTTCCCACTGCGCTTTCCGCAGCGTTGAGTGAACCTATGAAAGAGAACGTCTCTGGTTACTTACGTAACCTATGTTATCTGAATAGGGAACGAGACGCTGCGTTAGCGGCCAAGCTCCTCGCACTGCTGACAGTCTTCTTTTCGGCAGAGAAATCTGAGGGGAAGATGACGCACGCGCTTATATGATTATGCGACGTGATTGCGTCGGGGCGGGGCCAGATTGTGCGAGCGCCATCAGCCAATGAATTGGCGTGATTCTATTAGGCTTCAGACAATCGGCACATTCAGAGAATATCCCACTGCGCTTTTCGCAGCGTCTCGTTCCCTATTCAGAGAACATAGGTTACGTAAGTAACCAGAGACGTTTTTTTGGAGTGTTACTAAAATAACTATAATGTATAACAGGGGTGCCCAATCCTGCTCCTGGCGATCGACTGTCCTGCACAGTTCATCTCCAACCCTAATCAAACACATCTGAAAGTGATCCTAAAGACCTTAATTGGTTGATTCAGGTGTGTTTAATTAGGGTTTGTGATGAGCTGTGCAGGACAGTCGATCGGCAGGAGCAGGATTGGGCACCCCTGATGTATAATATAGCAACTATAAACAAATATAAAGTTCATAAATACAGTGCTACTACTTATAATACTATTTAACTTTTTTTTAGAACAAAAAAACCTGTGCGTAATGACGTCACCTGCTGTTTTGCGATCAAATTGGTATATTGATTTGGTTTGAGACATTTTAAGGTGTTCCCATTCTTTTTCTCTCTGAATCGCTCAACATTCAAGCAAACATTTGAGAACAAAGTTTTGCTAGACAAAATGGATCGCGCCATAATAACGTTTCCACCAGCATTTATCGCATTAGTCGGATATCGATCAAGATAAAATCCAATGAGACCGAAAGATTTTGAAATCGAAATGATCAATTTCATTTGAGTCGATATTCATGAAATTCAATTGAATTTTACTGTTTCCATAAAGCATTTTTCATTCAATATCACTTTATTCGGATAAAAACGTGTGGATGGAAACATAACTATTGTTACTGTTTAACTGATGAACAATGACAATGTCATTTTACTGTAGCCTATTTCTCAAAGACATTATGTTTTGATGGATCTATAATTATCAAAGTTACTTTAGGTGTGATATGTTTTGCACAGTTTATATTGCAGAAAAATAAAAAAACAAATGTCCTCCTTTATAATTGTTACTATAAACACTATATAGTCTGACTCTTTTTATGCAATGACTATCTTTGTCCTTTGGTGTGACGTTTTGTCCTATGGTGTGACAAACATAAAACAACAGAAAAATATACTTGTTTCAAAATTTTTTTGTTTTTAAAAAAGAGTCAAGTTTGGCATTAGGGGAGTTTCAATAATATCTCCTCCACCATAAGTTTTGTAAGGTTGGCGAAAAAGTTTTATTGACATTCGTAGGGAAAAGTTTATCAAGTTAATCTATTCATGGAAAAATTATTCAAATTTTTACTTTCATATATTATAAATATCACTTTCATAAAAAAAATGTTTTAATAATGTGAACAATTCTCTCAATTATTTTTTTAATGTTATTTAATATAATTTTTCAGTACTTTTTAAATGTCACACCATAGGACATATTTACAGTATCGTTGAGTGAAAACGTGAAAATAATATGTGAAGTCATTGACAAAATGAGTTACCACTACTATTTTCTGAAACTGCAGTTTTCATACTCCATAAGTATTTTTTCTTAAAAAGTTATGTTTTCCTAAAAAAGTACTTTTTCTTGGCCATTTGTCAACTACCCATATATATATATTTCATTTTTACGATTATATTTCCTGAAATAATATGGGCCCGGTTCCCCAAAAAGTTCTTATCTCTAGGTAGTTCTTAACCTATTCCTTAACCTCTCTCTTAACCTTATGGCACGGTTCCCGAAACGTTCGTACGCTAAGTATATCTTCTGTAAGTCACACTTTCGTAAGGTTGGTCTGGACCATTCGTAAGCTCTGTGTTGTTTGAGCTCAAGACACTAGTTGCTGCCACTGTGCAGCAGTCTAAATGTCATTTGAAATTTTCTTCTAGAATGGTAATTTTTATCAAGCTTGTATATTTAAGTTCAGTAATTTCACTTAAATGGCAATTAATAGGTAATCTTCATTGCCATTTAAGTGAAATTACTGAACTTAAATATACAAGCTTGATTAAAATGATCATTTTAGAAGAAAATTTCAAATGGCACTTAGAAGCTTTTGCATCTGAACTCTTCAATTAGAGTTTGCACATATAAGGAGTGTTTGTGTGACCTGGTGAATAATTGTAGCATGTTGATTGGTGTGTTTGGAAAATAAAAGCAAGTCAATTCCTGCTAGATGTTTTGTGTTTTAGTCAAAGGCTGAGATATAGATTATGGTTTTGGAGATTTGGTGTGTAGGGTTGCTCTTTGAGTGAGAAGTTTCAGGGCTGGAGTGAGACTCATTTTACCCACATGCCCACTTTAGTTCCCCATTTTATATAACAGTAAAATAATATAATTAAATCCTCAGTATATAAGTCTGCAATAGTGCACTCTACTGTACAGCCTTGTAATTCATTGTATTTTGCAAAAATATAATTTTCTATTCAGTGCAAAAGCAGTACACAGGGTTTTATAAATAAAGAGGTCCCAAAAGTGATCTTGGGTTCGGGGGCATATAATTTTTCCACAGTAATTGTCAAAGAACTTTGGATATGTATATTTGTGTTAAATAGGAATCCATTGCAATAAAGTTATTCTCATTCTGGGCACAGTATGCAATAGGCTATTGCTTTACCTCTCCTCTCTTATCTCCATCTCCTTCTCTCGTTCTTCTTCTCTCAGTCTCTTGACCTGAAGCTGAGCTTTGATAAATGTTTAGTTTTGCCACTTGCATCCTATCTCGTGAAGCTTCGCATTAGGATTCCCGCGTGGCTCGCGCTTCTGTTAACATTCTGCTTTGATCGTCATTTCAAACATTTTGACATATCACAATTTGGTAATTTAATTAATAGTCTCTATTTTACTGATAACTTAAACAATGTTAAAATAAATGTTACTCGAATAATTTGAGGAATTTTTAATTTGGATAGAACGTTATCTTTCTTAACGCCGTAATAAACCTTCGCGTGAAGTGGAAAATCGATTCCTGAGCAATATATGCCAACTAATTCAGCGCCTTACTTGGGACAGCGCCTTTGTAACGTTGAACGTAAGAGGAGCGAGTTAAGAAGCTTCCTAAGTGACACTTCGGGGAACACACTTAGGAACTTATACAACTTAGGTAAGATATATCTTTTTGAGTCTTCTTAGCGCGCTAAGAGTGAGCGTTATCGGGGAACCGGGCCCATGGTTATTTTGTTGAGGCTGAGCTGGATTTTCCATATATGGTCATCTAATCGCATCACAGCTCCATGGACCAGCACTAGTAGAATAGCTAATTAGTCAGGATGAGATGCATCCAACAAGGAAAATATTAGGAGTATGTTGGGAACAAGGGAGGAAGTAATATAAGAGATTTAGAGGGGTGGTAGAAGATGATATTAAAGAGATGGGGATAGACAATTATAATAGAAATAGATTTAACCTTGTTGAAGTTAAGACAGAGAGAAGGAAGCAATGAGATGGAAGTAGTAAAAACAAACGAGTATTTAAGAAGTAGGTATGGAGATCATATACGGATATACACGGATGCTTCCAAAAAAGGAGGGAGAATAGCAGTCTAGCACCAAAATGACAAGTGAGGAGAAAAGCTAGAATTAGTGATCAATTATCAGTATATACTGGGGAGCTGATGGCTATATTGTTAGCAGTTCAATTAATTAAAGAAAGGAGAATTAATAATGCGGTCATATGTTCAGATTCATATTCAGCAGTATTGATAATCAAAAAATCAGAACCAAGACCAGATTTAATGATGGAAATCCTGCAAAATCTCTTTGAGTTGAAACAAAGTAAAATAGAAGTACAGTTTATGTGGGTGCCAGCCCATGTGGGAATTAAAGAAAATGAAGAAGCAGATAAATTAGCCAAAAAGGCAGTAGATGAGGAAATGGTAGAAATTGAGATACCACATAGTATAAAATAAATAAAATCAGTAATAAAAGAGAAAGTGATTAAAAAGTGGCAACAATATTGGGACAATGAAAGTAAAGGGAAACATTTATATGCAATACAAAAGAAAGTGGGAGAAGGAAGGAAAAAAGGGAGAAATAGAAGGGAGGAATGTATAATTACAAATCTAAGAGTGGGACACACAGGTTTGAATAAAACATTGCATTTAATATCTAAGCATCCAACAGGATTATGTGATAAATGTGGACAGAGTGAAACTGTGGAACATGTGATTATTATTTGTGAGGGTTATGAAGAAGAAAGGAAAGTGCTAAGAGAAGCAGTTGGAGGAGTGAAGGGAAGAAATTAACATTGAAGAATATATTAGTCAAATATAGGAAATAGTACAGTTGATGTCTTGTTTCAGTTTCTGAACAATACAGGTGTAATGGGAACGTTATGAAAAGGTTCTTAGAACCTAAAATTGTTAGCTGGGAAAATGAGCCTATTTCCAAAAAAATGTGGAGTATCCCTTTAAGTATTAAGTGGAGTATCCCATTGCGGAGATTCGTTCCAGTGAAATCAAAATTCAATATGCACACAAACGTGTCCCTGTTTCTCATGGGTTCTAATCCGCTCTCGTATTTTTTTTCAGATTTTTCCCCCCTCATCAAAACATATACAACCACTGATAAACATTATATCAATTCAACCACTAAACATTATTGGTTTTGATGAGGGAAAAAAAAAACTATATACGAGTGCAGATTAGAACCTCGAACCTCCCGAGTCCAGACACGCTAGGCAAAAATTCTACCTCTGGACCATCACTATACATCTACAATAAAGGGCGTATATATTCTATATACTCACTATACTTGGACATTGTGCTCATTTTTATTTATGTACATCAGGAAGCTACAGGACATCGTCTTTCAAAACATGACCAACTCGAAAGAGAAAAAAAGAATGAATGCGTCATTGTATTGCACTTTTGAAAATGCCCTCCGAGTACGTCTCTGTCCCCAGCACATTTCAAACCAAACTGACGCCCATGGGGTGAGGTGTGGATTTTCTCACAGGAATGTTGTTAAGTGACTCAAACCGACCAAAGAAATTACTGAGTGTGTTGAGGAAGTCTGTATTGTCCTCACAGGGTAAAGGAACAGCCTTGTAGTCTGTGATGGTCTGAATGCCTTTCCACATGCATCTGTTATTTGTCGGGTTGTGGAAGAATTCCTCGATTTTCTGACCATAGCCATATAGCTATTGAGCAAAGGGGCCATAGAGCCTTTATCTCAAGCTCAGAGCGAAGGGGGTCTATACAGCAGATATTTTCTGGTACCGAAAAAAGACGGGGATCTCAGACCCATTCTAGATCTAAGACAGCTGAAAAACGTGCTTGTGAAACGATAGTTCAGAATGCCACAACCAGGAAAATCCTTGCGCAGATATGCCAAGAGGACTGGTTTATGGTAATAGATCTGAGGGGTATTGCACAAAAGTAGAAATAAGAAAGTCAGAATAACGCGGTTTGACCTAGTTTGATCAGTGCATCCTGGCTTAATCTGTTGCACGTTTGCTGAGCCAGGATGAGAACACGCAGATATGTCAAGCCAGGTGTATATAGTTTGGATAAATGCACGTTCACGGCATTCTTAAAAAGAGCACGAAATTGATCACAGAATCACCGATCCAAAAATGGACAAAATGCGTGCTGCATACTTTGCGCATAATGAGCAACAGCTTCTAATGTGGAAACATATGAAGAAGTGAAACATAATATGTAAAAAAAGCCAATACAGATGCTGTAATAAAACAAAGAATGAAAAAAAAAATTTCCTTAGGTAGCTCGGGGTCGTTGTCCTCCTCGGCGTTGCAACCTTGTGCTCCAGGGTGATGCGGCTCCTTTCGTGGAGGCGTGCATGTGCGGTGAGCTGGTAAGTGATTTTTTGACGTGTCTGGCCCAGTCTTTGTCAGCTGCTCTTGGCTTGGGGCTCTGAGTCGCTGGTGACTTTGGGAAGGGATGGAGATGTCATGTCTCCAGGTTGTCCCAGCAGGTTGTGGGACTGTAGGACCGGAACATACTGGCTTCACTGTGGGCGAGAGGAACACAACACACACAGAGAGACCAATGCAAGTTCGTTTTACGTCTAACGAGCTATAATACAGGCTAAGCCGTGTATGAAAATTTTGGTTAACTGATGCAGACAGTTAAACCGTTTGGTGGGACAATTTGGGTAGGTCATCATGGGTCTTAATGAAGATTTTTGACAGGGCGCTAGCTTAGGGGTCACCTGTTGATGCTAACGACTTGGTTGTCAAACTATTCTTCAACTTTCTTTGGTGTCTCAGAGAGGTGCTGTCTCTGGGTGAACTGAAAGGAACAGAGCACAACAGAACAGAGCAATGGCAAGCTAGCAAAGTTTGAAGTAACATGCAACCATCAAAGATGGGAAGGTCTGTGATGAAATGGCATTAGTAGTACACAAGAAGTGTTGAAAAGGGGAAGAGGAGGCTTAAGCCTGCAGTTTGTGGCTCGAAGAGGATGAGGAAGCCAACCACTTCAATTACCAGGGGAGTCTCTAGATTCTGTGGCAAATTATAAGTGGATGGGTTAATACCTTTTCCTAGTTTTCCTGGGGTGAAATGAGGTCATTCTGGTTGGAGTCAGCATCGTGGTTGGTCCTTCTGTCGCCCCACACATGACAGCAGTGTCCCGGGCCTTTCGGTGCATCTGTACCGAGGTGCGCCCTCTCAAGCAACTTGACCTTGAACTCAACCGGCGGTGCCAGATTGGTGATATCGTGTTGCGGGCCGCACCAACGGAAAGATACAGGAAAGTCCGAGACCCGCGCTCAGTCAGCGATGGTGACGCAGATCAGACGAACCAGCTCGCTGGACCCAAGGCAGAGATGACTGTCAAATCACCACAGCACGAGAGAGATTTCTACTTGCAAACACAAAACAGGATGAAGAGCAAGTGTACTTCAATGTGAATTAAAGCTCCTTTATCTAAATCAAATTGAGTGTCTATTTTTGTAGAAAAATCAAAGGCAACGACTTTACTAAAAATTATGGTATAAACAAAAAGGAAATTATGACAATGTTAATTATCAGAATAACCTAGCCTCCATTCAGAAAAGAGATAGCATTAAGTGCAGCGGGAAGAGCACAGGAGGATGCAAGCTGTAATGGCGCGTTTGGGCCTCTAGGGTTTTGGGCCACTTCCTCCTAGTGGTCTACCGGGCTGACAGAGAGCTTGATTTAAATTGCATTCAAACTGATTTAAACACAATTCAAATTGAGCGAATGCATAGGGGTTAAGTAACCATTAGATTAGTAGGGATACAGTTGTACCAAGACCAAATCAAAATTATTAAAAATAATTTGAAGAGGAACTATAGAAATAAAGCCATAAACAATTCCCAATGGGAAATGAGAGAATTAATTCAAATTAACTTCAAAATTTGTTTGTTCCAAACCAAATTTGAATAAGTGTAGGGAATTAAAGGTTGGTGTTATATTTGATGATAAATTACGATTATGGTGAGGGATCAGTGACAACCAGAATACAACCAACAGAAAGAGAGCCATTCAAAACAGAGTGATGTTAGTTGATGATGACTTAGCAAAGGGCGGCCACAAGGGGGCGCTTTCCCTCTAAGTGGTCATCAGAAGCTGCTAAGACTTCATTTTGAATTATAAATTCAAATGTGGTTTGCACCAAATTCAAAACAAGTGCACACAGTCAAGGCAAGGAAAATCTTGTTATTACAACGAGGCTGCAAATTGCACATGCATTGAAAGTTAGAGAAACTAGTTCAAAATTCATTAAGAAAGTAGGAATTTTCTAACAGAGAATTTTGAGGAAAGGATGACCTAGCTGTTAGTGTCCACACGATGGCGCTACTACGCTCACGCAGGGTAAAGCCAGGACAATGGTGGTAATTTGATACTGCAAAGCACTCAAGGCTGCGCCCTAGTGTTTGGCAGCAGAATTACACCTGCCTGCTTCCCATGTGATTTACTCAGAGGGCGTGGAGCGTAACCCCCTCCCTGCTGTATAATCACAAATATTACGGAATTTTAAATCTCAACGGATTTCTTTTCGGTGCTATATTCATTTAAAACACGTTAGCAGGTTTTCTTCGCTGTGTCGTGCAAAAGAGAACTAGGAATTATTTATCTGTTTTTCTTAAACTCCAAATAACATTTATCACAACTAGTGTTAATGATTGGAATGTTTTCAGTTTTGGATGTTTTTCAAGATTTACATGCACTTTTCGCAGGATTCTTCGCTGCATTGTGCAAAAGAGAACATGAATTATTCGTCTGTTTTCTGCTCCCATAGGCATATATCAAATAGCACTTATGATAATATGCTTTTCGGTTTTTATACCTTTGAGTAGCTAAGTCAATGTTTTTTCAACCAGGAGCTTATCGTTACTCTAACGATTATAATATAAGGCCTTTTAAGAATAGTAAAAGAGCATCGTTTTACTATTTCTTGTCTTCCACACTGTCAGAAGAATCTCGTTCGGACAGAGGAGTTAAAATTATTAAAAATGTCGTTTATGCGCAGAGGTTTTTTTTCGTCTGTGCCAGAACAAATTTAATTCTATGGAAACTGCAGTTTACTTTTAGCAATTAACAGTGACTAAACTGTTGAACATTTAGCAGCTTGTTAAATGTGCTTTGACTGGACAGTTTATGCCCAGTTCGTGAGTTCGCAAAGCATTCACTCCGATGCGCGCGTGTAATATTAAATATTACATAAACAATATTAAATAACAATATACACATTAGATTGAAACTGATTGCTCATAAACAAGTTTCAAATGCCCCGCATTCACTCCACCAGTCTGTAAAGACACAAGGCGGTCCGATCAAGGGGGAATTTGCATATCATAATTAATAATTGATAATTAATAATTAATAATTATTCATACAGATTTAGATCAGACCGGTCTTACATGTTAATAAATCTCCCATTTAGGGAGGCTTTATTAATTTTACCTGTATGCATACATGTGCGTCTCTGCAATTAACCACAAATTAATTGTAATCAATTACACGGACCACGTTTTCAAGACTAGCAAAATTAATTAGCTCAATTAATTTATAGAGTTTGTGAAAACAAATTCTGTGGATACAAGAATTAGTTTTCTTGCTCTATAAAAAAATACCCTTTTAGGTATGTTTAGTTCTGTAAAGCTCGTAGCTTTTGATCGACATTTCATTGACTAGTATTATAAGCAGACAGTAAATCAGTCAAAAATGCGCATAATTGTATTTAATAAAGTAACTACTACTTAAGCATTTACTACGTTACAATGATACATGTATTTACAAACATTAAAACACAAACTAAGACGACGCAGGGCGTTTAGACAATGGGTACCGTGTAAATGAGTTGGAGAGAGGGAGAGAGGATGAGAGAGAGAGAGAGTATGTAGAGAGAGAGAGTTACATTTACCAAGACAATCACCTTTCTGAAGCAACACGAAAACACTTTCTTAATGCTTCTTAGAAGCTCTAAAAGAAGGTATACTTGCAGAGCATATTTGGTCTGTGTGTGTCGCGGGCTGTGTTGGATGAACGCGCTTCTCTGCGTGCGCGGGTCACGTGGAACAAGGTCTCGGCGTTCTGGCATGGTCAATCCTTTGTTCCACGGGCGCGGGGCGTCACGTGGCATTCGGCTCGAGTGTTTCAGAGGCTTAGAGTCTTTGAGGTGACGTTACCCAAGGAAATAGTTCGGCAAAGTCAGTTTCCTTTCCTGGGAGGCGAACTTGGTAGTAAACTCAAAGAAGAGACGAACTTTAGACGAACAAAGAAAGGATCCAGGTTTTGGATCGGATCTCCATAAGGAGATCACGCGAGTTACATGGTGAAGGAGCGCTGGAAAGTTCAGAAGAGCGTGGGCGGAGCCACGCTCCCACATTTATCACCTTGGAGAAATCCATCCCCTTCCTGTTGGCTGGAGCCAATCGGGGGAATGGACGTTGCACGCGGGAACTCTCGGTTTATTCCCAGAGCACGCGCTCCTCGTGGGAGGAGGTGTGTTCAAGGAGGCTAATAGTAAAACAGTTTGATCTTCATTGACGGTAAAACATATTAAAATACACTTTACTTTACATCTCTATGCATATTCGAGTGTTTCATTCAATAAGCATTCTGAAAATATGAAGGAACATTATGTTACATTAAAGGAATATATACTTAGGTTTAAAATGCATAAAGAAGGTATTTCTAATTTCTATTTACGCTGTGACCAAACAAAGTTATTTCACTGTGACATGGGGAAGAACACACATACATAAAACCATTGAATACTTTTGTTAAATGTTTTTAAAACAAAAGAAATGTATTTCTCTTTGTTCAGAGACATTCGGCACATTCCGATTCCTGTGTGTGTGTGTGTGTGTGTACGTTCCGGGGGAGGGTTGAGTCACCTGGCAAAGTCCTTACAACGACGTGGAGTTCTTTAAAGGGTTTGGGGACGCTATTTGGAGGACCTTCAGGGAACATTCAGGATGTTCTGGGAACGTTTAAAGGACAATATTTAATTCAGAAATCCAATGTTTCCAAAACATCCTGAGAATGTCCCGCTGGTGTCAGGAACGTCACCAGGTAACATTCCCACAACATTCCCAGACAGACACGATGTGGAGTTCTTTAAAGGGTTTGGGGACGTTATTTGGAGGACCTTCAGGGAACATTCAGGATATTCTGGGAACGTTTAAAGAACAATATTTAATTCAGAAATCCAATGTTTCCAAAACATTATAAGAACGTCCCGCTGGTGTCAGGAACGTCACCTGGTAACGTTCCCACAACATTCCCAGACAGTCACGATGTGGAGTTCTTTAAAGGGTTTGGGGACGTTATTTGGAGGACCTTCAAGGAACATTCAGGATGTTCTGGAACGTTTAAAGGACAATATTTAATTCAGAAATCCAATGTTTCCAAATCATTCTGAGAATGTCCCACTGGTGTCAGGAACGTCGCCTGGTAACGTTCCCAAAACATTCCCAGACAGTCACGATGTGGAGTTCTTTAAAGGGTTTGGGGACATTATTTGGAGGACTTTCAGGGAACATTCAGGATGTTCTGGGAACGTTTAGGGGACAATATTTAATTCAGAAATCCAATGTTTCCAAAACATTCTGAGAACGTCCTGCTGGTGTCAGGAACGTCACCTGGTAATGTTCCCACAACATTCCCAGACAGTCACAATGTGGAGTTCTTTAAAGGACCTCAAAATCCAAGATGGCGGCATGTATGGTCTGATGTGTGTTTGTCCCCTTTATCTATACTCATTTATACTCATTTAGTTTGCTTTTATACTCGTATATGGAGTAATTTTTTAGCAGATTCTATGATTGAGCTCTGTTTTTTAGATGAAATAGTGTTTTTTTGGATTATGGACTACTTTACTGCAGAAAAGCTTCCATCTCCAGGCTCTACTTGGATCCTGAGGCCCTGTTAGCCTCTCTAGGCCCTGGCAGTCCAGCTACCATCTCCAGGCTCTACTTGGATCCTGAGGCCCTGTTAGCCTCTCTAGGCCCTGGCAGCCCAGCTACCATCTCCAGGCTCTGCTTGGATCTTGAGGCCCTAGCAGCCCAGCTATTGTCTCTAGGTGCTGTTTGGATCCTGTGGCCCTGCTAGCCCTTCCAGGCTTCATTTGGATTTGAGGTTCTGCTAGCTTCCCTAGGCCATAGCAGCCCAGCTAACATCTCCAGGCTCTGCGTGGATCCTGAGGCCCTGTCAGCTCCTTTGGGTTTTGCTAACAACATGGCTCTTCTTTTAATGCTGCTTTGTTCATTGTTTGTGCAAAATCTAAGATCAGGTGATTCAAACTGGGTGAGCACATCTTACAACATTTGTGGCTCTTTGGACATAGCCTATGGATTAAACTGCTCAGTTTTTGTGCATTCCCCTCAAATGCCAAAAGAGTTGGCAGAGGACTTACATTTAGCCTGGTCTCTACCCAGAGATATTCTTCAGCTTCAAAATCTTTTGATTTTAAATGACTATTTTGTATATGATGACAGACATTACTGGGACTCTCATTTTAAAAACTCTACAGATTGTTCATATTCTGATGGTAAACAGAGATGGTTAATATTATTATTGCTGCTTTTATCTGGCAATATGCAGCCAAATACAGGCCCTGAGTTGCAGTGTATTACATTGCCATCTGATGTGAAATCCATGTCTGTTTTGAGTGTAATTCACCTTAATGTTCGCAGTTTGTTACCCAAAATGGATCTGCTTAGAATTTGGGTGAATTTAAAGGCTGGTTCACACGGAACGATTTTAAAATTGTCAGCCAATTTTCCAAACCTGAGAGACCACACACACAGCGATAAAAAATCACGGGTCTAACGGTTTTGGTCGTACCGTGTGTGGTGCGCAGCCACACGGCAAAATCAACACATCACACACGAATCGATTTGACTCCCGAGCATTCCTAGGTCAGACGGAAAATCTCACAAAATCCCTCGAGATCAAATGTGACTTCAGAGTAAACAATCATGGTGGACGAAGAGGATGCAGTGGCGACAGTGTGTAGTTTGTTTTTAACGAAAAAAAAACGTCCACCGGACATTCTGGTGCGCCGGCTGTTTTGATTTTGTTTCCTCGTCACCTCACTTTCTGATTGGCTAACGTAGATGCCACAGTTCACAGGCTGCGTGCTCGTTCATCCCCGGGGGACACCACACACGAGGAGAAATCGGGCCAAAACAATCCAACATGTTGAATATCCCCGATTTGAGATCGGAGCGGTCCCGGCATCCTTCCGAGCAGACGAGAGCAGTCTTAACACACCACACACGGCAGGAATATCTGAGCAGATTATTTTACGATAATCGGAGCATCCTTTAGATTGTCGGAAGGGGTGATCGGGACTAAAATCGGGCTAATAATCCTGCCATGTGAACCAGCCTTAACAGATGCTGATATTGTTGTGCTATCTAAAACCTGGCTGACAAAATCAATCACTGATATGGACAATGGAATGGGTGATTATAACGTGTTTCGTGCTGACAGATTAAGGAAGGGTGGGGGGTTTGCTATTTATGTCAAATCTACATTTAATGTGAAGCTAGTCCATACATAATCAATCAGTAAGCAGCTGGAATATTTGGCAGTGAAGGTGGAGTTGGCCAAGGGCCTTTATGTTACTGTTATTGGGTGTTGTAGGCCACCATCTGCCTTGAGTATTGCATTGCAGACTCTTATTCAACTCTTATCCAGATTGGACTATTCTGAAATTATTTTAGCAGGTGATCTAAACTGGGACTGGCTGAAACCTTGTTCAGATGAATTTAAGTCATTTTGTGATTCTGTCAATTTTACACAGTTAATCAATTCTCCCACTCGTTTAAATCTTAAGTGCCATGAGAATTCCACCTTAATTGATTTAATTTTGGCTAATGTCCCGCACAAATTTTCTGCAGTGGGTGTTTTTTGCAATGACCTAAGTGACCACTGCGTTGTTGCTGCTGTAAGGAATACTAAGATGCCAAAATTTAAACCTCGTGTAGTATATAAGAGGAATCTCAAAAAAATTTAATGAACAGGGCTTTTGCCATGATTTGTTTAATTGTGATTGGAGTAGAATAGAGCTGATTCCCGATGTGGAGTCAGCCTGGATCTTTTTCCGGGATAGTTTTTTGCAAGTAGTAAATAGACACGCCCTACTAAAGAGATTCAGAGTTAAGGGGCGGGATAATCCTTGGTTTTCCTCTGAGCTTGGAGATATTCTTCATGACCGCAATTTACCATCGGCCAAAGCAAGAAAAACGGGCTCTTCGTCTGATTGTCTTGTTTTTAGGCAGTTAAGAAATAATTGTTATACAACTTATAAGTATCTTGGTATTGTTATTGATGATTGCCTATCATTTAAAGGGGTCATGAACTGGGTTTTTAACTTTTATTATATTGTTGTCTGAGATCAACTTATGAAGTTCGCTTGGTTTTTGCATTCAAATAAAACATCAAAATGAATAAGTAATAGGCTATTTTGTACCCAAGTTGTGAGCCTACTTGAAAAACGGTCGGTTTTTATGGGCGTGTCGCACTGAAGACTTGGAAGTAAATGCCCACTGCTGCGAGTGGAGAACAGTTTTGCATATTATAATGAGTTTAACTCACCCGTCGGTGCACGTGGGGGAAAACGTCCAATGTTGTAAAATGGCAACCGGATTCGCTCATACATGTTCGACCTAGAGTCTGTGTGTTGAACAATTCCTGTCAGATCCAATATTGAGAATGTGGAGCTGACGTCATGCGTACCAGTCCACGTTGCATTGTAGGAAGGATTCGCCATCTTGGTTGGATACGCTATCCGTTGTCATGGTTACTTCGGCAGTGAGACCGAGAGAAATAGCGGTAGAGAGAGAGAGCAGCTTGATATTTGTTTGTATTTTTGTCGATAAGGAACAGTTTCTTGAGAACAAATGAAGAAGGGTGAAGCAAAAGGAAAGTGGCTCTATCGGGAGAGAATAAATTACAACACCAAGCAGGGGCTCGTTCTTCGTACGTTGCTTAAAACATCCGAGATCAAATGAGACATCCAAGATAATATCATCGTGCTAATCATGATCCGGCTAATTGGGTTCTTCGAACACACCTGTTGTTTGTGATTAGTATCGCTGGATTGAGTTATCTGAGATAACAGCGCGTTCTCGCGTTGGTTTAAAATGGGACATGTATCGATAGCAGAACCAGTGATCAGCAACACTGCTATTGGCTGTTCAGCTTGGCCAAAGAACACGCCCAGTTTTTCCCTAAACAGAGCAAGCGCTTTTAATGCAAGGTTATGCCGAATTTCAGTCTTTAATTAAAACGCCAGGGAACACCTCAAAGTGTGCAAAAGCCAGGAGAGAGTGCTGGCAAAAGTAGAAGACAAATTAAATGCGTTTTTGGTGGCCATGTTAGATGTTTTAATAACTTATTATTATTATTTTATTTTTATTTTCATAATTTCAATTACTTTGTTCATTGTAGTGTCGAGTCACCACACTATACCAGTGTGGTGTATACCAGTACACTACAATGGACATGGTGAAAGTGAAGTACAAAAATATTCTACTGGTAATTTTACTAGGCCTTATAGGCCTACTAGTCTCTTTTAAAAAGGCACTGTTAAATAAATGATTGTCTGTTTATAAAAGCAAGGAAAAATGCTGAGAAAAAAAATAATAGCCTAATGATGCTCCTGACCCTGGCAGAAGAGCTGACCCTTGGGTTGAATGTGAATTGCCTTGTTGTGAATGGCATCCCTGGGTTCAGTTCTTCCAGAATCACATCAGGGACCAGCAGCAGCAACACCTTCATCACTGGGAAATGAGATTTAAATTATCTTTGTACACTGTTGCTACATTAAATTAAGTAGACCTATAATCCAAATTGGCTGGTTTAGTCATTTCAACTGTTAAATCTTAAATAATGATAAATTGTTTTGTCTTGTGAAAGTAAAAACTGATATACTTATGTTAATGTAAAAATATTTTGCCATGAGTTATCAAACATTGCACTGGAGAGTGAAGAAAACTTCTCAGATGACTGTCCTTTGGAGGAAGTTGTCACGGGGTGGGTGCAGGCAGACGAACAGGCAGACGAACAGGCTGAGTCCAAAAGGCTCCAAGACAAAAGGTTTTATTACAAATAAACAGGGTACAGGCAGGCGGAACACGGGGTAACATTAACATTGACCGACCAAACAGAATCAAACTGAACTGAACTAAATACACAGAGGAATAAGGCTAATTGGGGTGAACACAAGTGAAAATGATAATGACAGGACGAGGAACAGGTGGCTGATTGGGGAGTGAGTCCGGGAGAGGAACAAAAGGATCCGGGGAAGTGTAGTGCAGATGACGGGACAAACAGGTGAAGATGACAGACTGTGACATCACTCCCCCCTCCCGGTAGGCGTGGCCTCACGCCGTAACATCAATGGGGAGGGAGGGTGGGCGCCCTGGAGGCTGTGGAGGGCGTGGTCAGGAGGAGGAAGCCCCCCAGGGCGGAGTAGGATGAGGGCGAGGCCAGGGCGGAGCAGGATGAGGGCGAGGCCAGGGCGGAGCAGCCTGAGGGCGAGGCCAGGGCGGAGTAGGATGAGGGCGAGGCCAGGGCGGAGCAGATGGAGGGAGAACCCCTGGTGGAGCCGATGGAAGCGGGGCTGACAACACCAGGGGGCCGACTGACAGGGGCGGAGCAGATGGGAGAGGAGACCAGGGTGAAGCTGGGGGATCGACGACATGAGGTGCTGATGAGGGACCGTGGGAACATGGGGACACTGCAGGCTCTGGTGACTGAAGTGATGACAGGGGTACAGAGGGACACGGTGAGGACAGAGGGAGGGAGGGCCGATGGGTGACTGGAGGGAGTGAAGAATCCAACTGAAGCGGGGGGGTGAAATGAAGGGGCAAACAAATGGAAGTCCAGAGGTGAAGGACGGGTGATGAGGGACCGAAAGGAATCCAGAGGGGCGAGGGAGCCTGGACGAGCTGGTGGACTGAAGGGCCATGGAGGAGCTGAGGGAGGTAGAAGCCACGGGGGAGCCGATGGGACCGGGGGCCGGGGAAGTGTCTCTGTGGAGGAGGTGGGAGGCGAAAACCGGGGATACACAGACCAGGCTGGTTTCGGGGAGCTGAAGGGCAGGAGAGCAGAGGGAGGACAGATGAGAGGAGGCGGGAGAGGGAGGCTGGGTGGGATCCTGGTCTCTGGCTGGACGGTCTGGACGGTCTCCGGCTGGACGGTCTCCGGCAATGCGCGAATCGGTGGGCGGGGCTAAACCGGACGTGGTGAAGCAGCCGTTGATCTTCATCTGCGGGGGTGGTGTTTTAGCCTCTTTGACGTCATATTTCCCCACTTTTAAAAAACGAGTTATTTTCAGAGGCTGGTGTCAATAAAAGCTTTTATTGTACTAACAAGGATGTTTTCAGTTCTGAAACTTACAGGATATTCTTATAATATGATGACCTCTTAGATGTCAAAAGCTCAAGGAAAATTTGATTTCTCAGTTCATCACCCATTTAAGCCTCATGTTCACTGTCTATTGAGAAAGTTGAGGCTAAAATTGGGTTTTTACTTTCGAAATAAGTTGTGCTTTTCTTTTAAAGGGGACCTATTTTGGAAAATTCATTTTAAATGGTGTTTGAACATAAATGTGTGTTGGCAGTGTGTGAGCAAAACCACCATAGAATGATAAAAATCCACCCAGTGTTTTTTTTTTTCAATCTCAATAAATCATCTGCACTGTCTCAGAACGAGCTGTTCTAAGATTCAGCTCTTTGTGACGTAGAAAGTGAGAAAGAGGTTTGATTGACAGTTTGGTTGTGGCATAGACCCTGCCCTCAGTGATCTGTACACACCATCCTCCATTGTTTCAATGACAGCCGGTAATGTCTCTTGGAAACATAAGTGTTCTGTCATGGACTCGTGGGTTAATCCTGTTGTTGTGGCTTAAAAATTAATCCTCAAGTGTGGATCGTCGTCTACTGTTTGCGATCCAACGTCACCTCTAGTAAATGTATTTTATGATTTTTGAGCAAATAGTCATTTCAGTCTGTCAGCCAATTCAACAACAAAAATTATGCATCTAAAGTTGTTGTCGTCGTAGGATGTCTGTGTATATAATTTAAACATTGTATAGTGTGTAACCACACGTTTATAAATATATATTTAAAGATATTGCATTAAAAACTGCATATATGTTGTTGTTCTGTAAGTTAGCCATCTTCTCACATTTGCCACAGAAGCACCTGCATGACAAGTAAACATGACGCCACAGGTCCCTCGCATAAATGTAATTTCGCTTGTACGTAGCAAACTTTATCACAGAATGTGTATGTAGTTTCAAAAAAATGCGCCAGCATTAGTGTTTGTGTGTGTCTGTGTGTGTGTTGCACATCCATAGTTGCAAAAAGACGCGATTACAACAACGCTATAAGTACAT
Source organism: Pimephales promelas (assembly GCF_016745375.1). Next base: position 9,620,448 of record NW_024121155.1, read on the forward strand.
AAATGTATTAAATAACCATACCGAGACGTACTGGTCCATTCTCATGTGTTTATTCTGCCGGAGTCTCTTAGTACTATTTATATATTCCGATTCAAACGTACGCTGAATGACATTCAAAACAGCGCGTCTCTCACTCTCCCCTTCTGCTTACCGACTGCCATTGGTAGAAGTTACGCCCTCATCCAAAGGCAGGGCGGGGATATGCAGCTCATTTGCATTTAAGGTGGCATACACCCATAACAGCTCATTTTTAATCAGGTCACAAAATGACATTTTCAAATGGTTATAATAAATTAACTATGGGGTATTTTGAGCTGAAACTTCACAAATACATTCTGGGGACACCCGAGACCAATATTACATCTTGTAAAAAGGGGCATAATAGGTGCCCTTTAATGTTAAAAAACGTTTAGTGGCATCCACTTTTTTATCTGTGTTGGATTATGGTGATATATTATATATGCATTTGAGTGCGGGGAGGCCTGGGCCGGCCTGTTGGCGTTGTGGGGACCCGGGGCACTTTATTGATAGGTGTCCATTGATGGAGGTGGACACCTTCATTCGGGTCCCCTATGCGCCACAGGCCGCCCCCGATCAGACTGGGCTGTATCAGATACCTGTAAGTATTAAGGGGGATACGTATCAAGCTTTGGTGGATTCAGGTTGTAACCAGACCTCCATCCACCAAAGTTTGATTCAGCCGGTGGCATTAGATAAGAGCCGCGAGGTTATGGTGCGTTGTGTGCACGGCAAGGTGATGGGTTATCCCGTCGTGCCAGTTATAATTCAATTTAGGGGACAAAAACATAGTGTGGAGGTGGCAGTTATTCCGCACCTCCGGCACCCGCTGATTTTGGGAACCAATTGGCCAGGGTTTCAATCTTTATTGGCTTGTTTGTGTGCGGGTGCTCCTGGGCAAAAACAACGGTATCGGGCGGGGGCGACTGTTCAGGCTGGTGAGGCTGTACCGGGACCATCGGCGGCTGGTCCAGAGGAACGGAGCGAGACCGAAATACCCATCTTTTCGGTCCGTGATGATTTTCCTCTGGAACAGTCCTGTGATGACACGCTAAAAAACGCGTTTCAACGGGTCCAGGTCATTGACGGACAGCCGGTACGGCCAGATCAGCCGCTCACGTACCCTTATTTTGCCATGATTAAAGACAGGTTTTATCGGGTGACCCAGGACACCCAGACAAAGCAGGATACAACCCAGTTGTTAGTTCCTAAGAGCCGTCGGGAAACGCTATTCCAGGCGGCTCATTGTAATCCAATGGCTGGACACCTCGGGCAGGCAGCCACATTAAATCGTCTAATGACCCGATTTTTTTGGCCGGGCATTCATGAGAACGTGCGCAGGTGGTGCGCGTCTTGTCATGAATGTCAGTTAGTGAACCCGCCGGCCCATAATAAAGCACCATTGTGCCCCCTGCCGTTAGTCGAGGTCCCCTTCGAGCGAATTGGGATGGACCTCATCGGGCCATTAGAGCGATCAGCACGGGGGCATCGCTTTGCATTAGTTCTGGTGGATTATGCAACGCGATACCCAGAGGCAGTACCACTTCGCACCATCTCGGCTAAAAGTGTTGCGAGTGCGCTGTTTCAATTAATCTCCCGGGTGGGAATCCCGAAAGAGATTCTCACCGATCAGGGCACGGCGTTTATGTCACGGACCTTACGCGAACTGTATGAGTTATTGGGCATTAAATCGATTCGCACCAGTGTCTATCACCCACAAACCGACGGCCTGGTGGAACGATTTAATCGCACGTTAAAATCCATGATTCGTAAGTTCGTGCGGGAAGACGCCAACAATTGGGATAAGTGGTTAGAACCCCTCTTGTTCGCTGTACGGGAGGTCCCGCAAGCCTCCACGGGGTTTTCCCCCTTCGAGCTTCTCTATGGACGCCAGCCCCGTGGGGTATTGGATGTACTTAGAGAGGCTGTACTTGGATGTACTTTTGTCCTGGACCTGCGAACAAAACTCCACACTTTGGGGCGACTTTCCATGGAGAATTTGTTATAGGCACAGGATAGACAACGTCGGCTGTACAATAGGGGGGCTAAACTACTAGGGTTGTGCCGATAGACGATAGTATCGTGTATCGACGATAGTCTGACATATCGCCGATGGCAGATGCCTTTGACGATATCAATACGATAATTGGCTCGTTTTACCATAATGTATTAAATTATTATTATTAGGCCTATTATTATTATTATAAAGCTAGTATTGTTATTAAATGAATATTAGGAACTACAATTAATTTGCCTTGCCTAAATTTACAACGACATCACCTCATAACAATTGCAACAACACACGCACTAATGAGGACTCCTCTAAGAGAATGTTTTTAAAACAGACTAAAAAACATCCCACATCAAAATATAATTGCAAGGTGATCCATTCACAAATTATCAAGTGTGCTCGTTTTAACAGACGCAAAATTCAATTTCCTACAGATCCAAGATGAAAACGGCGTTGTTCGTCAGTATTTGTTTCCGTAACACATTAACAAAACGTTTAATGACACCAACACTAAAAACAATACAATTACTAAATAGTATTAATAATAATATCACTAAAATAGTATTATTAGTTACCGTTATCATCGTCGTCTCTGAGGGAACGCGGCGTTAATGCAGATGCCGAAAGCAGTCAGTTTTTACTTTCACTTTCAGAGATTGAGCGCGTTTACATGCGACGACGTTCTTAACCTGATTATGTTGAATAAACTTGACAATGCATGTGGTCATGTAAACGTTTCCTTAATTATCTGAGTCAAGTCATAAGTATAAGTATAAACCGATCGACTCAGCTAGACGTTTGGCCCTTGCTCTTGTTTCTCCCGGCATTTAAAACACATTAACCCGCGTACTTCGTGCTTACTGAAGTGCGCATGTGAAGTGCGCAGAGAGCGCACTGGTAGGGGGACACATATCGCAAACTCCGACTTTTTCTGACCCAAGAAATTATTAAAACGTGTTTTCATCTCGTGCAGAAATAGGCCCTAGTCAAAATGCTGCATGTAACGGCATGAGAATAGGCTAATGTGTCCGTAAATTTCCCGTTGACAAACAAAAGGATTAGGATCTCTTTTTTTTACCTCACTATACCAGGAAATAACCTGATCCTATTAATAAACACTCCACCTTTGCTAGCAAAATAGAAAAAAGATTCTCGTATATAAAACGAAGTAGGCTAATAAAACAAGCAAATTAATGAGTAGGCTAAATAATCAAGTTAATAATCAAATAAGTTAGCCCCGCCCCCTCACGATAATATCGTGTATCGCCGATCTCACAGGCTGACGATAGGACGATATGAAAATGGAGCATATCGCCCAACACTATAAACTACGGAAATTTGCACCGGGAGATAAAGTTCTCGTATTACTTCCCACATCCAGCTCGAAATTACTCGCCAAGTGGCAAGGACCCTTTGTGGTTACACGGCGAGTTAATGATCTTAACTATGAAATCGTTCGTTCAGATAGGGGGGGAGCACATCAAACATACCACCTCAACCTCCTTAAAAAATGGAATGAGGTGGAGTCAGCGATGCTGGCGACGGTGGTGAGTGGGGAGGAGGATCTCGGGCCAGAGGCGAATGTAAAAGTGCAATCCCTCCCTCTGGCCGCTTGTGGAGACCACCTCTCGCCGTCCCAGATCGCTGACATTCAACAGCTACAAACAGAATTCGCAGATGTGTTCTCGCCCCTCCCTGGCCGAACGAATCTCATACAGCACCACGTTGAGACGGAGCCGGGCGTGGTGGTTCGCAGCCGGCCGTATAGATTACCTGAACACAAGAAAAAGGTAGTTCAGGATGAATTAGCGGCGATGCTGGATATGGGAGTAATAGAGGCATCCAACAGTGACTGGGTGAGTCCGATAGTTTTAGTGCCTAAGACCGACGGCACCGTCCGGTTCTGTGTGGATTACCACAAGGTGAATCACTGCGTCAAAAGGTGTGTATACGGGAGAATTCGGACAATGAAAACGCCCGCGAAATGTGCTGTTTGGCAGGGATCTTTGGAACTTTGTTATGCGTACCTGTAAATGCCTGTAAAGGCCCGGAAACAGGAACTTGTCTGACCACATGCTGTTAGTTGATGGCTTGGCTTTTTAAATGCTAATTTGTTTTGGGACTGGCTCAAGTTTGCCCCTATTCCCCTGCCCCCCTCATTAGTATTCAGGAAAGGTGATAGGCTTTACATTGTGTCAATCTTCAACAAGTGTTACGGAGAGCAGAGTGGAGATGTTACTCCTTTACATAGGGACAATATGGCTATTAAATCTCTGAGTCCGAACGAAAACAGACTGGTCTATATGGCAAATGAAAGTTTGAAGAGGATATTTGAAAAGCTGGAGATGATGGACATGAGGTTGGATAAGATGGAGGCTGACATCAATGAGCTCAAAGAGGCAAAAGAGGAGCCTGCTTCAAAGAAATTAAAGAGAGCTGGGAATAATTCTGTTGCGGTAAGTTATTTTCTGACCATCACAGTGTCTGCTTAACTTTGTGTGCTTTATTTATAAATCTATTCGAATTGAGCCCTCATACTATGTTGGATTTTTACAGGAAGCTGAAGTTGTATGGAGATTGCACAATGGGGAAAACAACATACACAAATATGACGCACAGACAAGGTATATCTTTAAAACTATGCTTTCATAACAGTCTTTTCTTCTAAATTATATTTTTAATCAAGCTTCTTTAATTACTGCTTCACAGTCTATCCTCCCCCCACAACCTCGAGGTCATAATCTTTTTAATGGCTGTACCGGACGTAGATCCTGCTGTTGTTAAAGGTAAGTCACAAGAGAATGTACCAAGGCTACAACTTTTTAACTGTATAGATTAGTTACAAATAAACATATTCTCCCCCATCTCTCTAGCATCCTGCAAGACATATTTTGAAACTGTTAGAAGGGGTTACAGGATGGCCCAAGATGAGAACAAAGACAAGATGGAGGACAGCAGGATCATTATGCTCATGAGACAAAGAAAAAGAAGAGTAAGTATAAATACATATAAATCTGAGTAAAACCCTCAGCCTGGGAGAGGCTCCCATCCCAACACATTTGATATTTTCAGTGGTTTAATTACTTTTTTCCCTCCCATTTTGCAGCTACTGAGCTGCAGGACTGGGGTTCTCCAGACAGAGGAAGATGCAGCTATCTGGAAGACTGCAAAAGTTGACCACATGTCTGAAGAGTAGGATGCCATATTGGATGGAAAGTCGGTGTGGGTTGTTCGGGTTATTATATTGTTTTACATATATTATACACAGGCCTTATATATTATATGGGGTTATTTATTGTATGACTAATAGTAAAATGTATTCTGTGCTAATGTTTTTTTTTATATATATAGAGTTTTGACTGTGTGTATATAAATATATATGCCATGTGCCCAGTGTCATTTAATAATAATAAAAATAACAAACTCAACTTTGTCTATCTGATTGTCTTGACATTATAACCATGAACACCAATGACAATGAATATTAATAATGAGTAATAATAAACCCAAATGAGGCCATAAACTGGACCAATAGTGTGGGGGTTTAGAGGAGGGACAAAGCATTGAGCACCCAATCCTATGTAAGATCTCTGACCAATTGAAGGAGGCCACTGCCTTGTGTCCCAAAGGTGTGAAATGCTAATGTTCCCTTGCATTGACCCCGACCTGGGGATTATTCACCATGGTAACTGATGGCCCTAGTGGCTCCCTGCTGTGCTCCAAACTTGGTACATATCCAGGAGTTTTCGGGATTGTGTGACGGGACAGCAAACTCCCGTATACACACGTTTATTTGTGGAGTACACAGGAGTACTCAGGAGTTTTACATGCCCGATTACAGCTCTTTTCACGCAGTGAATGCTGTATCGAAATTCGATACATATCCAATGCCAAGGGTTGACGAGTTACTCGATCGGCTAGGCACAGCTCGATTTTATTCGACACTGGATTTAACGAAGGGATATTGGCAGATCCCCTTATCTCCAATGTCCAAAGAAAAAACTGCTTTCACGACGCCGTTCGGATTACACCAATTTGTCACCCTTCCGTTCGGTTTGTTCGGGGCACCTGCCACCTTCCAGCGCTTCATGGACCGGATTCTACGGCCGCACGCTGCATATGCCGCGGCATACTTGGATGACATTATCATCTATAGTAATGACTGGCCGCGGCATATGCAGAATTTGCGGGCGGTTCTCAAGTCGCTGAGGAGGGCGGGGCTCACGGCCAACCCGAAGAAGTGTGCAATTGGGCGCGTGGAGGTCAGATATCTGGGCTTCCACTTGGGCCACGGGCAGGTGCATCGCCAAATTGACAAGACAGCCGCGATTGCGACCTGTCCGAGACCCAAGACCAAAAAGGAGGTTAGACAGTTCCTGGGGCTGGCAGGATATTATAGGAGATTTGTGCCTGATTATTCGGACCTTGCTAGCCCGCTGACTGATCTAACTAAAAAGGGGGCGCCAGATACCGTCCAGTGGACGGAGCAGTGTCAGCAGGCTTTCACCCAGATAAAGGCAGCTCTGTATGGCGGCCCGCTTTTACAGGCTCCTAACTTTTCTCTTCCCTTTTCTCTGCAGACAGACGCGTCGGACAGGGGACTGGGTGCGGTCTTGACCCAGGAGATGGGGGGTGAGGAGCGGCCGGTGCTGTACATCAGTCGTAAGCTCTCTAAGAGGGAGACGATGTACAGCACCATTGAGAAAGAGGCGTTAGCCATCAAGTGGGCCGTCCTCACCCTCCGCTATTATCTCCTGGGGCGGGAGTTCACCCTCTGTACTGACCACGCTCCCCTGCAGTGGCTCCACCGCATGAAAGATGCCAACGTGTGGATCACCCGTTGGTATCTGGCATTACAACCTTTCAAATTCAAGGTGATCCACAGGCCGGGTGCACAGATGGCTGTGGCTGACTTCCTCTCCCGGAGAGGGGGGGGGGGAGGCTGCAGGCCGGGCGGTGGGGGTATGTGGTATGGGGGGCGTGGTGCAGCGCTGTCTGCAGCGGGGGAGGAGTCGAGCGGGAAGTAAGCGGGTCAAGTTCAAATGATAAACACCTGTCTGTGATTTCAGTGATTGGCGTTGGGAGAGTATTTAAGCGGGCCAGTTGGACGCTTCAGTGAGAGAGACTGGAGCTTGTGTGCTGAGCTGGAGCTGTCCGTGGATCCTGATCGGAATATAAAAGAAAGCTGTAAAGAGTGGGAAGAGTGCGACGTCGAAGGAAGCTGTGAATCAGCGGGGAAGAGTTTATTCTGTTGTGACTGAGAATTGTGAAGTGCGCTGAGGCGCCGTGAAAAGACTATTATTTGTGTTTTCAATAAAGCACACGAGCTCCAGTATTCGCCGACCCCTTGTCTTCTTCCATCACCCTCCTTGAACCGTACTACAGCATTAATCTGCTCAATGCATTCACATAATTGACGCAGCCTATCATGCATCGTTGAGATGTATTACTAATTGTAAAGCTCGAATCTACCACTGTGAGCTGTATTCTCGTGTAGGGTGGTCTGGTCTGACAACACGGAGGCTTTGTCATTTGTATACATTTATATATAAGGCTATTCTTGGTGTGCTACCATCCTATTTATGTTCACTTCTTATGAAAAAATGTGTTGGTCATTACTCTCTCCGTTCTCAAGATGTTGTCTTGTTTTCTGTCCCACATGTCAGTACTGTGCTGGGTAAAAAGGCCTTTGCTTATTCTGCTCCCTCTACATGGAATTTGCTGCAGAACAACTTAAAACTTAGTAAACTGATTCCTTTTTTGATTCCTTTTCCAGGTTTTTTACCTGGTTAAATAAAGGATAAATAAAAAAATTTAAAAAAAGGGTTTGGGGACGTTATTTGGAGGACCTTCAGGGTACATTCAGGATGTTTTGGGAACTTTTAGAGGACAATATTTAATTCAGAAATCCAATGTTTCCAAAACAATCTGAGAACGTCCCACTAGTGTCAGGAACGTCACCTGGTAACGTTCCCACAACATTCCCAGACAGTCACGATGTGAAGTTCTTTAAAGGGTTTGGGGACGTTATTTGGACGACCTTCAGGGAACATTCAGGATGTTCTGGGAACGTTTAGAGGACAATATTTAATTCAGAAATCCAATGTTTCCAAAACATTCTGAGAACATCCCGCTGGTATTAGTAACGTCACCTGGTAACGTTCCCAAAACATTCCCAGACAGTCACGATGTGGAGTTCTTAAAGGGTTTGGGGACGTTATTTGGAGGACTTTCAGGGAACATTCAGGATGGTCTGGGAACATTGTGGGAACATTACCAAGCGACGGTCCTGACACCAGCGGGACGTTCTCAGAATGTTTGAATTTCTGAATTAAATATTGTTCTCTATACGTTCCCAGAACATCCTGAATGTTCCCTGAAGGTCCTCCAAATAACGTCCCCAAACCCTTTAAAGAACTCCACATCGTGACTGTCTGGGAACAATGTGGGAACGTTACCAGGTGACGTTCCTGACACCAGCGGGACGTTCTCAGAATGTTTTGGAAACATTGGATTTCTGAATTAAATATTGTCCTTTAAACGTTCCCAGAACATCCTGAATGTTCCCTGAAGGTCCTCCAAATAATGTCCCCAAACCCTTTAAAGAACTCCACATTGTGACTGCCTGGGAACGTTGTGGGAACATTGCCAAGTGACGTTCCTGACACCAGCGGGACGTTCTCAGAATGTTTTGGAAACATTGGATTTCTGAATTAAATATTGTTCTCTAAACGTTCCCAGAACATCCTGCACGCGTGCAGGACAGCACCTACAGTCGACACGTGGCCCGAACGGGCCGAGCAACGAGCCCGCGACTCACACAGACCAAATATGCCCTGCAAGTATACCTTCTTTTAGAGCTTCTAAGAAGCATTAAGAAAGTGTTTTCGTGGTGTTCAGAAAGGTTAACTGACTGTTTTGGTGAACGCAACGCACTTTCTCTCACTTTCTCTACAACTCACTCTATCTCACTCTCTCCAACTCACTTAACTTATGCGTATCCATTGTCTAAACGCTCTGCGTCGTCTTAGTTTGTGTTTTAATGTTTGTAAATAGATGTATCATTGTAACGTAGTAAATGCTTAAGTAATTGCTTTATTAAATACAAAATATGCCTACCTTGACTGATTGTCTTGCTCATAATACGGGTCAATTAAATGTTGTCCAAGAAGCTGCATGCTTTAACTAAACATACCTAGAAGGGTATTGGTTTATGGAGCGGGAAAACTAAATTCTTGTGGCCACAGAATTTGTTTTCACGACTCTATAAATTAATTGAGCTAATTAATTTTGCTTGACTTGTAAAACGTGGTCTGTGTAATTGATTACAATTAATTTGTGGTTAATTGCAGAGACGCACATGTATACATACAAGTAAAATTTAAATAATTATCCCTAAATGGGAGATTTATTAATATGTAAGACCAGTCTGATCCAAATCTGTATGAATAATTATTAATTATCAATTATTAATTATGATATGCAAATTCCCCCTTGATCAGACCCGAACGGAGTCTTTACATAAATGACAAATGGGGTTTCTCTTGGAAAGCCTATAAACTTCGAGTATTACAAAATGAGCCAATGGTAAAAAAAAATGCCGTGGGTCTGCGGATTTTGCATAGCATGACTCTGCCCCACCTCGTGGGTAAATAAGGAAGTATTCTGGCAAAATGCAGTCATGTTTTTGCTTCAGACCCAAGAGGTCCTCTTCACTCCTGCAGCCTATTCTCTGACTATCTTCTAGAATCTTCTAGATGAGCAGCTTCCAGTTGGTGTGATGGTGTGTTCTAGTGAGTTTCACATTCCTGCCTGCTGAACTGTGCAGAGCAACAGCAACAGCGTGTGTTTCTCCCCGAGAGCTTCAGCACTGCTGTAAGCTTTTCTCTTTCAAAAGAAGCGTTGATGTTGGACGTATTTTTAATGATGGTATTCCCCTTGTATTTCTGAGTGCAGTAGTCTGATAGATTCAGCTGATGGGCACGACCGCTGTTTTTTATGTGTTTGGGCTTCGATCACGCTCAGACAGCGTTTGTGGATGCGTTGTGTTCTCACAGTGGGAACATGACCATCACAATGTTATGATCGAGACTCAATAAGCTCAATAGAGCGAGACTCCCCTCATCCACACCCCGATCTATTTTCTCCAAGCAAGAGAATATTTTGCTGGTACCTAGGGTGACCTGAGGCGGCTGGTGTGGAACTAAACCAACGAAAAATCCTCGGTCCACACCCCCCTCTTTCATATTGCAACCCGTGTGGTCCTGGATGAGTTAGCTGACCAGGACGCATTCAAGGACGCCCGCGGGTCCAGCATCTCATTCGGTGCTCCGGCTAATTAAATCATGTCTATCGCCACATCCCAATGTGAGCTGGAGTCCTCTGGAGATGAGGGTTTGTCAGTGCTGCTACCCTTGAGTGTACTAGCATAACGACTCTGACCCAGAGTTGACAGCTATGCTTTCCACTATGCACGTATCAGCCTTGTGTGGAACCCTCTGCCCTGTCCTGAGCACTCAAAGCTGATGATTGGTTTTTGGGGAGGCAAACCCAAATCCTTTCTACCCAGACGTGCATGAATAGGTCATGAGATTGTGGGAGTCTACTTTGACTTTTCATGACTGCTTAGCGGCCTCTTCCACCTTCTCTGTTCTCACCTCCCGATAGCCAGGTGATGCAGCGCTCCAGTTATGGGCAGCTCAGAGATGGGTTGCAGTTTTTTTTCAGGAAGTGGCCAGGCAGGGCCACTCCTTCCCTTGGTGGAGGGCCTGGGGATAACTTCTTCTCCAAAGAACTGACATTCCCATCTCTGAGCCCCCAGAGGGTGTGGATGGCAGTGCGCGCCGCTTACAAGCCTCAACAGTCTCGTTCCCCTCTGTCGCCAGACACCTGACAGAGCAGGCCCCCATGTAATGCTGGCCCTTCCCTGGCCTCCCGCTGTCAGAATGCGGCATATGACTGGGATCCCACATTGGCACGCTCCACCTCCCATGTTGGGCTGGACATTCCGCCTCACTTCCCCATCGTGGGTATGTCTATGGTTCACATGTCCCCGTTGGTTCCTATCTGTCCTGCTGGCTCACGAGAATCATCAGGCTCTGCTATGCGATTCAGTTTGCACGGTGTCCTCCCCTCCCCTGGGAATCTGCTTTACTGTGGTGGGTGGCAATGCCTGTCATACGTAAGGAGGTCGTCATCCTACTGGCGAAGGGTACAATCGAGACCACCCCTCTAGCCGAAAAGAAGTCTGGCGTCTTAAGCCCCGACCTCATTGTACCCAAGAAAAACGGTGGGTTCGACCGATCCTGGACTTGCATGTCTTGAACTGTTCCCTTCTAAAAAGGCTTCTGTTCAAGATGCTCACAGCCAAACGCATTTTCAAATGTGTGCAGCCACAGAATTGCTTTGCAGTGACCGACCTGAAGGATCCCTACTTCCATGTATCATTTCTTCCTCCTCCCTCGGTTTGTTTTCAAGAGGCGGACATACAAGTAAGCGTTTCTCTCATTTGGGCTAGCCCTGTGTATTCGCGCCTTCAGGAAAGTCGTCGATGGTAACACGGGGATCGTATTCTGATTTATATTGACGACTAGATGATCCTAGCTCAGGTTTGCAAACACAGGGACCTAGTGCTCTGGCACCTAGCTCTGGGTTTCGAGTCAACTGGGAGAAGAGAAAACTTTTTTCCATGCAGAGGATCTATTTTCCCCATATGAAAATCGACTCGGTCGCTTACGAGCAAGGGCGCAGTTACTGCTGACTTGCATGAGACAATTCAAGGGCAAGAGTGCTGTTACACTGAAATTTGACAGAGGCTCCTGAGGCATATGGCAGCTGCAGCAACGCTGTTCAGATTGCTTCTAATTAGACCATTGGGCATGGCAACAAGGCACGCTTCGAGTACCAGTAACTCCGATCTGCCACCAGACTTTCACCCTGTAGACGAATCACAGCTTTCTATAGGCTATATTCTTTCTATGAGAGTGCCCTTAGAACGAGTTTCCAGGCATATTGTTGAATCAACAGATGCCTCCCCCACAGGCTGGGGTACCATGTGCAATGGACATGCTGACATGATGCTTTTTGGCATGTCGATAGCCGAGTTGCTGGCGGTACGTCTCACTCTGCACCGCTTCCATGCATTGCTCAAGAACCAGCACGTACTAGTCTGATCAGACAATACTGTGACAGTAGCGTACATTAAATGACAAGGTGGTCTACGCTCCCGCTGTATGTTGCAACTCGCCTGCCACATCCTCTTATGGAGTCAGAAGCCTCTGAGGGTGCTTTGAGCCATTATATTCTGGAAAGAGTGAATTGTGCAGCCAATGAGCTTTCACAGTTTTAGCCTCTTCCTGAAGAATGGTGACTACAAGCCTACGTGCTGAAGTGGAACCTGTTCATCAACAGAGAAGACCCCAGACCTCTGTTCTCACAGAGAAGACCCCAGAAAATGCCTGATCAGTGTCGTGCCTTCCTTCCTGCAAGATGGACTGGAGCGAAGGCGATCTCCCTCCACCTGAAAGTCTATATTGCTGCTATTGCCACACTTAAAAACGCAGTCGATGGTAAGTCTTTGGGAAAGCACAATCTGATCATCAGGTTCCCTCCTCTTGTCACCTCTTGGGACCTCTCAGGGGTTTTAACTGCCCTGCAGAGTGCTCCCCTTGAGCCTCTGCAATCAGTGGAGCTTAAGTTCCTGTCAGTTAAGACAGTGATCCACATTTTCCATTGACAAAGCGTGCCTGGAATTCGTGCCAGCCAATTCTCACTTGATCCTTAGACCCAGGTCTGGATGTGTGCCCAAGGTTCTCACCACTCCCTTTCGAGATCAGGTGGTGAACCTGCAAGCGCTGCCCTTAGAGGAGGCAGACCCAGCCTTGGCACTGTTCTGTCCAGTACGCACCCTCCGTGCTTGCGAAAAGGCTCTCTCCAAGCAGAAGTTGTCTCACTGGTTAGTGGACACCATTGCTTGGCATACCAGCAGAAAGGTCAACCGTTCCCCTCTTGTGGGAAGGCCCACTCCTCTTGGAATGTGGCTTTCTCTTGGGCTCTAGCACATGGCACCTCGCTAACAGACATCTGCAGAGCTGCAAGCTGGGAGACACCCTACACATTCGCCAGATTCTACTATCTCTGAGTGGAGCCAGTGTCCTCTCATGTACTCGCTTCAACCAGCTGGTAATAGAATCTGCTCAGGTGTCTTCGCTTGCTTGCCATTCCACTCCACGGACTGGATATGCACAATATTTTCCTCAGGTTAGCTTCCCCAACAAGCCCTGAGTTCCTCCAGCACTGTTGACATCAAACACCAGAGTTATGCCACTGGCAGCTTTTGCATTGGCTAGGGGCTGCCATGTGCATGGTTACCCCTCGGGGTGACCCCACAGAATTTCCACTGTAGGCCTCTCTGAGTCTTTCCCTTGGCAAGCCACCTTGCCACCCCTGAGGTTGAAACATTCCACCCTGCGGGCTGGACACCTCAGTGTATTCCATATGCAGACCCCTCCAAGGTCATATGTGTATTCTGTAAGTCTACCCCCCTTCAGGCAGGCAATAATTGCATATTTCCACTGAAATATGCTTCCCAGTGTGCCTTGGTATTCCTGTGTTAAGTAGGAGTCTTTTGTCAGTGCTAGTCTCACGACAGGGAGCTCAGAATTATGCAGGCCACTGGAATACAGCTGAGTGGCGTGATTAGACTTGGAACCCCGTTTGTAGTGAATACGAATGGTTACGTCTCCATGCCACTTTCACTGTACCGCTGGAATAGCCTGAGTTCAGTCTTGGCTCCTCAGCAAGTAACAAAATTGCATGTTGCCAGCGTACTTCCTTATATACCCTAAAGGAGGGGCGGAGTCACGCTAATGCATAATCCGCAGACTCATGACATGTCTTTGCCATTGGCTCGTTTTGTAATACTAAGGAAAACACCATTCGTCATCACAACGTAACGACTCCGTTCCCTGCTCCGGGAACGAGGGTTACATCCGTAACTGAGACGTTTCCTATGACAATAAAATTTTGAATTAATTTAATGAATAAAGTTCATGCACTCGGCCATTAGCATTACAGCTGCCAGATACTTTGCTCACTACATAGTAAGGATAAACACACACACACACACACACACACACACTGGATTTTGCTATCTTTGTAGGGATTCTCCATAGGCATGGTTTTTATACTGTACAAACTATTCCATCCCCTCACACTAACCCTACCAATCACAGAAAACATTCTACATTTTTCCATTTCCAAAAAAACATCCTTAGTATGTTTATGAATGAATTTCCACCGTGGTGACCGCTGGCTGGTCCCCACAATGTAGGTAATCTCTGGTTTTACTCTCCTTGTGGGGTGGTAAATTGGTTTACTGTAATATAAACCTGTACACACACACACACACACACACAGTACATGAAAATACCACAGAAACAATGTGAGAGCAGCTAATATGTCTACAGATGGCTAAGAACCTATTAAATTGTGAATGGTTGGAACTCAGATGTGTTTTAAAGACAGTTTGTTTAAACAGCAACCCGTTGCAATGGCAGTGTGTAAATTCACAAATCCATGCTGGCTATGGCCCTGAGGGATGATCCAAACGCTTCAGTAAACAAATGTTTCCTCACGGCGGGAACACCACAAACAGCCAGTATAAAAACAAGCTATGAATTCTTTAACGCCGAAGTGACAGACTGCACTAATATGTGTGATGCCCTTAGATGTTTGAAAGCATAAACAGAGAGCTTTTATTCTGTTTATGACATTATTTCTCAAAAATATAAATAATAATAAAGAGATTTTATGGATACGACCGTCCCACTATGTCTTTCATTTTAGCTTCTGAATTGTGTTTTTAATAGTTTTTATTCCCTGATCATAATCTCATTACTCGTGTGACTGAAATATAACACAACCCCATCAAAAAAAAATCATGAAATGAACTGCTTGAGGACTTTAGAAGGGATAATGTACAATCATCCAGGCTTTAGCCAACAGGATGATACCGATCCCAGGACGATCAGCTGATTACCAAACAACAAACAAATGGACATGGGGTGTTGATTTAAGAGTAAATTATTTCATTGTGTGAGACAGAGGAGAGTGTGGAGAAAAGCAAGCACAGCTATATAGGAAATGACTTGCGTGTATGAAAAGTTGTGGTACATTTATGGATTCATGATGATAGGGCACACAATTGCATAACACAGTTAATAACAATATCACAAAAAAATAAAAAATAAAAAACAGAAATAATACGGATGAACAAATGCTTGGGTTGCTGAATATTTGATCCCTTTCTTCAAAAGCATTTATTGTTAATGATGTGATTACAGATCACAATGTGCTGTACTTTGACAGAAACCTGGCTAAAACTAGACAATTACATTTACTTTATATGAGTTTACAATTTACAATATTTTATATAGATTTTATATACATTTACAATTTATATAGAATTACTGAGATGTCTGGTTTCAAATATAATAATTTATACTCAAAGTGTTGGTGCTTGATGTAACACTATTGTAAATGATAAATCCCTTTTGATATTTGTGCTGGCTACTGTATACAGGGCACCATACAGACTTTATCAAAGAATTTGCTGTATGTAGCAGGATGCAGTTGTCTGGCTCATGCCTCCCTAAGGGACGCTTAATTTGCTGCAGCTGTGAGTGGTTCTGGGCAGTTAACTTTGAGCCAATCGCGAGGGCTGCGCCCCTTTTATAAACCGGGACTTTTATCTTGAAAAAATGATGTAACCGGTATGCATCTTGTTTACCTGTCCACCGACCTGATGTCTGCCTGGTTATCGGTCTACTGTAGCGCCACAAGTATGGTTGGCTTTGTTTCTCTTTTCACTCATTAACTTTATAGCTTGGTAGTGATGGGCAGATCGAGGCTTTGTGAAGCAATGAAACAGTTGAAGCAAATGTGCTATATTGATTCGAGGCTTCGAATCAATCCGACACCCGTCTCCATGGTGACACCTAGTGGTCAATTGCAGGTGTTGATCTGAAACAACCTTTACAACAATGTGTTTTTTTATTATTGTATTTTTTAAATATATGATGCTTGTAACCTGTAGTCTCTTCACATTGCATAATGTTATTTTGGTCATGAAAAATTAATATCAATAAAACAAATCAAGCCACAATGTCTCACTTTCTTATAGATTTTTATTTAAAAATATTAATTTCTCTTCTGTTGTTTCTATTAATCTGTCTATATTGTGCACACAGAATGCCTATTCTTAAAGTCTTTTGCTGTTTTATGAAGGCAAAAAGCCATATAATGGTTTCGATTTTAGTTCATTGGCAAAATATAACGCTAGAGACAATATATATATATATATATATATATATACACTCACCGGCCACTTTATTAGGTACCCCATGCTAGTAACGGGTTGGACCCCCTTTTGCCTTCAGAACTGCCTCAATTCTTCGTGGCATAGATTCAACAAGGTGCTGGAAGCATTCCTCAGGGAGTTTGGTCCATATTGACATGATGGCATCACACAGTTGCCGCAGATTTGTCGGCTGCACATCCATGATGCGAATCTCCCGTTCCACCACATCCCAAAGATGCTCTATTGGATTGAGATCTGGTGACTGTGGAGGCCATTTGAGTACAGCGAACTCATTGTCATGTTCAAGAAACCAGTCTGAGATGATTCCAGCTTTATGACATGGCGCATTATCCTGCTGAAAGTAGCCATCAGAAGTTGGGTACATTGTGGTCATAAAGGGATGGACATGGTCAGCAACAATACTCAGGTAGGCTGTGGCGTTGCAACGATGCTCAATTGGTACCAAGGGGCCCAAAGAGTGCCAAGAAAATATTCCCCACACCATGACACCACCACCACCAGCCTGAACCGTTGATACAAGGCAGGATGGATCCATGCTTTCATGTTGTAGACGCCAAATTCTGACCCTACCATCCGAATGTCGCAGCAGAAATCGAGACTCATCAGACCAGGCAATTTTTTTCCAATCTTCTATTGTCCAATTTCAAAGAGCTTGTGCAAATTGTAGCCTCAGTTTCCTGTTCTTAGCTGAAAGGAGTGGCACCCGGTGTGGTCTTCTGCTGCTGTAGCCCATCTGCCTCAAAGTTCGACGTACTGTGCGTTCAGAGATGCTCTTCTGCCCACCTTGGTTGTAACGGGTGGTTATTTGAGTCACTGTTGCCCTTCTATCAGCTCGAACCAGTCTGGCCATTCTCCTCTGACCTCTGGCATCAACAAGGCATTTCTGCCCACAGAACTGCCGCTCACTGGATGTTTTTTTCTTTTTCGGACCATTCTCTGTAAACCCTAGAGATGGTTGTGCGTGAAAATCCCAGTAGATTAGCAGTTTCTGAAATACTCAGACCAGCCCTTCTGGCACCAACAATCATGCCACGTTCAAAGTCACTCAAATCACCTTTCTTCCCCATACTGATGCTCGGTTTGAACTGCAGGAGATTGTCTTGACCATGTCTACATGCCTAAATGCACTGAGTTGCCGCCATGTGATTGGCTGCTTAGAAATTAAGTGTTAACGAGCAGTTGGACAGGTGTACCTAATAAAGTGGCCGGTGAGTGTATATATATATCAGTGGCTGCTGGTCTTTCAAAGAGGGGAAGCTCTTTTTTCTTTTTCTTTTTTTTTAAACTCGACTGTCAGGTGTGGGGATGGTGAAAAGAGCGAGGACGCGATGCAGAGTTGATGGGCTTTATTTTATTGATAAAAAAACAAAAAACAAACAAGGGGAATAAATTGGGAGCAAAAAAGGCAGGTAACGAGGGAGGACAGGTGGGGCAAAATAACTAATAATCAGGAAACAAGATGGGAGTCGACACAATGACAGGAAAGCACACATGGCACAACAAACACATGACAAGCACAAGCCGTGCTCATACCAAACATGACAAAAACACATGACCAATAAAACAAATTAAAAAGCAGTTGTGCTCACACAAAATGAGACCTGAAGAACGATGAGAACACTCATAAGACACGTGTTCACACAGAACATGACAACATGAAAGCACACAGCTAGTTTAAAACACAAGCTGTGTGCTACACAGCACAAGACAAAACATGACATGAAAGCACGCGGCCGATGTAAACACAAACCATGTGCCACACAATACACAACACACTGAACAGAGCGAACACGACAAGACAGAACGCTAACGTTACGCATGAGTACGACCATAAAGTCATCCTGTGCACTCACAACCGAAAACAAACACGCGAAGAATGCATGTCCGAATCCCAACACAAAAGTGAAACCAAACTAGACAGATGCGCCGTGATTCAAACACCACGCCCGCACATGTAACAAGACACCTGACATCGACGGAAGAGATGTGGGAATTAGGTTGAGCTGTGAAATATCTGATGAAAATTGCAAATACTAAGAAATAGCAGTTCGTCTTTCGAGTAAAATACACACAAAATTCGCGACGAGACTGAGCACGAAATCTTTAAACTAGCTTTCGCATCAGCGCTTTTTTTTTGGGTGAAATCGCTGTCAATCAAAAGGAGATGCAATCCTCCAATCATCACGCGGACGCCCGGACGCCAGGCCAGCCCACTTCTCTATTCACCCCAGAGACGCCCGGCGTCCGTGGGCGGGACATAATCGCAGCATTTATCCAATGACCGTCTAGTTTAACAGCACTGAAAAAAACTGTTCAAAGCAGCCCCATTGAAGTCAATGGACGCCGAGCTTCAACGGGGAAATGCCATAGGAAAATGCATGCACTGTGACGCACTACAGGTATGCATGAGAAGGAGATCAAGTCAGCCAACCTGCTATTTGTTGCTTATTCTGAACGAACTCGTCTTCGAGATTACCGTGTTCTAACGCATTTTTACTCATTAAAATGTTAACAGAATAGTACACATTTGATCATTATTTGTTTGACATTAGCTGAGCTTCCCTTGCAGTCTTAAAGAAATCTCCACTGAGATATATATATATATATGTGTGTGTGTATGGGGGAGGGAGGGTGTTTTAAGCAAAAACAGGCCTATCACGAATAGCTACTGTGGCGTAGATCGTAGAGCGCATAGTTCTTGAAAGAACGATTAATGTGCTCGAGTTCGAGCCTGGCTTTTGCCGAACATGAGATGTAAAAAGTATAAACTAACATTGTCTCTAGCGTTATATTTTGCCAATTAACTTAAATCGAAACCATTATATGGGTTTTTGCCTTCATAAAACACCACAAGACTTTAAGAATAGGCATTCTGTGTGCACTTTGCTCACGCGTTCCTTCCCGACCGACCTATCAATCAAACCCTGATTCGGCGGAGCACTCCACCTGATGAAACACTTAGAAGCTTCATTTAGCCTTTGTCACGTGACTGTGGGTGTTTTGAATCACGCTTCGGATCAGTGTTTCGAATCATTTTTGCTTCGGGATCTCGCAAAGCTTCGGAACGTCTGTTTCACGTCAGCCATCCCTATAGCTTGGGCTTAAAGGGAATGTTTTGTGCTATAGCAGGGGTGCCCAACCCTGCTCCTGCCGATCGACTGTCCTACACAGTTAATCTACAACCCTAATCAAACACACCTGCCTTTAATTTTCACGTGAACCTGAAGACCTTAATTGGTTGCTTCAGGTGTGTTTGATTAGGGTTGTAGATAAACTGTGTAGGACAGTCGATCGGCAGGAGCAGGGTTGGGCACCCCTGTGCTATAGGATCCATGGTGCGGCAGCAGCCCTTTCATCAGCTGAGTGTGTGCCCTGCAATCAGAGCTCAGGGCCTGTGATAATCATAGGTATGTTGCTATACTGAGTAGTTGAATGGTTAATGTGGGAAATATTTGTAAATTGACATCCTGTGCATTTTAGGGAGTGCTATTTAACCGGGGGTGCGGCCGCAAGTTGGCTAGATCGACGTTGAACATCTCCTGCTTTGCTTATACTTTTCACGTTACATGGATTTAAAGTTACGTTGTACCCGGCTGCCTTGTTCACGTGCGGCCAAGGAGTATTGAACTCGATTATTAGCTCAAGTTAACAGGCGGCTGGCTAGCATGTTATATCGTTGCCTGTTTAAGATAGTTTGATTCTCCTTCCCGTCTCTGTTGTGAATCAGTGCTTAAGTGTAGAGTGTTTGATGGACTGACATCACATTAATGTTTTTTTTATTTATTTTTTACTCTTGTATGGAGGCCTTTTCTTGCTGTTTATATCCAAGAGGATTGGCCTGTAATCTGTCTAATTTTGTTTAACTTCCACATGTCTGTCCATTGTCCAGGTGCTGAGAACTGCCAGTGGGAGCAGTGCCCCTTGTGGTGGCGGGTCCCGCTGTGGCTGTGGCTGTGTGTTCACCAAGTGTGGTCCTTTCTCTTATGGTGTGTGTGTGAAATTTGACACGTGTGAATGGGGTGTTTTCATGGACGCTCCTTGCTTGAGTCACTAGCTTCCCACTGGTAAGATTCCGCTCTATTGCCCTCCTCTCTTGAGTGTGTTCATTGAGTTTAAATGTGAAAAATAAAAATACTATTTTTGTACTGAACCACTGTCTCTGGCTATCCATCAACGAACTTGAGTGCCTGGTTGAACCAAATGCTTAATTCTTTGGGTGCAAGTCCCATCGTGGCGTAGTCTGCTAATTGTCTGATGAATTTATCCATAATGCAACATGTAGTTAGTACAGGCTGCAGAAGCCCTAATTGTTAGTGATTTTAATATCCATGTAGATATTGAAAGGGACATATTAGGATTGTCGTTTAGAGAAACTCTTTTGGAGTTAAACACGTGTCAGGACCCACTCATTGTCGTGACTATACTTTAGGTCTAATATTTTCACATGGAATAAATGTGGATGCCATTGAAATTCTGCAGCAGTGTGGATCTCAGATAATTTTCTAGTTTCGTGAAAACTTCATTTAGCCAAGGCTGCAAAGCCGACTCCCTGTTACAAATATGGTAGAACTATCACTCTACCACTAAAGATTGCTTTATAAATAATCTTCCTGATCAGTTTCTCCTCAGCAACCCAGGTAGTTAAGAAGAACTTGTTGCAACCAAACCTATTGACAATCTCTTAGTTGTTCCACTGCGCTTAAAGAAAATAGTCGAAATGCAGTGGTAAAATGAGCACACTCGGGCCCTCTAAGTAGAAAGCGAACACAACCTTAGGTATTATTTGATGCACATTAACTAATCAGACAGTGCATTGTAGTGTCCCCAATGTAAATTTTAATTCATTAATCGCTATAGGAGAGGAAGAATTGTCTAAACTCTTTAAATAATGAAAATAAACATGTATTTTAAACCCTATACCGACTAAGCTAATGAAATAAATGTTTGCAGAGGTCATAGATCCTCTTCTTAATATAATTAATTCCTATTTGTCTTTAAGATGCGTACCGAAAACTTTTAAGCTGGCTATTATTTAACCACTTATTAAAAAAACGCAACTTTATCGAACAGAATTAATTAATTACAGGGCAATCTCAAATCTAACTCTTTCTGTCAAATATACTAGAAAATGCAGTGCCCTCACAACTATGTTCCTTTTTAGAAAGAAATGGTAGCTGCAAAGATTACCAATCAGGATTTAGACCATATCATGATATTGAGACTTTTCCCATTACAGTTACAAATTATTTGATTTTTATCATCCCATCTCTCTTTTATTGTTACTGGATCTTATTGCTGCATTTAATACTGTTGACCACAACATTCTTTTGAATAGACTGGAATGGCACTGGCATGGTTCAAATGATACTAATCTGACCGTTATCAGTTTCTAGCGGTCAAAGTTCAAAATAGTTTTTCCGCTGTGCTCTGTGATGGTTCCCAGCGCTGCCAATAGAAACGGGGCATCCAAACAAGCACAGAAATCAAAATGGATGAACAGCTAGCACTGTTTGTGTCAGAATTTCCTGAGGAGGTGTAGGCTACGATACAAGTTTAAGGTCTTATAGGGAACAATTTCCACTGCTGTGGAAACGGAGCTCCTTCTCAAGCCTGAAATCCCCAAATTGCTGCTCTCTATTCTTATCACTAGCAGGACTATCGCCCACTTCTTAGCCAACCCGGTCTCATCCCAAGACGTCATATAACTGACGTTTTGGGAAGTCTTTTGACCATACGTCAATATTTGCCTTTTTAGGGCCCCCTTAAACGTCGGTAGATGAGGTTATGGGATCCTAACTCTACCCCATACCTAAACCTAACCCTAAACCTAACCCGTCACCTAACTGACGTTAAAGGTAAAGCGTCAGTTGTATGACGGCCCGGGATCGCCATCTACCGACGTTTAAGGGGGCCCTAAAAAGGCGGATATTGACGTATGGTCAAAATACGCCCCAAGACGTCAGTTATATGACTTTTTGGGATGAGACTGTGTTATCTTAGCAGGGGACAGATACATAGTTTTCTGCTGACCGAAAGGAGGAACAATAATCAAAATAACTAACGCTAGATGTATAGAAATCCCGCTAAAGGTTTTGAAAACTCTGCCTACTTTGTGCTGGCATAGCGCAAATCGTGTTGTATCTGAAGGGCAATTGGAGAAATCTAATACATTGGTGAGCCACCCAAATCACTGCTTGGCTACACAAAAATCTAACAACACTCAGATACGAATTAAAGCTGTTTTCAGAATATTTTACGTAAAAGACGTAACGTTTAAGTAAAAGAACTTGGGCTTGTGTTTTAAACCTGTACTGCTCCATCACATAATAATGCAATCATTCATGTGGAGCATCTTGAATATTCCTCTTGTTCTAATTGATCAGCAATAGCAGTATTTACAACATATCAGTGTGTCATTGTTAACATTCATCTCATTTCTCCGGACCTCTGTATGGTTCATCCACCATCACAGTTTCTAGACAGACACAGATTGTGCTTTAATCAAGCATTTGATTGTGTGTGCATCCAGTCCCATGTTGCTGACCCCGATGTCATGAGTTATGAGTGCTCTGTGAAGCATTAGATCTCTTCACTAATTGTTTTGTCAATGGTTCCCATCTGAATGGGTCTTTTAAAAATAAAGAAACAATATAATTCTCTTCAGCATCAGGAGTTCAGAGTCAAGACCGAGATCCTTAAAACCGGTTCAGATTGGAACCAGGGGTCCAACAACCAGGCCGTTCATTTTAATTAAATGCAATAGAAAACATGCTGCATTTTAAACCCTTAACTACAATTCTCTGTCTTATCTACAACACTTTTTTTACAGCCCATAGGTGTAATAAACTTAAAGCATATTCAAATAAAAATTATACGTATTTAAAGAGCACCTATCATGGATTTTTGAAAATGACTGTTCATGTAGTGTGGAATATAGCTCTAAGGGAATGAAAACATCCTGCAAAAGATTGTCTATTTCCAGCTCATGGATTTTATAAATAAACATAATATAATTGAGATTTTCCAATCCGGTTTTAAAACACTACATAGCACTGAATCAGCACTTTTAATGACATCTTTTTAGCTACTGACTCGGGTCACTGTGGCATTACTGGCACAGCGTTAGAATGGTTCAGGTCCTACTTGTCCCAGAGAGCTTTCTGTGTTGGCCTTGCTGACTATGTTTCCTCCGTTGCTCCCCTGTCACAGGGGTGCCACAGGGTTCTGTGCTTGGCCCTCTCTTATTTTCCCTCTTGGTTCAATTCTCAGAAAGCATGGTATTTACTTTCATTGCTATGCAGATGACAGTCAGATCTATGTCCCTCTCAGTAAGTCTGACTCCTATTGTGTTAAGCCATTGCTAGAGTGTTTACATGACAATAAGGGCTTATTAATGTCATGACATTAAGGACATTAAGGCTTTGTCTCTTAATTTTTTTAATTTTAATGAAAAAAAGACAGAAGTCATGGTCTTTAGCGGTAGTGGTATATCTGAGACCTAGATCTAGGTTCTTTAGCACCGTATCATAAGCAAATTATTTGTCTTTCTTCTGTGGATTACATCAGCTCCTGATTGATCAAAATTCATATAGATCGACAAACCGGCTCATTCAACCGCATAGCGCACACACCTCACAAATTCAAGACTACAGCTCAGATTTACTCACTAACACTGTTCTGGAAACACAATAAGAATGGAATCTAAAATATGGTCGTATCGTGCTACAGCGCATATTATATCAGCTGCAGTTCGGGCGCCTCAGTCCCAATACACTTGACGTACATTCACATCATATGTTAATGCAGCGGTAGAGTTACACACACAGGACAATGCACTTATTCACAATAACAAAAGTTCATTATTTGTTCGTGCTTTAAAGCTTTGCCGGGTAAACATTTCTTTGCCGTTCTGTTCTAATGCACTTTTTCTGAGCACGTACTGAAACGCACGCGGACTGTCAAACAGCGCTACTCGGATTTTTGTTGGATCAGACCCATCTGACAGCGATGGCCCCGGGGCCGAGACCGAGAAAGCTTCATGGAGCTACATGGAAAAAAATATAAACCAAACAAGCCACTTTGAAATTTACCTGTTTTGATGAATACAAAAGTTGGATGACCCTCCCCTATAGACTAAAAAAGTTGGATGACCCTCCCCGATATCAAAGAATGAAAAGACATGACCCTCCCCTATTTTCCTCCGGTGGACCTTTCCATAAATACCGAACGATCCCTTAGGATTCATTTTAAACTCCTTTTATTTGCTTTTAAAGCCTTAAATGGCCTTGCCCCACCGTACCTCACTGAGTACACTCCCAGCCGCTCTCTCAGGTCTGCTGATCAGTTGCTCCTGATAGTACCTAAAACTAGGCTAAAACTTAGAGGAGAACGAGCCTTTGCTTTTGCAGCTCCAAAACTGTGGAATGCTTTGCCACTGCATATTAGGCAAGCCTCCTCTCGGTCTCATTTTAAATCTCTGCTTAAATAGGGTGACCATATTTTGATTACCAAAAACCAGGACACTCGGCCCAGCAAACACATGGGCCAACTCAAATGATATTCGAAGTTTACTCAAAGATACCTTATTAATTTCAATACATTTAAAGTCGGTTATGCCTCCTCTGTATGGATAGAACATTGTTATATTGTTATATGAAAACAGGACATGTCCTGGGAAAACAGGACAGTTGGTCACCCTATGCTTAAAACCCATCTTTTTACTCTGGCTTTTAACACCGGGTAATTGTGATAGATGATTTAAATGTGTTGTGCGGCAGTACATTTTATTTTATTTATTTATTTGATTTGATTTAATGTTGTTATTGTTGTCTTATTAGGGCCCAAGCCCTGAAAGGGCGAAGGCCCTATTGTTTTCCTTAGGATTATTAGGGCCCAAGCCCTGAAAGGGCGAAGGCCCTATTGTTTTCCTTGGGATTATTTTTAGGGCCCAAGCCCTGAAAGGGCGAAGGCCCTATTGTTTTCCTTGGGATTATTTATTAGGGACCAAGCCCTGAAAGGGCGAAGGCCCTATTGTTTTCCTTGGGATTAATTATTACAAAAATCAGTATGTTAATTTAGACTCCTCGAGCCGGACAACTTTCTAATTGACACTCATTAGCTAGGACCCACAGAAAGTCAGATATGTTTGTTTGAATGTGGTCATGCTCACTCTGAGCCTACGCCTCTGTCTCTGTCTGTATGTGTGTGTTTTTAGGGGAAGGGGGCTTAACCATTTCACTGCTGTGTGTATGGCCTGCAAAAAAAATAAAATATATTTCTTAAGACTGGTATGTTTTAAATAAGTTTTTATTTTAATTTTTTATAAGTAAAGGCATAATATAACCAGTTTAATTGTAGTGCATTGACAATAGTTTTATATGATTAGTTTATTAATTAAATTAACTTGGTCCATAAACTTGATCTGAAAATTTGGTCCATAAATCAAACACACTTGCATGTGTGCAACTCGGTACACTTATAGATCACATCAGGCCAAACAACTTTTGTGCTCTAAGTTTTATGACGGTTCAAATGGAAGTCAGGAATTATGGGTTGTTTGAATAAATCTCCTAGGAGAAATACATCAAATTACAACGCATGTGTTTACCAATCACCAACAAACTCGGTGTGCATGAAGTCAAGACATTGAGGATGCTCAATTCCGGACAGATTTTTGATATCTCGAACAGTTTGGCCATGGCGAGGAAATGAATTTTATGACTGAAAAAGGACACATAAAATGTGTTATAACTTTGCTCGTTTTACCTACAGTTACAAAACTTGCCACGTATATTGTTCTTGTCAAGCCGATCAACTTTGTAATTAACAGTAAGAAGCTCAGACCAAAAGAAAGTCAGATATTGTAGTTTGGATTTGTATCTTGTCTCTATCAGTGTATGTGTGGGGGGGAGGAGGGGGGTTGCTGGTGTCTGTGTTTATGTGTGTGTGTGCGTGGGTGTGTGTGTGTGTTAAAGTTCCCTCTGAGTGCGTGCACTTCTGAAGCCACTACCGCTAAGAAAATGCCATGCAGAGGACCGACGCGAAATGTGTGGAAATCCATTTGATTGTAGTTTAAGTGAGAAATAATTTCAGTGCTCTGGTTAACGGCTGTAGAGTGAAAACTGGTGAATGGAGTTTACAGCTTTCATAGAAAGAGAATGATGTGAGAACGTGTGATTGGCAGTGAGTCCTGTGTGCGGACAAAATAGCTCAATACGAGAGGCAACGAGAAACAAAAAGACATGTGAAATAAAATCACAACATAATGTTTAAAGAAGAGTGGTTTGAATAAAGTGGTGGAAATAACGGTTGATGGACACAGAACAGTAAAAAATTACACACCCACCCACGTGAAGTCAAAATACATCAATAGTTTAATGTTTTTGTGTGTGGGGGAGTTTTAGGTATGGTTATATTACTATTAAAGAGTTCACAATTGACTTTTCTTGAAAATATTTAGGTATTAGATGTATTTAAATGCTTCAGTTTATTATAATAATATAATATATGCACAAATTGAAGCATTTAAACTGATATATTATATCACTTCAAATACTTCAATTCGTTGTTTATATTATATTATAATAGGCCTCTTTTGTATTATATTATGAGCCTAAATAAAGAATCTAACAAAGGTATTGTTTAGGTTGAATTAGACCTTTATTTTATTATATTTTAAGGCTAAATAAAGAACCTCACAAGGCTATTGTTTAGGGCTCATTTCCATTAAAAAGTTTGAAACCCCTTGCTAAAGAAAATATTGGAAATTCATAAGTAACAAACAATCATTTAACTTTGATGGTTTAATGCTTCCTGTACACAATTCATTGACTTTACAAAAACACTTTATGGTTTTCCCAAACCATCTCAGTCTAACAGCTTACTTTTCTTTCTTACTATATTCTTTTATTGTAAACAATTGAACTGTCCTGCAAACGATTTTGTAAATTATTTTTCATAGTTTATTGGTGAAGACTGTACAGTTAACAGCATTGGAAAAAAATATCAGATAACCTAAAATGTTCTTCATTTAGTGACTTCTTAACTAACTGCTTGTTTTTCACAAATGATTACCAATAAGTTACATCAAGGGTCAAATAAAATATAAATGGCACATTAAAGTTAAAAGTTACAACTGAATGTTGATACCATTGTGTTTCTACGTATGCTGTACAGGTATTTTTGCTCAGGTGGCGAAAAATGTGAGCCAATAAATAGAAAAAATCTCAGCAAGTAATAAAATTAAAGGGAACATTGAACTGTGTTCACGATCATAGGTCCTGTCCCAAATGGCTCACTTCATATGTATTTTCAGTCTTGTGTACTTATATCATGTGTCCGTTAAATCCATGACATCTGTAGGGCGTCTCATTTTAGGTTTCAGAAGGTTACTCACGCATACTTTGTGGTTTATATATGCCCTCTTCCACACTTTTGCTCCCACACTGTTGAAAAGAACTGTATGTATATATATATATATATGTGGTAAGGTTCAGAGGAGGTGATGGAAGAAGGCAAGGGGTCTGCGAATACTGGAGCATGTGTGCTTTATTTAGACAAAACAAAAACACTCTTTCCACAGCGTCTCAGCGCTTCACAATAAACTCAATAGAACAGACTCTTTCCCGCCGATGCCCAGCTTCCTTCAGACTCGAACAGTTCACTCTTCCCACAGCTTACAGCTTCCTTCGGATTCAAATGGTTCACTCTTTCCACGGCTTACAGCTCCAGCTCCCGGTGTCTGCACACAAGCTCCAGACTCTCTCAAATGAAGCGTCCAACTGGGCCGCTTATATACTCTCCCAACGCCAATCACTGCAATCACAGACAGGTGTTTATCATTTGAACTTGACCCGCTTATTTCCCGCTCGACTCCTCCCCCGCTGCAGCCTCCCCCCCCCTCCGGGAGAGAAAGTCGGCCACAGCCATCTGTGCACCCGGCCTGTGGATCACTCTGAATTTGAAAGGTTGTAATGCTAGATACCAACGAGTGATCCGCGCGTTGGCATCTTTCATGCGGTGGAGCCATTGCAGGGGAGCGTGGTCCGTACACAGGGTGAACTCCCGACCCAGGAGATAATAGCGGAGGGTAAGGACAGCCCACTTGATGGCCAACGCCTCTTTCTCAATGGTGCTGTACATCGTCTCTCTCTTGGAGAGCTTGCGACTGATGTACAGCACCGGCCGTTCCTCGCCCTCCATCTCCTGGGTCAAGACCGCACCCAGTCCTCTGTCCGACACGTCTGTCTGCAGAGAAAAGGGAAGAGCAAAGTTAGGAGCCTGTAAGAGCGGGCCGCCACACAGAGCTGCCTTTATCTGGGTAAAAGCCTGCTGACATTGCTCCGTCCACTGGACGGTATCTGGCGCCCCCTTTTTAGTTAGATCAGTCAGCGGGCTAGCAAGGTCCGAATAATCAGGCACAAATCTCCTATAATATCCTGCCAGCCCCAGGAACTGTCTAACCTCCTTTTTGGTCTTGGGTCTCGGACAGGTCGCAATCGCTGCGGTCTTGTCAATTTGGGGACGCACCTGTCCATGTCCCAAGTGGAAGCCCAGATACCTGACCTCCACGCGCCCAATCGCACACTTCTTCGGGTTGGCCGTGAGCCCCGCCCTCCTCAGCGACTTGAGAACCGCTCGCAAATGCTGCATATGCCGCGGCCAATTGTTACTATAGATGATAATGTCATCTAAGTACGCCGCAGCATATGCAGCATGCGGCCGTAGAATCCGGTCCATCAAGCGCTGGAAGGTGGCGGGTGCCCCGAACAAACCGAACGGAAGGGTGACAAATTGGTGTAATCCGAACGACGTCGTGAAAGCAGTCTTTTCTTTGGACATTGGAGATAAGGGGATCTGCCAATATCCCTTCGTTAAATCCAGTGTCGAATAAAAACGAGCCGTGCCTAGCCGATCGAGTAACTCGTCAACCCTTGGCATTGGATATGCATCGAATTTCGATACAGCATTCACCTTGCGGTAATCCACACAGAACCGGACGGTGCCGTCGGTTTTAGGCACTAAAACTATCGGGCTTGCCCAGTCACTGTTGGATTCCTCTATTACCCCCATATCCAGCATCGCTGCTAATTCATCCTGAACTACCTTTTTCTTATGTTCAGGTAATCTATTTGGCTGGCTGCGAACCACCACGCCCGGCTCCGTCTCAACGTGGTGCTGTATGAGATTCGTTCGGCCAGGGAGGGGTGAGAACATATCTGCGAATTCCGCTTGTAGCTGTTGGATGTCAGCGATCTGGGACGGTGAGAGGTGGTCTCCACAAGCGGCCAGAGGGCGGGATTGCACTTTTACATTCGCCTCTGGCCCGAGATCCTCCTCCCCACTCACCACCGTCGCCAGCATCGCTGACTCCACCTCATTCCATTTTTTAAGGAGGTTGAGGTGGTATGTTTGATGTGCTCCCCCCCTATCTGAACGAATGATTTCATAGTTAAGATCATTAACTCGCCGTGTAACCACAAACGGTCCTTGCCACATGGCGAGTAATTTCGAGCTGGATGTGGGAAGTAATACGAGCACTTTATCTCCCGGTGCAAATTTACGTAGCTTAGCCCCCCTATTGTACAGCCGACTTTGTTTGTCCTGAGCCTGTAACAAATTCTCCATAGAGAGCCGCCCCAAAGTGTGGAGTTTTGTTCGCAGGTCCAGGACATATTGAATTTCGTTTTTGCTATTAGAAGGTCCGTCCTCCCAAGCCTCCCTAAGGACATCCAAAACCCCGCGGGGCTGGCGGCCATAGAGAAGCTCAAAAGGGGGAAAACCCCGTGGAGGCTTGGGGGACCTCCCGTACAGCGAACAAGAGGGGTTCTAACCACTTATCCCAATTTTTGGCGTCTTCCCGCACGAACTTACGAATCATGGATTTTAACGTGCGATTAAATCGTTCCACCAGGCTGTCGGTTTGTGGGTGATAGACGCTGGTGCGAATCGATTTAATGCCCAATAATTCATATAGTTCACGTATCGTACGTGACATAAACGCCGTGCCCTGATCGGTGAGAATCTCTTTTGGGATTCCCACCCGGGAGATTAATTGAAACAGCGCACTCGCAACGCTTTTAGCCGAAATATTGCGTAGTGGGACTGCTTCAGGGTATCGCGTGGCATAATCCACCAGGACTAATGCAAAGCGATGCCCCCGTGCTGATCGCTCTAATGGCCCGATGAGGTCCATGCCAATTCGCTCGAAGGGGACCTCGACTAACGGCAGGGGGCACAATGGTGCTTTACTATGGGCCGGAGGGTTCACTAACTGACATTCATGACAAGACGCGCACCACCTGCGCACATTCTCATGAATGCCCGGCCAAAAGAATCGGGCCATTAAACGATTTAACGTGGCTGCCTGCCCGAGGTGTCCAGCCATCGGATTACAATGAGCCGTCTGGAAAAGCATTTCCCGACGGCTCTTAGGAACTAACAACTGGGTTGTATCTTGTTTTGTCTGGGTATCCTGGGTCACCCGATACAACCAGTCTTTAATCATGGCAAAATACGGGTACGTGAGCGGCTGTTCCGGCCGAACCTGCTGTCCGTCGATGACGCGGACCTGCTCAAACGCGTTTTTCAGCGTGTCATCTCGGGACTGTTCCAGAGGAAAGTCATCACGGTCTGAAAAGATTTTATTTTCAGCCCCGCTCTGTTCCCCTGAAACAGCCGCCGACGGTCCCGGCACAGCTTCGCCCACCTGAACAGTCGCCCCCGCCCGTTGCCGTTGTTTTTGCCCAGGAGCACCCGCGCACAAATACGCCAATAAAGATTGAAACCCCGGCCAATTGGTTCCCAAAATCAGCGGGTGCCGGAGGTGCGGATTAACTGCCACCTCTACACTATGCTTTTGTCCCCTAAATTGGATCATGACTGGCACGACAGGATATCCCATCACCTCGCCGTGCACACACCGCACCATAACCTCGCGGCTTTTATCCAATGCCCCTGGCTGAATCAAACTTTGGTGGATGGAGGTCTGGTTACAACCTGAATCCACCAAAGCTTGACACGTAACCCCCTTAATGCTCACAGGTATCTGATACAGCCCAGTCTGATCGGGGGCAGCCTGTGGCGCATAGGGGACCCGAATGAAGGTGTCCACCTCCATCAATGGACACCTGTCAATAAAGTGCCCCGGGTCCCCACAACGCCAACAGGCCGGCCCAGGCCTCCCCGCCACTCCGGCGGCGGGAAGCGGGTCAAGGGATTGGCGTTGGGAGACCGCGGGGCCAGCGGACGCCGGAACGCTCCCGGTCAGGGATCCTCCCCGGGGTGGAGCACGGGGCGCCTCAGTGCTCGGGCCGGACCTCCAGCGGGGTGCTGGCCGCGGGGGAAAACCACCTCTAGACCTGGGAGCAGGGACAGGACGAGAGAGAGAGGGAGAGGGGAGAGAGAGAGAGAGAGAGAAGATGATGGTTGGGGCTCGCCGACCCCTGGGCACGCCACCAGCTGGTCCTCCGCCAACGTGATGGCCTGGTCCAGCGACGTCGGCCGGTGGCACTGGACCCACTGCGCTGTCTTCTTGGGAAGCTTGGTGATGAACTGCTCCAGTACCACCAGCTCGATGACCCCCTCGACGTCGCGGCCCTCGGCCACCAGCCATTTGCGGCAGGCGTCCCGGAGCTGCTGTGCGAAGACGAAGGGTCGGCCGACCTCCCCCAGCTCTAGGGAACGGAACCGCTGGCGGCTTTGCTCCGGAGACCGACCGACCCGCTGCAAGATGGCACGCTTGAGGTCCTGGTAGACCAGGAGGCTGCTGACTGGCAGTTGTTGGGCGGCGAGCTGCGCCTCCCCGGACAGCAGTGGAATGAGGCACAGCGGCCAGTCAGCTTCCGGCCACTTCCCCGCCCCGGCCGTCCTCTCAAAGAGGTCCAGGAAGGCCTCCGGATCGTCGAGGGGCCCCATCTTGTGGAGGGCTGGGGCCGCGGCCGGGGACCGGACCCCCTGGTCCACCCAGCTCCGGAACTGCTCGCGGGCCTCCCGTTGCTCCTGGAGGAGCGCGTCGAAGCGTCGTGGTGCTCCTCCATCTTCAACAGGGCTGCCTGGTGTTGCTGATGCAAGCCCGCGAGCCCCTGGATGATCTCCGCAAATGGCGAAGACAAAGGATTCCTGGCGGCGGCTGCTTCTTCCATCCCGGGTTTCGGCACCAGTGTGGTAAGGTTCAGAGGAGGTGATGGAAGAAGGCAAGGGGTCGGTGAATACTGGAGCTTGTGTGCTTTATTTAGACAAAACAAAAACACTCTTTCCACAGCGTCTCAGCGCTTCACAATAAACTCAATAGAACAGACTCTTTCCCGCCGATGCCCAGCTTCCTTCAGACTCGAACGGTTCACTCTTCCCACAGCTTACAGCTTCCTTCGGATTCAAATGGTTCACTCTTTCCACGGCTTACAGCTCCAGCTCCCGGTGTCTGCACACAAGCTCCAGACTCTCTCAAATGAAGCGTCCAACTGGGCCGCTTATATACTCTCCCAACGCCAATCACTGCAATCACAGACAGGTGTTTATCATTTGAACTTGACCCGCTTATTTCCCGCTCGACTCCTCCCCCGCTCTCCCGCTGCAGACAGCGCTGAACCACGCCCCCCATACCACAATATATATGTAGCTGTGAGCAGCGATGAGGGCCAAAGGCCCGGCTTGGGCCCGCAATCGCAATTCACTCTGCCCTATCAGGGCTCTCAAGAATTATGTCCAGAGGTCTTCTTCATGGGGGAAGTCAGATCAGTTGCTGCTGTGCTTCGGGTCACCCAAGAAGGGGGTTCTGGCATCCAAACAGACCATCAGTAACTGGATCATTCAGGCTATCTCTATGGCCTATCAGGTACCTTTGGCCGTGAGGGCTCATTCAACCAGAGGCATGGCGTCCTCTAGAGCCCTCATTTCAGGGGCCCCAATCCAAGAAGTGTGCGATGTAGCAGAATGGGCCACCCTTCATACTTTTATCAGATTATTTAGCCTGGACATTCCTTCTATGCCAGGCACGCTAGTGCTCTAAGTGTACCTGTGCTCACCTTCACACTGGGACAGGTAGGGCTCATGTGGCATATTGGGTACCCATTCCCCAAAGTGTCGTCATTAGGGTTGGGTTCGGTTGGATTTTATCCGATACCAGTACCTACTTGGTGTTTTTTAAACGGTTCCGGTGCCTAAACGGTTCTTGAAACAGTACTTAAGAAAACGAAACCGCACACACTTTGTCAAAAAAATAATAATACCCCTTTATTTACAGGGCCAAACTGGACACAATATTAACTTACAAATACAAGTAACATATGGTAATAATAAATAAACCAATATAAAATAAAAGTTCTTATTTACATAATATCAAATAAAAAAAATATTATATTAAACAATGCAATTATACTGGATATTAATATATTAATAGAGATTACTACCAGCCTACATTCACACTGCCCCCTAACTGTACTATGAATACTTTGACCTCGTCTAACATACCCAGTGATAATAGACAAAGTCTCCACCACAATACTGTCACCGTGATTGCGGAGAGGCTCTGATAAATTGGCTCACTCTCACACTAGCTCCGCTTTTGATAGCACTGATTCACTGCGCTCTAACTCGAACATTTTGCATAGAAACGTAACGTTTTTTTTTGAGTCGGAGTATGACATGTCTGCCATCCACGTGAATTTTCCGGTCCAGGTAAAATGGAGAACGATTAAACATTGTGCTTTTACATATACTATAGACACAGCAACAATATAAAGCAAGTTTAAATTATAATTTAAGTGTGAAAGTAATGTTTTAGACACTCAATTAGTTGCAATTAAATCGAAATGTGATAAAGTTTAAAATAATATGAAATTAGCTTTATAATGTTTTTGGCCACTTGAGTGGGACTTAAATACAACTTTATATTTAATTTCATAATTACTTGTATTGTCTTTGAAATGTGGTTAAAATTGTAGACCTACTGCTGAATGTACTGGAGCTGTGTCCCAATGTGAAGGCTGCATCCTCCGAACGGCGAATTTGTAGGCCGGTTGGTCATATTTAATGGTCGATTACTTCAGAGAGGATAATATACTGTAATGTATTAATAATAATCAACAACTGCAAAATTAAACAACTGCAAAATGTTGCAGAATAATTTAATATATGAATGAATAATAGCCTATAAAGAACCTTTGTGCCAAAAGGGTTCTTTCTTGTCATTATCATCATTTTTTGCATAAAAGGTCCTTTGCAGTTGAGTAAAGAACCCTATGCTACATATATAGAACCCTTTTTTCTAAGAGTGTATGATAACTGTAACGCTGTTGCAGTTGTGGAAGCAGTGAAGAGGCTGGATCCAAGTGCAGCACACTTTATTACATAAACTACAAATACAGAGTAGATACCAGACTAAGAACAAGACTAAGAATAAACTCAGGAACAACCAAGACAAGCATTAACAGCCACACATGAAACAAGGAATCACAAAGACAAGGCAGAAACACAGGGCTTAAATAATCAAGGACAAACGAGCTAACTAGTTAGGATAACAAGGGGGCGTGGTTAACAGGAAACACTAATAGACAGACAGGGAACCACTAAACATGACTAGACAAACCCACACTGTGACATAGCCCCTTAAACAAAAATAAAACAGTTCAGGAGGGCTTGGGGGAGGGATGGAGGGTCAGGTCCGTGCAAGGGAATGGGACCAGGGCATTGCAAGTGCAAAGCAGGATGTGCAGGCGAGGGCGGAGTAGACCCATCGGGTGGCCACGGCGGCCAGGGTGGAGGTGACCAGGGCGGAGGCGACCCCTCCGGGCAACAGGGCAGTGAAGACCCCTCGGACGGCCAGGGCGGTGAAGACACTTAGGGCGACACCGGCTCGGGAACAGCAGACACTAGAACAGTAACGGGCACAAGGGCAGACACAAACACAGGAACAGACACTGACTCGGAAACAGACAACACTGGCTCGGGAACAGACCACACACACACTGGCTCGAGAAGAGACCACACACACACACTGGCTCGGGAACAGACGACACACACACTGGCTCGGGAACAGACGACACACTCACTGGTTCAGGGACAGACACACACACTGGCTCAGACTCGGGAACAGACAACACACACATTGGCTCAGGCTCGGTAACAGACAACACACACACTGGTTCGGGAACAGGAGCAGACTCTGGATTGGCCATCTTGTCCAAAGACACTGGCTCGAAGGAAGTGACATGAACAGACTCTGGATCGGCATAAGTAACATAAAAAGTCTCTGAATCGGCCATCTTGTCTGTAGACACTGGCTCGGAGGAAGTGACGTGAACAGTCTCTGAATCAGCCATCTTGTCCGTAGACACTGACTCGGAGGAAGTGATTTGAACAGTCTTTGGATCAGCAGAAGTAACGTGAACAGTCTCTGACTCGGCCATCTTGCCCGTAGACACTTGCTTGGAGGAGGCCATCTTATCTTTAGGCACTGGCTCGGAGGCGGTGACGTGAACAGTCTCTGAATTGGTAGAAGTCACATGAACAGTCTCTGAATCAGCCATCTTGTCCGGAGACACTGGATCGACCATCTTGTCCGGACACACTGGATCGGCCATCTTGTCCGGAGACACTGACTAGGAGGAAGTGAGGTGAACAGTCTCTGGATCAGCAGAAGTAATGTGAACAGTCTCTGAATCGGCCATCTTGTCCGTAGACACTGGCATGGAGGTGGCCATATTGTCCGTAGACACTGGCTTGGAGGAAGTGATGTGAACAGTCTCTGAATCAGCAGAAGTAATGTGAACAGTCTGTAAATCGGCCATCTTGTCCGTAGACACTGGCTTGGAGGCGGCCATCTTGTCTTTAGACACTGGCTTGGAGGCAGTGTTGTGAACAGTCTCTTAATTGGCAGAAGTAACATGAACAGTCTATGAATCGGCCATCTTGTCCGTAGACACTGGCTCGGAGGCGGCTATCTTGTCCTTAGACACTGGCTCGGACGCGGTGACGTGAACAATCTCTGGATCGGCAGACGTGACGTGAAGCGTCTCTGGCTCGGCAGAAGTGACGTGAAGCGTCTCTGGCTCGGCAGAAGTGACGTGAAGCATCTCTGGCTCGACAGAAGTGACGTGAAGCGTCTCTGGCTCGGCAGAAGTGACGTGAAGCGTCCCTGGCTCGGCAGAAGTGACATGAAGCGTCCCTGGCTCCGCAGAAGTGACGTGGAGCGCCTCTGGCTCAGCAGAAGCGACGTGGAGCGTGTCTGGCTGGACGGTGAGATCCGACAGGGTGCGGAGATACTTCGACCAATCAGGCATGGCGGCAGCCCTAATTAGGATCAGCCGTGGATGTTTGTTTGGGCGGAGATCAAATACAGTCAAATACAGTTTATCCTGTTAACTGTCACCCCCCCCTTTTTTGAATAGACATGAAAATGCACATTTCGAACTTAAATGGTTGTAATTCAAGAATGCTTTGGAATATAGACATATGATTGGTCTTGTTTTAAAGAAGACATTTGGCAGATTTTTGTAGAAGTGAAATAAATTAAGAAAGTGAAACAGAAAAAAAGTTATAGAAGTTTGAGTTTATGGAAATGTACAATGTAAAAATATTAATTATTCATATTTTACATAAAATATATATTTTCAAAACCTGGGCTACTCTAAAATGGCAGAAAGATCAAAGCCAAAAATCTGAACAAGTTGTGTTTCAAATTTTAGGTTGATATCTCAAAAAATGAGCTTTCAGTGAGATTTTGTTTGAGCGCAGTACCAAACTTTTTCACTAGGGCACAATCAGACTCCATTACTGCCCATATAAGGGCGCCTGCATTTCCATTCGTGTTTTGAGTGATATGAGCCATTATTTTCACAATTTTCATACAATTTCTGAAGTAGAGATCCTATTCAGAAGTAGCATGGGAAGTTTGGCAGATTTTGATATGAATTGAACCTCTAAGAAACACATACAAAGAACACGCATGTAAGTCATAGCTAGCTGACACGTCACAAATGGTGAATTTATTATTTTTTTCTTGATATTTCAAACTTTTCAGACCTTTTTTTTCCAAAATAATTGAATGGATTCTATCTTTTGAACTTTTGGCATGAAAACAAACTGAGGTATCTACCATTTTTTCATGATTTTTCATGTTTACTGCTATTTTAAAATAAAGGTCTGAACACGCCTTATGAGTATGAAAATATTCTTGTTTAATATTGATAAATTATGGCTCCTCTGTAATATATTTTGAAAATCAGTCACCAAATATGGAAACTAGAGATTGTAAGCTTTCAAATGATATATAGTTTGTCAATATTATTTAAGGTATTTACTAAGATATTATTGTTTTAAAAATATAGTGGCAAACGTCCCACCTGTGGGACGGTGACAGTTAAGTGCAGCACAGTTTTTACCGGTCACAAAAAAGAATGACATGGTTAACAGTTGAGTTTGTCATCTTAGTTTTGCATTAAAAGGATGATTTTGCTTAGAAAGATAATTATGCTATGTGTATTGTAGTGAAGTTTTTATTCTTCCATGCAACAGACCAGGAGACTTTTGAGGTATCTTTCATGCAGAAGTTCTTTATTGTGTCGCTGTAGTCATCTCAAGGATAGTCTGACTAAGGGAAAACATTCCCTTACAATTTATACATTTAGAGGGGAGGAGTTTACATTGAGGGGGGAGAAGACTGAAACAAAAGCAAATGTAAATGATTCAACAGGCACCTTCATCAGCATAGCAGTTTTCTGTGCCTTGAGATGCTAATCTGGAGGAGTTGCATTGAGGAGGAAACTTTTGAAACAAAGCAATGTAAATGATTCAACAGGCACCTCAGTTCATCAGCATAGCAGTTTTCTGTGCCTTGAGATGCTAATCTGGAGGAGTTACATTGAGGAGGAGTCTCTTGAAACAAAGCAAATGTAAATGATTCAGCAGGTTACCAGAGACGGTAATCTAATCAGTCTGACCAAAGTGGTCACACTTTTACCATTACAAAAGCAAAGCTGTATCTTGAACTTACTGGCCAGGAATTGCATAAAGACAAAAGCTAATGTGTGACACCTGGAATGCTTGGCTTAATCTTCTTGGCCTCAAAATGGTAAACACTGTATACATTTTTCAGTTAAAAATACTGTTAAACCTTTATGAAACATTTAATAAATTTGTATTCCTTCAGTATCTAGTTAAAACGTAGGCTATATTTGGTAGAGTGCACATCTCAGATCCACATGTTCCATTACTACACGCCTCTGGCTGCCGCTTGCAGGATTAAACCTGTTATCGGTGCACAGGTGCTAAGGGAAATTTGCTGGGAATTCTGGGAATAGAGGCGATGGGAAGTCTGCCGGCTGATAAGAGTGTGTGTGTGATGTGATTTAAAAAGAGTAACCCAGACTTAAAACATTTTTGTGGGGCTCGATACTGGGCCACTTTATTTTTTCATATAGCCTACATTGTTCTTTCCTTCCTTATTTCACATATTTTTTTAAAACAGTTCAGTAGAAATATTTATACAACCATGAACATCTGGTTGCCCGACAGGAAATAATGTTAATAAGTGAGATACTAGACATTTAAGGAAAGATCGGGCCACTTTTGTGGTTGGTCAAATCTCAGCGGACATTTGCAGCGACATTTAAATGAACCATTATTCATGTGCAGACGGTGTTTTAGATGGTTACTGAGAACGGGGGAGTTTTACAGGGAAAGGTGTATCTGCATTAGACGTCTCTGTGCAATTTTTTTCTAAAGGCAGACGTAGGAAGTCAGGATTTCATTATTCACCACACTTATCTCAAAGCCTGCGTCTGTACACACACACATGCACTCTCGTGCTAACCAGCTCTCTCCCACACAGCTTCATCTCATATATGCATTTGGATAAAATGTATAAATAATTTAGCTGCAGACATTGTGGGTGCTTATCCAAGACTTAACCTCCTCTCTCCCTCTGTAAGCTGAATGTTAACTAATTATTTTGTGTTATCTTGCTGCATGGCTTGAGGCTCTATCAGACTAGTGCACATGCAGAACAGATAAGACTGTGGTGGAGAAGCAAAAACAGAAAACAGAGAGAGGGGGAGAGAGAGAAAGAGAGAGAGAGACAGTGAGTGAGTGACTGGGCATTGTCTCTAAAACTGGTGGCTGTTTTGATGATGTCTCATTATAAATATTACATATTGGGATATGCAAGTGTTGGGCAAGCTAAAATATTACTTTCTAAACTACCAACAGAAGCAAAATTTATCTTAAAGCTACAATATCAGTTTGAATAGCGAATCAGCTATATTCTAGTGTGACCTTTAGCACATATACACTTACAAAACGCACAATCTTTCTCTTACAAGTAAATGTTCCAAAAATATTTATTAGTCATCTTGTACTAGACCTGTTGAAACCAACTAGAAAGTAACAAATTGAAGGGGTCATGAACTGGATTTCCCATCCTGAGACATTGGGGAACTCCTCAGCTGATGACTGAAGTATTGAATATCTGTATATGCATATATACAGCCATGATGTCACTACTAGTGCAACCAGGAAAAATAAAAGGGTATCTAGACAAAAATGTTATCCTCTTTTTGTCCTAAATGGACTGTTTTGCTGATACTGCGAGAAATTATGGCTTCTGACAAACGCCTCAGGAAGTGTGCTGACCCATGTAAGAGATTTCTTACACCTGGTGACACTCATGTCCCCTGCGTCTTCTGTTTGGATGAGGAGCACGTGCGCTCAGGTCTTGAGGGGTCTGTGTGCATGAACTGTGAGCATTTTTTTCTATCAAAAATCTACTATTACAAAAATCTACTACTATTCAAAAATTCGAATGAAGGACAAGTTCGGTATTTTACAATTAAATCCCTATTTTAATATTGTTTCTGATGAAATAGAATGGTTAAGATTGTTTTTTAGACAGAATGCTGCTGTCCCGAGAATTTTCAGTTTCTGTGGTTGCACCCCCTCACCTTCACAATGGTTCCATAGGTGCACAGGAACAATTATTTATAAAACTTTAATTTACAAAGACGTGAAACTCACCGAGTGGTCTGGGGTGTTCACTGCTATGCTCACACAAAAATCGCTGCAAAAGATGCTTTCCAACAGGTTTTATCGTAGTTTTTGTACAACGAACCGAACTAACCTTTTTACCATTCGTTGTAAAATTCAAATATTATATAAATAAATATATATTTAAATGTTATTTTTAATGTGATGACCAAAACATTATTTGTTCATCCTTCAAAGATGACCCCCATTTATAAACCTGAAAGTTTCAAGATCTAGGAAAACTCACACTTATTTAAAAATCGAACCGAAATGGTTCAATACGAATACATGTACCGTTACACCCCTAGTCTTTATATATATAAAGAATTATGGCCAGTGAACAATTCAAGAGGTGCTCGTTACATCACGGGTGGGGACGCACACTCTCTATGTGTGAGTTGTTTGGGAGTGCAGCACGCACAGGCAGCTCTCGAGGGGGCTGCTTGTGAACACTGTGAGGCTATGCCTATTAGAGTGCTGCGCTCCCGGTTGGCGTGCTTTGATGAGCACGGTCAGGCTCACGTTCCCCAGGGTTCTGGTCCCACATTCGTCAAGGTGATGCGGCGATTGAGATCATGGGGTTCGCAGCGGGATCTGGCAGAGGGAAGCGAGAATGCTGAGGCATGTTCTCGTTCTCCATCTGCTGATCCTGCAGTCTCTGAGAGTGGTGCGGGAGCCCGTGTTGCGGTTTCTCCTGCCAACGATCAGGTCCCAATGCTTGAGCTGTCTGCTTCTAAAGAAAGTAGAAGAGCTCAGCATTGATACGGACGACCGTGAGTTCAGCACGCCAGCACGAGGCCTAAATTATGAGGAGCTGGTTGAGGTTGTGACTCGCGCTGTGGCCAGACTAAACATCAGCTGGCCACAAAATGAGCAGGAAACACAAGTCACAAGCAAGCTTGACGGGCATTTCCTGCAGTGCAGGTC
The DNA here is from genome assembly GCF_016745375.1 of Pimephales promelas. The sequence continues at coordinate 9,661,802 of NW_024121155.1, forward strand.
ACAGCCTCCTGAATCGGCGTCTTCCATGAAAACCCCGGTGTTGCCTAGTAAGCCCTGCAGAGAGACGTCTGCATTGGTTGGCAGGGCTTACATGGCGGCAGGTCAGGCTGGTTCATGTCTGCACTCTATGGCGATCTTGCAGGCATACCAGGCCGATCTCCTGAAAGATTTGGACGAGGGGGAGAAGCCTACTCCGGAGGATGTCGCGGAGCTTAGGAAAGCCACAGATCTGTCTCTCCGGGCCACGAGAGAAACAGCCCGTGCTATTGGCCGCTTTATGGCGGCCATGGAGGGACATCTGTGGCTGAACCTCTCAGGCATAAATGACAAAGACAGGTCCTTTCTGCCGGATGCGCCGCTTTCGCCTTCTGGCCTGTGCGGTGACACCGTTAATTCGGTCGTCGACAGGTTTCAAGAGACGAAGAAACAATCTGTGCCGTTCCAGCAGTACCTCCCCTGAAAGGCAAAGTCCAAATCGAGTAGGGTGGGCCAAAGTGATCAGCCCCAGCCATCAGCCAGCTCCTCGCACAGGGCAGAGCAGAAAGAGAGCGTTTCCTCCAGAGCCCCTCTTCCGGGAACTTGGCAACAGAGGAAACGCTCTCAGAAATCGAAGTCCTCCAGCCAGAAGGGCGACCTGAGGGACGTCATTCAGGCTAGGAGGGCTTCGGGAAAGAGGTCCTAACTGTGGTGGGACCTTGGAGGGCTGCCCCCTCCACTGTGAGGCAACCGAGGTTGTTCTCGCAGCGGAACCCTCTAGGAAAAGATGCATCCCCGCTGTTAGCAGCGCTTCGGGCCGCATCATTTTCCAGCGAAAATATGAGTATAAAGCATCGGTTATGGTCGCAAGGACGATATCGACTATAGCCTGCCGGTATTCCGCTTCAGGTAGTCGAAAAAGATACTCAGCCTAAGGACTTAACACTAAAAATGGTCTTTCTTTTAGCGATTACCTCACTAAAGAGGGTGGGAGATCTCCAGGCCCAGGCGGTAATGCCGGCTTGCTTGGAGTTTTCCCCTGGCAGAGTAAAGGCCTTTTTGCACCCGAGTCCAGGCTACGTGCCTAAAGTTCCTTCAAATATGGCTCGTTCTATAGTCCTTCAGGCTTTCCATCCTCCACCTCATGTGTCGGCGGAAGAAGAGAGGCTTCATTTGCTCTGCCCCGTCAGAGCTTTGAGTGTATACCTTGAAAGGTCCGCCTCTTGGAGAAGGTCGGACCAGTTGTTGGTATGTTTTGGGTCACCTAAGAGGGGGCTCCCAGCAACCAAACAGACTATAAGTAACTGGATTGTCCAGGCTATTACTGAGACTTACAAGGTGCGCGGGTTGCCTTCACCTTTGGCCTTGAGGGCTCACTCAACTAGAGGCATGCCTTCCACTAGGGCCCTTCTTTCGGGAGTCCCTCTGCAGGAAATCTGTGAGGCAGCCGGCTGGGCTACCCCACATACTTTCATTAGGTTTTATAATCTCCACCTTCCCAGTACGCCCGGTGCACACGTACTCAGCCCTTGCTGAAGTGCCTATACAGTTTCACTCCGGGGCGGGTCTGTTCGGTGCGTGGCCTAGTGGGCACTCGTTCCCAAAGAGTCGATTTTATCGACGCAGTGTTGAGTTCCCTCTATAGGGAACGTCTCGGGTTATGACTATAACCCTTGTTCCCTGAGAAGGGAACGAGACACTCCGTCATGTTGCCACGCCCCTAAGACCCTTGAGCGTCTTGCTTCATCGCGAGGCTAGTGTGTGTTGTGACAGCGTCACTTTTATACTTCCAGGTATGCCGTCACATGTTACGTCACGACGCAACACCAATCTGGATTGGATTAGTTTCATTCATACTTCAGAGGCGCACGCTTAGGGAGCGTCCCCAAAGAGTCGATTTTATCGACGCAGTGTCTCGTTCCCTTCTCAGGGAACAAGGGTTATAGTCATAACCCGAGACGTTTTATGCGTTTTATGAAGGACTGTTCCTGTGCACCTATGCTACCATTGTAGAGGTGTGGGGGTGATACCACAGAATCCAAAAATTCTCGGGACAGCAGCATTCGTCTAAAAAACAATCTTAACCATTCTATTTCATCCGAAATTATCTTAAAACAGGGCTTTAATTGTAAAATACCGAACTTGTCCTTTAAATATCTCCTCAAGGTGGAGAGGAGACTGAGATAGTGGGGATCTAAGATGGAGCTTGCTGAGGAGTTTGAGAGAGGTGTAAATCGCTCGCGCCCCTCAGCAGCTGACCGGGGTGAGCTGCTGGGAGAGGATGCATTGTCAGTTAATTAGAACATACTTATGTTGTTCCAACCCCGTAAGACCTTCGTTCATCTTCGGAACACAAATTAAGATATTTAAGATATTAAGATCGCTCCTGCAAACTAGTCCATAGGCTTCTTGAGAGAATGACTCTTGCTGGCATCGAAAAGTCATTAAAGACATCGTTAAAATAGTCCAAGTGACTACAGTGCCTCAATTTGAACTTTATCAAAGGACGAGAATACTTTTTGTGCGCAAAAACAAACAAAAATAACGACTTTATTTAATAAGAAGATACTTTATGAAGACAGTACACTTCGTGTATACAGACAGGAGCCATCTTAAAAAATAGTCTCGATAAGTCAAACCACGAACGTCGTGCTGATTGATCTGAACTGTATGAAGTTCAGCGAACTTCTGAACTGTATGAATGGCGTTCGGGGATCAACTTATCGAGACTATTTTTAAGATGGCTCCTGTCTGTATACTCGAAGTGAACTGTCTTCATAAAGTATCTTCTTATTAAACGGTCTGTACACTTACAAAGTTCTCAATGCTTCGTTTTGCATGTATGGAGCCTCATTATGTTACTGCGTTAGTGTGGGACTATTTTGAGCCTTGCTAGTGGTTTAAACTAGCGATTTCTTTTTACTTAGTCAATGCCCCCATTACTAGCATTATACGCTAAAAAGTTTTTAGAGATAAAACTCTTTACATTCGATTATCATGAAAACAAATCTCAGAGAACGGTTGACTATGTAACGATGTTTTATTAGACCAAAGGTTCATTGTTCGCCGGAGTTCTCCTTTAAGTGCTTTGTTCTAATCGCGTTATTGAATAGTGTCTGTAAACTGCACAAAGACTTTTAACCCTTTCACACGTAAATTTAAAATATTCTACCTGACCCCCCAGCGTGAGTTTTTCAAGGCAACCGTTATTTAGAACTTGCCACTTTAACCCACTGGGGAGCAAAAACGCGTCCCCGCGTTTGATCGTTTATTTTCACATAGTTGCAACATAGACTTAAAATACTCCGTCATTAATGGTCATATAAATAAATAATAATGAAAAAATCTTTCTGAAACGCATCTGAAAAATGAGCTGTAACTCATTAAATACTTGTCACAGAGACACGAAAGATCTCTCTTTATGACGCTGAAATTTATTAAATCTATTTTTTTATTTATATAAAAAAAGCAACTATATTCTCAGTTGGTGTAATCTGTTTGAAAAGAGAGAGATGTCAGTATTTTCCCTTTCACCTCATTATAGTGAATGAGGTGTTAATGTGACCCCGCCCACTGAGAGCGCGTGCTAGTCAAACTCTAATGTTGAGGCAAGCCATGAAAACGCCCACATCTATAAAAACATAGTTTATTACGAATCTAACCTTGTCCAAGGTACTTTCTCAACTGTACCACATATGGGTACAGTTGAGAAAAAGTTGAGACAAAAAGCACCTTATTTTTATGAGCTAATTGTGGAAAATATAAACTACTTATGGATATTATTGATTTATACTATCTAGTCTTAGTCTAAAAGCTAATGAAATGTCATGTGGCATATGTGGAAATTAACTTCTTTTTAGTATCTATTTTTGTGTGAAAAATCAAAACGCAAAAAGTGTCTCAACTGTACTCAGTCTACCCCTATATGCTGCTGGCCTTTGAAGTGTTTTAATGCGCGTAAACATTTGAGTCACATTCAAAGACAGGAATGAGTGCGAGAGCGGATGGAAACGAGGAAACATCATCAACTGACAAACAGCAAAAGCGTTTCTCTCTGTTTTCTTCACTTCAGGTAAGTTTAGTAAAAAAAAAATCACACAAATAATACATACAAACGTTCCTGATACCTTTCTTATGTGTAACTGATACGCTTCTGTTGAAAATTTAACGTTACTTTATAGAAATGGTGTTGTGTCTTCGAAAATGTTAGCATCTCAGCCGTTTTCAGAAGAGGTAACGTTAAGTTAAAGGGGGTGTTGACTGCTTTTTTTCTTTGCATGATTGTGTTTATGGGGTGCAATATAACATGTATTCGTGGTTTTTCTTTTTTAAAAAGTCTTATTTTTCATAAACTTCACCTTTATTGTAAGCCGCGTTCTCCTCTGTCCTCTGAACGAGCAGATGACTTCCTGATTCTATGAAACCACTCCCTCAGAAAAAGTCAGTGGGCTCAGATTGGTTAGTTTAGGCCGGTGTGTGGTGATTGGCTAAACTGTCGCTCACGTTGTCCGGAAGGTTAACGCCCATTACCTTTATGGGCGAAATGTGCCTGCGCTCCGGTCCAGATGTACAGGTCCTGTAGCGGGACTGGGAGAGCGGGGACGGACAGAACCGAGCGGTGAATAAGTGGGTCAAGTTCAAATGACAAACACCTGTCTGTTATACATGCAATTACAATTATGATTGCAATCTCTCATCGCATGTGTCGTGGAAATCTCTTAAAGTCTCGTTTCAGGCCAACAAGGAAGAAAAGGAATAGTCGAATAAAGTTGTTATTTTTGTTTGTTTTTTCACACAAAAAGTATTCTCATCGCTTGATAAACTTATAGTTGAGCCACTGTAGTCACATGGAATATTTAAACATTTTCTTCATTGACTTTCTGGGCCGTCAAGAGCCAGTCCCTTAGGCAGCCTATGTGGTAGTGATACAGCTCTCAAATTTAATCAAAAATATCTTCATTTGTGTTCCGAAGATGAACGAAGGTCTTACGGGGTTGGTACAGCATGGGGGTGAGTAATTAATGACTTAATTTTCATTTTTGGGTGAACTAACCCTTTAAAGGGCACCTATTATGCCCCTTTTTACAAGATGTAATATTGGTCTCTGGTGTCCCTAGAATGTATTTGTGAAGTTTCAGCTCAAAATACCCCACAGTTAATTTATTATAACCATTTGAAAATGTCATTTTGGAGCCTGCTTAAAAATGACCTGTTTCGGAGGTATACGGCTTTAAATGCAAATGAGCTGCATATCCCCGCCCTGCCTTAGGATGAGGGCGTAACTTGATACCTATGGCAGTCGGTAAGCAGAAGGGCTAAGAGAGTGAGAGACGCGCTGTTTTGCATGTCATTCAGCGTACGTTTGAATCGGAATATATAAATAGTACGAAGAGACTCCGGCAGAATAAACACAAATGAGAATGGAAGCAGTAAGTCTCGGTATGGTTATTTGATACATTTATGGGTAACACTTAATTTTACGACCCGCAAACAACTGTGTAAGTACACTGAAATTACGGTGTACGTTTCTGTAATTATGGTGTACTTCCGTGTAGGTATAAGGGAACAATATGTTAAGTTTTGGGTAATAAAGGGGTATCAAGCACCACTTTAATTTACAGCCCGCAGGAGTTACACTTACCCTGTAACTACGCAGAACAAGGGGGTAACAAACGCTACTTACTATGTAGCAGTACGAAACAACACGCACTGTAATAATTACAGAGAAAGGTACTGTTATCTAAAAAAAAAAAAAAACCTTTTAATTAGGCTACACATTATATTTGCCATGACATTTAAGTGTCATTGCAATTCAATGGGTAAGGTACTAATTACCACATGGTAAGGTCTAAATTAAAATTATAGCAAAAACAAATTATTTTGACTTAACATTAAGTAATCTAGTAAGAAATGCCAATAAATTTAATTTTTATCATAGTATATACAGTGTATATGTGTGTGTGTGTTTAATTTTTAACCCACAGATGTCAAAATTACCCTGCAACATTGCACAAGAACATATTTTGTCAGAAATGTGATATGTTTTATAAACAGACGTACAATTTTTGCCTGGAATATATTAACAGAATAGGTACCTGTTATTTTTTAACTAATTAAATAATTTGCTTGTATTGCTTGTTACCCCTTTATTACCCCAAACTTAACATATTGTTCCCTTATAACTACACGGAAGTGTACTAAAATTACAGAAACTTACAACGTAATTTCAGTGTACTTACAAAGTTATTTGCAGGTTGTATATCTGTTTGTTACCCCTTTATTACCCCAAACTTAACATATTGTTCCCTTATACCTACACGGAAGTACATTATAATTACAGAAATGTACACCGTAATTTCAGTGTACTTATACAGTTGTTTGCGGGTCGTAAAATAAAGTGTTACCCATTTATGTACTTTAGCGTTGTAATCGCGTTCCCTTTGAAATGATGGGCATGTGCAACACACACACACAGACAGACATAAACACTAATGCTGGCGCAATTTTTTTGAAATTACATACACATACTGTGATAAAGTTTGCTACGTACAAGCGAAATTACATTTATGCGAGGGACGGGGACCTGTGGCGTCATGTTTACTTGTCATATGGGTGCTTCTGTGGCAAATGTGAGGAGATGGCTAACATACAGAACAACAACATATATGCAGTTTTTAATACAATATCTTTAAATATATATAAACGTGTGGTTACACACTATACAAACAAGGTTTAAATTATATAGCCTAGACAGACATCCTACGACGACAACAACTTTAGACGCATTTGTTGTTGAATTGGCTGACATTGACTGAAAAGACTATTTGCTCAAAAATCATAAAACACACTTACTGTTACTGGATGTGACGGTGGATCGCAAACAGTAGATGACGATCCACAGTTGAGGATTAACTTTTAAGCTACAACAACAGGATTAACCCACGAGTCCACGACAGAACACTTATGTTTCCAAGAGACATTACCGGCTGTCGTCGTTGAAACAATGAAGGATGATGTGTACAGATCACCGAGGGCGGGGTCTAGGCCACAGCCACACTGTCAATCAAACCCCTGTCTCCCTTTCTACGTCACAAAGAGCTGAATCTCAGAACAGCTCGTTCTGAGGCAATGCATATGATTTATTGAGATTGTAAAAAAAAACACTGGGTGGATTTTTATCAATCTAGGGTGGTTTTGCTCACACACTGCCAACACACATTTATGTTCAAACACCATGTAAAAGTGAATTTTCCATAATAGGTGCCCTTTAAATAAGTAAAGCAAACACAGGTAACACAGAGAATAGACCTTATTCAGAGCAGCGCCATGACAGGTATGAAAGTGAGGCTGTGAGGGATAGACTTACCGTGTTTCCAATGGCATCCGCTGTAAAAAGCTGAATAAAGCTCCTAGATTACTTACAATTTTCCACAGCTTACATTGTCAGGAGTTTTTTGTCAACTAACATTTCTTGGAAAGATATTTTTCCAGTGTTTCATGAGCAGAACAATCCGAAAACACATTAAATATCAGTACAGCCCATTGAAGAGATGCATGACTATCCCTCACAGCCTCGCTTTCATTCTTACTAAAAATCAAAGATGGCGCTGCCGTGAATAAGGCGTATGGCCTGATAACTGAATAATTTCATTAGGATGCCTTGTGATGCAGGGCCGTGCACAGGGGGGTGGCCCGGTGGCTAGAGCCACTGCCCCTCTGCCCTCATCGACTGAGGTGCCCCTCCTGGCCACCTGCTCCGCTTTGCTCAAAGCATTCCGTTGATTCCGCTAATCCGCTCCAGATTTCCCCCGCTCGCTCCGCAGTCCGCACTCCGAAGCGTATGTCTGCGGCCCTCTCTTGAAACTGAGATAGTGAATACGACAGTTCACGAAAGCTGTTGCATTAACAGGTAGGCTATGCAAGACTATGGAAGCTTGTTTCCGCCACAGAATGAAAAATAAAAAAGGCAATTGCAACTTTTTATCTCACAATTCTGACTTTTATTCTCACAATTGCGAGTTTACATCTCGCAATTCTGACTTTATTTCTCAGAATTGCGAGATATGAAGTCAGATTTGCGTGATATAAAGTCAGAAATGGGTGTTATAAAGTCACAATTGCGTGTTATAAAGTCAGAATTGCGAGATATAAACTATTCTGAGGGGGAAAAGTTAGTTTTTTTTCCCCTTAGAATTGGCTTGAGACTCGCAATTGCGAGTATCAATTCTGAGAAAAGATGTATGAAATTCGACACATAAACTCGCAATTATGCGTTATAAAGTCAGAATTGCGAGATGTAGGCTAAACTAGCAATTGTGAGAAAAAAAGTCACAATTCTGTTTTTTTTTTCTCTTAGAATTGTGACAATTCTGACTGTATATCACACAATTCTGGCTTTATATCTCGCAATTCTGGCTTTATTTCACACAATTTTGGCTTTATATCTCGCAATTCTGGCTTTATACCTCACAATTCTGGCTTTATGTCTCGCAATTCTGACTTTATATCACGCAATTCTGGCTTTATATCACGCAATTCTGACTGTATATCACGCAATTCTGGCTTTATATCTCGCAATTCTGACTTTATATCACGCAATTCTGGCTTTATATCACACAATTCTGACTTCATATCTCACAATTTTGAGATAAAATTATTTATTTTTTTATTTTTATTCAGTAGCGGAAACAAGCTTCCATAATAGACAGTGGTTGAATCTGCGAAATTATTCATGATTTTTTTGTTTGTTTTTGTTTTTGTGTTATGTCGGTAATGTTTTGCTCTTGGTCTTCTACTAGTGCTAACAACTTGTACAACATATCCACGTTGTAGAATTAGCTGCTTGTCTAATCAAATTATTGTACTCTCTCTCTCGATCTAATACAAATAATAGCCTAAGTACACCCCCCCCTCCATCCTTTTTTGCTGTAAAAGGAAAATACTGTAACAATAATGTAAAAAATGTAAAACTGTAACAATAACTGAATAATTTGTGTTAACAAGCAACCACCCCCTTAGTGCCCCTTTCTTTGGCTAAGGCCACTGCCCCTCAAAATGTCTGTGCACGGCCCTGTTGTGATGTATGAAAATGTGCAAAAAGTGTTTTTCAACCCAGACAGTATTCATGTCCAAGGCCTTGATGAAAGTATAAATTGAAACGTTGGCTTTGATTCAGCATACATTAATAAGTTTATAAAATCAAACAGTGACGACTCAAAATCATAAATAGTCAAGATGCTTCTTCATAATTTAACTTATGACATTTGTGCCATTTTAATGCAATTCACTCTGCCTATTTAAACTTCTAATATATGTGGACTGTGAAGATGAGCTAACTGATACAAACAAAAAGTCCTTTTTAAACACCCCTTAAACCACAGAGCAAATAAATAAGTCAGCTTGTTTTTTGTGTTTTAACTTAAATCTAGACTGTCACACTATATTTCACACACTGGTTGGTGAAAAATATAACATTGGCTATATTGAACACACACATCTGCAAAAAACACCATCAGTGTTCAGTCCAGAAAATAGCGTTTTATATTTCAAGGCAGTGTAATGAGTGGAAATAAGGTGTGGCCCCTTTAAGAGCTTCGCGCGTCCTCTTTAACCGTCTGCACTCCTTCAGGATGCTAATCTAGCTAGTACAGTATAGTTCGACTTTTTCAGTTTTCCTACACATTCACAGGGAACTACGATATAGCTAAACATTAAATTGCCATACCTCTCAATCTACAGATTCCAGCGTTTTTATCGTTGTATTTGTTGCTGTTGTAACTGTGACCGTCCACCTGTTTCACAGCAGCAGCAGCAGCAGTCAGCGCGCGTATCTCATTAGTAACCTGACCTGCATGGCCAAACGTCCGCTGAGCAGAAATCAGCTCTCACAGCCTCAGTACGACCATTACTGTGTTATTTAAAAATGTAAAACTGGACCTAAATCGGTTGATCAGCTGTCACCATTGATTGACAGCGTTTCTTGTGTTGACGAACTTGACCAACTACCTATCAGATCTGGGGTGGCCACAGGGGTATCCTAGAATCGCCAATGCAGGGGGCGGGGCATGTTCAGTATTCCATGAGATTATCGTTATTCGAATTGTGGGTATATCACGGTCTTTCGGTTTGGTTCGAATATCGTTACACCCCTATTAGGAACTGACTGAAACTGCACACCATATGATGGCTTTTCCTTAACAGGACGGACTACCCAGCCACCTTTGCGGAACCTTGGGTAGCGAACCGCATAACACGCCTCACCATCACTTGTTCGAGCTACCCCTCTGCTGCCATTGTGGTTGAAATGCAAGGCTGCCAAGAGAAGTTTGTAGAAAAACTGTAATTTGTACCCATTACAAGTTGTGCATATGTGAATAAACCCAGAAGTAAAAACAACACATAGAAAAAAAAAACAAAAAACATAAAAGTATTGCTTACTTCACATTTAAAGAAAGTTGGGCTGCAATAGTTTCAGAAAGTACTCATTCTTTCATATCACACACTTACCTGCTGTACATCCCAAGGAAGGAGAATCCAGTGTGCTTTGGTGCAAAGTGCAGGATCAGGGAGTGAAATGCCTCCAGTGAAAAAGTCTGATGCTGTGGGGACAACTGCCGAACATCCTTTACCAGCCCTGTTCTAGTAGCTACACTCTCCAGTTTAACTGCTACATTTGATCCTGCATAAACACACATAAACGCACATCTTTTTCTTAAGAGTCATGATTGGATGATCACAATTAGGTGGGATTTGTATCACATATTTTTTTTATTTTTTATTATTATTTTTTTTTTTTGTCTCTTAAAATGATTATTTGGTGCACTAACACTGAATAGTATGAGAATCTAGAGTATGCGAGAAATATCCAGATGCATTCAAAACGTTTGTTAAAGTCCCTGTAAAGTCAATTCTACAAAAAAAGTTCTAAACACATAATAAATGTTACATATGTATTGCTAAAACATTTTACAAAGACTGTGAACTGTAAAGTACTGAAATGTGCAGTTAGACAGTTTTTCACCATTGCAATTTTACGGATTGTTTGGGCGGGGCTAAAACAGGGCTAGATGACGCACTGGAGCCCATGAGCTCCTGGACACACCCCTATTTGATGACGCACAGAGTCTGATATCTCCCCTAACACACAAAAACTCCCTGAGCACATTCGCATTCACCGCTCAATCGCAAGTGACTGTCAGTACAATTTAAGTTCAGCTGAGCTTACAGTTTTCTAGCTAGCTATGCCTTCAACACAGAAATGCATTGGCTACTACCTGGTAGTGATGGGAAGTTCGGATCATTTTACTGATTCGGATCTTTGAGTCTCATTCAGTAAAATGAACGAATCTTTTATCGAGTCATTTCGTTCATTTCGGTCATTTCATAATTATATATTTAAAATGTCATGTTAAATATCCCAAAACGTCTAGTACTTACGAAAATCTTAATTACATTTGTAAAAATAACATAAATAATGCAGCCAAAGCCAATAAGCAACTGAAATAACTGTAACGTTAGCTATTAATTAGTTGCTGCGTCTCAAGTTCAGGCTATTGCAGTCTGACCCTGTTATAGTTCACCTCACCTCCTGATCCGAGACGTTCTTTGCTTTGCAACTTCATATTTATCAGGTTTGTTCTCCTCCTCTCGTGTCTCGAGACGTTAGCTGTTGACTCGTCAGTGTCTGACTCTGATCTGTGCTGTCTGCTGGCCGTGCCATGCGATATAGCAGGACCGGAAAGATTAAAGATTAGTTCATCTCTCGAGTTCGGGTTCGGCCGGGTCCGAGTCTTTCGTTCTTCCTGTCAGTACCATAGAGTCTATGCTGTCAGCACCGGAAAGAGAAATGATTAGTTCATCTCTCGAGTTCGGGTTCGGCGGGTTCGAGTCTTTCGTTCTTCCCGTCAGTCCCATTAAGTCTATGCTTTCAGTACCGGAAAGGGGAATGATTAGTTCATTTGAGTCTTCGGGTTTGAGTCCGTCGTTCTTTTCTCACGTGGCCACGGGTCTCGCATCAAATACAACATTAGATTCGTATTATTGACTGGGTCTGAATATTGTGTTATATAGGCATTAAAATACAAAATATGTTCAATAAACATTATAAACAAAGGTTCCATTATTCCTTATTATTGTCCCTGTCCGTCTCTTTTCTATATTATGCATCTGTGGTGTGTTTTATTATATATATTGTACATTAATTAACTACTATTATATTATACATCATCTACGTGCTTGTTTGTAAAAGGTTTGTGAATTCGTTTGTAAAAAGTTTGTGAATTTGGGTATTCAATACGGTGACAATTCACGTGACTAAAGAACGAAGGGAAGGACTCAAACCCGAAGACTCAAATGAACTAATCATTCCTCTTTCCGGTGGTCTGACAGCATAGGCTCAATGGGACTGACAGGAAGAACGAAAGACTCGGACCCACCGAACCCGAACTCGAGAGATGAACTAATCATTTCTGTTTCCAGTACAGATTCAGAATCCATATGTTGCTCAATGCGCATGCGCGGGTAACACAACATGAACGAATCACTCCCTGAGACAACTCGATAGTCCCGAGTCATATTAAAGATTCGTTCAAAATGAACGAATCGTTCATGAACGACACATCACTACTACCTGGATGCGATCATGTACAAAACAGATCGGTATTTTTATTTAAATTCCCTAAAAACGGTAGTGTAGTGATTATTTTACACGGGATTGTTTTTTTGTTTTGTTTTTTTTTAACAATCAGACATACATACAAACAAACCAACATAGTGCAGTAGTGAGCAATCTTGTAAATCCATAATTCCAGCAGTGACAAGAGTGATTTAAGTGTTTTGATACACGGGATCGTTTTATAAACTTTCCTCAGAGACAACTGAGACTCAATGATAATCCACTGTTACTGGTGAACGAGGCCGGACCGACTATCTCCCGAGTCCCGCCTCAGCGTTCATTCTCCCGTCCCGAAAGCAGTATCAGTTAATATCACTGTCGACAGCTTTCCCGCGAGTGGGCGTGGTTTCCACGCAGCCAGCGGACACGCCCCCAGCGTTTAAGAAAAGAGAAAACTGCTCATTTTTTCATGATTTTGATAGCTTATTTTATGTACTTGCTGGCTTTTTTATCATTCAAATTTGGCTGGGTGGCTAATAACACATTTTTCTGTGGTGTGACATACTTAATTTTAACTTTACAGGGACTTTAAAAAAAGCATGTTAAAAATCCTGTTTCGAAACAAAAGCACCTCTCGTTCATATTATCTTCATTGTGTTATTAGTTAATCCGGTTTGTTTATTTTGCAACGCGGCTAGCTTGAGAGTTGCTACGACATCTCCGAAATGTCAAACCCTTATTTGGAAAACAAGCACAATGAACTATACATTTTCAGCCACATAATAAACAGTATTTTGTACCTGGTTCCAGCCACTCCTTGTTCCTTGCTTCACCCTCCAGAGGTGGATGTGCACAGCAGGGAAATGTACCAGTGCCATGTTCGTGGATGTACCAGTGCCTGGAAATGTACCAGTGCCATGTTCGTGGATGCTTCTCCACTTGGCCTCCATCACATCTGCATTTCCATTAGGGGTGGAAGCTGCAGTCCAGTAGAGATGGTTAATAACAGCTGGCCTCCACAGCCTCAGATCTTCACACTCCTTCTCCTTTGCAGCATCATCCAATGCTTTCCCTAGGGCTGTTTTAGAACAGAAACAAAATGTTATAAAGGAAAATGTAATTATAGACAATCTGAACAAAACTACTTTCTTAAAGATACATACTTTTGCCAATATGCCAGATATCAAAGAAATGGCTTGTTCCTTTGGGACACAACTCCTCCCGTACCCACTTGGCAACCTGAAATGTTTGAAAAAGAACATTTGATTTTAGTTGTAAATATAGTCAGCGGGAAGATTTTAGGTCTGTACATGTGCATTTTTTTACCTGCCGATTTCTGTCTGTGATGAGGGCAGACACTTGCATCTGTTGCTGAGTCAGAAAGTTTATGCTGCGCTTTAGGCCCTCTAACTCACACCAGGTGCTACTTGGGACTTCGGAGCTCTGTATAAAAAAAAACCAAAAAAACATTTGGTCATCTCACTGTGTAACATTAGACAAGTGATAAGTGTGTTTGATAACATTAACTTACCTGGACAAGTTGAAGATCTAAAACCTTATTGATTCTGTCCTCAATCAAAGAGTATGTGCCATATTTTGCACAATGGCCAGGTGAATCTGTAGCCGGGCTGCGCCCTCCTACGCACTTCCGCTCGATTATATTTTCCTTTCCTACTATGTCTGGGACTGCTGTGTATCCTTAGGTTTCCTGAAATCAATTTTTTCTAGGACCAATCAGCGAATAGAGGGAGTGGCTGAGAACGATGACGTTGATGTAGCGCGTCAGTTTGAGTTCAGTAATGGTAGCGGAGAAAGACGTGAGAAAAGCTATTCGGTCCATTGTTGGAAAAGAAACTGCCGAATATACAGAATTTAAAGCCGGATTGTTATCGTCTCACCTCTTGTTGCACAACGGAGGACCAAGTGAAGGAGGCAGAAAAGTTGGAAGTTTGTGCTGGCAGCTCGATGACCATGACATTTTGGACGGACGGTTTAGCCTGGTGTTCGGAAACCCCAAGTCCTGGCTGCTAAACTATTGTTGAAGATCCGCTCAGGAGTCATGTCAGTCACTCATATTCCCAACTGTAAATTTACTGATTCTTGTGATTAATAGAAAATTTTGAGCCCCTTAGTGTACTCGTGCAGGAGGTTGGTGTGTCAGTTTTACATGTTGTAAATCATACAAATTGGTTGTGATTTAAAAAAAAAAAATTGTCATAAATACAAATGTGAAAACTCATACTTTGAAGACTATATTTGATTTTCAGTTTTAGCAACACATTCTCATCCCAAAAAGTCATATAACTGACGTCTTGGGACGTATTTTGACCACACGTCAATATCCGCCTTTTTAGGGCCCCCTTAAACGTCGGTAGATGGCGATCCCGGGCCGTCATACAACTGACGCTTTACCTTTAACGTCGGTTAGGTGACGGGTTAGGTTTAGGTTTAGGTCTGGGGTGGAGTTAGGATCCCATAACCTCATCTACCGACGTTTAAGGGGGCCCTAAAAAGGCGAATATTGACGTATGGTCAAAAGACGTCCCAAAACGTCAGTTATATGACTTTTTGGGATGAGACTGCTTTGGTTTTAGATGGCAATGGTTAAATTGCTTTAATGAAAAAAAAAACCAAAAAACTAAATGCCATATAAAAATGTACAAACACATACTTTGAAGACCATAATTAAGGTAATTAAGAAACAATAAGACGTAATATGAAAAATTGTTGTTTATTACACATCTGGAGATATAGACAGACTGATCATTCACTGTACAGCATTTGCGGTAGATCAAACAACCACAGCGGCGTATTTGTAATGATTAGACACAGCTGAATTAATATATCACTGTCCTTCATGTCAAATAGACATTTCGAATTAATAATTGTTCATAGATTAACAAAACCTGCAGCTCTCGTTGACTGAAATCCTATTGTAAACATAATCCTCTGATCATTCGGACTTGTTGTTTCCAGCCGTTTTGGGACATGACATACGTCACTCACGACCACACCTTAGCGATTGGCTATGGCAGATCGTGAGTGACTCTGGGCAGATCCAATAGTTTTGAACTTTAATAGTGAACCCGCCTACAAGGAAGTAAACGTTTCTCAATCGAGAGAGGCCAGACTCTATGTACAAATGAAATGTACTAGAGTCTGATTGAACCAGGCTAGTGAATCTGACCTATGAATGTCAAAAACAATTTAATTTATGGTTAAGCACAGAAACTAATACATAAAACTCGATTATACAGTTTAGACTTGTTTTATATTTTAAAGGGGGGGTTGACTGCTTTTTTTCTTTGCATTATTATGTTTATGGGGTGCAATATAACATGTATTCGTGGTTTTTCTTTTTTTAAAAGTCTTATTTTTCATAAACTTCTCCTTTATTGTAAGCCGCGCTCTCCTCTGTCCCCTGAACGAGCGGTTGACTTCCTGATTCTATGAAACCGCTCCCTCAGAAACACGTAGTGGGGTCAGATTGGTTAGTTTGGGCCGGTGTGTTGTGATTGGCTAAACTGTCGCTCACGTTGTCCGGAAGGTTAACGCCCATTACCTTTACGGGCGAAACGTGAGCTCCGGTCCAGATGTAAATATGTGCCGAACTGCAGTATCAGTTTGAGGCAGAATCAGACCGAGAAAGCGGCGATGAAGGGAGTACACAGAACCTCACCACACATGGCTCTTACTAAACGTTTCTGAATGATAATTTGCTACATTTTCTAACTTTATGCACGTTTGTTTTACACAATAGCATCTGACTGGCAACAATAGCAACTGACTGGCTACTGTTAAACACAAACAGCATTGGCATTAGTTTACGTTCTTGATCAAATCGAAAATAACGTCATAAAGCATATAGACGCTTTCATCAGACGTGTTGCCATGGTGATGAGCTGGCCCAAAGTTAACTTCTTCTTATTAGTGTTTACTGGATAATATGGCATTGACTACAAATGCAGTTAAAGTTAAGGTGATGAGCAGGTTGTTGAGCTGTGGGGTGCAACCTGACCTAGGGAGCAAACGCAATTTTTAAAAATAAAAATGTCAAGGTTTCCTATGAGGGAGACGGCGGTATTAAAATAGCCTATGTTTATCTGAGTGATAACCGGTACAGTGTTTCCCATACATTTATTAGTGGCAGCCCCGCCACATTATCAGCGCTGACCGCCACATATTGATTTCTGTGTTTTTAACAATTTAAGATGGGAAAAGTTGTAATTGACTGCAGAGTTGCGTGCAGCGCATATTCGCTCTCTCTCTCTCTCTCTCTCTCTCTCTCTCTCTCTCTATCTCTCTCTCTCTCTCTCGCAAACACATTGACAGCGGACCAGTCTGTCTATTGAATGGTTAGTATCATAAACAGCGCTGCACAGATCCATCCAACATGCTGTCAATGTGGAGACCCACCTTAAAAAAAGGTTAGCAAGCATGTAAGAAGCCTAGCTAATAAGGAGAGCTATGTTAACCTTATCAAACCCCGCCGTCGCGCTCGACAGTTTTTTTAACACTGCGGTAAATCAGACACATCGGTAGAAAAACATCTTGTCTCCAATTTTTGTTCAACGGGTCTGGTAGTGTCACATTTCAGTTTGGCCATTTACTTGTTATGGATTGTCTCCGCAAGTCTGCCGGAAGTTAAGTTTGGGCCAGGTTAATGCACATGCGCAGTACCGTTTGTTTATGTCGTCACTGCTGAAAGCGTCTATATACGTGAAAAATACGTTTAAAACATTAGTACTTATACAAAATTCAGGTCCAAATTCAGTAGCCTATAGTGGCTATAAAGCCAGCGCTGGCATTTGAAAAAAATAAAACACAAGGCTACGTCTGGAAATAGTCATGAAAATACATTTAAAATGATTAAGTCTTAGCCTACTTACAGGTTGTGGCCCAACAACTGCTGCCTCTTTTTTTAAAGTTGAAATTGCTTCACGTTTTAGTAGCAGTTTCTTTTTAAATCCGGTGTTGAACTCGTGGAGATTCTGGAAGCTGTCTTCCGTAAAATGCGCAGCACAGAGAGCTAGATTACGATCGTCATTTTCAGGAACATAATCAAACATAAACTGTATCCATTGTTGACGAAGTACAGCGTCTGTGGGAAGTTCGAATACAGAAGACCTGACAGCTGGATGAACAACTCACTCGACGAGCTGGAGCTGCTGAAATTTGCAGGATCAGTCCCCCCCTCATCTCTTTCAGATCTCTGATGATAGCTGCCTGTTCATTCTGCCACGTCTGCCCAATGGTTGGAATTGTGTAAAAGCGCTGATGGTGGAAGAAGGTGCTAACACTGATGCTCTGAAGCCCAAACAGCTTCAACATCCGGATGGTCTGGGTAGCCATGCAACCTGAAAAGTGGATGGCCCCACTCAGTAATAGGTTGCAGGCCGGCATATTTCGATGCAGCATTGGCTGGTTCTGCCAAAAACGCTGATCCACATGCTGCACAGACCTAAGAGATGTATATGAAAGGCAGAAAATGACTATACCATACGAATAACATAGTGTAATAATTAAAGCAAAATAAACAAGTTATTTTACAATTTAATTTTCTACCAGAAATGACAAATAGCTTCTTACTTGCTTTATTTTTACAAATGTTGCCTCCTGCTTCTCAACATTGCCTTGGGTTTCCCCAGAAAAGGCTGGGCAAATGGTAAAGAGAGACATCAGCTGGCTTTGGCACACAATGAACTTGTCAGCAGCACTGAAAAAAAAAGTTATTTTTGACTTTTGACACAATTTGATCATAGAAAATCTCAAATTAAAAAAATAAGTGTTACTTGAGGTCAGGGTGAGATTCCTGCTGTGGTTTCTCATCAGATGAATCACTTCTCATTTCCCCCTCTGGGATCCATGACATATCACCAGGTTTGTCCATGAAAACAGAGGATGATTCATCATCACTATGCCCAGGACTGGCCGGTGGAGTTGATGTTGGTTTCTCAAACATTTCTGTCTGAGTCCCCACACTGACCATCTTGGGCTGTGCCTGGACAGCTAAAATAAAAATATGTCCACTGTCATAAAATTGTGTAACAGCATGTCACTGCTTAGGTGCCTGCATCATAAAATATTTTACTAATTATTTGCTCTCATACTGTCACAGTCCTTCGTCTGCACCATCCTGTCTGCGTCTCCAGCACTACACTTCCCATGATCCTCTCGTCTGCACACCTAAACTCACTCCCTCATCAGCCTGCCGTTCAGCGTCCTGTTCATCTGTTTCACCTGTCTTCACCTCATTAGTCCTGATTCCTCTGTGTATTTAGTTCTCCCTCCTTCAGTCTGTCTTTGTCGGTCAATGTGTAATGTTACCTGGTGTACCCCGTCTTCCTGCCTGTATTTATGGAATAAACCCTGTTCTCCCTGATACTCCGGTCTCCTTGTTCCTCTGCCTGCTCCACACCGTGACAGATTGACCGACCTAACAGCAACATGAACGCAGTGAGTTTTCCGGGGAGTCTCTACCCGATTCGGTGGCCCCGCTTGATTCTGGTTCCCCGAAAGCCTGTGTTAACCGTCAGCCCTGCAAAGCTGAAGACCGTCCAGACCGTCCAGCCAGAGACCCTCCAGCCAGAGACCAGGATCCCGCCCAGCCTCCCTCTCCCGCCTCCTCTCATCTGTCCTCCCTCTGCTCTCCTGCCCTTCAGCTCCCCGAACCAGCCTGGTCTGTGTATCCCCGGTTTTCGCCTCCCACCTCCTCCACAGAGACACTTCCTCGGCCCCTGGTCCCATCAGCTCCCCCGTGGCTTCTACCTCCCTCAGCTCCTCCATGGCCCCTCAGTCCACCAGCTCGACCAGGCTCCCTCGGTCCTCCGGATTCCCTTCACTCCCTCGTCATCCTCCCCTCACCTATGCACTTCCTTCCTCTGGCTACGCCCCGTCATGTCACCCCCCCGGTTCTGTCGGACTCTTCACTCCCTCCAGTCACCCGTCAGCCCTCACTCCCTCTGACCTCACCGTGTCCCTCTGTGCCCCTGTCATCACTTCAGTCACCAGAGCCTACGGTGTCACCATGGTCCCTCGGTCCCTCCTCAGCACCCAATGTCGTCTGTCACTCAGCTTCACCCTGGTCTCCTCTCCCATCTGCTCCGCCCCTGTCAGTCGGCCCCCTGGTGTCGTCAGCCCCAGTTCCATCGGCTCCACCAGGGGTCCTCCCTCCATCTGCTCCGCCCTGGTCTCGCCCTCAGCCTGCTCCGCCCTGGGGACGCCCTTAGCCTGCTCCGCCCTGGGGACGCCCTCAGCCTGCTCCGCCCTGGCCACTCCCTCAGCCTGCTCCGCCCTGGCCACGCCCCGCTCAGCCCCCAGTTCGTCCCCCCTCCTTCCTCTGTTCTGCGGCGTGAGGTCACGCCTCCCGGGAGGGGGGAGTTCTGTCACAGTCCTTCGTCTGCACCATCCTGTCTGCGTCTCCAGCACTACACTTCCCATGATCTGCTCCTGCCTGCTCCACACCCGTGACACATACATTATGTAAACAGATGTTGTCATGTACAATTAATTCTAGATATGAATAACAGACATCCCAGGTCTCCCGGAAGTTCTGGGAGTCTCCCGCATTTTGATAGCGGCTCCCTGATGCCCGCAAATGAGTTAAAATCTCCCGGAATTTAGAACGAGTGAGCAAGAGCGCGCCATAGGCCCGCGCATGCGAGACAGATGTTCCAAACCGTGTAGCGCACACACGGCAGAGAGAGAGAGAGAGAGAGAGGGAGAGGGTGTCATGTGGATGGAAGGAGAACCCAAGCGTAGACTGGATGCAGTGACTCAATGTTTAATTATACAGAAAACAAGGGAAAATAAAACCCACGAGGAGGCAAAACATGAACAGAACACAGAATGACTAAACTAGACTAACACTTGATAAACTAGACTATAAACTAACAACAGAAACTAATAACACTAGACAAGACTCTCACAAGGTACTCACAGGTAAGTTTAGCAATAACTGATGCTACGTATGACAAAGTCACACATCAAACATCAAACAATGAACGGACACAGGACAGCAAACACAAGGGGATTATAAAGGGGAACATTAATGACAAGGACAGGTGAAACTGACTAGACAATAATGACAAGATGAGGATAACAAGGGGGCGGGGTAACGTAACGAGACAACACAAGCACATGGCCCAAACAGGCCATACGTTTGCACACAAAACATGATTCTGTCATGATCCTGCCTCACAACTAGAGAAAATCAAGGACAAGAAGGCAGAATCATGACAGAACCCCCACCTTAAGAAGCGGCTTCCAGACGCTCCTCAAGGGGACGTTGAACACGGGACATGACAGACTGTGATAAAGACACAAACCAACAGTACATGGCAAAAACTAACAAAGGCATACAAGAATACACAACGACAGGGTTGGGGTGGAATATCAAAAACAACATACAAGGCAGAGGAGGTGGAGGAAACACAGAGTCTTTAAGGGACTGTCCAGGGTGGGTGGGTGGGACAGGGGTCCTGGGACCACGGGGAGTGGGCTTAGGACAAGAGGTCCAAGCGGGCTTGGGTGGAGTGGTGTGGGACAAGGGAAAAACAGTCCGGGGTTGAGCCATGGCAGGGGAGACAGGGGAAACAAACGAAAGTCCAGGGACAGTGGGGACAGGGACAAATGGGGAAACAGTCCGGGAATTAGAGGAGCCAGGGGAGTCCGGGAAAACAGACGGGGATGCAGTATTAGTGGCAGCAGCAGACTCAGACACAGAGGACTCCGAGGACACAGAGGATGAGGTAACGGGACTTCTGATGGGGGACATGGCAGATGACAGGGCAGGACTGGGTGCAGCGCTCACGGCGACCGGCTCTGAGACAGACTCGGGTGCAGCACACACAGGGACAGGCTCGGGTGCAGCACACACAGGGACAGGCTCGGGTGCAGCACACACAGGGACAGGCTCGGGTGCAGTACACACAGGGACAGGCTTGGAAGCTGAGGACAAGGCAGGACAAACAGGGCGTTCAAGCATCGAGACGAGACAGGTAATCTGACAAGGTCTTGGCCGCAATGACTGGAATCTCCTTATGGGCAGAAACTGCTTGCAGCACCTCTTTAGCGGCTAAATCGGCCGCAACTCTCTCTGCAGATGCTGGAACAGCGCTTGCAGTAGCGGGCTCAGGATCAGCGCTAGCAGTAGCGGGCTCAGGATCAGCGCTAGCAGTAGCGGGCTCAGGATCAGCGCTAGCAGTAGCGGGCTCAGGATCAGCGCTTACAGTAGCGGCCTCAGGATCAGCGCTTGCTGGAGCGGCCTCTGGAACAGCGCCTGCTGGAGCGGCCTCTGGAACAGCGCCTGCTGGAGCGGGCTCTGAAACAGCGCTTGCTGGAGCGGGCTCTGAAACAGCGCTTGCTGGAGCGGGCTCTGGAACAGCACTTGCTGGAGCGGGTTCTGGAACAGCGCTTGCTGGAGTGGGCTCTGGAACAGCGCTTGCTGGAGCGGGCTCTGGGGGAGACAGGGACAGAGGACAAGAGGCACCCTTCTTCCTCCTCTTCCTTCTGGGTCGCGGAGCTGAGTTCGTAGCCAGGCCTGAGACCGGTAAGGGGGGCGAAGAGGGAGACGAAGCAGGTGCTGGGAAGACAACCGCAGGCAAGGGGGACTCAGTGGAGGACGACTCCGACGCTGACTCCCACGACAAACATCTTCCACGCTTTCCACGGGGGCTGACGGACATGGGTGGTGGATCGGGAGTCAGGGTGGAAGAAGCTTGGTCCTCAAGTGTCACGACGGCTAACATGTGACCCTCAGGGATGACTGGAAGTGTGGCAGGAGGTGAAGATCCAGGGGGACCTGGCTGCTCCTTCCAAGACAGGTAGTTCACCATGTTGCGAAACAGGCAGCGGACCAAACTCTCTCGTTCAGCAAGGGGAGGGAGGACCTTGAGACCTGCGACGAGGTAGCGGTTGACCAGACTCTGGCAAGAAGAACCTTCTCTCCTCAACAACCTGGGCGTACCTCTTCAGAGTCAACTCACCCTGGGGAGGGAAAGGAAGCTTGCCATTGGAACTGTCAGCAATAGCCGAGCGCCACCACAATTCCGGGTCAGAAGGCTGAAGGCAAGCGGACAAGGACTGAACGTCTGCTGGGTTCGGTTCTGGTCGGATCATTCTGTCATGTGGATGAAGGGAGAACCCAAGCACAGACTGGATGCAGTGACTCAACGTTTAATTATACAGAAAACAAGGTAAAATAAAACCCACGAGGGGGCAAAACATGGACAGAACACAGAATGACTAAACTAGACTAACACATGGCCCAAACAGGCCATGCACTTGCACACAAAACATGATTCTGTCATGATTCTGCCTTCTTGTCCTTGATTTTCTCTAATTGTGAGGCAGAATCATGACAGAGGGTGGGTGTGTACGTGCGTGTGCCTCATCAAGCGCTTGAAAGATAGAGCATCCTGATTGGCCTGTTTCGGCAAATTAAAAACAACAAACTTCTTTGACCTGTTTAAAGTTGCAATGGACAATAAATAAAAGCAGTTTACATAAATAGTATAAGCAGCTTAAATAATTAGTAAAATTAATCTACATATTAAAAAAATTATTGCAAAAGCCTACAGCTTATAGAAATAATAAATTTTGCTTTTATATCTTTTAGGGACCACAACATGTTAGGGAGGCTAAGCACAGGGAAGGCTGTTCCAATATATCTCAGTTCTTCAATTCAGAAAGGCAAAGTCTCACTGAGAAAGTGACTACAGCTGAGATGTATTTCACATCTTTTATTGTGGAACATAACCTGCCATTCCATGTATGTAGGTGTAACCGGTGGCTCGCGACACCAGTTATATTAATACTTGTCTGCGTTGTGTAGATAAAGAAGACACTGAACCACAGGCGGCGATTTCACTGGTTACTCTCTGATACACAAAACACATAGGACAGTCTTGAATGAGACGCTCCTATTTATCACTCCTCAGTGCATTAACAATGCTCAAGAGCAACATTAAACTGGGAAAACATACCTGATACACAAAACACATAGGACAGTCTTGAATGAGACGCTCCTATTTATCACTATAAAACAAATGTGACGTACATTTAGTCACCATGTGCTTTCATCTCCACAAATATGGATCAAATATAACACAATCAGGACAAAATCACTGAAATAACCATACAGATATGTAGAGTAATGCAATATGCATACATTGAAGTGAAAATATAAACATAAAACCAATTATTAAAGTAAAGATTAACTAAGATTTAAGAAGAGCCAAAATAACTCACCTCCTCAGTGCATTAACAATGCTCAAGAGGAAGAGGTGGAGACAAAACAGGAAATTTACAGACACATGATGACATCACAACAATTAAAGGGAAAAACACCCTTATTCTAGGACAAGTATATTCTGTATATCAGATATATGTGAAACCTTATTTGTGTAAATTATAACAATACATACATTTTAACAGAACACATTCTGTCCCTGTTACACAGGCACACAGGAAAGTTATTTAGGAAAATGTTTCCTGACTCTGAGATTGCAAAAAATTATGCCTGCTCTTCCACTAAGACGGCAGCTATGATGAACCTGGCACTAGAACCTGAGTGTTCAGAGGATTTGTACAGGTTAATCCGAACATAAAAAAGGCCATACAGTATTATGGTTGATGAAAGCAATGACATCATGTGTGAGAAGGAATGCTATTTTAGTCAGGTACTACAATGCAAATCCAACTGTCACCTTATCCTGTGCTTCAGACATGCCAGTGTGCAATGATGCCAACGCTGCAAACATATTCAACTGCATTGCATCATCCATGCATGACAAAGGCCTTGAATGGTCTAACTGTGTAGGATTCAGCAGTGACAACTGCAATGTCATGATTGGCAAAAACAACTCTGTCTTAACAAGAGTGAAAGCACAGGCACCTTATACATACAGTGTTGGCTGCCCAAGTCACTTGGTTAACATATGTGCCAAAACGGCTGCTAAAGAGCTCTCAATCTCACCTGAGGAATTACTAATTGATATCTACTAATACTTTGAGAAAAGTTCAAAGTAGGGCTGCACGTTTTCAAGTTTTTCATTAACCGTTAACCGAGGCCCTTATCGGTTAATACTCGGTTAACCATGTGCGCGCCGCAACCACGAGATACAGAGTTAATTTTTAACACCTTTTTAATAACTGGTTGGACCCCATTTGAAACTAAATTAATTTATAGAAATAAAACGCAGTGGTAAGTACAGAGCAGTTAAAGTAGGTGCGTTTCCATCACCCTTCAAAATGAAATTGCCAATTGAAAATAAGCACATTAACTCCGTGTCCGCAAATAATAATAATAATCATCATTATTGTAACATTTTATTAGGCTGCATATTATGTAGAAGACGCCTTTATCCAAAAAAAAAGGAACAAAGCACAAATAAAAACAATATTTTTGACGCATATCCAGTGTGTGTGTGAAGCGCGCATTGATGGCTGCGAGACGCCCATGTGAACACTTGCAGTTCTTTCAGTGGAAACAAACAACTTAAAATACTCTTTCATTTCTGGTCATACAGAAAATAATAATGCATTATTCGCAAATACATTTATTTGCGTAAACTCACAATAACAAGAAAACGTTGTTCTTTAACATTCAGGCGCGCTTCATGATCTCCGCGAACTGAAGCGCAAGAACTGAAACAGCCACCGCATTCGAATTTGTTCGTTTTAAATTGGACATGTAAAGCTTTAGTCTACAGGGGTTATATCCTTTGTAGGCTAAAGCTTTAAATGTCCAATTTAAAACGAACAAATTCTAATCGAAGGCCAGTATCTTCTGACTATGTAATTATGTAGCTAATTAATTTCTCTCTAAATGTGCATCCGGAGATGGAGAATTGTTTTTAGCCGAAAATGATTTAGAAAACAATAGTTTATTAAAAAATAATTAATGCCTCGTTATTTTATATTATTTTATTATCAGACACATTTATTATAGCCTATATAAATCACTTATAAATCCCATTTCTGCAGGCTGTGGTTACGGCTCTTCTCATTCAGCATTGCGGGGGAAAATATCATTTCCAGGTTCTAATTTGGCCAGAAAACCAGTAAAATCTTTTATTTTTACAAAAATTTGTCAAATATTTTAAATGTTTAAGGGGCAAATTCGTCGATATGTAGCCTATATATAGCCTATATATTTTTGCGCAGCATTTGGTGTATAAGCCTACAGTTCAAATGAACATTTTGGTGTTCAACTTTGCTATTTACAAAATACAACAACCGTTCATTTTTCATTTTGTAATTAGGCCAACGGATTAAGGGGAAACGAATGAACACAAAAGTAGACGTTTGGACATAATACGAGGCAGAGTTCTTTTTTAAAATTCATAAAAGATACAAGGAATATAGCCTACTAGACAAAACCTCAAAGAAATGCCACAATCAAGACCCGCGGAGCAGAAATGAGGGAGAAACACAGCTTTCCCTGCCATTAATGCTTGGATGACAAACCACGTCTCCTTCCATAAATAATAATAATGTCTAGTGCGGTGGCGGTGATATACCAACGTCCGTTGCCATCATTTTTGGAATGGCTTATCGCGAAAGGAAAAAAAAATGTTTTAGTCGCATAACACCGTTAATAGAAACGCTGTCATTTCGCAATATTTTTTTATCGACAATCAGGAAAAAAAACCCGCAAAAGTTTTGTGCAAATTGACGCCACTTAACCGAGCAAAAAGGTTTCACTCGGTTATGGAATTTTAAACGATTAATCGGTTAACCGGTTAACCATGGACACCCCTAGTTCAAAGAGAAGAGAAGACCTCAAGGAGTTTCAGGACTTTTGCAATGTAGCCCAGCAGAGAGTACAAAAGCACTGTCCAACACGTTGGTGTCACAGTTCGTCGTCTTCACCTGTTTGTCCCGTCATCTGCACTACACTTCCCCGGATCCTTTTGTTCCTCTCCCGGACTCACTCCCCAATCAGCCACCTGTTCCTCGTCCTGTCATTATCATTTTCACCTGTGTTCACCTCATTAGTCCTGATTCCTCTGTGTATTTAGTTCTCCCTCCTTCAGTCTGTCTTTGTCGGTCAATGGTAATGTTACCCTGTGTTCCGCCTGCCTGTATCCTGTTTATTTTGTGATTAAACCTTTTGTATTGAAGCCTTTTGGACTCTGCCTGTTCGTCTGCCTGCACCCACCCCGTGACAGATTGACCGACCCCAAAGAAACATGGACGCCGTGACTTTTCTGGGGATCCTCCACCCAATTCGGCGGCCCCGTTTGGTTCTTGTCCCCAGAAAGCCGGTGTGGTGAAGAGATGGGTCCGCCTGAAGAGATGAGTCCCACCTTAGGACCCAAGCGATCCGATTGGTTCAAAGCTAGTTTTATGGGTAATCGCTTTAATGCCTGGATACAAATCACTTTATTAAAAGAGACGTTTGAAGTACGTTATAACGAGTCATTAATGTATTTTAACTTATATGTTTTATATACTAGTATATAACCGAAGCTGTAGATTGTACATTTAAACATTTCTCGTTCTTAGTGTTTTTAGTTAGCTTAGTAGCATAGCATTTATCCGATGATTCGTGCTAGCTGAGATTTACCGCAGTTTATACTGCCTTACCGTATTCGAAATGCAATTATAATTGTCACTGTTTTTGTCTTTAGAATCAGTGCGATGTTGATCATTTGAATTGTTTGTCTAGCCTTGATTACAGGACAGTGTAATAAAAATTTGTGAATCACAAATCGTAATTTAATCATTATCAAACTTTATTCATATCATAATTTTATTTTTTTTTATCCTGATTAATGAAAGAAATAGCATTTTCAGGTATGTTTTGCAACGTTAAGTTATTTGTTATTAAACAATAAGGCATAATAATTTTTTTTAAATTACATTCATGTCATTTTGTGTTCTAATTCATATAATATGAATTGTTTGTCTACCCTTGATTACAAGACAGTGTAATAAAAATTACTGAATCACAAATCGTATAATGTAATCATTATCAAACTTTATTTATATCATAATTTTATTTTTTATCCTGATTAATGCAATAAATAGCATTTTCAGGTATGTTTTGCAACATTAAGTTATTTGTTATTTAACAACATTTTTAAAAATTACATTCATGTCATTTTGTGTTCTAATTCATATGATTTGTCATAATTATTTCTTAAAACAGAACATCATACAATACAATAGCATTCAATGCAATAAAATTAGTGAACCAAAACTTACAGGCTATAAAAATGACATCTGATTAAATTACACAATACGATACTAAATTATTTCAACTGAATTATGAGATGTAATGGATTATATTGTTATTAACACAGAACTACAAGCAAAATGAACATTTACATGGACATTTATAGAGCTTTTTAAAATGCACAACAATACAAAACAGCTTTAAACAGACTATAGGAAACTTTCATTTCCCAAATACTTTTGTGATAATCCTTCTGGCTATACAGTGTGAAGATCGAATGAAAATATCTTCATAGCTGTGTTAACAATGTTGAATGAACTGTAAGGTTAAATATTTTGAGAGACAGTGTTTTTTTTTTTTTTAGGTCCATCCTGGATTAACCAATTATACTCAAATAGATGCAGTGTCTTTTGCTGTATGTAAAGTTAAATCTGTAATTGATTCATATTGTATGTGCAGTCAATTTTTTTTCTTGAGGCCTTGATGATGCAGTCAGGTCATGAGACGTGGAGGCTGAGGAACTCTGAAAAACACACAAACATGCTGTAACACAGCAAGAGAAAGTATCCTGTCAATTGTATCCTAACCAGGGGTGTTACTGGACCCCTGTGGAAGAGCAGTATATTGTCCATTTTGAAGTGCATACTTCAGTGTTTCCCAACCCTGTTGCTGGCGGCACACCACTGCGCGTATTCTTTGTCTCCTCAATCAAACACACCTGATTCAACTCATCAGCTCATTAACCCATCTGATTATGAGCTGATGAGTTGAATCAGGTGTGTTTGATAAGGGAGACAAAGAATACGCGCAGTGTTGGTGTGCCGCCAGGAACAGGGTTGGGAAACACTGGCATACTTCATTATGGACAACATTTTTTTTTATTGTGTATGCGTCCATTTTTAAAGCAGTAGATATAGGCTACAAGGATTTTTTTTGTTTGAAAAGTTTGGTGGCCCTGGGACCTTGTTCAGGGGCCGAAAGGCCGAAAAAAGCCCATCTGCGAAACCGCTATGCCTTTTTAATGGCCCGTGGGACAGCCCCTGTATGCAGACGCAGGGTCGTGGTAACTTGGGATATCAGATTCCAACTCTCTAGGGGCCCCTGACGCAGGGCCCCGAAGGATGGAACTCTAGGGCCTTTGCTAAAAATCGCCCCTCCCCCTTCATCAAATCATTTAAGAGCCTGAAAGGCTCTTTCAGGGTGGGATTGAAACATCCTTGAGCAAGAAATTTTGCACAGAGGCTAAAAAAACATTTGCCTTGGCTCTAGAGCCCGGTGCTTTCGGTATGTCGCTCGGGACGAAAAGTTTGGTGGCCCTAGGACCTCGTTCAGGGGTCACAAGGTCAAAGAAGCGGCCGTGAGTTAGGGTTAGCGTAAGGGTTAGAGGCTGACAATGTTTTGACTTCGCTCAAGAGCCTGGCGCTTTCAGTATGTCGCTCGGGGGGGGCCCAATGGTCAGCTTGCTGAATTTGGAGCCCCTGGGACATTTCTGTAAAAATCCTACTCGCCCATTAAATTAATGTATTTTTCCATAGTGGTTTCGCGGGCACCTCTTCGAAATGGCCGATCAACTAGGGGGCGCCGTTTTTCTGCCACGCCCCCCTGGTGCGGGCGGAAACGTTTGGTGGTGGTCGAAAGATCGAAAAAGGGAAACTTGTCTGCGAAATCGCTATGCCGATAAGTGGCCCGTGGGACGGCCCCCGTACGCAGATGCAGGGTCATGGTACATTGAGATTTGAGATTTGGACCCTCCATGGGTCCCCGATGCACGGCGAAGGGTGAAAACCTAGAACCTTCCTGTAGCAAGTGTGCCACTTTTAACCAACTTTCACTCAAAAGGCTCTTAAGGTTCATGAGTCAAAGAGACTGTAGGGCTGAGATTAGGGTTAAAGGGTAAAAAAGTGTTGTCTTAGCCCTAGAGCCCAGCGCTTTCGGTATGTCACTTGGGTAGGGCCCAAGGGTCAGCTTGCTGAATTTGGGCCCCTGGGACCTTTCTGTCAAAATCCCATTCGCCCATTTAATGACTGTATTTGCCATAGTGGTTTCGTGGACACCGCTTCGCAATGGCCTTGCGACTAGGGGGGCAACATTTTTCATCTTGCCATGGACCCCTGGTGCGGGTGGGAAAGTTTGGTGGCCCTGGGACCTCGTTCAATAGTCGAAAGGTTGAAAAAGGCTGAAAAAAAGCTAATTTTAAAACTGACAGGGGTCAAAAAGGTCAAACTAACGAAACGAGCTGCCATAAGGACACGGAAGGTCACAGGACCCCGAAACTTGGCGAGTTCCGTCGTCTAGGGACCTTGAGTCAGGCCCCAGAGTTTGAGGGCCCTAGCCGCTTTCTAAGCGTTTCCTAACCCCCGTTCGTGATGAGCCTATTCATTGTGGATGGCGACAGAAAAATGTCTGATTCTGATGAGGGCAATGAGACAAGTCCTGGCTCTCTACACCTCTCCTGACCTGAGCTATGGACATCCCACGTAGCACATATTCCATTGTACTAAATAGTGGGTTCATGGACAGTGGAATATCCACGGTTGTGCGCATCTGTCTCTGTGTGGTGTGTTAGGACAGACAGCGAAATCTCTTCAGTTTTGTCGGACTTGTATGGTTTAAAATTAATAAAAAAAAAAAAAGTTTTTCCCACTTTTACATAAGTGTCTGAAAATTGTGTCCAACATTATGTAGTAAACACAGCAAGAGAAAGTATCCTGTCAATTGTATCCTAACCAGGGGTGTTACTGTCCCTCAGTGGAAGTGCAGCATATCTGTCCATCATGAAAAACAAACTTTGATAATTTTTTTGCCAAAATTTAATCTTCTTGTGTCTTACATTTCTGACATCAGTAATGTGCTTGCTTCCATTTTTAATGCAGTAGATAGGCTAGGATTTTTTCGTCTATTATAGGAAATAAACTCGTATGAGCCTAGTAAAATATTTTATTCATTGTAGAACTGAACACCACGTTCACACCATGTTTACAATACTTTAATACACAACACTTTATTGGAGGATACAGCGTTAAGTTGATAAAATAGCATAAACTATGTACAAAAAGATTAAAAACAATGGATCATCAAAATACATTTACATCTATTCACCACTGCTAAAACCACACAAATGAGTGCCACAGAATCCCATCCTAACTATGATACAGAAAACAGATTTGATATTTATATTATTAATGATTATTATAATTGTCTTGCTCTTTCCTGTACATGTCTCTATCATGTATCATGTTCTTATTTTTCTAAACAGTTTCTGTTCAGTTACTGGTGTACCCTAACTGATGAAAAGAAGATGTGATCAGTCACTGGTGTTGCTTTTTCTCAACAGACAGAAAAAGAAGTGGTGACATCCCATTCTTCAGTGTTCTACTAGTAATGACTCAAGTGTTACTAAAGACATTTTCTAAAAGTTACTAAAGTTCACCAAAAATCTCAAACGGTTGCACAAATCATGACTAGATCATGTAGTAACACTTGAGTCATTACTAGTTAGTTCCAATGATCTTCACTTTATAATACGAATCCAAATAATTAGTAATTCCCACAGAAGTATCTAATAACACTTTCATCTGTGAGCTATTACTTACTAATTCGTTAATAAGAGTTTCTTTTAGTTAATAGTAGTTACTAGATTGTTAATAAACTTTTTCAGTAGTTCTCTGGGAAGTATTAAAAAAATTGTAGTTATTAATTACTTAATAGTGAA
Organism: Pimephales promelas; assembly: GCF_016745375.1. Next base: position 9,693,287 of record NW_024121155.1, read on the forward strand.
CTACCACTTTCGTCTGTGCGCTATTACTTATTAGTTCGTTAATCAGAGTTTCTTGTTAGTTAATAATAGTTACTAGATTGTTAATATTGTGTTACTCATTAGTTCTTGTGTAGTTATTCACCAATCGTATTCTAAAGTGTTATCAAAAATTCTTATATAAGGTACATGAAATAATATGACACAATCCTGTCACTTTTTGTTAAATTTCAGTTTTATTGATCAATAATAGACATTATTAATAAGTAGCCTAAAAGGTAAAATAAGCTCATACAAGTCAAGAAATAAAACAAGTTAAAAGATTCAGTCAATAAGTCAGCAGGCTACAGAACAAATCTAAATCAGAACAATGTTTTAAAAAGGCGCTATCTTTATAAATAAACCACAGATTTGAGCTTTAAACAACTATTTTATCGACTTTTAAACTCTTAAAATTACATTTAATGACAAAATAACAGTAATATTTATTAATATTTATACAATATCGCGGACTTTCTCCTCTGCTGTTGACGCAACCTACTATGAAAAGCGCTAAACAAATAAAGGTTTTACTTGAAAAGCGCTAAACAAATAAACGTATTACTTGAGGGCAACAAACTGCTTTTATCAAGTTATCGCGAGAACATATTTTGATCAGGCATACTACTGGCATACTATGGGGTCCTAAGGTGGGACTCATCTCTTCAGGGGGACCCATCTCTTCACCACACCGGCGCTCCACATCAGCTGGAAAGCTCGAGCTCTCCTCTCCGCTGGTTCCGTCCAGCCTCGCCGTGCCCGAGCTCTCTTCTCCGCTGGTTTCGTCCAGCCTCGCCGAGCCCGAGCTCTACTCTCCGCTGGTCCCGTCCAGCCTCGCCGAGCCCGAGCTCTACTCTCCGCTGGTCCCGTCCAGCCTCGCCGAGCCCGAGCTCTACTCTCCGCTGGTTCCGTCCAGCCCCGCCGAGCCCAAGCTCTCCTCTTCGCTAGTTCCGTCCAGCCCCGTCCAGCCCGCACCAGAGACCGTCCAGCCGGAGACCGTCCAGACCGTCCAGCCGGAGACCGTCCAGACCGTCCAGACGGAGACCGTCCAGACCGTCCAGCCTGAGACCGTCCAGACCGTCCAGCCAGAGACCGTCCAGACCGTCCAGCCAGTGACCGTCCAGACCGTCCAGCCAGAGACCGTCCAGACCGTCCAGCCAGAGACCGTCCAGACCGTCCAGCCAGAGACCGCCCAGACCGTCCAGCCAGTGACCGCCCAGACCGTCCAGCCAGAGACCGTCCAGATCGCCCAGCCAGAGACCAGGATCCCACCCAGCCTCCCTCTCCCGCCTCCTCCCACTATTCACCCATCAGCCCTCCTGTCCCATCGCCATCAAGACCCAGCAGGGTTAGCGGATCCCCGGCCTTCGCCTCACACCTCCTCCATCTCGACCCTTCCTCGGCCCCCGGTCCCATCGGCTCCCCCGTGGCTTCTACCTCCCTCAGCTCCTCCATGGCCCCTCTGTCCACCAGCTTGTCCAGGCTCCCTCGCCCCTCTGGATTCCCTTCGGTCCCTCATCACCCGTCCTTCACCTCTGGACTTCCATTTGTTTGCCTTGCCCCGTCATTTCACCCCCCCCCCGCTTCAGTTGGATTCTTCACTCCCTCCAGTCACCCATCGGCCCTCACTCCCTCTGTCCTCACCGTGTCCCTCTGTACCCCTGTCATCACTTCAGTCACCAGAGCCTGCGGTGTCCCCATGTTCCCACGGTCCCTCATCAGCTCCTCACGTCGTCAGTCCCTCAGCTTCACCCTGGTCTCCTCTCCCATCTGCTCCGCCCCTGTCAGTCGGCCCCCTGGTGTTGTCAGCCCCGCTTCCATCGGCTCCACCAGGGGTCCTCCCTCCTTCTGCTCCGCCCTGGTCTCTCCCTCCATCTGCTCCGCCCTGGTCTCGCCCTCAGCCTGCTCCGCCCTGGCCACGCCCTCATCCTGCTCCGTCCTGGCCTCGCCCTCAGGCTGCTCCGCCCTGGCCTCGCCCTCATCCTGCTCCGCCCTGGGGGAGCTTCCTCCTCCTGACCACGCCCTCCACAGCCTCCAGGGCGCCCACCCCCCCTCCCCATTGATGTTACAGCGTGAGGCCACGCCTACCGGGAGGGGGGAGTGATGTCACAGTTCGTCGTCTTCACCTGTTTGTCCCGTCATCTGCACTACACTTCCCCGGATCCTTTTGTTCCTCTCCCGGACTCACTCCCCAATCAGCCACCTGTTCCTCGTCCTGTCATTATCATTTTCACCTGTGTTCACCTCATTAGTCCTGATTCCTCTGTGTATTTAGTTCTCCCTCCTTCAGTCTGTCTTTGTCGGTCAATGTTAATGTTACCCTGTGTTCCGCCTGCCTGTATCCTGTTTATTTTGTGATTAAACCTTTTGTATTGAAGTCTTTTGGACTCTGCCTGTTCGTCTGCCTGCACCCACCCCGTGACAGTTGGCTTTCTTTGTGAAATGGTTTGGACCATCTGCTCAACCAATGGCCAGCTTTTAGTTCTTATTTTGAATCACATAGTGAGAATCAGAAGTCCTGTGACATTCAGAAGAGGTTGAAAGACCCCACTTGTTTTCTCCACAATGTCACACAGTGCTTTGATAAATTTAATTTGATTTTTCAAAACAAAATACCAGTTCTTTTCAAGTTAAATGACAGTGTAGAAGAACTCCTGCATGACATTGCAAGCAGATTTATTGTGCCAAAGGTATTGAGAGAACTGAAATTGCAGGAGATAGATGTGAGCAACCCTGAAATTCACTGTCTAGATGAAGAACTTTTTGTTGGGTTCTTGGCGAGGAGGCATTTGCTAAGTGAGGAAGCCCTCTCCACTCAAAAGACGAAGCAATTCTTCAAAGATGCCAGAGCATTCTATGTCACAAGCTTTCAGAAAGTAAAAGAAAAGTTCCCAATGAAAGACCAAATCTTGACAGATCTGTCAGTGGTCAATCCAGAGAACCAAGATGATGTGAAACCAGAGCAAATTTAGACTTTGGCAGAAAGATTTCCAAATGTGATGAAGGCAGATGCCAGAGAACAACTCCATTTAGAAATCATGGCAGTGTTTCCGCTACATTCATTCTCCCGTGGCGGGCCGCCACATTTAAAATCCTCCCGCCACGGCTGCAGCTTTTCAGTGACGTCCGACATTCTGCATAATGTGTTATTTTGTTAAGCCCCACTAAAGGCATAAAAAACTTTGTAAAGCACAATCAAGTTTTCACACTATATTCCAAGACTTCTAAAGTCATTCAATAGCATAATGTGTGGTAAAATTAATATTTTAGTCTCTAAGTTAAAGTTAACGGAAAGTCATCTCGCCTCAGTCATTCTCCATTCAGCATTCACAAAGCGCGTCGCGTTCGGTTGCGACAGTAACACGACGACACTCTCTTCAAGATCAATGTTCCCAATATTATACTTTATTTGTAGATAAAGCATAAAGGTATTTAATGATTTGCATAAAATGACTATCTTGCTGTAGTGGAGTTTATTGCCCTTTCTAAATCACATTCTGGCCGGGTGCACAGCACTGGAGTCGAGAGTGCTATTGTTCTTCATGCGCACTGAAATTTAAAACTGTTAAAAGAAAAGGCTCAAAAACTGTTTCATAGATAGAATACACTAAGCATTAGTGCTGCACGATTAATCATATCGCAGTCGTAATAGCGATCTCAAACCTATGCAATTAGGCTATATAACGCAAAATGCTGCGATTTTATATGAAATAAACAAATTAGGGCTATTGACGCAGCATCTCTTCTTTTTTGTCATCCTTTGACTAGTGTTACAAGATCCCCCTCTTATTCGTGCAAATGCCTTTTCGCATTTTGCACGACGACAAGAAGCGAAAAGCTGCCTGTGAGTGCCCTAGAATAGATGAGACTCGCATAATGCGCATGCACTGACCGCGTGCCAGAATATACAGTTCTCTTTCGAGCTTGAACGAACAATAGCACACACAATTATGCCAAAATGTCGTTTTGTCTAGTATCTTCATAACATAAGAAAAGTCTATGGATGAAAAGAGTTGTGCTATGAGGCGCGTGTGAGATCCGCGTCTCGGCAACGGGTTCTCTTAAAGGGCCAGCAGCGAATAAAGCGTTCTGTCGGTAAAGTTAATCAAAGAACAAAGGGAAATTAGAAAATTACTCGCTGATCTTGACTAAAGAACTTTTGTAGCTTTAATAAGGATTATTCTATATATAATTTATGATTCATGCAGCGCAGACTGTTTGATTACATTATTCAATTTCTGTACCTGTTAAGACAGGAAGGGCCCAGGTAAATATGTTTTTTATTATGGGTTTATGTGGGGATTGTTTGAAGTTCACTTAATTTAAAAGCTGTTATATATATTTTTTAAGACTAATATTTTTTTTTTAAAGTTGATAGCTTTCAATTGTAATGATGGAATCACTGTAATGTTGATTTGGTTGATGGTTTATTGATCATTATAGGTGTTATCAATCATTTAGTTGTTGTTTTTAGTTTGAGTTGAGAAATAAACATTAATCTGTGTGTGCATTTTACTTTAGAACCAAGCAAGTTGGACTCATGAAACCATTTTATTATATCGGAGTCGCATATCGCAATTGCAATATTGGCTCAATAATGGCAATATGACATTTTCCCCAAATCGTGCAGCCCTACTAAGCATAGATTATAGATATAATCCCTTCGCTATGTTCTTTTCAATGTGAAGCGTTGCGTGCTGTGACTTGGTGTTGCTTCAAGTGCATCATTCTGCACACGGGATGCGCATGATCACTTATAATACTTTGGGGAGACAAAGGGGCGTGGCCTAAGGGAATATCACACGTGGGCCACGCCCCCTCCCCCTGGGGAAATGGGCCTGCCCCCACAGCTTGAAAAAATCCTAGAGGAAACACTGCATGGATTATGTCTCAACTAACCTGGAAGCATTGGTGCCAAATTACAAGAATTTACCAGTCGATGAGTTCTGGGGGAAGCTGTCCAAAGTAAGATCTGTGAGCTCAGGGCAGTTGAGATTCAGGGAGCTCTGTCAGCTGATGAAGGTGCTACTGGTGCTGCCAAATTCTAACTGTGATGTGGAAAGGGCATTCAGCATTGTGCGTCACATCAAGACATAATTTTGGAGTCAGATGTCTCACCAAACACTTGTGAATCCGATGTCTTGCAAAATAAACAAATTCATTGACACAGAGTGCTATGGGGTTGAGGTTTCTGGAAAGTTGCTGAAATCTGCAGGAACAAAGTACAACGAAAGCTTGCAACAAAAGTAAAAGGCATAGGAAATAGGTCTAGGCCTATATGTTGGCTACATTTGGCATATATGTAAATAGTTATTTTATTCCCTAATTGTTCTGTTATATTCTGCTGTATTTCGGTATACAAGTAAATTTATGTTCTGTGGTGATATGTCATATACTTGTCCTCCTTCGTCTTTTTTCTTTTTTTGGGCGGGGGCGGGGGGTTGGTGCTTTGGAATACCTCCCTGAAATGACTTTTTGCAGGTTGGGATGTGTGGAGTAATGTTAATCCACCTGATGAACGATGTGAAGGTCTGAGGTCACACTGTGAGCCACAGTGAAGCACAGATGATTGAGGGGCCAGTGGAGAGAAAGCCTCTTGCTCTGGGTCAGCAACAAGCACCGCAGCACTGGCTGAAGATGCATCTCCCCCTTCATCACATGCAATTTCTGCTAAAACCTTATAAACAAACATGAAAATAAATTACGATTTAGCTGTTTTAGCTAACTAGCATTAGTTATTATGCCTTACAAGCTAGTTCCGGTACTTTACAACAACTTGTACACATTACTTTTCTTCTCATTATTTAAATCATTATGTTGACTGATTTGTTAGTTAGTAAATGTTTTAAAAAAAAACGACTTACAGTGCACAGTTCATGTTTTCATCGAGCTGCATCTCTGACGGATCCGTGACCATCATGTTTCCTGCTTGGCGGGTGTGATATATTGGGGTTCGAATGAGGCACTGGAACCGGTGGTTGCAATAACTCAATAAGCTTTACTGAACACTTCCAAAGAACAGCGACAATCCTCACACATCCACAGCTCCGTCACACATTGCTGAGCTTCCTGATTACACTGAGTCATGTGACTATGAACCAATCACCTTACTGCCTTCGCCCCAATGAGAACCCCCAAACAGCCAAACAGTATAAAACCAGTTTATTACATTCCTCCCCTTTAAGCTTAAACCTGGGGGAAAACAAAAAACACACAAACGAACCAAACTTAACTTTCAAGATCTTCTTGAACCAGAACAGTCGTTCAATTTCAATTTTTTTTTTACACCTTACAAGTCCAATCTCTTGGGAGCCTTCCTGAGTCTCTCTGGATTTCTCCTTGGCTGCACTACGGGAGGTACAACAGCAGTGCTTCTATGGCTGCTCAGAGGAGACGTAACATTGCCTGACAATGTTAGGCCCAGGCAGATGCCCTTCTCTGAGGAGTCGGAGTCAGGCAGTTTCAATTCGCTGGCCTCTACTAGATCAGGCTCTGGTGAGGCATCGGATGTAAGGTCCCGGCCCTCAAAAGGTGTACTTGACTCCAATTCCTTGAGTTCTCCTCTTCTCCACAGCATGTGGTCCACATGAACTGATCGTTGTCTGTTTCCTTCCCAGACTCGGTATGTCACCGGACCTAAGCGCTTTATGACCGTCGCGGCAGTCCATTTCTCATCTCCTCCTCTGAAGTTTTTCACTCTGACCTGGTCGTTTTCCTGAAACTCTCTCAATTTCAGTCTGTCTTTGTCATGATAGAGCTTTTGCTTTGCCTGCTGATGCTCTATAGTGCGTGACAGATCTGGTCTCAAAAGACTGAACCGGGTGCGAAGTTCTCTCTTTATAAACAGCTCAGCCGGGGAGCGACCGGTGACTGCGTGCGGCGTCGCCCTGTACATGAGCAGAAAGTTTGACAGCCTGTGCTGCAGCGAGATTCTGGGATGTCCCCTTGCGTCCAGAACCTGCTTCACCAGCGCCCTCTTCAGTATTTGCACCGACCTCTCAGCCGCTCCATTTGACGCTGAATGATATGGTGGTACCAGAGTTTGTTTTACTCCATTTTTGTCAAGGAACTGCTTGAATTCTGCGGAGGCGAATTGGGGTCCATTATCTGACACAACCTCTTCCGGAAGACCATATGCAGCAAATAGATTGCGCAACACCTCTATGTTTCTGCTTGATGTTGTGGAGGTCATGTGGAAAACCTCCAACCACTTAGAATGACTGTCCACTATCACTAGGTAGTACTGTCTATCCTTCTCCGCGAAGTCCAGATGGATTCTCTGCCATACTCTGACAGGCCACCGCCAGGGATGAAGCGGTGCCACCGCAGGTACCTTCTGTACGGCCTGACACACAGCACAGTTTTGGACCAAGTCCTCAATCTCGCCATCCAACCCCGGCCACCATACATAGCTGCAAGCTAGGGCCTTCATCTTACATATGCCCGGGTGTTCATGGTGCAGGTCTTTGAGAATCTGCGGCCGGTGCATTTGAGGAACAATGACTCTGAGACCCCACAAAACACAACCTTGATCGGCTGACAGCTCATGTCTCCTGACAAAGTACGGTTTCAAGCTTTCATCATTCAGGTAGTTAGGCCAACCATTCATGGTAAAACTCCAAACCTTGCTCAACAACGGATCTCTGCTGGTGCCCACTTTTATGTCCTGAGCTGTTACTGGCAAGTCTTCCACATGTGAGAAGTAGAAAACGTTGGATTCTTGTGCTGTGCTGTCCAACTCGGTCACGGGAAGTCTGGACATAGCATCAGCATTAAGGTGGTCTGACGACTTCTTGTACTCTAGCTCATAACTGTAAGCCATGAGAATCAACGCCCAGCGCTGCATGCGCAAAGCTGCCAATGTAGGCACCGCTGACTTTGGCCCTAAAATAGCCAGCAAGGGCTTGTGATCCGTGATGAGAGTAAACTTACGTCCATAAAGATACTTGTGAAATTTTTTTACTCCATAAATGATTGCCAGCGCCTCTTTTTCTATTTGCGCATACTTTCGCTCAGCCTCAGTCAGAGTGCGAGAGGCGAACGCAACTGGTCTCTCATCCCCATTGTCCATCAAATGCGAAATGACTGCCCCCACCCCGTACGGGGATGCGTCACATGCCAATCTCAACGGCTTCTCTGTATCATAATGTACCAGAACTGTGCTACTCAGTAACATCTCTTTACCCTTCTTGAAGGCTTCTTCACATGCAGGCGTCCAGCTCCATTTTTCCTCTTTTTTAAGCAGAGTGTGCAATGGCTGTAGCACACTAGACAAGTTTCTCAGAAAACGGCCATAATAGTTCAACAGCCCCAAATACGCACGTAACTCCGAGACATTTGTGGGCTTTGGGGCATTCACAATAGCCTCCACTTTGTGCTGAGTAGGGTGCAGGCCTTCTTGATCTATCCGATGCCCCAAATACTCTACACTTGACTGTAGAAAACTGCACTTGGCTAACTTTGCTCTCAAACCATAACGTGCAAGAGAGCTCAACACTGCATCCAGCCTTTTTAAGTGCAGGGCTTTTGTGTCGGCTGTGATCAAGATGTCATCCAAGAAACAAGTCACCCCTTCTTGCCCTTGTAGGACCTGGTCCATCACTGATTGAAAAATTGACGGTGCGCTGGCAACCCCATAGCTAAGACGATGGTATCGGTACAGTCCTCTGTGAGTATTAATGGTTAAATACTCTTCAGAGTCTTTGTCCAATCTCAACTGCTGATAAGCATGTGAAAGGTCTAACTTTGAGAACCACTTCCCTCCTGCTAGGGTCGCAAATAAATCCTCAGTGTTGGGCAGAGGGTACGTCTCTACTTCCAGCTGGTTATTTATTGTGACCTTGTAATCCCCACAGATGCGGATGGATTTATCAGCCTTCGGTACAACTACGATCGGGGCCCCCCATTTACTATGATCCACTTTGGAAACTATTCCCTCTTTTTCTAACCTATCCAGTTCTTTTTCCACAGCCTCCTTCAATGAATACGGCACTGGCCGGGCTTTGCAAAAGACTGGCTGTGCATTCGGCTGCATTCTTATAATTGCTCTGAATTCCTCTATGGCACCGGCCTTCTCCGAAAACACCACAGAGTGGCGCTGCAGCACTGCTTGTAATTCCGGGTCGCCATGTTCCGTTCCTTTTTCAACTGTGAAAATATTCCTCCAGTCCAGCTTTAGCTTTTCCAACCAATTTCGACCAAACAGAGCCGGCCTGTTTCCTTTCACTATGATGAGGGGCAGTGTAGCTTTCTGGTCCCCGTACTGCACTGGTGCCTGAACGTAGCCAAGAAGGGGAATGATTTCTCCTGAGTACGATTTTAATCTGATGTTGGACCTTTCAATGGGTAAATGCGGAAACATATTCTGGTGCAACACTTCCGATGCAAGGGACACTGCTGCACCAGTATCCAACTGCATGCTAATGTCCTCATCACATACTTTCACCTTAATTTTAATGCCTCCATCCCCACTGGATGCCATGTAAACTGTAAAGACCCCTAATGGGTCATCTTCACCGTCTACATTGTGATCCTCCGTTTCCACATACTGGGCCTTGGCAGTCTGTCTCCTATTCCGACATGCTCTGGAAATATGCCCTGTCTTGGAACATGCATGACATTTCTCATTTTTAAATCGGCATTCCTGAGGTGAGTGTCCCCCTCCCCCACAACGATAGCATCTCTGTTCACTGTCCCCTTCCTGATCATTTTTCAGTTTTGGATTCTCATTTCCATGTCTAAACTGCCGTCGTCCTATGCTTCCAAGATATGATTTAGAGACTTGATTTACAGCTGCAGCGTGTTCTTTTCCCAAGATTTCAAGAGAATTCTTCGACGCCATCTCCATTGTCAACGCAATTTCACATGCGCGTGTAAACGTCAGCTCTCTTTCCGCCAGTAGTTTTCTTTGAATCGATTCTGCGGACAGTCCACTCACAAGGCGATCTCTCAATGCGTCATCTAAGTGAGTTCCATATTCACAATCCTTCGACAATTGTCTTATTGCCACTATGTAATCCGTCACTGACTCTCCTTCCTTTTGATCACGTTTCTGAAAACGGAATCTCTCCGCTATGACCAAAGGCTTCGGCTGATAATGTGATTTCAATGTGTCAGTCAACTCTACATAAGTCATTTCCGCGGGCTTCTTTGGTATTACCAAGTTTTTCAGCAGTCCATAAGTTTCTGGTCCAATGCACGCTAAAAATACACTTACCTGTTTTTCTGCTTTTATTTCGTTTGCCTCTAGCCACAGTTTAAATCTCTCCAGGTAGGATGCGAAATCCTCCCGCGACTCCTTGAACTCTTCCACTCGTCCTATTAGCGCCATCCTCGTCGCCAATGTGATATATTGGGGTTCGAATGAGGCACTGGAACCGGTGGTTGCAATAACTCAATAAGCTTTACTGAACACTTCCAAAGAACAGCGACAATCCTCACACATCCACAGCTCCGTCGCACATTGCTGAGCTTCCTGATTACACTGAGTCATGTGACTATGAACCAATCACCTTACTGCCTTCGCCCCATGAGAACCCCCAAACAGTATAAAAACAGTTTATTACAGCGGGAGAACCCGATGAAGATGCGGTGTGCACTGAAGGAACCGCGCTAGCTTTGAGTCTCACTTGCCTCTTGCTTCGACATCCCATGTTTAACTCCATCATATCGCGGGGACGATAATCCTCCGATCTAAAGTGAAAGCTACAGACGACCGCGTTTTTAGAAGCCGATGCGGAAGAAAAATCCCGTCTCTTCACCTGCACAAACCGCACCCAGGCGCGAAAGACAGCACTGTCCAGCACAGCACTGTCCTAGGGTATGCTCCCTAACATACCATAAAATGACGCGCTGTTGAAAAAAAAAGCTGTTTTTACGAGCAGTCCAAGAAACACTCACTTTATCTACTAAATTAGAGCCCTTATGTCATTTTAAAACTTTTTAAATCCTGCATTTACTTTTCATATGGTATTTTCATACAAGGTTATATATTAATTTCGATTTTTTTTACCTGCAATATGCTCTTTAACAATAACATAAAATAGTATACGCACAATATCGGATTTGAATCAGCCTCGTCTGATTGATACCCAATCCGGCAAAAATGGCAGTATCGGAACCGATACCCATCCTGAGTATCGGATCGGCGCATCCCTAACTACTATAATGTAAACACATGTAGATGTAGACCTGGATGTAAACCAGACCTTTCAGAAGGTTGCTCACGCATACTTTGTGATTGATATGTGCCCTCGATGCACACTTTTGCAGAGCCCATACTGATGCAACCCAGACAGCAAACTGACATTGAATCAACGTGGAAACGACGTCTCTCATGACATTGAAACAACGTTGATTTTGCTCATCGAATTAACGTTGAACCAACGTCAGACGCGGCATTCTTCAAAGCTAAATGAAAATCGAAAATTGGTTTGCTTTCATAACGTTGAAACAACGCGTTGATTTCAAGTTGATTTTCCGTTAGTTTTGAAAGAATGACGCGTCTGACGTTGGTTCAACGTTAATTCGATGAGCAAAACAATGTCAGATCAACGTTGTTTCGATGTCATATTTCCACGTTGAATCAATGTCAGTCTGCTATCTGGGTACACACAAATCCCGCGCATATGCCGCGGTCGTCAGTAGTTACACAAACAAACAGGCAAACTTTCCCCGCATCTCAATAAGCGTTTCATTATTAAACAGCAGCTTACCGGTGGCATCTCTCCCGACAAGACAATCATGCAAACAAACTTGATTCTGCGTACATCTCAAGCTCATAATAACACACCGTTTTTTAAGATCTCACTGATAAGCGTTTCAATACTTAACTTGTCCCTCCTTCAATCAGGAACGTGCACCTCCCACCTATTAACCTGCGTTCTCTACCAAACCTGTGCAGTAGTGAGCGCATCATCTACAAACCACGTTTTTGTGCGCCAATACCTTCGCAACACGCGAATATGGACGTCATACCCCAGACAGCAAACTGACATTGAATCAACGTGGAAACGACGTCTCTCATGACTAAAAAAGCGTCTCTCAAAGCTAAATGAAAATCGAAAATTGGTTTGCTTTCATAACGTTGAAACAACGCGTTGATTTCAAGTTGATTTTCCGTTAGTTTTGAAAGAATGACGCGTCTGACGTTGGTTCAACGTTAAAAAATATATAAAAACTAAGATTTACCTGGTGTCCTCAACCCATGTGTTGCTATAATGATTGGCTGTACTCATGACATCACTGAGATTGCGCGACGGCTCTGGATATCTAGCAGGCTAGATATTTTTCTGGGCTCGGCGACGCGTCTGCGAGGCGTCTGCGAGCGTTTTCGCTGTGTTGTTGGCTCTTTCATACTAACAGATTGGCAAGCGTTCATCGTCCGCTAATCCCCGCGATTTGCACGCGATAACACCCTGACCTGTCGGCGAGCTCAACGATTTGCAAATCGGGCGTAAATCGGGTTTAAAATCCTGTAGTGTGAACTTGGCTTTAGACAAAGGAGATGATGTTGTTTTAGTGCTGCTTGATCTAAGCGCAGCTTTTGATATGATTGACCATGACATTCTCATTTCTCGTCTGGAACACTCAGTAGGCTTGAAAGGCACAGTTTTGAAATGGTTTCAGTCTTACTTGAGTGGTAGATGTTTTTCAGTTAAATGAAAGCTTTAGCATAAGTTCTGCCAGGAAGACTTAATTACCGCGTCACGTGTTACCTTCAGGTTATCCAATCACGTTCTTATTCTTGTCATATAAAAGATCTGTACTTACACATGTTTGAGTTCGCAGATGCCGACGCGACAACAAGAAGATGCTGTCGCATTTATTCATGCTCTCGTCAGTCGGCAGGCAACATGTTTCAGGATATTGCTTACAATTTTCGAGATCCGACGATGTCCCACCTATTTCCTACTGCATGTCGAGGTTCCCGTGCTCAGTTTCGCATCTCCCCGTAGACACAGCGGTCTTCAGAAAGTTTTGATCAGCTAAGGCTCTCACGAGAAGTTCTGGCTGTCTTAGGCTAAAGCACTCAGGAACCGCGCTGTCTGCACAGGTGCCATTATCCCGCAAATCACTGATCCACCGACATGAATCAACAACTCTGCAAATCACGAGACGATCTAGCTCCCACTGGTTTCAAGTTCAAACTCCACTTCCAAGGCTTTCAATTCGTTCGGTAGGCACCGCACCTCCATCAACCACTGTTAATGTGTCCCCTCTACCTGATTAAACTTCATTTAGGTAAGTATTTCTCCATGGCTTCCTACACGGCTGAGTTGAAATCATGGTTAAAATTGGCGTCCACGATGTCGATGACGTGGCGCTATCTGATCTTTACGGCTGATGTGACTGCAGATGGGCCGGATATTACAAGTGTAAGCAAATTTTGCATTTCCATCAGTCCGATATTCCACATTTTAAGTTGCGATCTAATAATATCAGTGTTGTCAATATCACGCTCTCATTTGCAGTTTGCAAATACCCACTAACATCTGTGTAACTGATTTAAAAATCAAGCATGTTTTTGAGTTCTTAAGAGCTCTATACTTATGCAATATCACGTTGTCGCGCTCGTCATCACGTCTGCTCACTCAGAGTTCGGTTGCGTGTGTTTATAAAAATAAATAAATAAATAAATAATAAAATAAATAAATAAACCTGAGCTAAAGAGAGCAAGTTTATCATTTGGCTGTTATGCTTGTACTGCAGTGGACACATCTACAATGGCAGCAAGTTACATATTAATTGTGTAATAGTAAATTCACTTAAAGCCCAGCAAGCTCTTTCGTGGTAATCAGGTAAATTCTATACAATTACTGGTGGTGGTATCAGGCAATGGCCTCGCGTGGCCTTGTCTCCATGCGGCGCTTTAGCCATATATTTATTCATACATAATTAAACCTTGTCTTGTCTGGCCTATCATGTCTATATCCGTGTGGTCTATCGAGACCTGTCTATGTCTGGCCATCATGGCTATTTATGTTTGGTCTAACGAGACCTGTCTATGTCTGGCCTATCGTGGCTGTATCTGTGGTCTATCGAGACCTGTCTGTGTCTGGCCATCATGGCTATATATGTGTGGTCTAACGAGACCTGTCTATGTCTGGCCTATCGTGGCTGTATCTGTGGTCTATCGAGACCTGTCTGTGTCTGGCCATCATGGCTGTATATGTGTGGTCTTATGAGACCCGTCTATGTCTGGCCTATCGTGGCTGTATCTGTGGTCTATCGAGACCTGTCTGTGTCTGGCCATCATGGCTATATATGTGTGGTCTAACGAGACCTGTCTATGTCTGGCCTATCGTGGCTGTATCTGTGGTCTATCGAGACCTGTCTGTGTCTGGCCATCATGGCTATATATGTGTGGTCTAACGAGACCTGTCTATGTCTGGCCTATCGTGGCTGTATATCTGTGGTCTATCGAGACCTGTCTGTGTCTGGCCATCATGGCTGTATATGTGTGGTCTTATGAGACCCGTCTATGTCTGGCCTATCGTGGCTGTATCTGTGGTCTATCGAGACCTGTCTGTGTCTGGCCATCATGGCTATATATGTGTGGTCTAACGAGACCTGTCTATGTCTGGCCTATCGTGGCTGTATCTGTGGTCTATCGATACCTGTCTGTGTCTGGCCATCATGGCTATATATGTGTGGTCTAACGAGACCTGTCTATGTCTGGCCTATCGTGGCTGTATCTGTGGTCTATCGAGACCTGTCTGTGTCTGGCCATCATGGCTATATATGTGTGGTCTATCGAGACCTGTCTATGTCTGGCCTATCGTGGCTGTATCTGTGGTCTATCGAGACCTGTCTGTGTCTGGCCATCATGGCTATATATGTGCAGTCTAACGAGACCTGTCTATGTCTGGCCTTTTCTTGGCTGTATATCTGTGGTCTATCGAGACCTGTTTATGTCTGGCCTATCGTGGCTGTATCTGTGGTCTATCGAGACCTGTCTATGTCTGGCCTATCGTGGCTGTATCTGTGGTCTATCGAGACCTGTCTGTGTCTGGCCATCATGGCTATATATGTGTGGTCTTATGAGACCTGTCTATGTCTGGCCTATCATGGCTGTATCTGTGGTCTATCCAGACCTGTCTGTGTCTGGCCATCATGGCTATATATGTGTGGTCTAACGAGACCTGTCTATGTCTGGCCTATCGTGGCTGTATCTGTGGTCTATCGAGACCTGTCTATGTCTGGCCTATCGTGGCTGTATCTGTGGTCTATCGAGACCTGTCCGTGTCTGGCCATCATGGCTATATATGTGTGGTCTAACGAGGCCGTGTCTATATCTGGCCTATCGTGGCTGTATCTGTGGTCTATCGAGACCTGTCCGTGTCTGGCCATCATGGCTATATATGTGTGGTCTAACGAGACCTGTCTATGTCTGGCCTATCGTGGCTGTATATGTGGTCCATCGAGACCTGTCCGTGTCTGGCCATCATGGCTATATATGTGTGGTCTAATGAGACCTGTCTATGTCTGGCCTATCGTGGCTGTATATGTGGTCTATCGAGACCTGTCTATGTCTGGCCTATCGTGGCTGTATCTGTGGTCTTTCGAGACCTGTCTATGTCTGGCCTATCGTGGCTGTATCTGTGGTCTATCGAGACCTGTCTGTGTCTGGCCATCATGGCTGTATATGTGTGGTCTTATGAGACCCGTCTATGTCTGGCCTATCGTGGCTGTATCTGTGGTCTATCGAGACCTGTCTGTGTCTGGCCATCATGGCTATATATTTGTGGTCTTATGAGACCTGTCTATGTCTGGCCTATCGTGGCTGTATTTGTGGTCTATCGAGACCTGTCTATGTCTGGCCTATCATGGCTGTATCTGTGGTCTATTGAGACCTGTCTATGTTTGGCTTATCGTGGCTGTATCTGTGGTCTATCGAGACCTGTCTATGTCTGGCCTATTGTGGCTGTATCTGTGGTCTATCGAGACCTGTCTATGTCTAGCCTATCGTGGCTGTATCTGTGGTCTTTTGAGATCTGTCTATGTCTGGCCTATTGTGGCCGTATCTGTGGTCTATCGAGACCTGTCTATGCCTGGCCTATTGTGGCCGTATCTGTGGTCTATCGAGACCTGTCTATGTCTGGCCATCATGGCTATATATGTGTGGTCTATCGAGACCTGTCTATTTCTGGCCTATCATGGCTGTATCTGTGGTCTATCGAGACCTGTCTATGTCTGGCCTATCGTGGCTGTATCTGCGGTCTATCGAGACCTGTCTATGTCTGGCCTATCGTGGCTGTATCCGTGGTCTATCGAGACCAGTCCATGTCTGGATTATCCTGATCATATCCGCGTGGTCTATTGAGTGTTTACATAGGTATATGACTAATGTTCATCATGCTAATTATGGTATCTCCCTTTTCTTTTTTAGGAACATGTAGGATTCACGACCGGTGGGTATACTTTCGTTCATCAGTTTTGGGGGGTAGGCTGGCCCCATCCCGATGGATCTATAATCCACCTACTTTTGGGGGGTCGGCTGCGCCTCTGCCTTCGTCTTCAGGCAGGAAATGCTGATCCGCTACCCTCAGATTACGATCTATGGACGGGGCCTACGCCAAAGAACTTTGCAAATAATTGCCTGCTGGGCTGTCAATAAATGGATGCTTTGTTACATCATTTTATCTCCCGAGTCTTTCTGGTAGAACTATAATGACATGACCTCAGGAAAAAAAATCTTCCGTGGGGGGTCCCGCAAGGGTCTATCCTTTCTCCTATACTGTTCTCACAGTATTTGCTCCCTCTGGGAAGCATTTTCAGAAAGTATGGAGTGTCATTTCATTGTTACGCCGACGACACGCAAATGTACCTGCCACTCAGATCGACCAGTTCATTCGAGTCGCTTTTAGAGTGTTTAAAAGACGTTAAAACCTGGATGACTAAAAACTCTTTTAATGTTAAATGAAGACAAAACAGAGGTTATTGTATTTGGCCATCAAAATAAACCCGCAGATACTATATTAGATTCAAGCCCTTTAACACCTTACACGAAATCGACAGTCAGAGATTCAGGCTTTTTAATCGACAACAACCTAAAAATGGACAAGCAAATAAATTCTGTAGTCCGGGCTTGTTTTTACAATCTACGTCTACTAGCTAAAATTAAACCATTCCTATCAAATAAAGACTTTGAAAGAGTCATCCACACTTTTATTTTTTCAAGGCTTGACTTTTGTAATTCGCTGTATTATGGCATCACCGCCGCATCTCTGTCCCGACTGCAATCGGTACAAAATGCGGCGGGGAGGCTTTTGATGAAAATAAAGAAACATGAGTCTATCACACCTGCACTGAAGTCTTTAAATTGGCTTCCAGTGCAATACAGAATAAGATACAAGATTTTAATGTTTGTATATAAATCGCTAAATAATCAGGCCCCACCATATTTGGCGAATCTCCTAACTTTGTATACCCCCTTCAGAAAACTACGCTCAGAGAATCAGGAACTACTGATAGTACAGAGAACAAAGCGCCTTCATAAGGGTGACCGGGCATTTGCGGTAATAGGGCCGAGACAATGGAATGAGTTGCCGTTGCCTATTAGGTCTGCAAAATCGCTATCGATTTTTAAGCATTTGTGTAAATCACATCTGATGTCCTTAGCCTATAATGAGTAGATGTGATATTTTATATGTGATGTATTGACTGGTTGAGGTATGTCATTATTTTTTATCCTTCATGGGAATCTGTATGTAAAGCACTTTGGTTCAACCTGGGTTGTGTTTTAACAGTGCTAAATAAATAAAACAAACCGAAACAGAAACACTCTAAAACATCAAGAGTGCAAAACAGACATACCCACCCCTACACACACACACACACTTTTATACACAAAAACTATGGAGCGAATTATGTGCCGAAACCCCACACACAAACAAAACGTGTTTTACTTACACCCAATGATTCACAAACAAACTCAGTGTGGTTTGTAAATACAAAACATCCCTCTAATGTCTAAAATGTCTAAACAAAACATCACTCTAACTCTAAACTAATGCATATTGTTCTGCAAATAAAAAACGTACCTATCAAACAAATACAGTATGTTTTACATATACATAGAAACGTATTTCTTCAATGACAAAAATATCCTGCAAGTGCAAACTAAAATCTTTTAAAGTACAAAACAAAATTCTACAAGTACAAAACAAAATTCTACAAGTACAAAGCAAAAATCTACAAGTACAAAGCAAAAATCTACAAGTACAAAGCAAAATTCTACAAGTTCAAAACACAATTCTACAAGTACAAAACAGAATTCTACAAGTATGAAAAACTGTCACGTGACTTTTGGCACTATTTTTCCGCGTCCAGGCAGAATCAGATTTTCTCACAAATACAGTTGAGCAACTTCCTCTTCTAGAACAGTAGATGTCGCTAAGATAAGGGATCAATTTGCTCGCCTTTGCCCATGGGAAAATGAGTGGTGAACAGGTGTGTTTCTGTCTAACTTTATCTAATTAACCTTATTGAGGTTTTGGTAAATGTTTATTATAGGCTATAGACAGAAATCCACATTAGCACTTAGTAGTAGCTACCGAACTTAGTAGCACTCCACTCTAGGATAAGGGAATCTATAAGCTGAAAGCTCTGCCATCATGTTGCTTTTTACATTTTTGTAAAAATGTTTCATTTACTGAATGACTCTATTTCTTTTGTTCTCCGTAAATTAATGAGAACATTTCATTTAATTGAAATGGTCCCACTTATTCATTAACCCTCAGGTGCTCTTCGGTCATTTCTGACCGAAAAATTTTCTGTTTTGAAATTTAAAAATCACAGCTTCATCGGAATGTTACGAAACTTGGTGACTTTTATGGCATTGGGTATGTGAACACAAAAAAAAAACTAGAGGTCATGATTCGAGCAATTTAAGTGGTCGTAGAAAAATGAGTCACACTTTTGCCCTTCTGTCAAAAATGACTGACCCATAGGAAATGAATGGGGAATTGACAAAAAAAAATTCTCTGAATGTTTTAATGTACAATCTACAAATCGGCCACAATTCTAAAAAAAAAAGTACACCGCAGGAAAGGGGTGACACTCTACAACATTTAGAGTGCAAAACAGACACACCCACCAACACACACACACACACACATACAAACACACACCAATAAATTTTGATTACAAAAAGTATGTTTTGAATTTTTAAAAATCACAGCTTCATCTCAATGTTACAACACTTGGTGACTTTTATGGCATT
Source organism: Pimephales promelas (assembly GCF_016745375.1). The sequence goes on from NW_024121155.1 coordinate 9,712,527, forward strand.
ATGTATGTGAACACACAAAAAAAATTGAGGTCATGATCTGAGAATGCTAAGTGGTCTTAAAAAAATAGTCACACTTGTAGTCTTTGGTCAAAAATGACCCCCATAAGAAATTAATGGGAAATTGTAAAAAAAAAAAAAAAAAAAAAAAAATTGTGAATTTTTGTTTTTTGTCAAATTTTTTAATAAGAAATAGTTTTTGAGATTGTTTCAACTATATATTCAAATCCACCAACAACAACAACAAAAAAATGTGTTCATAAACAGCTGGGGAATTCACATGTCTCTCCATAGAGAGCTGTACCTGCTATCTAGTGGTTACACCATGATTCTACGCCTTTTCTCTATACTGTAACCAGATGGTGCTAATTTTCTTCAAAAAATATTTTTTTATGAAGGCCTAGACTCTATATTAAACTAAAATACTGCGTTATTATTTTTTTGAAAAAAAATAATATATATATATAGAAAAAAATATATATTTTTCTATGGCAAAAACAAACCATAAATATTGCATAAATATTAATAAATTCAATTAAATTGTCTCAAAATACTAAATTAAAAAGAATATATATTATAGAACAAAAATAAATTGCATTGGTTTTACTGGGATGGAGAAAGTTTAATTTTTAGGTGTCCGGTCACTTTTGACCGGGAAGATAACAAGTGTGACTCCGAAACGAAGAACACCTGAGGGTTAATCACCTGTATTATCATTGGTGGTTGTAGTACATTTTAAGTTAAAAAACAACAACAACAACAACAAAATGATTTAGTAGTTCAAGTATGTTGGCAGTCCAGAAGGGACCCAGAAAAAAAGGGTTGTTGATTGTGGCCTGTGGAATGTTGGTCCACTCCTCTTCAATGGCTGTGTGAAGTTTCTGGATATTGTCAGGACCTGGAACATGCTGTTGTATACTGATTCAGAGCATCCCAAACACAGAGCACCCCAAACGTCCTCAAAAACCGATGAACAAACTGATGGATCTAGGCATCCCATACCCCACCTGTATGTGGACTAAAAGCTTTCTCACTTGTCGCACCCAGAGGGTGAGAGTTGGCCGTCATACATCTACGGCCCTTAGTCTCAGCATCGGCTCCACACAGGGCTGTGTATTGAGCCCCCTGCTGTACACTCTCTACACGCACGACTGCACCTCCGCCCACCATAATAACATTATAGTGAAGTTTGTCACCACAATAACATTATAGTGAAGTTTGCGGATGACACTACAGTTCATCACTGGAGCAGACGAATCAGCTTACAGAGAGGAGGTTAAACATTTGTCGGTGTGTAGGGAGAATAACCTTCTCCTTAATACTGTGAAGACCAAGGAGCTGGTGATTGATTACAGGAGGGAAGAGACTGACATCACACCACTCATCATCAGTGGGGATCGGGTGGAGCAGGTGTCGGACTTCTGTTTTCTGGGTTTGTACATTGAGGAGGGTCCTGACATGGAGCGTAAACAGTGTGAAGGTGCTAAAAAGGCCCAACAACATTTGAACTTCCTGAGGGTCCTCAGGAGAAATGACATCACTCAGAGACTGCCGTTATCCTTTTACAGGTGCCCCATAGAATCTACAGTATTTTAACATCCTGCCTATGTGTGTGGTTTAGTAGCTGCACAGTAGCCCAGAAAAAAGGCTCTCCAACGGGTCATTAACACGGCCCAGAAGATAGTCGGTTGTCCCCTCCCTACAATGGTTGACCTTCACAGTGCTCGCTGTGCCAAAAAAGCTCAGAACATTATTAAAGACACTTTCCATCCCGGTCACTCCTTGTTTGAACTGTTGCCATCAGGCAGACGACACAGGACAATCAAATCAAGAATAAACAGACTTAAAAACAGTTTTTATCCAACAGCAATAACCACCCTTAATTCCATAAAAAAATCATAAAATAATATTATATAGTTAGATTGTGCAATAACTATGACAGAATGGATGGTGATGTGTGTGTGTGAGTGTGTGTGTGTGTGTGTGTGTGTGTATGTGTGTATCTCCAATAAGATGGGGAGGTTGGTTTGTATCCTTATTTTATTTTTTATTTTTATTGATATTGATTTTATTGATGCACCATCTGTTTGGTACTTTTAATTTCATTGTACAGGTAACAATGACAATAAAGGGATTACGATTACAATTACATTCATTCATGCTGGCTGCAGGAATGTCCACCAGAGCTGTTGCCCGAGAATTGAATGTTCATTTCTCTACCATAAACAGTCTTCAAAGGTGTTTCAGAGAATTTAGCAGTACATCCAACCGGCCTCACAATCCTGCCAATATGCAGCAAACTTCGCACAGCCATTGAAGAGGAGTGGTCCAACATTCCACAGGCCACAATCGACAACCTTTTTTTTTGTGTGTGAAAAAAAAAAAGGTTTTGAGGAAGCATCTCATTTTGAAGAATATTTACTTTTAAAAAAGAAAGAAAATATTCTTCAAAAATATTTTCAGATTTTACTTTTAAAAACCTGAATTCGCCAGTATTGTACATAGTATTTTTCCATACAGGTTTATGTGATATTAAACCATTTACACTTTATCATTGTATAAGGGATCTTATATCTATTAATATCATTCAATAAATATTATATAATATTATTATTGTACCAGTGCATCAAAATGCAATTAGTTTGCCTAAATTAGAACTCGGAAAATACATATTTTTACACATAATTTACATGTGGTAGGGAGCAGGTATAAATTTCTGTTGTTCCAACTAACATTTTGAAAAAGAGAAAATTTTTGTGAATCAGAAAATGTACGGCAGAACAGCTTTATGGACGATTTACACAAAAATGTGTTCTGCTCATGTTTCATGAATGAGGCCCATTAATGTTAAATCACTTTATGAAATACAATTATAAGTTGTAAAATGTACAGACACCAATTATGCTATCTTATAATACTTTCCGGCAACTACCGCTGTTGTTTATACTGTAAATTTAGTAGAATAGTTTTACAGTGTAAATGTATCTAGTTTATTAAAAGCTTTGAAATACAATCAAAATTAAAGCTGCAAGCAGCGATGGGCGGGCCCTCGCACCTGTAGCGCGTCGGGGTGTGAGGCGGCCGCGTTGCATATTTTGCAGCTCAGCCGGTGCGGCTGTGAATTTGCTACGCTGCTTAATTAAAGGTCACTTCCTGTTGCCAGCAGGTGGCGCTATGACTGTGGGTGAATGTCGGCATGTAGATTTGTTCAGGGCGGGACTCTTGTCAAATGTGTACAATTTGGTTCAGATCTGGGCATTTACAGCCAAGTTACTACAACTTCCTGTTTCATGGCGAATCATCGACGCCACGGACACGCTTATGGACGAAAACGCGCAGATAGCACAACTTTACATCGTCAATGCCTTTAGAAGGCACAGCAGAAATGTGAAGTCGATCCGACCAATTCCCTAGGAGGAGTTCGTTAAAGTACGTAATGAGTAAATCATCCTAAAATGACGGTAAAATTAGAAATGGCCTACTTCCTGTTGAGTTTAGGGCATCACTCCAAGAGACTTTTCTGTGCGTCTGGACATGGTAGATGTACCACAGAAATTTCGTACATGTCGGTCAAACATGCGGCAGGGGCTGCTTCGTTAAAGGTCACTTCCTGTTGCCACTAGGTGGCGCTATGACTCTGGGTGAATGTTGGCATGTAGATTTGTTCAGGATGCGACTCTTGTCAAATGTGTAAAATTTCGTGCAGATCTGGGCATTTACAGCCAAGTTACTACAACTTCCTGTTTCATGGCGAATCATCGCCGCCACGGACACGCCCATTGAGGAAAACGCGCAGATAGCACAACTTTACATCGTCAATGCCTTTAGAAGGCACAGCAGAAATGTGAAGTCGATCCGACTAAAGCCCTAGGAGGAGTTAGTTAAAGTACGTAATGAGTAAATCATCCAAAAACGGCGGTAAAATTGGAAATGGCCGACTTCCTGTTGAGTTTACGGCATTGCTCCAAGAGACTTTTCAGTGCGTCTGGACATGGTAGATGTGCCACAGAAATTTCGTACATGTCGGTCAAACATGCGACGGGGGCTGCTTCGTTAAAGGTCACTTCCTGTTGCTAGCAGGTGGCGCTATGACTGTGGGTCAATGTCGGCATGTAGATTTGTTCAGGGCGGGACTCTTGTCAAATATGTAAAATTTCGTGCAGATCTGGGCATTTACAGCCAAGTTACTACAACTTCCTGTTTCATGGCGAATCATCGACACCACGGACACGCCCATCGACGAAAACGCCCAGATAGCACAACTTTACATCGTCAATGCCTTTAGAAGGTACAGCAGAAATTTGAAGTTGATCCCACTAAATCCCTAGGAGAAGTTCGTTAAAGTACGGAGTGTGTAAATCGTCCCAAAATGGGCGCCAAATTCAAAATGGCCGACTTCCTGTTGAGTTTAGGGTATGGGTTCTTGAGGCTTTTTTGTGCGTCTTGATATGATGCACGTCCCCACCAAATTTCGTGTTTGTAGGTTAAACGTGGATGAGGGGCTAATTTTTTCCAATTTTCTAGGTGGCGCTAGGGAGCCATTTTGCCACGCCCATCCTCGAAACCCACAAAATACGAAATTTTTCACCAGTCCTGACATGCGTGCCAAATTTGGTGAGTTTTTGAGCATGTTGAGGCCCCAAAAATGGCGCTTACTTTGCAGAAAAAAGAAAAAATTAAAGCTGCAAGCAGCGATGGGCGGGCCCTCGCACCTGTAGCGCGTCGGGGTGTGAGGCGGCTGCGTTGCATATTCTGCAGCTCAGCCAGTGCGGCTGTGCATTTGCTACGCTGCTTCGTTAAAGGTCACTTCCTGTTGCCAGCAGGTGGCACTATGACTGTGGGTGAATGTCGGCATGTAGATTTGTTCAACGCGGGACTCTTGTCAAATGTGTTAAATTTCGTGCAGATCTGGGCATTTACAGCCAAGTTACTACAACTTCCTGTTTCATGGCGAATCTTCGACGCCACGGACACGCCCATCGACAAAAACGCACAGATAGCACAACTTTACATCGTCAATGCCTTTAGAAGGCACATCAGAAATGTGATGTCGATCCGACTAAAGCCCTAGGAGGAGTTCGTTAAAGTACGTAGTGAGTAAATCATCCAAAATGGCGGTAAAATTAGAAATGGCTGACTTCCTGTTGAGTTTAGGGCATCGCTCCAAGAGACTTTTCTGTGCGTCTGGACATGGTAGATGTACGACAGAAATTTCGTACATGTCGGTCAAACATGCGACGGGGGCTGCTTCGTTAAAGGTCACTTCCTGTTGCCACTAGGTGGCGCTATGACTGTGGGTGAATGTCGGCATGTAGATTTGTTCAGGGCGGGACTCTTGTCAAATGTGTAAAATTTCGTGCAGATCTGGGCATTTACAGCCAAGTTACTACAACTTCCTGTTTCATGGCGAATCATCGACGCCACGGACACGCCCATTGAGGAAAACGCGCAGATAGCACAACTTTACATCGTCAATGCCTTTAGAAGGCACAGCAGAAATTTGAAGTTGATCCGACTAAATCCCTAGGAGGAGTTCGTTAAAGTACGGAGTGTGTAAATCGTCCGAAATCGGTCGCCAAATTCAAAATGGCGGACTTCCTGTCGAGTTTAGGGTATGGGTTCTTGAGGCTTTTTTGTGCATCTGGTCATGGTAGATGTCCCCACAGAAATTTCGTACATGTCGGTCAAACAAGCGGTGGGGGCTGCTTCGTTAAAGGTCACTTCCTGTTGCCAGCAGGTGGCGCTATGACTGTGGTGAATGTCGGCATGTAGATTTGTTCAGGGCGGACTCTTGTCAAATGTGTAAAATTTCGTGCAGATCTGGGCATTTACAGCCAAGTTACTACAACTTCCTGTTTCATGGCGAATCTTCGACGCCACGGACACGCCCATCGAAGAAAACGCGCAGATAGCACAACTTTACATCGTCAATGCCTTTAGAAGGCACAGCAGAAATTTTAAGTCGATCTGACTAAATCCCTAGGAGGAGTTCGTTAAAGTACGGAGTCTGTAAATCGTCAAAAATGGCCGCAAAATTCAAAATGGCGGACCTCCTGTCGAGTTTAGGGTATGGGTTCTTGAGGCTTTTTGTGCGTCTTGACATGATACACGTCCCCACCAAATTTCGTGCATGTAGGTTGAACGTGGACGAGGGGCTAATTTTTTCCAATTTTCTAGGTGGCGCTAGCGTGCCATTTTGCCCCGCCCATCTGCGAAACCCACAAAATACGAAATTTTTCACCAGTCCTGACATGCGTGCCAAATTTGGTGAGTTTTTGAGCATGTTGCGGCCCCGAAAATGGCACTTACTTTGCAGAAAAAAGAAAAAAAAAAAAAATAACCCTAACAGTTTCAATAGGGTCCTCGCACTGTTAGTGCTCGGGCCCTAATTAAAGCTGCAAGCAGCGATGGGCGGGCCCTCGCACCTGTAGCGCGTTGGGGTGTGAGGCGGCCGCGTTGCATATTCTGCGGCTCAGCCGGTGTGGCTGTGAATTTGGTTCGCTGCTTCGTTAAAGGTCACTTTCTGTTGCCAGCAGGTGGCGCTATGACTTAGGGTGAATGCGGGCATGTAGATTTGTTCAGGGCGGGACTTTTGTCAAATGTGTCAAATTTCATTCAGATCTGGGCATTTACAGCCAAGTTACTACAACTTCCTGTTTCATGGCGAATCATCGACGCCACGGACATGCCCATTGATGAAAACGCGCAGATAGCACAACTTTACATCGTCAATGCCTTTAGAAGGCACAGCAGAAATTTGAAGTGGATCCGACTAAATCCCTAGGAGGAGTTTGTTAAAGTACGTAATGAGTAAATCATCCCAAAATGGCGGTAAAATTAGAAATGGCCAACTTCCTGTTGAGTTTATGGCATCGCTCCAAGAGACTTTTCTGTGCGTCTGGACATGGTAGATGTACGACAGAAATTTCGTACATGTCGGTCAACCATGCGACGGGGGCTGCTTCGTTAAAGGTCACTTCCTGTTGCCACTAGGTGGCGCTATGACTGAGGGTGAATGTCGGCATGTAGATTTGTTCAGGGCGGGACTCTTGTCAAATGTGTAAAATTTCGTGCAGATCTGGGCATTTACAGCCAAGTTACTACAACTTCCTGTTTCATGGCGAATCATCGCCGCCACGGACACGCCCATTGAGGAAAACGCGCAGATAGCACAACTTTACATCGTCAATGCCTTTAGAAGGCACAGCAGAAATTTGAAGTTGATCCGACTAAATCCCTAGGAGGAGTTCGTTAAAGTACGGAGTGTGTAAATCGTCCAAAATGGCGCCAATTCAAAATGGCGGACTTCCTGTCGAGTTTAGGGTATGGGTTCTTGAGGCTTTTTTGTGCATCTTGATATGATACACATCCCCACCAAATTTCGTGCATGTAGGTTGAACGTGGACGAGGGGCTAATTTTTTCCAATTTTCTAGGTGGCGCTAGCGTGCCATTTTGCCACGCCCATCCGCGAAACCCACAAAATACGAAATTTTTCACCAGTCCTGACATGCGTGCCAAATTTGGTGAGTTTTTGAGCATGTTGCGGCCCCAAAAATGGTGCTTACTTTGCAGAAAAAAGAAAAAAGAAATTAAAGCTGCAAGCAGCGATGGGCGGGCCCTCGCACCTGTAGCGCGTCGGGGTGTGAGGCGGCTGCGTTGCATATTCTGCAGCTCAGCCAGTGCGGCTGTGCATTTGCTACGCTGCTTCGTTAAAGGTCACTTCCTGTTGCCAGCAGGTGGCACTATGACTGTGGGTGAATGTCGGCATGTAGATTTGTTCAACGCGGGACTCTTGTCAAATGTGTTAAATTTCGTGCAGATCTGGGCATTTACAGCCAAGTTACTACAACTTCCTGTTTCATGGCGAATCTTCGACGCCACGGACACGCCCATCGACAAAAACGCACAGATAGCACAACTTTACATCGTCAATGCCTTTAGAAGGCACATCAGAAATGTGATGTCGATCCGACTAAAGCCCTAGGAGGAGTTCGTTAAAGTACGGAGTGAGTAAATCATCCAAAAATGGCGGTAAAATTAGAAATGGCTGACTTCCTGTTGAGTTTAGGGCATCGCTCCAAGAGACTTTTCTGTGCGTCTGGACATGGTAGATGTACCACAGAAATTTCGTACATGTCGGTCAAACATGCGACGGGGGCTGCTTCGTTAAATGTCACTTCTTCTTGCCACTAGGTGGCGCTATGAATGTGGGTGAATGTCGGCATGTAGATTTGATCAGGGCGGGACTCTTGTCAAATGTGTAAATTTCGTGCAGATCTGGGCATTTACAGCCAAGTTACTACAACTTCCTGTTTCATGGCGAATCTTCGACGCACGGACACGCCCATCGACGAAAACGCGCAGATAGCACAACTTTACATCGTCAATGCCTTTAGAAGGTACAACAGAAATTTGAAGTTGATCGACTAAATCCCTAGGAGGAGTTCGTTAAAGTACGGAGTGTGTAAATCGTCCCAAATCGGTCGCCGAATTCAAAATGGCGGACTCCCTGTCGAGTTTAGGGTATGGGTTCTTGAGGCTTTTTTGTGCGTCTGGTCATGGTAGATGTACCACAGAAATTTCGTACATGTCGGTCAAACAAGCGGTGGGGGCTGCTTCGTTAAAGGTCACTTCCTGTTGCCAGCAGGTGGCGCTATGACTGTGGGTGAATGTCGGCATGTAGATTTGTTCAGGGCGGGACTCTTGTCAAATGTGTAAAATTTCGTGCAGATCTGGGCATTTACAGCCAAGTTACTACAACTTCCTGTTTCATGGCGAATCTTCGACGCCACGGACACGGACATCGAAGATAACGCGCAGATAGCACAACTTTACATCGTCAATGCCTTTAGAAGGCACAGCAGAAATTTTAAGTCGATCTGACTAAATCCCTAGGAGGAGTTCGTTAAAGTACGGAGTCTGTAAATCGTCCAAAAATGGCCGCAAAATTCAAAATGGCGGACCTCCTGTCGAGTTTAGGGTATGGGTTCTTGAGGCTTTTTTGTGCGTCTTGACATGATACACGTCCCCACCAAATTTCGTGCATGTAGGTTGAACGTGGACGAGGGGCTAATTTTTTCCAATTTTCTAGGTGGCGCTAGCGTGCCATTTTGCCCCGCCCATCTGCGAAACCCACAAAATACGAAATTTTTCACCAGTCCTGACATGCGTGCCAAATTTGGTGAGTTTTTGAGCATGTTGCGGCCCCGAAAATGGCACTTACTTTGCAGAAAAAAGAAAAAAAAAAAAAATTAAAGCTGCAAGCAGCGATGGGCGGGCCCTCGCACCTGTAGCGCGTCGGGGTGTGAGGCGGCCGCGTTGCATATTTTGCAGCTCAGCCGGTGCGGCTGTGAATTTGCTACGCTGCTTAATTAAAGGTCACTTCCTGTTGCCAGCAGGTGGCGCTATGATTGTGGGTGAATGTCGGCATGTAGATTTGTTCAGGGCGGGACTCTTGTCAAATGTGTACAATTTGGTTCAGATCTGGGCATTTACAGCCAAGTTACTACAACTTCCTGTTTCATGGCGAATCATCGACGCCACGGACACGCTTATGGACGAAAACGCGCAGATAGCACAACTTTACATCGTCAATGCCTTTAGAAGGCACAGCAGAAATGTGAAGTCGATCCGACCAATTCCCTAGGAGGAGTTCGTTAAAGTACGTAATGAGTAAATCATCCTAAAATGACGGTAAAATTAGAAATGGCCTACTTCCTGTTGAGTTTAGGGCATCACTCCAAGAGACTTTTCTGTGCATCTGGACATGGTAGATGTACCACAGAAATTTCGTACATGTCGGTCAAACATGCGGCAGGGGCGGCTTCGTTAAAGGTCACTTCCTGTTGCCACTAGGTGGCGCTATGACTCTGGGTGAATGTCGGCATGTAGATTTGTTCAGGATGGGACTCTTGTCAAATGTGTAAAATTTCGTGCAGATCTGGGCATTTACAGCCAAGTTACTACAACTTCCTGTTTCATGGCGAATCATCGCCGCCACGGACACGCCCATTGAGGAAAACGTGCAGATAGCACAACTTTACATCGTCAATGCCTTTAGAAGGCACAGCAGAAATGTGAAGTCGATCCGACTAAAGCCCTAGGAGGAGTTAGTTAAAGTACGTAATAAGTAAATCATCCAAAAACGGCGGTAAAATTCGAAATGGCCGACTTCCTGTTGAGTTTACGGCATTGCTCCAAGAGACTTTTCAGTGCGTCTGGACATGGTAGATGTGCCACAGAAATTTCGTACATGTCGGTCAAACATGCGACGGGGGCTGCTTCGTTAAAGGTCACTTCCTGTTGCCAGCAGGTGGCGCTATGACTGTGGGTCAATGTCGGCATGTAGATTTGTTCAGGGCGGGACTCTTGTCAAATATGTAAAATTTCGTGCAGATCTGGGCATTTACAGCCAAGTTACTACAACTTCCTGTTTCATGGCGAATCATCGACACCACGGACACGCCCATCGACGAAAACGCCCAGATAGCACAACTTTACATCGTCAATGCCTTTAGAAGGTACAGCAGAAATTTGAAGTTGATCCCACTAAATCCCTAGGAGGAGTTCGTTAAAGTACGGAGTGTGTAAATCGTCCCAAAATGGGCGCCAAATTCAAAATGGCCGACTTCCTGTTGAGTTTAGGGTATGGGTTCTTGAGGCTTTTTTGTGCGTCTTGATATGATGCACGTCCCCACCAAATTTCGTGTTTGTAGGTTAAACGTGGACGATGGGCTAATTTTTTCCAATTTTCTAGGTGGCGCTAGGGAGCCATTTTGCCACGCCCATCCTCGAAACCCACAAAATACGAAATTTTTCACCAGTCCTGACATGCGTGCCAAATTTGGTGAGTTTTTGAGCATGTTGAGGCCCCGAAAATGGCGCTTACTTTGCAGAAAAAATAAAAAAATAAAATAAAATTAAAGCTGCAAGCAGCGATGGGCGGGCCCTCGCACCTGTAGCGCGTCGGGGTGTGAGGCGGCTGCGTTGCATATTCTGCAGCTCAGCCAGTGCGGCTGTGCATTTGCTACGCTGCTTCGTTAAAGGTCACTTCCTGTTGCCAGCAGGTGGCACTATGACTGTGGGTGAATGTCGGCATGTAGATTTGTTCAACGCGGGACTCTTGTCAAATGTGTTAAATTTCGTGCAGATCTGGGCATTTACAGCCAAGTTACTACAACTTCCTGTTTCATGGCGAATCTTCGACGCCACGGACACGCCCATCGACAAAAACGCACAGATAGCACAACTTTACATCGTCAATGCCTTTAGAAGGCACATCAGAAATGTGATGTCGATCCGACTAAAGCCCTAGGAGGAGTTCGTTAAAGTACGGAGTGAGTAAATCATCCAAAAATGGCGGTAAAATTAGAAATGGCTGACTTCCTGTTGAGTTTAGGGCATCGCTCCAAGAGACTTTTCTGTGCGTCTGGACATGGTAGATGTACCACAGAAATTTCGTACATGTCGGTCAAACATGCGACGGGGGCTGCTTCGTTAAATGTCACTTCTTCTTGCCACTAGGTGGCGCTATGAATGTGGGTGAATGTCGGCATGTAGATTTGATCAGGGCGGGACTCTTGTCAAATGTGTAAAATTTCGTGCAGATCTGGGCATTTACAGCCAAGTTACTACAACTTCCTGTTTCATGGCGAATCTTCGACGCCACGGACACGCCCATCGACGAAAACGCGCAGATAGCACAACTTTACATCGTCAATGCCTTTAGAAGGTACAACAGAAATTTGAAGTTGATCCGACTAAATCCCTAGGAGGAGTTCGTTAAAGTACGGAGTGTGTAAATCGTCCCAAATCGGTCGCCGAATTCAAAATGGCGGACTCCCTGTCGAGTTTAGGGTATGGGTTCTTGAGGCTTTTTTGTGCGTCTGGTCATGGTAGATGTACCACAGAAATTTCGTACATGTCGGTCAAACAAGCGGTGGGGGCTGCTTCGTTAAAGGTCACTTCCTGTTGCCAGCAGGTGGCGCTATGACTGTGGGTGAATGTCGGCATGTAGATTTGTTCAGGGCGGGACTCTTGTCAAATGTGTAAAATTTCGTGCAGATCTGGGCATTTACAGCCAAGTTACTACAACTTCCTGTTTCATGGCGAATCTTCGACGCCACGGACACGGACATCGAAGATAACGCGCAGATAGCACAACTTTACATCGTCAATGCCTTTAGAAGGCACAGCAGAAATTTTAAGTCGATCTGACTAAATCCCTAGGAGGAGTTCGTTAAAGTACGGAGTCTGTAAATCGTCCAAAAATGGCCGCAAAATTCAAAATGGCGGACCTCCTGTCGAGTTTAGGGTATGGGTTCTTGAGGCTTTTTTGTGCGTCTTGACATGATACACGTCCCCACCAAATTTCGTGCATGTAGGTTGAACGTGGACGAGGGGCTAATTTTTTCCAATTTTCTAGGTGGCGCTAGCGTGCCATTTTGCCCCGCCCATCTGCGAAACCCACAAAATACGAAATTTTTCACCAGTCCTGACATGCGTGCCAAATTTGGTGAGTTTTTGAGCATGTTGCGGCCCCGAAAATGGCACTTACTTTGCAGAAAAAAGAAAAAAAAAAAAAATAACCCTAACAGTTTCAATAGGGTCCTCGCACTGTTAGTGCTCGGGCCCTAATAACCCTAACAGTTTCAATAGGGTCCTCGCACTGTTAGTGCTCGGGCCCTAATAATCCTAACAGTTTCAATAGGGTCCTCGCACTGTTAGTGCTCGGGCCCTAAAAAAGAAAAAAAATAACCCTAACAGTTTCAATAGGGTCCTCGCACTGTTAGTGCTCGGGCCCTAATTACTGATTAATAAAATGCTCATGGTTAGTGTAACAAACTGTGATACTATTTAGTATCAACTTATCAAGTTAATGTACAGTAGGTCTTTCATGATAAAAGGGACATTCAAAAACATTTACAATAGTGGAAATAGTGGAAATCTCATCAGTCCATCTTCTGTGAAGATGCGAGCTGTGTTTGTCCTTGTTGAATGCACAAATGCAAAATAACATTGAGCAGACAAGTTCCCAGCACAAGCAGTCTGATTACATGAAGTCAATGGGGTTTAATGGGGCTTGAATGGGGCTGATTGCTCACTGCACTTTTCCGCTGACTTCGCTGTCTGTGAACTGCCACAAACTTTGTTTTTTAAGAGGGAAACTCTGAATTTGAAATAAATCATTCCTCTAAAGTATTTGAATTCGAGTCTTCTTGAAGTTGCGTCGAGGAGAAACGCTGCAATCAGATGTTTGTTAAGGGCTGTTGTGTTGCTCTGATCACACAAAAATCAAGAGGCTTTCATTCTCTGTCATAGCAGGCCTCTGTGTCACTAATGCTCAATTGGAACCTTATCTCATTTGTATTCATAAAATGTGTGGTTCTGGCACACATACATTTACATCACATAAAGACATTGAAACACAATATAGCAAGTTGACAGCATCCATGACATAAACCCATTTGTAGTGACAGTATTTCTCTGTTGATGATTTCCAGGAATGTTTCCACAGATCTTGATGATCAACATGGTGTGAATGTGTTGAGGTACATAAAAGATGTAATTGGTTGCATAAATTGAGTATGAGTATTGTTATATATTGCGACCGTTATTTAGAACTTGCCACTTTAATGTTTCCATGGTGACGCGTCATTTATTGTCACGTGACACAGCACAACCAGAACAGAGCGCGGAATGAATGATGATCTGCTTTTATGTAATTTTTCCTTTTTTATTAAAAATATTCAAAAATGTATTAGCTATATCATGAAACACTGATATTCCGATTGTATGTGCAAGTGGATGGGTTTTGTTGTTTAGACATCTTTATAACGATCGCGTTAGTTGAGCTGTATGCACAACGGGCGGCGCCATTTTAGTTTCGTTTTCAGTTCAGAGAATCGGATCTGTTGGATTTATTACGTCAATTCATCCACTTCTCACGAAATACATGATAGTAAGTGGCTGGTGAACTGGGAGAAGAATAGGATCAAATGTTAAGCTACTTACACAATGTGTATCTGATATGAATAAAATGTGTCGTCTTATTATAATTGAAAGGATTATTATTGCCGCTTCCATAGACATCTGTATGTATTTTACAAACTCAAAATCATTGTTTTGCTTGTACATATGTGTATTTAAATGTCTGAAACCTAAAATAAACATTATGTGGTTGAAAACACTCAATAGTTGTGATATATGACAGCACTGAGTGCGTCTGTCTCTGGCTGAGCGCCAGCCAACGCGCGAGAGCAAGTTTGAATTTAGCAGTTGCTGACGTGTGCACTGAACGTTCTAATCACACCGGTGTGATTGTACGCTCCAGGGACCAGCCAAGACTGATCACACCGGTGTGATCGTACGCGTGAAAGGGTTAAGTATCTTTCGTGCAGAAGTTCTTTATTGCGTCACTGTAGTCATCTCAAAGAAGTCTAACTAACTTAGAATACAGAACTATTCTTATACATTTAAAAAGAAGGCGGGATTACATAAAGGTGAATACACTGAAACAAAGCAAATGTAAATGATCCAACAGGCACCTCAGTTCATCAGCACAGCAGTTCCCTTTCGTAGTCACTCCGAGTTATGTCAGATGACGGAGAATGGGGGTTTTGCAAAGAAGCCAATCCTCTACGAGTTTTAAAAAACGAGCCAATGGCATGAAAATGCCTTGGGTCTGCGGAATTTGCATAGAGTATCTCTGCCCCACCTGGTGGGTATAAAAGGAGGAAGCAACCGCAACCACAGTATGTTTTCGCTTTGGAGCCAAGAGAAGTTCTTCACTCCACAAGCCACACAATCTGAGTTTACTACGGTGACTCACCTCTTCGAGACGAGCGAACTCTCTTGTGTTGGTGTGACGGCGGTACCCAGCGAGTTTCACATTGCCTGCAATCTAAACAGTGTGTGTGTCTCTTTGTGGTCGCTTCAACATCCGCAGAGTTTTCTCTCCTCACTGAAAGAGTGTGCACGCGGCACGTCTTTTTAAAGACGATCTGCCCGTGTATTCCTGAGTGCGGTATTCTGATAGAATCAGAGGTCACTATTTGACGTGTTTGGACTTTGATCATGCTCAGACAGCGCTCGTGGGTGTGTCACGTTCTCTCAGTGGGAACGTGATCATCGCAATGTATAATGGTTGAGACTCAATGAGCTCAATAGAGTGAGAGTCCCCTCATCCACAACCCGAACTATTTTCTCCACGTGAGATAATACTTTGGCTGGTGGCCAGGGTGACTAAAAAGACGTCAGGTCTGGAACTAAACCGACGAAATTCCTCGGTCCACACCCCGTCTTTCACGTTGCAACCCACGTGGTCCAGAGTGAGTGGGCAGGGCCCGTCCGCAGGCCCGCGTTCTCAATCGGTTCCCCAGCTGATGAAATCATGTTTATTGCCGCATCACAAGGTGAGCTGGAGTTCTCTGGAGATGGCTCGTCTGTGCTGCTGTCCTTGGATGTACTAGCATAACGAGTTTGATTCAGGGTTCACAGCTATGCTTCCCAGGCTGCCACGAGTATCGGGTTTGTGCGGAAAATTCTGATGTGCATGAAGAGGCCGTGAGATCGTGGAAGTCTCCTTTGACTTATCACGATCACTCAGCGGCCTCTTCCGCCTTCCCTGCCCTCGTAGAGGCCGCAGTCTAGGTTACACTGGGGTTCCCCCCTGTGGAGTGTTCTGTGGCAACACTTATGTGTCCCCACAGTGCCTCCACCTGGCGTGGCAACCCTAAGCACCCCTCCAATGCCTGGAGGTTCTTGTCTACTCCGGTGGCGGGGACCTATAGAGCTGCGGGGCAGGCTGCCACCTCACTGTATGTTATTGTCATTCTCAGGGGTGTTCAGTGACATGCACGAGGATAGGGCTGATTCAGGGCTCATCCTTGATCTGCCTGCGGTGACCGACCTTGCTCTACGAGCGACGAAGGTGACCGCATGCTCCCTGAGTCAGATGATGTCCACACGTGTGGTCAGACATTTTTGGCTTAACCTGGTCGATGTGCGTGAGGCTGAGTGAACCAGTTCCTCAACTTCCCCATATCCCAGGCTGACCTCTTCGGCGGCACGGTCGAGAACGCTGCCCAACAGTTCTCGGCCACCCAGAAGCGGACTGTGGCCTTTCTGACCCTGCGGGTTCTGCTGCTACTAGCCGCCGGCTCAGATGCTTCAGTCCGCTTGCTGTCGAATGCACCCTCCTGCGACTTCCGCCCCCTCCCGTCTGGTCCCAGCAGCACCGGGCCGTGCAGGTGGTCGTAGGGAGGCGCCCCTGCCCGTACCAGCCCGCAGCCCCGCTGCGTTGCTCCCATTACGGGCAGCTCAGGTATGGCTTGCAGTTCTTCAGGGAGTGGTCGCAGGCCCACTCCTTCCCCTGGTGGAGGGCTGGGGCAGAATCTTTTCCTCAAAGAACTGCATTCCATCTCTGAGCACACAGAGCAAGATGAAAGTGCGCAAAGCCCCCGTGCCTCGCCACTCTCATTCTCCTGTCTCTGAGGCTCCGCCCCGTTGCCCCTCCGGGGGGACGTCTGTGGCTCGGATGATCCCACTGGATCGGTTCTGGGAGCTTGGTTAGAGCTCCCCGGTCTGTCCCGCTGAGTCACCCGAACGATCAGACTCGGCTATGCGATCCAGTTCGCACAATCTCCTCCCCGCTTCCGGGGAGTTAGCTTACGGTGGTCGGTGGCATGCACCGATCATGAGAGCGGAGATTGCCACCCTGCTGGCGAAGGGTGCAATCGAGACTGTCCCTGGTGAGGTCTGGGTTACAACCCTTACTTCATTGTCCCCAAGAAGACTGGTGGGTACGACCGATCCTAGATCTTCGCGTTTTGAACCGTGCTCTTCTCCGACTGCCGTTCAAAATGCTCACGGCCAAACGCATTTCGAGTGCGTTCGGCCTCAGGATTGGTTTGCAGCGATGGACCTGAAGGACGCGTACTTTCATGTCTCCATCTTACCTCGACACAGACCGTTTCTTCAGTTTGCTTCGAGGGACAGGCATATCAGTACACGGTTCTCCCATTCGGCTTAGCTCTGTCCCCTCGCGTCTTTACGAAGATCGTCGAGGCAGCCCTTGTTCCCCTTCGCGAACACGGGGTTCGCATCCTGAACTACCTAGACGATTGGCTTATCCTAGCACACTCTCGAGAGCAGGTTTGCGAACACAGAGACCTTGTTCTGCGGCACCTAACCCGTCTGGGCCTTCGGGTCAATCGGGAGAAGAGCAAACACTGCCCCGTGCAGAGGATCTCTTTTCTCGGCTTGGAGACAGACTCGGTCGCCGTGAGCGCGCGCACTCACTGCTGACTTGTCTTCGACAGTTTGAGGGCAAGAGCTCGGTCCAACTGAAACTTTTTCAGAGGCTCCTGGGGCATATGGCATCTGCAGCCGCGGCAACACCGCTCGGACTGCTTCATATGAGACCGCTTTAGCTGTGGCTTTGCGATCGAGTCCCGAGGTGGGCATGGCATCGCGGTACGCTCAGAGTTCCAGTGACTCCGACCTGCCGTCAGACCTTCTTCCCATGGACGAACCTCAGCTTCTTAAGGGCCGGTGCCCTCTTCAGCGAGTTTCCACCTCTGCCACAGGTTGGGGAGCCATGTGCAAAGGTCATGCAGCCACGGGGTCCTGGACAGGGCCCCAGCGCCTCATGCACACCTATTGCCTCGAGTTGCTGGCAAGAGTTGCTCGAGTTCCTACCATGGAGTCAGAAGCACCTGAGGTCCCTTCGTGCTAGTACATTCCAGGAGAGCGGAACCTGGCAGCCGTTGAGCTGTCTAGGATCCGGCCAGTCTCCGGCAAATGGTGACTCCATCCCCGGTCGGTCAAGCTGATATGGGACCAGTTCAGGGAGGCACAGATGGATCTGTTCGCTTCTCCCGACTCATCCCATTGCGAACACAGATGCACTGGCGCACAGCTGGCCGTGGGGTCTACGCAAATATGCGTTTCCCCCAGTGAGCCTTCTTGCACGGACTCTGTGCAAGATCAAGGAGGACGAGGAGCAGGTCTTGTTGGTAGCCCCTTATTGGCCCACCAAGACCTGGTTCTCCGAACTCATACTCCTCGCGACAGCACCTCCTTGGCCAATTCCTCTGAGGAAAGACCTCCTCTCTCAGAGACGGGGCACCATGTGGTACCCTCGTCCCGATCTGTGGAGGCTACACGTGTGGCTCCTGGATGGGACGAGGCAGGTTTGAGTACCCTGCCACCTGTGGTGCAGTGTCGTGCTTTCCTTCCTGCAATAAGGATTGGAGCGAAGGCTGTCTCCCTCCACCCTTAAAGTTTATGTGGCTGCAATTGCCGCATTCCACGAAGCAGTCGAAGGTAAGTCATTGGGGAAGCACGACCTGATCATCAGGTTCTGAGGGGAGCGAGGAGACTAAATCCTCCTCTCGTACCCTCTTGGGACCTCTCAGTGGTTTTAAGTGCCGTGCAGAGGCCTCCCTTCGAGCCTCTGCAATCAGTGACATTAAGTTCCTGTCGATGAAGACAGCGCTCCTGGTTGCACTGGCCTCCATCAAGAGGGTATGGGACCTGCACGCATTCTCCATTGACGAAGCGTGCCTGGAATTCGGGCCGGCTTACTCTCACATGATCCTGAGACCCCGGCCTGGATATGTGCCCAAGGTTCCCACCACTCCCTTCCGGGACCAGGTGGTGAACCTGCAAGCGCTGCCCCTGGAGGAGGCAGACCCAGCCTTGGCACGGCTCTGTCCAGTACGTGCACTCCTTGCTTACGTAGACAGAACGTGGTGTTCAGGACCTCAGACCAGCTCTTTGTCTGTTATGGTGGGAGCCAGAAGGGAAGGGCTCTCTCAAAGCAGCGGCTGTCTCACTGGGTAGTGGACACCATCGCTTTAGCTTACCACCAGCAAGGTCGACCGTGCGCCCTTGGTGTGACGGCCCACTCCACCCAGAGTGTGGCTTCCTCTTGGGCTCTAGCGCATGGCGCCTCGCTAACAGACATCTGCAGAGCTGCAGGCTGGGCGACACCTAACACATTCGCGAGATTCTATAACCTCCGAGTGGAGCCTGTGTCCTCTCTTGTACTCACTCACCCAGCCAGTACTGGACCCGCTCAGGTGTCTTCGCTTGCTCGCCATTCCATTCCACGGACTGGATAAGTGCGATACTTTCCTCAGCTGAGCCTTCCGTTGAAGCCCTGAGTCCTCCAGCACCGTTGATGCTGGCACCATTGCTGTTGCCTGGACGTCAGCTTGGTGCCTCCGTGTGCATGGTTCCTGCTGTAACCTCCACATGTGTATTCTCCACTGTAAGCCTCTCTGAGCAGGT
Organism: Pimephales promelas; assembly: GCF_016745375.1. The sequence goes on from NW_024121155.1 coordinate 9,731,821, forward strand.
GTCTTCCTTCGGCAAGCCACCTTGCCACTCCTGGAGTTAAGGTTCTAGCCACCCTACGGGTTGGTATCTCCAGTGTTCCTCCATATGTAGCCCCCGTGGGCCATATGTGTATCCTTAAGTCCTCTCTACGGGTAGGCATACTGCAGCATATTCCCCTGGGATATGCTCCCCAGTGTACCTTGGTATTCCTGTGTCAAGTAGGACTCCTCGTCCGTAAACTAAGTGCGACAGGGGTTCAGACTTGCGCAGGGCACTGGAAGACAGCTGTGAAGGTGGCATGATTTCACGGGGGACCCCCATTCTCCGTCATCCGACGTAATTCGGAGTGACTACGAAAGGGAACGTCTCGGTTACGTATGTAACCCTCGTTCCCTGAGTAGGGAACGGAGACGTTACGTCTCCCTGCCACTTCCGCTGTACCGCTGGGTAGACGCCTGAGTTCAGTCTCGGCTCCTCAGCGAAGACATCCTGCGGTTGCGTCTGCTTTCTCCTTTTATACACACCAGGTGGGGTGGAGATACTCTATGCAAATTCCGCACACCCAAAGAATTTTCATGCCATTGGCTCGTTTTTTAATACTCGAAGAGGATTGGCTTCTATGCGAAACCCCCATTCTCCGTCATCCGACGTAACGTCTCCGTTCCCTACTCAGGGAACGAGGGTTACATACGTAGCCAAGATGTTTTCTGTGCCTTGAGATGCTAATATGGAGGAGTTATATTGAGGAGGAGACTCTTGAAACAAAGCAAATGTCAGCAGGTTACCAGAGACGCTAATCTAATCAGTCTGACCAGAGTGGTCACACTTTTACCATTACAAAAGCAAAGCTGAATCTTGAACTTAATGGCCAGGAAGTGCATTGTTACGACCCCCGAGTTAGTCCAGGGGTTCGGGAGTCCAACATTTTAAAGATGACATTATAGAGAAACCTACATAAACCATGAGTTGTACAAAAAACACTCTACAACCAGATTTACTGTGCAAAAAGCCAAAACCTTTATTTAACAAATAAGGTCAGTGGCAAAAGTGAAGAGAATTTAATCTATACGAATATAGATTAACATAAATATAAAAATGGACATGTTATACAGAATTTCTGTAAGGTGGATAAAGTTAATAAGAAGAAAAGATAGACGTGGACGGCGCCAAAGAAAAGAAAAGAACAAAACCAAATGAAGTCTAGCTGTTAAATAACCTCTAATCCTAACTAAGAAAATAAAGAAGAAAATAATAATCTTCAGCGTCCAGGACGCCCTATCTAGTCTCCACTAACTAACAGAAGCAGAAATACAAGGTGTGGCGCTCGCCCCTACCCTAGTGTACTAGACAGAATCGAAAACCCCTGCGTGGTGCAGTGTATGTCACGTGACATGCTATCTGTCTATCTCTTCTCCATACTAGTAACCTACAGAGCTCTGTAGAGCAGGTCACATAAAATCAGAGAGTCAACACAGGGAGCATTCACTCATACAACTTAACATCACACCGAGTGAACGAGAACCATAACCTCAACAGGGTATACAAAGGAGCAGCGCAACAGTGACAGAGAGCAGCGTGGTTTGAGTCTGAGCGAGCCGAGAGCTTCCGTGGAGACGTCTGGCGTGCACTCTTATTCCCCAGGTGGCCTGTTCCTATTGGCGATGGCGAAAAGAGGTGACGTCAGCGCCAACGATGATTGACAGGTCAATTGGCCAATCACGGGTACCTACAAAAGTGAAAGTAACCGAGAGAGAGAGAAAGCGGGAAAGAAAAAAACACAAGAACACACACGCGATACGGGAACGTAACATCCCCCTCCATAAGAACAAACTTATAATGATGAAATGATTAGTTTGTTACAATCAAGACAATTAAAAAAAAAAACAACAACAACAAACAAAAAAAAGTAGGCTCAGGTCACCCCCTTTTTTTTTTTTTATACATACCTAAACCTAGCCAAGTCAAGAACTAAGCACACCTAGAAAGGGCATCGGCTACAACATTTTCTGTTCCTTTCTTGTGACGGATTTCCAAATTATAACGTTGCACAATCAGAGACCAGCGCATGAGTCGCTGATTCTGGTTGTACATGCGGGAAAGAAACACTAACGGATTATGGTCCGTGTAAACGATAACCGGGAGAGGACTAGAGCCGATGTAAACCTCAAAGTATTGCAATGCCAACAGTAATGCCAGAGCCTCCTTCTCAATGGTCGAATAATTACACTGATGTTTATTAAATTTTCGAAAGAAATAACACACAGGATGTTCAACGTGGTTTTTATCCTCTTGAAGGAGTACTGCACCAGCACCTACAGCACTTGCGTCGACCTCAAGTTTAAAAGGCAAAGCAAAATCCGGAGCTGCCAAGACAGGAGTACTACACAGCAAAGCTTTTACACTATCAAACGAATGTTGGCACTCAGGTGACCAAACAAATGCTCTAGACGGACTCAGTAGACTCGTGAGTGGATGCACCACGCTGGAAAAGTTTCGACAAAAACTACGATAATATCCTGCCATTCCCAAAAACCGGCGTAATTCGCGTCTGGTTGTGGGAATGGAGAATTCATTGATAGCAGAAACCTTAGCGGCTACAGGTCGAACCTGCCCCTGACCAACCTCCTTACCAAGATACGTCACCGTTGCTCGGGCAAATTCGCATTTGGCTAGATTCAGGGTTAACGTAGCTTTTTCCAGTCGTTCAAAGACAGTGTGCAGCAAGGATAGATGTTCTGACCATTCTGAAGAGTATTCGACCAAATCATCCAAGTACGCATTACAATTTGGCACACCCGCCAACACTAAGTTCACCAACCTTTGAAAGGTTGCGGGTGCGTTCCGCAAACCGAACGCCATAACTTTATATTCCATAAGGTGATCAGGTGTCACGAATGCGGAGATTTGCGATGCACGACTAGTTAAAGGCACCTGCCAATAGCCTTTTAGTAGATCTAATTTAGTAACGAAGCGTGCAGAACCAATGTTATCAATGCAATCCTCCATCCGAGGAAGGGGATAGCAATCTGGCCTCGTAACCGCGTTCACCTTCCGATAATCCGTGCAAAAACGGAAAGTTCCATCTGATTTAGGAACGAGTACACACGGCGAACTCCACGGACTGTAGCTAGGAACAGCTAAACCATTTGCGGTTAAATAGTCAACTTCTTCTCTCATGATAGCTCGCTTGTACGCATTAACCCGGTAAGCATGTTGTTTGATAGGGGGAGAATCTTTAACATCTATATCGTGTTGTAACACCGAAGTTCTAGAAGGCGTATCGTTGAAAAGAGTAGGAAATTTCTTAATCAACTGAATAACATCCTGTCTCTGATCATCGGATAGATGCACTAAATAAGAAGGCAACGTCTTCAACAATTCTGAGTTTCTTAGTCTAGTACTCTGCTGTGGAGCATTACGCAGCACGAGACCATCTTCATCTGCCTCTGTTTCTACTGAAGATGAAACCTCGACGGCTACTGCCACAGACGAAGCCACAGGTACAGATTTTCCCTCAGTTGTCTCCGAAGATCCCTCCCTACCATGATATGCTTTCAACATATTAATATGACAGACCCGTGTCTTGCGTGTCCTATCAGGAGTAGAAACTACATAGTCGGTCTCACTCAATTTCTTTGTCAACACATAGGGACCGGAGAAACAGGCAGACAAAGCTGATCCTGAAGTGGGCAGTAATACGAGCACTTGGTCACCGGCATTAAAAGAACGAGGAACGGCTTTGATGTCATACCGACGTTTCATATCCTTTTGTGCGGCTGTTAGTGACTCTTTGGCCTGTGCCCACGCGTTATGCAAACGCTCCCTGAAACGACTGACATAATTCAGCACATTAGTCTTAGGACTTACATCAACTCCCAATAAGTTTTCTTTTAAGAGCTTAAGTGGACCCCTAACATTATGTCCAAAGACAAGCTCCGCGGGACTGAATCCGAGCGACTCCTGGACAGTCTCACGAACCGCAAACAGCATCAAAGGAACTCCCTCATCCCAATCTTTCCCAGTGTCCTTGCAGTATTTCCCCAACATTGACTTAAGCGTCTGATGAAATCGTTCAAGTGAACCCTGACTCTCTGGATGGTATGCGCTTGCCACGCGATGAGTGATGGAAAGTGATTGCAAGACCTGATTAAAAATCTTGGACATAAAGTTCGTTCCCTGATCTGTTTGTATGATTTTCGGTAACCCGAACGTAACTTAATCAGTGCTTTGAGGATAGCAGAAGCAGTAATTTTTCGAAGTGGTATCGCCTCAGGAAATCGAGTAGCTGTGCACATGATCGTTAACAGAAATAAATTACCCGACTTTGATTTTGGTAATGGCCCAACACAGTCGATAATTACATGTTCAAAGGGTTCTCCCATCACAGGAATAGGACAGAGCGGAGCAGGGGGAATTACTTGATTGGGTTTCCCCATGCGCTGGCAGGTATCACAAGTGCGACAGAATCGCACAACATCCCGCTTTAACCCAGGCCAGAAGAAATGTTTCAAAATCCTATTATAAGTCTTAGTGATACCCAGATGACCTGACAGCACATGATCATGCGCCAAACACAACACGTGCTGACGATAACAGGATGGAATGACAATCTGACACACTACATTCCATTCACTTTCATTTTCGGAATTTGGACACCATTTACGCATCAACAAATTATCTTCCACAAAATAGATTACCTTCTCCTGACGGATCTGGTCTGGAGAGATTACAGAGGCAAAACATTTGGCTAAAGATTCATCCTCCTTCTGTGCAACAATAATCCGTTCACGGGACATAGGCACACTCAAAGTACTATTGTCTAACCTCAAAATGTCCGCGTTAAGGTGTCCCCTTGAAAAACTTGTATTTTCCGACGGTAACACATTTTCAGCAGATACGGGAACCATAAACGATTCGGATAAGTCAACGACATCATGCACTCTCTTTGCCTGAGCGCGCGTCAAAACGCACGCAGGAAAGGTATCAGGATAGCTCACTGATAACTCATCACAGGAAACAAAGTTCGGCTGATCCATAACTTCCAACACAGGCATCACTTTACCCCCGGCCAAATCATTACCCAGAATAAAAGAAACACCTTTTATGGGCAGTGAAGGACGTACTCCAACAGACACAAAACCGGTTACAAGGTCACTTTTTAAATGAACGCGATGTAACGGTGCTTTTACGAAACCCATTTCGATTCCCTGAACTAAAATACTCGAGCCACAAAATGACTGTTCAGACAAAGGCAAAGTATCTTCTACCATAAATGAGTGTGCGGCACCAGTGTCACGCAACATCTGAATCTCACGTTGATCTTCAGGTTTACCAGTCAATGAAATTAACCCCTTAAGCACAAACGGACTATAACCCGAATCAACACAGCTCAACCCAGCAATATCATCAGTATTCTCCATCACAGAATTAACAAACCCCACACTTTTAGACGGTTGTTGCTGCTGCTGCTTACGCTTCAGCGTTAAACAATCTGCAATTACATGCCCCTGCTTGTGACAGTAAAAACATTCCCTTACCTCTTTAAGACGTGGGGAAGGAGATTTCGCACGAGACGGCTGAGGATGAGTAGACTGAACCGAAGAATTTTTCTCAGGACGAGCTGAACTGAACACCGTTTTGTGCGTAAGCACGAATTCATCTGCCAGCACAGCTGCTTGCGACAAAGAATTTACTTTTTGTTCGTTCAAGTATACCACAACTCGTTCTGGCAAACACTTTTTAAATTCTTCCAACAAAAGCAATTCTCGTAACGAATTAAAATCTGTCACTTTACTCGCGTTACACCACTTATCAAAAAGATTCCCCTTTTCGCGAGCAAATTCTACAAAAGTCTGACTGGCAAGTTTCTGATGATTTCTAAATCGCTGCCTATAGGCTTCGGGAACCAGCTCATATGCACGGAGAATAGCAGACTTCACCGTATCATATTGCAAGCTTTCCTCTAACGATAATGTTGAGCAAACATCCTGAGCCTTACCAACTAATTTGCACTGAAGCAAAAGGGACCACACATCTTTAGGCCAACGGAGGGAAGATGCGATACGCTCAAATGCGTTAAAATACGTATCCACCTCCGTTTCCCTAAATGGAGGCACTAGAGCAATATGTTTGCTAACATCGAAGGCTGGAGAATGATCGCCCGGGGATACCGCCACACAAGCCTCAACACGGGGTGCCCGCTCAGCCGACCCAGAGGCCACCTTCAGTGCCTCCAGCTCCAGCTGTCGCAGCTTCACCTCCTTCTCAGCTTCTACCTAGAGCCTGCGCATTTCGAGCTTCAGGTCCATCTCAGCCTGACGCGCCTGGGCCCTTTCCTGTGCTTCGTACTGTAAACGAGCCAGGCGGACTCTCAAACGTCCGTTCCCAGACCCAATAGAAGCAGGGGAGGACGGATCAAAAGGCGGCAAGACGGCCTTAGTCTCCGCCCCGACATCAACCTCGGCACCTGTCTCGCTCTGCTCTTCGTCCGACACCCCCTCACTAGAAACCCGCATGCCAGCACCAAGTGGCCTGGTCTGTCGAAGATTTACACCAGGTCTCGAAAAAATGTTGATCTCCACCAACCGTTCAAATATAGCATTCTTAATATCTTTCTTTAAAGCTTGCCTCACTACAACAATTTTATAGTGGTCCGCAATCTTCAGTAAATCATCCTTTCGACACTGATCAAACTGCTCTAAGGAAGGATGCTCAACAAACGACTGCAAATCAAACAAAGCCATCACTACTAATGTTACGAACCATACAGAAAACAAAATACCACGCATCAGGCTACCCTGGAAAATACGAAGTCCAATCAAATCACTTTGCCACTAATACAACCATAGTTCATATATATTCCTCTCAATGTCTTATGATGGGTGTTAAACATCCCGGACGAGCCCCCAATTGTTACGACCCCCGAGTTAGTCCAGGGGTTCGGGAGTCCAACATTTTAAAGATGACATTATAGAGAAACCTACATAAACCATGAGTTGTACAAAAAACACTCTACAACCAGATTTACTGTGCAAAAAGCCAAAACCTTTATTTAACAAATAAGGTCAGTGGCAAAAGTGAAGAGAATTTAATCTATACGAATATAGATTAACATAAATATAAAAATGGACATGTTATACAGAATTTCTGTAAGGTGGATAAAGTTAATAAGAAGAAAAGATAGACGTGGACGGCGCCAAAGAAAAGAAAAGAACAAAACCAAATGAAGTCTAGCTGTTAAATAACCTCTAATCCTAACTAAGAAAATAAAGAAGAAAATAATAATCTTCAGCGTCCAGGACGCCCTATCTAGTCTCCACTAACTAACAGAAGCAGAAATACAAGGTGTGGCGCTCGCCCCTACCCTAGTATACTAGACAGAATCGAAAACCCCTGCGTGGTGCAGTGTATGTCACGTGACATGCTATCTGTCTATCTCTTCTCCATACTAGTAACCTACAGAGCTCTGTAGAGCAGGTCACATAAAATCAGAGAGTCAAAACAGGGAGCGTTCACTCATACAACTTAACATCACACCGAGTGAACGAGAACCATAACCTCAACAGGGTATACAAAGGAGCAGCGCAACAGTGACAGAGAGCAGCGTGGTTTGAGTCTCAGCGAGCCGAGAGCTTCCGTGGAGACGTCTGGCGTGCACTCTTATTCCCCAGGTGGCCTGTTCCTATTGGCGATGGCGAAAAGAGGTGACGTCAGCGCCAACGATGATTGACAGGTCAATTGGCCAATCACGGGTACCTACAAAAGTGAAAGTAACCGAGAGAGAGAGAAAGCGGGAAAGAAAAAACACAAGAACACACACGCGATACGGGAACGTAACATGCATAAAGACAAATGCTAATGTGTGACACCTGGAATGCTTGGCTTAATCTTCTTGGCCTCAAAAGGGTAAATACTGTATACATTTTTTAGTTAATAATACTGTTAAACCTTTATCAAACATTTAATAAATATGTATTCCTTCATTCCCCCCTTTTGAGAGTATTAATAAGTCTCACATTATGTACAAATTTAAACACTTAAGGAAGTTCATTCTTGTAACTTGTGCTAGTTACAGGCACAAAAGATCATGTTCTGTGTTTGCTTTTTTTGTAATTGCATGCTGACACAGAAAAATAAAACATGCAATTAGGGTCCGTGAAGTTCTTACGGATAATAGTCTTTTCTGGTAGGAACTGTGATTTTCTTGTGATAGGTGTGATTCATTTGTTGGATGAGACACTTGATACTGTGGACACATAGATAGTACGCTAATAAGAGAAACAACAGCAGAATTGCTATTTCCTTCATCCACATCCACGGTTTACCAATCAAGTTTCCGAACCATGACGAATCATCTTCAGTCATCTTTAATTTAGTTGAAAGACCAAGAATGTCTTGTTGGATTTTGGTCAAGTTTTCTGTGAGGTCCATTAATCCGGTGCAGCACTCAGGGCCGATAATGGTGCAGGCTCCTCCTTGGGATGCTAGAATGTAATCCAAGGCCACTCTGTTCTGTAAGATCATTATCTTGTGTGAAGCGAGAGTGTTTGTGATGTTACCCAGGGCTAATGCTGTATCATTGGGCAATTTTTGTACAGAATTCGATAAGCTTCTGACCTGATCCAAGGGCTGCATGACACCATAAGATGGTATTAATGCTCAAATAGTTTTTGACCACCATGTTTGTGCACAAGTGAGTCCAGGAATGCAACCATCTTCTTGGTTTGTGGTGGGAGCTGAATTCTGTAGCTGTGGGGAGCTTTAGGTGGAGTGTGTATTTTCTCTGATAGCTGGTAGAACATAAACCAGCGTGCACCTTCCGTTGACCTGGCTGGGGAGGATGCTGTAAACAGAAGTTCCAAATAACCAAAAAGTGTCAGGTGGTGGAGGGATCCTACACAACTGGTTTACTGCAAAAAAAAAAAAAAAAAAAAAAAAAATTGGTAGGGATGGGTTCCTGTAGAGACAACTTTTTAAGTCATTTTCCTGTTTCTCCTCGGTTGTTAGAACATACACATGGGATTCTTCTTTTCTTCTTTCAATCACAAATCTGCAGAGTTCACGAGGAATTTTACCCAGTGGAGTCGATGCTGGAGCATAATTTTCCATGCACCAGTAGAACATCATTGGCAGAAGTACATCTGTCGTAATGGCAATAGCTGAAGTTAGGTTGCAGTATGGTAGTCCTGGAATGGAACATGAAGAAACTGGAGGAAGTGTTATGTTGTGGCATGTGTCCTTGTTGTATAATCCACTGGTATGACGATCGAATAAGGTGCACGTGACACATTTGGAGACAGGATGTGCCACCCATGGGATTCCTGCTCCTACTGAAGGTGCGTGTGGCATGCACACGTTCTTTCCTGCAAACAAGGCATTTCTTGACATATTCATGAGTTCTAGGAATATGTTGTTTCTGACGTCCACACTTTGTGTGATGTCCAGGATGGTTAGTAGGATGACAATCTTGATCATGTTTAAATGGATGACTGAAGGTTCCGTAAGTCTTTTCTCTGCGTTGTGTATTTTTTTTTCTTTACTTTGGCGATAGTTGGCCCGGCAGTGTGTCTCATTGTTTCTGTCTTCCTACGCAGGTGAAGGGTCGGTGTATATGGGTCTCAGGAGAGCCATCAAGTGGTATCTGCACAGAGGAAGAAAAGGAAAACAAAAGACAGGAGAGCAGTATTGGTTCAAACACTATGTTTGTAAACTTTTCAGAGTCTGCTATTGTTTTTCTGCTATGGTTATTCCTTCTTTCCCTGTTTCTTATTTTAGACACCTAAAGAACACAGTGAGGTGAGGATTGACTAAATGGATGGGGAAGGCCTATGAGGGAAAATCTTCGCCCAAGGGGTGGCCCCCGGAGCAAATGGCATTCCGGTTCTTCCCTTTGGTTCCTCACTGGTTCGTGTATTATCCTACCTCTGTGGGTGGCGGAACAACCTTACAGTGTGATACATGAGTCCAGGTTTTTCTTCCTTGACACAATACTGCAGCTGCTGTAATCAACATTACTTGATTGGTCCTTGCTACTTAGGTTCTAATGGCTTGTTTCTGAATGACTTTATCATGACCTATTGACCTGGAATAATTGCGTGTAAACCTTCTGGTGGAGTCTGCCAACATGACTCAACTCTCTCTTTGGCACTCTGTACTGCCTTTGTGAGGTTTTCACAGTCAGGGGATTTGAGGCAATGTGTAAATCAGCATTTCTAAGATCAATCACACCTGGTATCTGCATTGGACTTCCAGTAATAATCTCATGAGGGCTCAGTCCTATTGATCTGTTAGGTGACGCTCTCATACTACACAATACTGCTTGCTTAGCCTGGTTTTGATTGTTTTGTTTGCACGTTCAACCTGTCCTGATGCTTGTGGCCTGTAGGGGCAGTGAAGGTTCCACTTAATCTGCAACATTTTAGCTACTTCCTTGACTACCTGTCCTGTGAAATGTGTACCTTGATCTGAATCAATGCAATCTGGCAATCCCCATCTGGGAATAAAATCATTGATTCAGGAGGCAAAATTGTTTTCTGTGCTGTACTACGTGAACATACTTGCACAGTTGCATAGAAACAAGCCTGTTTAGCTGCTACATCAGCAAGAGAATTACCTTTAGCTTCTGTAGTATTAATTGTGAGATGTGCTTTCACTTTGATCACTGCTAATTTCTTTGGAAGTTTCATGGCAAACATTAGATCTTTCACTAATCCAGTATGCTTAATGGGGGATCCAGCAGAAGTTAGAAACTGTCTGGTTTACCAAATGACACCAAAATCATGAATTACCCCAAAAGCATACCTGGAATGTGTAAATATTTGCAACTGATCCTGAAGCTAGCGTGCATGCTCTTGTTAAGGCTACTATTTCTGCAGCTTGAGCTGAAAAATGATCTGGAAGACGACCTGAAGCAACCACTTCAGTGGTGGACGTTATTGCATAACCTGCTCGTCTGTTACCTTCAATCACTTGAGCTGAACCGTCAACAAGCAACTCTAAATCTGAATTCTATAAGGGAGTTTCTTTTATTCCACTTGTAGGTGTGTATGTAAGCGTAACACAATCGTGAGTCATTTCTCCTTCATCGTCTAACAAACTTTCAGTCATTGCAGACATCATACATTGAAAATGGGTTTGTGACAGGTGCACGCTGTAAAACAATGTTCGGGGCTGTGAGAGTGGCTAACCAATTTCCCCAACGGGAGGAGGTTACAGAGGTGACTTTTGCTTGATTCATTTACAATCTGACCTAACACCATTACTGATGAAAGACCTGTGCTGTAGAATAACATTTAAGGCTGTGAGTTTACTTAAAGCAGTCCCCCAAAGGAAAAGCTGAGACAGTCACTTTCCTTTTGTTCTGGTAAACAAACATAAGTCTTTCATCTCTGTTGTAAGTTTCTGGGGAAATTAAGCACTCACAGCCCAAATGGTTAACACCTCAACAAAAGCTGGCCCAGTCTACTGGCGTGGAGATGACTGCTTCAGAGTAGCAAGAAGGCTGAGAAAAAGTTGGCCAAAAAGGTTGACTTCTCTAAAGTTCTTCCTGCTTTTTCTACACTCTCTGCTCCAGTGTCCTGGCTGACCACAGTAATAACACCTGCCCTCTCTCTTAAGGCGGGCATACACTGTGCGATGTCTGTGCGATTTCAGCAAGGTATCTACTCACACTGAACGAGTAAATCGCATGCGATGCAAAGCCAAAGTTCAGGATTTATGTGCTCACACTGTACGGTCCGATCGTCGAGCTGCGACTTCACTGCTCACACTATACGTGTAATATCTGCGATAACCCCCTGGATTGCGCCTATTTACGTGTATGTATCCAGAGATATTGTCAAAACAAGCATCTGCTATCAGTATCAAGATGATTTAGTATTTTCAATTTATGCATTTAATTATTATTATTATATTATCATTATTAGGGGAGGCCTATAGGCTAATTTTACTATTAAATTGATCCGCTATTATAATTAATTTGCCACGCAATATTTTCACAGCACATAACCAACGTGCTGTGAGGATAATAAAATATTAATCTTACTCCTCATTTAAAATTGTCTAAAACATTTAGGTCGATTACAATGAATTATATACATATAAAATAACTATTAACAGTCTATAATATGTCCGAACATTGCCATTATTAATCATCAATGAAAATTAAAACAGGTTTATTTCAAAAACATTGTTTGACAAAATAATAAAAGAGGTGTTGCATATCAGGTGGCTTGAAGACGGTGGGTAATATTATCCATTTTGCAACACGAACTGGAGGTAAGCAACAGTAATTTGTAGCTCGTTTTTATTTTAATTTTATTTTTGCTGCAGATGAAATGGTTAAACTTCTGTTTTCGCGCAGGTGCAGTGAGGGAAAAAACACTGAGTTTAGGGCAATCGGTTCGTAGCTTTGCTTCAACTGTGCGATATAGTCACGAGGAGCGACCAAAATTTCTGACATGCCAGAAATTCATCCGACCATCCGATTGTTGATCGTGAGAGGTTATTCGCCTCTCGTTTCTCCCTGTACACTGCACGAACACTGCACGACAAACGACGCACGACAAAGCTGAAAATCGGTCCGACACGAAAATGAGTCGCACGAGTCAGAATTCGGCTCAAATTCGGACGAAAATCGCACAGTGTATGCCCGCCTTTAGGACATTTACGTTTCTGTGGGTTTTCTGTGCTGACCTTAAAGGATGCTGCTGCAATGTTTACGCTTGCCTTAACATCAGAGTCTCTTTCCCAAGCAGTTAACCTGTCCAGGTTATTTTTCAAGGTTCCAGTTTGCCATGTCATTTCTAAGAAAGGCAACGCATTCCTTTGTTTTTACAAAAGATTATCAAACCATGTGCGAACCAATGGACCATTGTCATTTAACACTTTCTCTGAAGTGTCCGCTATTCCACTGTGAGCAGCTGCTGTCTGACAGAACCTTTCTGTGTACTCGGTCACACTTTCATCCTTCCTTTGCGTACACCTAGAGATTTTTGACCAGTCCACATTTGGTCCAACAATTTTCTTTAACACACTCAGAACTCCCTCTCTCAATTCATCTTTTATTGCATGTTGCAGTTCAGAAGTAACAGCAGACTCGAACTGAATTCAGATTCAGTTAGAATTTGACACATTAACTGTGTTATTTCTGCCAACGACATGTCGTAGAGATGCATTTTACTGATCAATGCTCTTCTAAATTCAGTGAACTGTGTGCATGCTGGGGGTAAGCTCTGGGACAGTCTATCAATGTCTTTGGGTCCTAAATTTGCATTGCCTGCTTGTAACTGCAGAATGGAGAGTGTTTAACTACAGATTGAAGAGTGTCAATATCTTTTACCCTACTCTGAGTCTTTAGTCTTGCTCCACATACCTTCACTGAATTTACACACTTATCAGTTACTGATTGGATGTCTACATCTGTTTCAAACAATGCTTGTACAATTCAGGATAAGTTTAATCTGACTGTTGGTCTTCAGTGTTACATTTGGTTGAGGCCTGGTTATGGCCCACCTTTGTCTTGAAACAGGACAATTGAGTCTGCAATTGTTTTTTCTGTTCCTTTAACTTAGCAATACACATAGCTTGTTCTTGTGCAATGGATAAGCTGAATTCTTTGTGACAACAGATAATGGCTTTCACATTGTTCTTGCGAATACTTGCTCCTAGCACTTTTTTACAATCTTCAATCGACCATACTTTTTCTGGGTGAATGCCAAATTTCTTTGTCAAATTCAATCTGACTGACTGACTGAGTCACTATGGAGTCCATGTGCTCTCCTAACAATGACTTAAATTCGCTATATGACCACAATTGTCACGATCCACACACGGGAAACAGGGGTAAATCCAAAAGCAGTATTTATTTAGAGGATAATCCAAACTCGTAGTGACACATGCAGGGTCAAACCAAGAGAAGCCATCAAAACAAATAAACAAACAGGAACTAGGAACTGAACACAGACCAGAAGTGGTGTGACACAAAATACAAGGACTCACACTGAACAAGACTGGGTATATATGAAGAGTTCAGATGCAAAAGCCTCTAAGTGCCATTTGAAATTTTCTTCTAAAATGATCATTTTTATCAAGCTTATATATTTAAGTTCAGTAATTTCACTTAAATGGCAATGAAGATTACCTATTAATTGTCATTTAAGTGAAATTACTGAACTTAAATATATGAGCTTGATAAAAATGATCATTTTAGAAGAAAATTTCAAATGGCATTTAGAGGCTTTTGCATCTGAACTCTTCATATACACATCTCTAACAAGACTAACACAGAACAGCTGGGAACAATGATTACGGGGAACAGCTGAGTGCAATGATCAGTAAGTGAAAGAACAGGATGATGGGAAATGCAGTTCCAGAAGTGAATGACACAGTGGGGAAGGAGGACATCTAGTGGACAAACAAGGGAACACATCCAGACACTGTGACATAACCCCCCCTCTACGGAGCGGCTACCAGACGCTCCACGACAACATTAAAAAACATGACACAAGAGTTCAGGAGGGAGGTGGAATGGTGGAGGATCAGGGGGAGGGATGGTGGGCCAGGTCCGTGAAGGGAGACAGGAACAAGGGGTGAGGGCTTAAACGAGGACCAGGGTGAGACACAGAGTCCATCGGGTGGCCAGAGCGAGACACAGAGTCCATCGGGCGGCCAGGGCGAGACACATAGTCCATCGGGCGGCCAGGGTGGCGAAGAGTCCTCGGGCGGCCAGGGCGGCGAAGAGCCCTCGGGCGGAGAAGACCCCTCGGGTGGCCAGGGCGAAGAAGACCCTTCGGGTGGCCAGGGCGGTGAAGACCCTTCGGGCGGCCAGGGCGGTGAAGACCCCTCGGGCGGCCAGGGCGGTGAAGACCCCTCGGGCGGCCAGGGCGGAGAAGACCCTTCGGCGGTGAGGACCCTTCCTTGTGCATACAGCTCAACTAACACAATCGTTATAAAGATGTCTAAACAACAAAACCCATCCACTTGCACATATTTGACAATCGGAATATCAGTGTTTCATGATATAGCTAATACATTTTTCAATATTTTTAATAAAAAAGGAAAAATGACATAAAAGCAGATCATCATTCATCATTCCATGCACTGTTCTGGTTGTGCTGTGTCACATGACAAGCAATGACGCATCACCATGGAAACATTAAAGTGGCACGTTCTAAATAACAGTCGCCTTGAAAAACTCACGCTGGGGGGTCAGTTGGAATATTTTAAACTTACGTGTGAAAGGGTTAATAATTTCTGCTTCGCCTTTACAGCCTTTACAGCAATGGCTGAAGAATGGTCCTGCGTCGAGCAAGGGTATCCGGTCGTTTATGTCTCAATGTAACTCAGAACTGTATCACAGTTCTGGAGCCCTGTGAGGCGGTCGACTGGTATCAGACGTGTAAACCTGGGCGTAATCTGGTTTGACAGACGCCTCCAATGCATTACCATTTGCTTTGTTTCAGTGTCTCCAGCTTCATGTAATCCCACGCTCTTTGAAATGTATAAATTAGAATGTAATTTCTAAACTTTCTGAGTGAAAGATACCTCAAAAGTCTCCTGGTTTGTTGCGTGGAAGAAAAAACTTCACCACAGTAAGTACGGAGAACAGCAAGCAAAGATTGATTTTATGTCAGTTACTGCCTTTTGCCTTTGCACAACTCCTTATTTTTGGCACATGATACAAAGGCAGAGTACAGTAACTGCCAAAAAAGGGTCAAAGGTGAATTTTGAGCTCAAGATTTTTTGCATACAAACTTTTGTTCATTATAGCAACTAGTTATAGGTGTCCTACCTATAATACTTTTGTCTGGACAGAACAGAAACTTTAAAGTCAGTTTTCTCAGTTTCACACTCTAGCGAGTTAAGGTCTTTTGCCTTTGCAGGGCAGTATACTTAATAGTCCATTAATCAGAGTTTCTTTTTGGTTAATAATAGTTACTTGATTGTTAATAGTGTGTTACTCATTAGTTCTTGTGTAGTTATTCGTTAACAAAGGAAATGAAAGCTTTAGCTTAAGTTCTGTCAGGAAGACTCAATCAGCGCGTCATGTATTACCTCATTCCTATCCAATCAGGTGTCAACAGTCACTGTATAAAAGATTAGGTACTTACACTTGTCTGAGTTCGCAGATGCTGACGCTGACATTCATGCTCTTGTTCAGTCGCCAGCAACATGTTTCAGGAAACGAATATTGTTTACTATTATTGAGTTCGGATGATGGATATGTCCTGCCGTATCTCCTGCTACACGTCCTGCCCCGCGTTCAGTGCCGCTTCTCCCCGCATGCCCAGTGGTCTTTGGAGAGTTTTCGATCTACCAAGGCCTCTCATGAGAAATTCTGCTCCTACAGGCCTAAAACGCCCTGGGTATAACCAATCCGTTAAATTTTTATGTTATCAAAATCCTCAACAGCGTCAGCTGAGCCAGGATAATCCGGCAGGAAGAGAACTATGTCATCCTCTACAATCTGTACAGCAAAGGACCTAGCCGTCTGCACGGGTGCATTATCCCGCAGATCACCGATCCACCGACATGAATCAACAACTCTGCAAGTCACGAGAGGCGATGTTCTCTCGCTGGTTCAATTTTAAGCTCCATTTCAAAGGCTTTCAAGTCGGTTTTTCAAGTTTCGGTAGGCGCTCCCACCAGCTACTGTTAATATGTCCCCTCTATCATGATTAAACTTCATCCAGGTAAGCGTTCTCATTTGTTTACTACACGAGCGGCAGAGTTCAAATTTGCAGTCCACGGTGACGTGGCGAATGTGTTTAGAATTACTCCTGATCTGCAGACTGCAACGGTGATAGCTCGCCTTTAATAGCAAGTGTAAGCAAGTTTCGTGTCTGATATTCCACAGTACAGTGATCTAATAATATCAGCGAGAACGTTGTTGATATCGCGCTCTTGCGGACATTTATACTAACAACAAAAATACCACTAATAACTGAGTAACTAATTTAATAGTCAGTCCCTCCAGGATTTCGCGGGCCTTTTTTGTGATTGTTGCGGCCTAAAATGCCTGATGTTGCGGCTGCTTTTTTAAAAAGTTGCGATAAAAGTTGCGATGTTCTTCTGCATGTTTTTATAGGTTAAAACGGCAAAGATAGATAGATTTTTACTTAAAATGCCCATATTATGCTTTTTGGCTTTTCCCCTTTCCTTTATTGTGTTGTTATATTTTTTTGTGCATGTTATAGGTTTACTAAGAGAGAAAAGTTCAAAGTCCACCCCAAAGGGACTTATTATGTCCCACAGAAAACACAGTTCATCATCTGCATCTGCTCTATTGTAGTCCAGAATTGACTTAAGAGACAAAGTCACACACTTTGTAACACACGAACAAACTAACTAACCATTAGTAACCATAAGGCAAAACAAACGATTTAAAGACACAGCAAAACCTAACAAACTAAGCTTCTTTTTTTTTTTTTAAACAAGATCTGCACCTGCAAAAAAGTCAATGTGCAGAACCTCACAAACATTAAGCAGCATTTATGTTGAAAGATGCAATACTAATAAAGTGCAAAATACAGTTTTAGGAATAGCCACTAAAGTTAAATGGTGGAAAAACCAAATGTTTTATAATGTATTTTAATAGAGCTAATATAATATAATATAGCTGCATATTCAATAAAGCTGTTCTCATTTGCTTAATTTTTTTTTTTTTGTCAGACAATAGAACGAGTCGGCTAGCTATTTTTTATGTGTAAAATTTTCTGAATTGAGAGAGTTCGGGAACTGGGTGAACTAATGCACTGTGATAGTGAGTAGCCTATACAAGTGATAAACACAAGAAAAGACAGGAAAATAAAATGGTCAAACTCAATTCTTTAAATATAAAACAAAAGAGAAGCAGATAAGTGATAAGTCCGTGGAAACAACACTGCTCATTCGCGTCTGTCAGCTGCCGTGCTGCTCCTCTACTGCAGCCGTTCACTGAACAGGGACGCAGAGAGAGGTGTGACGGCAGGGAGAAAGCAAACCTCGCGCTCACAGGATTGTGCTGGCAACATTTGGTTACTGAGGTTTGTCCAAAAAGCCGCTAGATTTGTCTCTAGTCGCTTTTTTTATATCACTAAATATAGCGACAAAGACTAAGTTGGCAACATTGGCCTTTTCTGTTATTTTTGTAGGTAGCCTAAATGTGAGACGTTGGCAGTCCACATCTGCTGCGTCTTCTGAACAAAACAAGTGAGTTTGGTGACGTATGACGACGCTTTGCAGGAGACCGCGGCGCGATGATTCGTCAAAATTGCAGAAAAGTTGCGGTGATTTTTCAAAATTGCAAGGCGCACTGAATTCACGTGGATTTGTTGAAGTTGCGTTAATAGTTGCGATCGCGACATCGCGAAATCCTGGAGGGACTGAATAGTAAATGAATGAACGAATAAATAAACCTGAGTTAAAGGGTTAAAAGTTGTTCATTTGGCTGTTATGCATACTGTAGTGGATATCTCTACAATGACAGTTAAGTACATATTTGCTTAAGTGTTGTAATTTCACAAACAACTATTTCAACATATTTAGGCCTACTTTAATTTATTCAAGTCCCTTAATGAAATTAGATCTACAATTTTGGAAATGTGTACAATCGCTGTAATATTCAACCTTACATGGCGACTACTTAATCCATATGTTTTATAGAAATATTTTACATGATGGGTATTTCCACATTAATGTACAGAAATGCAGACTAAGGATGCTCTTGTCAAAAGCTACATATCCACTTACTCAATAGAACAGTCACATTAGTATTTCAAGTCAAACAGAACTAATTAAGTGAAGGAAACTCGAGTGGCATTGTCTTTGCTCAACTGTATGATTTACTTGTTCATGTATCTTTTTATTCAAGAGAATCTTTCTATTCAAGAGTCTCAACTGTTGTGGCCAGCGATCTCCCAGCCATGAATGGGCCTATTTCTGCAATTTTGGGACCCATGTCAGGCATCTGAGAAAAGAATTCTACGCTCAAAAGACAACAGATCAAGTATCATGGGTTCGGTTATCTAGACCAGTTAAGGCTAGATGAATCTTATAAGCTCACTCAAGTTTCGTTTCGTCCGCTCTTTAAGTCATTCTATAGCGGTCATTAGCGTCCTTAGGGATTTGGCGTGGTCGCAAAATATATTGTATCGTTGTGCCAAAAAAGCAGGGTCGTCATCAAGGCAGATCTTATTGTTAGGTGATCATGTCGTTCCTGAGACGTTAATTCGGCTATCAATCGTCTTCAATTTCATATAAGGTTGTGATTATTCCTGCAATGAAAGGCATAGCTATGCGCTTTCACTCTTTGTTACCGGCTTTCAGATGGCTTTTGGCCTTCAGCAACCCAAATCCATCACCCTGCCCTCCTCTAACAGAGTTTGTTAAATTAGTAATGTTTTTTGCTTTTCTTTCAGATTCCTGTTTTCACATCCTGATCACAACCGATTTTTCCTCCCTTGTCTACAATTACGAAATCGTAATTTAATATTTCTTCCATTCATAGTTAGCTCGCAGGCATTCAAATTCAGGCAAGTATTTTAATACTAATTATCCAAGTCCGTTCACCATACCCTCTCTTGGTTTGCTAATTGAGGTATAGCCAAGACCTGTAGTAAACCTCGGATAAACGCATGCCAATCACATTGTATCACAAGATAAAAAATGTGTATTATTGTGCCCTTTTCGCAGGATATTTGGTGGGTCTCCGGTGTGTTTGGATCAGAATTCCCCACAGATAATTTTGAATAGCATGTTGTAATGGTCATTTCGAAGATCATTAAGCATATCGTTCTGTCTATCCCTCTATCCCGGCACAGGAGCGGGAGTTTCAACACCTCGTTTTGCAGCTTCGATTACCTCTCACAAACAATTTTAAACTTTCGCTTGTTGAACTGGCATCATTCAAGATGGAGAGACTCAAGTCAACATATAGACAACATTCTTAATGGTTAATGATGAATTATATAGCTCATCGTAGCTATCTCTAGTCACTAATTAGCTTATTCTGTCTCAATATTCTTTAAATCATGTCCCGTGGGCACTCAGGATTCTGGATTGTTAAAAGTAAATAAATGTGACTTGATTCATGCAAATTTAGGTCGGGATGCACTAACCCAGGAGGAATTTTGTTTGCTTCCCCCATAGCTGTTCTAGCCTTTAAAAAGCAATTCTTTAATTTTTCCCATTGCTTAAACTTCGAGTGGTGTAACCTTGAAGATATTGGTTATGTTTATACGGTAACATTGCACATTAAGCAAGTTAGAAAAGAAAAATCCTTTCAACCCCTTTTTATTACCTACTGTCCGCTATGGTCTCTTTTCTATTGTTATTCAGATGGTAGCCAGACACCAGGGCAGCAGTGGCTCAGCGGTTCATGTAGGTTGTCTACAAACCAAAAAGTTGGTGGTTCAATCCCCGGTTCCACCTGACCAAGTTTTGAGGTGTTCGTGAGCAAGACACCTAACCCCAGCTGCCCCCGACAAGCTGGATGGCACCTTGCATGGCTGACACTGCGTCAGTGTATGAATGACTGTATGAATGGGTGAATGTGAGGCAAATGTAAAGCGCTTTGGTGACCATTCGGTCCGTGAAAGCACTATATTTATGCAGTTCATTTATTCAGATGGTAGCTGTCTGGTACAGCGTCCATGGCTCATGCATCCAGGGGATTCAATACTAAATACTCAGATTTTCCCCATGGTCTTTTTCCGATCTGCATTTCTCACCTAATTTCTTTAATCTTTTTCTTAAGAACTCTAAGAATGATCCTCAAGGCTCTGTATCACATTATCTATTTATAAATTAGTAATCTAGTATGTCCCTTGTAATCTATGATTGATTTCTTTAATTCTCCTTCATTTATCCTAACTAACGAGCACTTCTCTCTAAGCCTAGTTCAGGACTCAAGTTTCTGCCCTCAAAAGCTGCTGCTTATTTTATACCTTTATACTGGTTAATCATTCCAGATTGGGGCAGACACCACAGCAGCTGAGCGAGGAGTGTCTACAGCTGCCATCAAAATGATGGGAAGATGGTCTTCCTCAGCTTTTGAATCCTACATAAGAACTGATTCTAAAATGATCATTTAAGCCCAGCAAGCTCTCCACCAATAATCCAGGTAAATCCTCTCGCAACTACTGGTGGTGGTGGTACTACGTTATCTACTGGAGCGCTATCTGATAAAGACCCTCCGTACTCGTCTCTGTGTTTGTGTTTTGTCCCGCGGTGTCTCCGCTCGTCTTCTGTCTTTATGCGATCCTCCTTGGCCACTAGTTTGGCCGTGGTCCATGCAGGCTATCATAGTTTTGTCAGTACGGTCCATCGTGGCCTGGTCTGTTTGGTCTAGTGGCCTTGTTTTGTGATTTCATCGCGACCTTCTGTGTGGCTTAGCAGCTCTGTCTCATAGGTTTGTCTTCATGTGGCTTTAGCAGTCGGTGTGGCTCCTAAGCGGTCTCGTCTCTGTGGTCTCCCATGGCCTTGTGGCCTACTGTGGCCTAGTGACCACTAGTGGTCTTGGTTTTATGTGACTCTATGGCCGTGTCTATGATTAGCTCGCTATGTGTGGCCTACCATGGCCCGTGGTCATGCTGATCTCGTGTTAATGTGGTCTATTATGGCCTGTGGTCAAGCTGACCTTGTGTTTATGTGGTCTATCATGGCCTGCGGTCAAGCTGACCTTGTGTTTATGTGGTCTATCATGGCCTGTGGTCAAGCTGACCTTGTGTTTATGTGCTCTATCAAGGCCTGTGGGCAAGCTGACCTTGTGTTTATGTGGTCAAGCTGTCCTTGTGTTTATGTGGTCTATCATGGCCTGTGGTCAAGCTGACCTTGCGTTTATGTGGTCTATCATGGCCTGTGGTCAAGCTGACCTTGTGTTTATGTGGTCTATCATGGCTCGTTTCAGCAACCGCAGGACCCACGACTGGTGGGTATGTTTATTTACAGTTCTTTGGGGGTGGGCTCCGTCCTTGTGGAATTATTCTTCCACTTCTCTTTGTGTGTCGGCTGTGCCCCGTCTTCATCTCAGGCGGGACATGCAGATTCAGCTAACCTCGCTTTGCTCGCTAAGGACGGGGCCTACGCCAAAGAACTCATAAATTTATGCTTGCTGAGCTGTCAATAAATGTATTCTGCTTTTCAATTTATCTCCTGAGTCTTTCTGGTAGAAATGAAAGCTTTAGCTTAAGTTCTGTCAGGAAGACTCAGTCAGCGCGTCATGTGTTACCTCATTCCTATCCAATCAGGTGTCAACAGTCACCGTATAAAAGATTAGGTACTTACACTTGTCTGAGTTTGCAGATGCTGACACTGCCATTCACCTCCATCCTCCCCAACCACCACCAAGTGGGTACCTTCCCCTCCATCCTCCCCATCACCACCACCAGGATGGTCCCTTCCTTACCTCCAGGGGGTCGGCTGCGCCCCCGCCTTCATCTCAGGCGGGACATACAGATTCGGCTAACCTCGCTTTGCTTGCTAAGGACGGGGCCTACGCCAAAAAACGTCTCAGGTTACGACTGTAACCTATGTTCCCTGAGAACAGGGAACGAGACAATACGTCGAATGACGCAATGGGGGAATGCCTCAGGCGTGACAGGTGTCTGAAATCAAATATCAACTCACAGTAATCAGGTTGACCGGCGACAGCCCGTACATCATCAGCTTGAATGATGAGGGCGTCAATCTGGATGTATAAGAAGGGCGCCTTGAAACCGTGACAACATCCTATCGTCTGAAGGGACTGTTGCAGGCAGGCCCCGAGGCATGGCAACGAGACGTATTGTCTCGTTCCCTGTTCTCAGGGAACATAGGTTACAGTCGTAACCTGAGACGTTCCCTTTCGAAGGGAACTCAAAATACGTCGAATGACGCAATGGGGAACGAAATACCCACTCCGCCATGCTGAGGGGAGTGCATGCCGAAAAGGCAGTGACAACTGTCAGAACCAGTAATTCCAAGGAACACTGAAACCACTCACCCTATGTTACATCGGGCTGTCAGTGACAGCACTCCCTACCGGTCATAGCCCAAGCTAATGAACCAAGAAAAACCAGAACGTAATAACGTGGGTAAATCGGGGCCAGCTCAAAAGCTTTAGGACCACAACTTCAAAATAGAAGGGGTCCCTTCTAGGGATTGTGGCTAGGGGGCCAAAGGGACCCCCAGCCAGTCACTATTCAGGAGAACACTCCTCCTGAAATGCCCCCAGGCTGGCCTGGTGATCTGTACTAAGACACACAGTCTGGCCATAGCCTGTCCGTCCAAGACAGAGCCTCTGGAAATTGCCTAGGAAAGGCATCCAAAAACTGAAGGCCCGCGAAGCTGGCAGAAACCATCAAGTTTCGGATCACAGAGACGGGATCCTCCGGAGAGTGTGACTCAACCTCAAAACAACGGGAATCGTACACTCAATCCACGAGTTTCCACCCAGTGCTCGCTTTGAGCACTGAGGAAGTAAGAGAGGGATCAAAATCAGGAAGGTCAATGAGACCTAAGACCTGATGACCCCCTGTGTGGGGAGCTCTGAAACATGAGGGCTCATGTCAGGAAGGCCGTACACTGTGCGGCCTGAAACCCAACGACCACAGCATGTGGAAGCTCATCCTTCAGGAAAGCCAGAAGCTAGAAACCTGACAGACCCACAATATGGGGCTACCTCGAAACAGGTCTAATGAGACCTAAAACCACCAGTTGTGGGAGATAGCTTGAACAAGGGAAGTGCCTGTCGTAATGTATTGCGACAAAGACACATCTAGAGTGGGACCCAAAGTGAAGAACCGGAGTCTGAACCACATAAGAAGGGACCGAAGCATACTGCGCATGACCCTCACCATAAGAAATGGATTTTAAAAAGTGCACAAGACATCTCGTCGGGTGACTTACCACAATAATAGGTGAAGTATGGGTTTGTGTACTTCACTCTGAATTCAGGAAAGCCTGTTGAGGCCTGTAACCTGGCAACCACAGTGTGTGGGAGTGGGAGCTCATGGCCAGGAAGGCCTGGTAAGGCCTGTAACCTGGCGACCACAGTATGCGGGAGCTCGTAACCTGGCGACCACAGTATGTGGGAGCTCATAACAAGGAAGGCCTAGTGAGGCCTGTAACCTGGCGACCACAGTGTGTGGGAGCTCGTGACCAGGAAGGCCTGGTAAGGCCTGTAACCTGGCGACCACATCCGGTGGCAGCTCGTACTCAGGAAGGTCAGGGAGACCCAGCCTGGTGTACCAGAAAAACCACACCAAGTGGGAGCTACTTCCAGAAGTTAGCTCTTAAGAACTCTTAAAGTGGGACCCGAGGAAAGACCGGGGTCTGAGCCACATAAGAAGGGACCGAAGCATACCGCGCGTGACCCTCACCATAAGGAATGGATTTTAAAAAGTGCACAAGACATCTCGCCGGGTCACTTACCACAATAATAGGTGAAGTATGGGTTTGTGTACTTCACTCTGAATTCAGGAAGGCCTTCACTCTGAATTCAGGAAGGCCTGGTGAGGCCTGTAACCCAGCAACCACAATATGTGGGAGCTCATAACCAGGAAGGCCTGTTAAGGCCTGTAACCTGCCGACCACAGTGTGTGGGAGCTCATGACCAGGAAGGCCTGTTAAGGCCTGTAACCTGGCGACCACATTGGGTGGGAGCTCATACTCAGGAAGGTCAGTGAGACCCAGCCTGGTGACCACAACCTGTGGGAGCTTACTCCACCAAGTGGAGGCTACTTCTTCCAAAAGTTAGCCAGAGAAGGGCGTCCCTGTAGCCTACTTAAGTGACAGGACGCCTCTTAGAGTGGGACCCAAGGGAAGACCGGGGTCTGACCCACATAAGAAGGGACCGAAGCATACCGCGCGTGACCCTTACCATACGAAATGGATTTTATAAAGTACACAAGATATCCCGTCATGTGATTTACCACAATAATAGGTGAAGTATGGGTTCGTGTACTTCACTCTGAATTCAGGAAGGCCGAACTTGAGGCCTGTAACCTGGCAGCCACAACAAGTGGGAACCCATAATCAGGAAGGCCTAACAAGGCCTAACACCCGATAGTCTCAATGCACGGGGAGCTCACATTCAGGAAGGCCGCTGAGGCCTGCAGCCTGACATGTGAAGACTCACCACTACAACTTAGCGACCACGAAAAGTGGGGGTTTCACATTCAGGAAGGCCTGGTGAAGCCTGCAACCTGACATGTGACAACTCATAACCAGGAAGGCCAATGAAGCCTGAAACCTGGTGACCACAGAGTGGGAGCAAAGTGCTCAGGAAAGGTGGTGAGGCTGTATTCTGGCTACCGCAGCATGTGGGAGCCCACATTCAGGAAGGCTGGGTGAGGCCTGTAAACTGACTACCACAGTATGTGGGAACTCATAACCAGGAAGGCCTGGTGAGGCCTGTAACCTGGCGACCACAATGTGTGGGAGCTCATAACCAGGAAGGCCTGGTGAGGCCTGTAACCTGGCGACCACAGTATGTTGGAGCTCATAACCAGGAAGGCCTGGTGAGGCCTGTAACCTGGCGACCACAATGTGTGGGAGCTCATAACCAGGAAGGCCTGGTGAGGCCTTTAACCTGGCGACCACAGTATGTGAGAGCTTGTATCCTGGTGACCAAAGTATGTGGGAGCTCATAACCAGGAAGGCCTGGTGAAGCCTGTAACCCAGCGACCACATCATGTGGGAGCTCATAACCAGGAAGGCCTGGTGAGGCCTGTAACCTGGCGACCACAATAAGTGGGAGCTCATAACCAGGAAGGCCTGGTGAGGCCTGTAACCTGGCGACCACAATAAGTGGGAGCTCATAACCAGGAAGGCCTGGTGAGGCCTGTAACCCGGCAACCACAGTATGTGGGAACTATAACCAGGAAGGCCCCTTTGAGGCCTGTAACGTAGCGACCACAATGTGTGGGAGCTCATAACCAGGAAGGCCTGGTGAGGCCTGTAACCTGGCGACCACAGTATGTGGGAGCTCATAACCAGGAAGGCCTGGTGAGGCCTGTAACCTGGCGACCACAGTATGTGGGAGCTCATAACCAGGAAGGCCTGGTGAGGCTTGTAACCTGGCGACCACAGTATATGGGAGCTCATAACCAGGAAGGCCTGGTGAGGCCTGTAACCTGGCGACCACAATGTGTGGGAGCTCATAACCAGGAAGGCCTGGTGAGGCCTTTAACCTGGCGACCACAGTATGTGGGAGCTCATAACCAGGAAGGCCTGGTGAAGCCTGTAACCCAGCAACCACAGCATGTGGGAGCTCATAACCAGGAAGGCCTGGTGAGGCCTGTAACCTGGCGACCACAATCAGTGGGAGCTCATAACCAGGAAGGCCTGGTGAGGCCTGTAACCCGGCAACCACAGTATGTGGGAGCTCCCACAGATGTCTCTCCGTGGCCACCATAGCACTGACGGAACAGCAGATTGCTTGGTGGCCCGGAGTCCCGCAGCAGATCAGTCTGGTAGGCCTGAGGACCACAAGGGCGTGCAGAACCGCACCTGCCTGACCTGCTGCCGTGTACGCTCTGTCATTCAAGCATGAAGATGTCTTGAGCAGCTTGGATGACAGGGTCAGAGCTCTTAGTGAAGAGGACCAACCAGAGACGAGATAGTTAGCCAACGTCTCGTCCACTGGCGGCATCGACACATATCCGTGCTCCACGGCTCCCTCCACAGCAGCGAAACTAGCCCGCTGATGTAGATAGAGACCTGAGGAGAACGGATTCTTCCATACCCTCTCAATCCCAGCGTGGAGATCAGAAAGGAATGGAAGACTCATCCGGGTTGGTGGCTTATGGGTGGGGAGGAACCAGCCATCCAAAATACCATGAGCGGGTTCCTCCCAGACGCGCCTCCACTGCAACTGCAATCTGTCTGTGGCGCGCCCCATAATGTCAACCAGCTAGCGTACACTGGGCAGGAGGGCTGAAATGGTTCGGTCTCAACCAAACTGACACCCTTTTCTATATATATATATATATATATATATTACAGCCAACTCCTGCCCTGCCGAAGAGAACAGTTACAGATTCACCAAAGAGAGAGAGCGCTCATTTTCTCTCTTCTTAGATGTTCATCATTAATCTGTAACTCACCCTCGTCAGCTGGTAGATCATCCGCGAGGTTAACGCCCCTCTCCCGATAATCTGCCAGCTCCACCTGAAAGCTCCACGAGCTCAACCGCCACTGAGCCTCAGCCCGAGCGGGAACCGGAACCGCGGGGTTCAGATGCCGCGCCCACTTCCCTCGAGAAGTGGGTCAGACAAGAGCAGAGAGTTCTGAAAGGAAAACTCTCAGTTCGCGCAAAAAACTCCCTCGAGAGCTTCCCGCGAATGCTCTTCTCTCAGGCAGAACACGCACAGATCGTGTGAATCCTCCAGTGTCAAATATCTGGACACAAGTCGGCACACTCGCGCAAAGTGTTTCTCCACGGCTCTGCGCGCTTAATCGTTGATACTATCACACAGACAAACAGTCCCTGAAGACGAAAAGATGTTGTCACGGTTTCAAGGCGCCCTTCTTATACATCCAGATTGACGCGCTCATCATTCAAGCTGATGATGCACGGGCTGTCGCCGGTCAACCTGATTACTGTAAGTTGATATTTGATTTCAGACACCTGTCACGCCTGAGGCATTCCCCCATTGCGTCATTCGACGTATTGTTGAGTTCCCTTCGAAAGGGAACTCATAAATTTATGCTTGCTGAGCTGTCAATAAATGTATTCTGCTTTACAGTTTATCTCCTGAGTCTTTCTGGTAGAACTGTATTCTAAAGTGTTTCCAAGAAAAATTATTGGAATAATTCTGGATATTAAATTATCAATTTGGTTTTAACCATTCATCAGAGACCAGGGATTCATTCTGGATCAAATTGGATCACTGAGATTCGGTTAAGAGCAGAGTGTTTGTCCCTGTAAGAGAACTCTTCAGCTAAATGCATTCACATCTGCCATTCAAAACACAAGACAAAAACAGAGAGACAGAGACAATTGCACATACAGTTCAACCAAGGCAGGATGGAAGCATTTAGTGTGTGAGATCACATGCATTGCTGTGGTTGGACTGTGTGTTATCCAGACATATTAGGAGTGCTCTGGTTGTGGATTCTGACAGTGCACTGGAAAGAATGGATATGTTTAATCGTCCATTTGAAAAAGGAGGCAGAGGAATCTGATGCTGGCAGAGCAGTGGGAAACCCACAGGCCTTTGGCCCTCTGTCAGAAAGGATCAAATATGTGTGCCATTATCCGTGCACATGTGTGCCAAAAGAGGGAGAGAGAGGCAGATACATAAAAATGGTTGTATGTCACACTGAGGTGCACTTTTGTTAATGAGTGAAGTCATGGCCTCAGGATTTGTACTGACAGTGTTTAGACTAGTGAGTCAGAGGCTAGTATTGTGAGAATGCAAAGAGCAGTGGTTTGAAATTTGAATGGTGAAAGCTGTTAAAATGAGTTGGAAATTCATAATAAGGTCATAATAAGGGTCATAAAAAGTCATAATCCTACAATACTAAGACACAATTTTTGTGGGAATGATCAGAGCTGGGAACATATTTTGGGGTTGTTGGGAGTATGTTTATGCATAAAATGGGATACCAAATGGAAACTCCAAAAAGCTTATTTTGGCCAAAACTCTTATATTTAACAGAAAAAGAAGTCCTTGGTTCTGATGATGTTTACTGAACTTAGACAGTAGTTGTTCTGAGCATAGATCATGTGTTATAACTAAAATGGTTCAAAAATGTTTACAATAATTTTCAAAAATATAACTAGGGGTATCATACTATGGAATTACATTTGTGGCAATAATAATGAATGTAACTTTTCAAGAAACAAATGCAAATATAATTTGAAACTGAATAAAATATTTGTGAAACTGAAGAAAAAAAATCGCTGTTTTCACATCTTTCTGATCTGAACTTACAAATGCGCTCCCATAATTTTAATTTATGCTTCTAAATTTTTCGTTTATGCTCCCTGAGTTTTCGTTCGCCAAACTGACACATATCTCTTGCGGGGTTGTGGCTAGCAGCAGTGTTCTCATTGGCTACTGAGTTTTTGATTGAAAGCTTCTTGACCTGGAAGTGAAGACGTTAGTGTTGTGTTTAACGTTACATGTAGCGATGTAAGCGTCTGCACAGCTTACAGCGTCTTCACAGATGCAAGCACAGCTTTCTATTTATTTTTAGTGATTTATTCTGCAGCTACTACTTTATCAACAGAAGCTTTTAGGAGTGCAAGAGATCTATTCAGTCTATTGAGGTGTAATTGTACATTAAAGTCCTGTATATTACCAGCTAGAAATTTAACGTTCCCAAAATGTTCTGAGAACGTCCCCGCTGGTGTTAAGGACGTTGTCTGGTAACGTTCCCACAACGTTCCCAGACAGTCATGATGTTGAATTCTTTAAAGGGTTTGGGGACGTTATTTGGAGGACCTTCAGGGAACATTCAGTGTGTTCTGGGAACGTTTAGAGGACAATATTTAAGTCAGAAATCCAATGTTTCCAAAACATTCTGAGAACGTGCCGCTGGTGTCAGGAACGTCACATGGTAATGTTCTCACAACATCCTGAACGTTCCCTGAAGGTCCTCCAAATAACATCCCCAAACCCTTTAAAGAACTCCACATCGTGACTGCCTGGGAACGTTGTGGGAACGTAAAATTTCTAGCTGGGTAGCGCTTTCGTTAGCAAGATTATTTATTGAGAAACACAAGCTGTTGGTAGCATGCAGTCCTCATCAAGTCAAGTCTTAGCCAAATGTATACCCAGCTAGCAAACTGACTCCAGACCGGATCCGCCACGGAGGTACCACAAGCTCCGGAACGGATCCGCAAAACGGGTCCGGAATGGAGTCCACTTGCACAGCGCAACGGATCCGGAACAGATAAGGATTGCGGATCCAGACCAGATCCGCGGCAGACCCGACCCGTATCCGCTGATAAAGCAGCTTATCCGCCGCGGATCCGATCTGGACCCGTTTATGAAGCAGCGTGTCCGCTGCGGATCCGATCCGGATCCGTTCATTTCAGTCAGGAAACCTTTCAGATCCCAATTACTGGCCAAAACTATATATTTAAAATCTAATGGTGGTTTAGATAAAATTAGATAGACTGGATTGCTTTATAAAAGCTTGAATAGTGTAGCTGCCTTTATTAATATGAAAAAAAAAACACGAAATCATTAAACAATAATTTTAGCAAGTAACAATAAAAAAATAGGCTATTACAGACTATAAATGTATTTACTATTTTTAAAAAAAATAGTTTTTATCATGTACACATTGAATAGACATTACAGAAATAATGAAATCAACCATGAATTGTACCAAGAACATCATTTTATTTAGTGAAAAACATTACACTAAAATGATAAAGTATTCACTACTGTTCGGTCAAGGTTTGCTGACAGGGGGGACGGCTCCTTGAGCTTCCCCTATCTGATGCCAGGTTGAACCAACGGATTACACGTTTTGTAATGTCGTCATCGGTGGCGGCACGGGAGACATGGCTCTTTCTCACAGCACCTGTAATACACAAGCAGATTTTTACATTAAATGTCATGAAATCACATTGAAGCTATGAGGTTGTTGTTTTTTTAGAGGATAGACAATACTTTTTTAACTTATATAAGTTAATAAGTTAATGAGTATATAAGTTAATATATAAGTTTCCAAAATCATTTCAGTGTTCAAGTCGTAACAGGGTGAAAGGCACTTCTGCCTCCGCTTTGCGGTCCTATACCTGCTATAACCACGCTATGTAAGATTACAAGATCAGGCGCGTTTCTGTAGTTAATGAGACAAAAGAAAACTACAAATTTGACTTGCTTTACATCAAGCGTTACAATAGTCATTATTTAGTTTTTAGCAACATATTATACCTTTTCTGTTCATTCCAAAGCAGGTGCTGGATAAACAGCGAGCGTGCATGCAAGCTGTGGTAGGCTAAATTATTTAGTTCCTTGGTGTTGCTTTAAAACAAAAGTGTACTGACATCTGATATATTTAGGTCACTTAATAATATTTAAGACCTTTGTAACGAAATCCAAGACTTTGTATACCAAATTCAAGGCTTTTAAGATCCGCAGGTACCCTGTTTATACATTTACTTACACAGGAGTAACTTCTTTGACTCCATCTGGTTGAAAGATTTTTTCCCATTCATGCCCTTCCAGTTGATTCTCCTCGCAACATCGTCATGGAACATACGGGAAAGGATGTTCCATGTGACACGTTTCGTGTCATGGCCCCCAATAGTTGCCAGGGAGGAAATCTAAAATGTGACAAAAATCTGTTATTTATTATGGGCATAAGAATAAGACTGGAAGACCATTCAAAAAGATGATAAAATGTCTAATAAAAATATTTTGCTTAAAACGTTCAAAATAATTAACTATAACAAAATCCCAAGGTCATTAACATCCCAAGGTCATTTTAAAGTGCCCCTAATATGGCTTTTAAATGTTTCCTTTCATGCAATGTGTAAAATACAAAAATGTGAAATGTAAATGTTCTACAAAGTTGTACATGCATGATAAATAAAGTAATTTTCTCCCAAATGAAATAATCGAACAAAATTAGGAAATATCAACATACTTTAACAGTAAAACACTATGTAATGTAAACTTATCTTAGTGAGATTGGGAAAAACAACTCACCACACTAAACTTCAGTTGATTATTTGCAGGATTTTTGAGCCATTCCTCAAAATTCTCAACCTCTGTCATGGATGTTAATGGAAACACAACTGGGTTTTCAAGCATTTCCATGTCTTGGCCTGCTGGATTCAACTTGCTCGTCAAGTAATTTACTTTAGTTATAAGTTGCTCTTGTTGATGCTTTATTAGTTCCAGCAGGCTTAATATGTGGACTTCTGCAGCTGTAAAAAAAGAAAGAAAAAAGTTTGTAATATATAAATAAAATTATTTTTGCATCGGTCAACTCATTAAGGCCCAATTCACTGAACAGATGAGAAATATATAGTGTATTTTTTTATATAGATTCCTTAAACCCACACTGTGGAACTCTTCAACCTTTATAATATATTACCAAAACCCATTGAGATGGTACATCGACTTATAATAGATTGAATGACACGTCTGCCATAGCCTGAAGGTGTGTCACGGTTCATGAATCGGCTGTCTCAGGCTGATGTGTCTGTGTGAGTGTAATTGTGTGGGTGTGGTTCAGAGTATGTGAGCGGAGTGGAGCGGCAACAATTTCCCCTCCACGCTCCAAGCATTATATAATCACTCCGCTCCAGCTCCGCTCCGGGTTCACCATTTACCGCTCCCGCTCCACTCCTCGCTCACTGATATCAGAAACACCGCTCCGTGTTCGCTCCCCAAGGAAATTCCGAATAAAGTATTTAAGTATGCTTTAAAATCTCACAAAATGTCTCCTCATCATAATAGATACATAGGCATAGTAAATAAATAAAAAAAAAACAACGTTAGGAGAATAGTTGCAATGTTGTTTATTGGATTTGGATAGTGTGCAAACTTTTCCTATGACATGCTATGCTTATTACAGGTTACCAGCATTATAAATTAAATATCATTGCTGCTTTTTGCAGAGCACATTTTGTTTGGAAAGAAGAAAATAACTACGTTTTCATCAGTTATTTATCTACGGGTCGCTACATTTCTCACAGATTCATACTCATTTAAAATCAAATACTGACAGAGATAGCCGACTGTATGATTACATTTGTTTGAATGCAATGCATTAGTGAGAAAGCGATTGCGTTGGTGAGTGTTACCTGTTTAAAATGTGCTTTCACCCCGCCCGATCCAGCGCCCCATCTCATGAAAGTGCGTAGGCTATCTATATTTTATTTCTCGTGGCATAGCCTACGATACGCACTTAATGGCAAGAACGCACTTCACACCCATACTAACCAAGGGGTTTAGTGTGCGTCATTTGCACGGACAAACAATTTTTTGGCATATAATAATAGGCACGAGAAATAAAATGTGTGCTATAGATTCGCACTTCATGAGATCGTGCCCGCTCATATTCAGTACAGGCTTGATAACTATAACCTCCCGCAGCCACTCATGTCCATCAGCGTCATCATAACCCTCACATTTTTTTCTGATTTGAGTGATCCATCTGTATCATGCTAGCGTAATGTGTTTAACACGTGAATCCTTACTAAAAATGCAGTTCTATAATGAGCCGTTGGCATGAATTGTCCTCGTGATAGAGCGGTAGTGGAGCGCGCTCGGAGCGAGTGAAAACCACGACGCTCCGACTTTTAAAAAATCCGCTCCGCGCTCCATTCAAAATCATGCCGCTCCACTCCTCGCTCCGCTCCCACTCCACTCCGCTCACATACTCTGGTGTGGTTACTCGTTGTGTTGATTAGTGTCACCAGCTGCCATTCATTTCAGTTCCTATATATACCCAGGATTTTCTCCCTCTTGTTGTCAGATCGTTGTGGTTGTCATTCGGTGTGTTCCTGTGCTCGTGCCTCGTCTGTGTCTCATCTGGATTTCATCAGTTCTTCGTGTTACCTGGATTTCGTCAGTTCTTCGTGTCTTCTGGATGTTCCACTTCCCTGGGTATCACTCGAGCACGTCATCACCTGTTCTCCCACTGCGTCCCCCACGCCGCCCGTCCTCCCACCACCAGCGCCTGCAGCAGCGGGGAGATCAGAGCCACGCCTACCCACACCTGAGGGATATTCCGGTGAGCCTGAGTTTTGCAGAGCATTTCTCACTAGATGTTCTATGCACTTTGCCTTACAGCCACACACTTTCCAGAGCGAAGAGGCGAAGGTGGCATTTGTGTTAACCCTGCTGTCAGGAAGAGCATCGCTTTGGGGGACGGCGGTGTGGGAGAACAAGGACGACTGCTGCACCTCGTTCCAGGCACTCTCCGAGGAGATGAAGAGAGTTTTCGACCGTGCAGTGGCGGGTAAGGAGGCGGCCAGATTACTCGCCGAGCTGCGACAAGGAGAAGGCTCGGTGGCGGACTTTTCCATCCGGTTCCGCACCCTGGCCGCAGAGTGCCGTTGGAACGAGGCGGCGCAGTGGGATATGTTCCTGCATGGGTTGGCTGACCGCGTTCAAAGAGAGATCTACGCTATGGATTTACCTGAGACACTGAATGGACTGGTGGAACTTGCGCTGAGAGTGGACGCTCGACTGAATCGTGTAGCCAGACTGACGCGCCCCAGCCGCCCAGTATTCGGCGCAGAGGACCACCAACCCGGTGGTGCGAGCGCGGTCAGCCCCCCAAACGACCACGAACCCATGCAGGTGGGGAGAGCTCGGCTTTCCCGGGAGGAGAGGGAGAGGCGGAGATCCCAAGGACTCTGTCTCTACTGTGGCCGGGCGGGCCACTTCATCCACTCCTGCCCGGTAAAAGAGCAAGCCCGGTAGTAAGTATGAGGCTACTATCGGGTGGGATCTCCGCCGAGAAGACCTCATCAACATCAACCCTCCTCCCGGTAAGACTGAGATGGCGACAATCAACGCACTGCACCAGCGCACTTCTGGATTCGGGAGCGGAGGGTAATTTCATGGACTTCAGACTAGCACATAGACTTCAGATCCCCGTCACACCCCTCTCGCACTCGATTATCGTCAACGCACTCAATGGTCAAGAACTTCCCCGCATCACTCACGTTACTGAAGACATTACCCTCATCACTTCCGGAAATCACACTGAACTCATTTCATTTTTTCTCATGGACTCACCACTTGCACCAGTGGTTTTGGGTCACCCGTGGCTTTCCAGACACAACCCCCGGGTCGACTGGTGCACTAACACTGTTTCCACATGGAGTAACCACACCCACACAATTAAACTCACACAGACACATCAGCCTGAGACAGCCGATTCATGAACCGTGACAAGGTGTCTGTATCGCTTTTACTAGCACTTTGTAACTTCGGGTTTCGGGTAGGAACCCGAGCACAAAAAGAACTACAAAATTCGACCGCTTTACGGCATACGTCACTTCCCCACCACCCCACTTCCACCCCAAAAATCAACTCACGTTTGATTGCCATTTTTTTTTTCGTCATGGCCAGACAACAGCTACAAGGAAGAAGGCAACGGTTTTATCAGAGGAAGCTAAAAAAGAAAAGGGTCTGGCGTGAGCTAAAAGAGGAAGAGTGCTCGACCGATGCGAACGCTTGTCTGAACACAAATGCCGTTTCCAAGGTAACCCAGATAAATTCATATAAGCAGTGTAGTATTTTCTGGTATTCCGGCCACAACCGATGGTGTTATGAATGTAATAAAATGCCCACAGCCCAGTGTTAATTCTACACACAAACACAGCCCGCCTCAGTGCAGGGCTCGCACTAGAAAGATGGGCTCATGTTAAATGTAACGTTACATTAAATGTAGTGAACGTGCCCACAACTCAGTAGTACCCACAAACACTACACACCACATGTCCCACGGTTTCTGTAAAAATAAACCAACACACATACAGTCAGCTCAGACCGACGGTGTTTTCAGTGCAGTGAATGTGCCCGTCGTTCCGTGCCCACATTCACTCACAGACATAAGCCCCACAGGGCTCACCCCGCTCTCTCTCTCTCAGCAGACTGCTATAAGGGAATCGAGTGCGGCAAGGCTGCCCGGCCCGCCTCAAACACTGCAAGCACACACAATCTAAAGACACGGGAGGCTGACCGGTTGACTGTTTGTTGACTTTAATTTGTGACAGTGCTGCGGAGCTTGTGGCCTCTAGGGAAGCTAGACGTGAAAGTTACTGGTTGAGTGCCACTAGTGGCCAAAAGTTCCACAGTGTGGATTTATAGAATTTAATTTAGGATTCTAATCACATATAAGTATTGATCAGAGAACACAAACAGAAGCTCAACTAAATGATTGATTAAGTGATTATCATTTTAACCATTATACAGCATGCCAAAAAATGTAAGTTTTCATTAAATAAAAACTAGATTAAAATGCCCATAAGTTTAGTTGACTAAAAAAAGAACTAAACAAAAACAGGATAAGTTTGAGTAAATATGATAAAAGTTAAATAGTAAATTTGACACAGGACTAAGTATGCATACAAATAAAAAAGCTGACAAAATAAACTATTTGAGTCTTGTATCTAATGACATATTGCTCACCAGAGCAGGCAATACTGTCTGATCCACATCTTCCCCCCCGCCAGGTAGGTCTGTAGACCCTGCTTGCAGAAGGGGTTTGCTCTTCTGCTGGTATCTGTGAACAGTGAGGCGGTGAAATTGGTGGAGGTGGTGAAATGGGTGGAGGTTGAGAAATGGGTGGAGGTTGAGAAATGGGTGGAGGTGGAGCAGATGTGCCACTACTCAGGATAAAAGGTGGTGGTGCGATAACAGGAGCTGATGGTTGTGTTAAAAGTTTGCCTCTCTTTTTATGAGCATCTTCCTCCTCGCTCTCATCAGAGTCTCAGAAGAAATGACTATAAATTAGGGTGGAAAAAAACAAGCAGTAAACATCTTATTAATTATTAATAATAATAAAAAATCTAAAGCCTTTCTGATGCTCAAACAGTAGAGTGTTGGCGCTTGCAATGCTAAGGTCATGGGTTTGATTCGCAGGGAAAGCAAGAACTGATGTAAATGTAAATGGATACCTTCAAATGCATAGTAAGTTGCTTTGGACAAAAACATCTGTCATAAACATTTTCACTGGCCTAAGAACTTAAGTTGTAAATCAGTGAAATTGGTTGAGAATGGTTTCTCTGAGAAACCAGAAAACATACTGTCCATTTAACTCTATTTCAGCTGGCTTTACGTGTGGTGGTTGTCGGGTTCATCATATCATAACACTAAATTATGTTTGAGAATATATAGAGGCCAAAAAGATAATGTAAAATATAAAGGATAACTTATACTAACATCGGCTTTGGCCTTCTTTTTGGCTGAATCTCCTCCTCTTCCTCTTCAGACTGTAGATCTGATGTGTTGCACTTTAGAGCTTTCTTCAAAACTTGTCGTGCCACAAAGTAGGTACCTAAAAATTAAATAGTCTATAGTTTAAACTTAAGTAGATCTTCAAATTAATAAAGTAAAAAAAGAACAGAACTATAGACAACAGAACAATGAGGTAATGGAATTAAAAGGGTTCTTCCCATATAACATATTGCCAAAATACTTTGATATTTGCTTACAACAGCCATTTAGGTTATTTAAAATGAAAATACTACAGGATTTAATAACTCTGGCATCATATTTTCTCCAGTCAGGTCCAGGTTCCTCAGAATTTTTCACTGCTCTGTTCACTCTCTCATCATTTTTGTAGTTTGGCCAGTAGGTAACTCCATCACTGTACCAATTTTGTGGCACCACTGCTACGGTTTTGTTTAGCAGGAACTCAATTAAGTGAAACATCCTAAAACGAGAAGTAACAAACAGCACCAGAGAAATTTAACTTCCCATTTCAAGAACAGGTCAGTACATCTACCTTGGTTATTTCATACAGTGCATGGTGTAATTGCATATGGGTCACTTTTAAATAAAAAAGAGCTGGTCCAAAAAAAAATAAAAATAAGATATGTTCAAAAAATCAGAATTGGGCATCAAGACCTGCAGTGTAAACGTGGCCTCATTGAACTCAATTGAATCAACAATGAACTGTCAACTTACTGTGAAGTTGCTTTGAAACAATATATATTGTATATAATGCTATATAAACAAACATGACTTAGAACACATTGAACAAGCAACTTACAGTAAAGTACTTACAGTTAATTATTATCCAGCTTCAGACTGCAGTGTTTGTGATGATGCATGGTAATGTCAATGTCAATGTATCTGGTCCTAATTCTATATAAACACCTGTCATCAAAACTAAAGTGCAACCGCATCAATTCTTACAGCTAATATCAGAACACAAGAACTTTAGTTTTAGTTCACCCAATAATTAAAAATGAGAGCGAGTAAATGATCTTAAAATATTAGTAATTATTGGGTGAACTAAACCTTTTACCTGTGGAGATATTCCTAAAATGTATGAAATAAGGGTATGGCCACAAAACCATCCCTATGAGGTAAAACGACACATTTTTGGACAAGCTCTGAAGCTTTAACACACTTGAATATATCCAATGTTTCTGACATAGTATGGACATTCAGATAGTCAGAATTGAATGGGTAAGTGAAGAACAAAGACTTCTCTGAAAATTCTTTGTACACTACGTAGACTCCATCACTGCATTCCACAATGTTATGTATCATGCAAATCTCTTTTCCGGTGACAAAGACATTATTCCCGGTTGAAACCTTTAACAGTCCACTTGTCACAGGCCCTCTCACCATACTGTGCTTTCACTGACAATCCATCTACAAGTGGCCCAACAAAGTGCTGTTTTTTAAAAGAGGCACCATTTAAAGGAGTGTCAGTAATTCTCATCTCAGACAATCGACGAATAATTTGGGCAAGAGGAAAGTCTGGTTTTCTGACAAGCCTTTTTAGTTTGTGTAGGTAACTTTCATAGGGAAATGCAGAAAATGAGTCAAGACAACCATGTTGTTGTACTTCATCTGCTAGATGGACCAAAGCATGTACATTATACACAAGTTGATCTTTGCCATATATTTCCCCAAAGTGTAAAACAAAAGATCTAAGCAAGGTGCGAGCATACTGTGTGTGGTAGGATAGTCTAGGACTGACTAAAATAGCAATACCAGAGAAGAGTAGCATGAAATTGTTGTACATATTTCGGTCCAGAAAGGTACTTAATACTACAGGTCCTGTGTACAGCAGAAACTGCCTTAATTCAGTGGCCTTCCAGCGATCTAATTCCCTCAGTGATCTGGGTTTTCGAGCAAACTCCACAGGAATATAGGGACGCATTTCTACCAGTTTAGCGGACATTATTTCAATTATGTTTGCAGGTATTCTGAAATTCAGAGGACCCCAGAGCCAAATTTTCAACAAACGCTTTACCACACCCAAACAAACCAAATGCATATAATCGAGAGGGAATTGTGAAACCATGCCAACACTACTGCCATAAAATGGATGTGGCCCCTCATGATGATGAACCTCATCAACAATTCTTTCAAATGTATCATCTGTCCTTAGAGCATAGTTTGTACATG
>NW_024121155.1:9775837-9785757 GCF_016745375.1 Pimephales promelas
AGTTCAGTAATTTCACTTAAATTACAATTAATAGGTAATCCTCATTGTTATTTAAGTGAAAGTACTGAATTTAAATATACAAGCTTGAAAAAAATGATCATTCTAGAAGAAAATTTCAAATGGCACTTAGAGGCTTTTGCATCTGAACTCTTCATATATATATATATATATATATATATATATATATATATATATATATTCACATAGAAAAACGCTGTTTTAAATTGTAATAATATTTCACAATATTACTGGTTTTTTTATCAAATAATTGCAGCCTTGGTGAGCAGAAGAGACTTCTTAAAAAACATAAACAATCTTACCGATCTAAAACTATATATTTCTATACTACTAACAGCAGTGTCGCTGTACACTGGCGAAGAGGGGACATTCTGAATGATATCTATCCAACCAAGTGGGGACTTTGTGTGTGTGTGTGTGTGAACTGGCAGTGAAATCTTTCTTAATTACGCTTACATTATATATCTATTATATACATTATATATATATATATATATATATATATATTCACATAGAAAAACACTGTTTTAAATTGTAATAATATTTCACAATATTTCTGTTTTTTTTTATCAAATAATTGCAGCCTTGGTGAGCAGAAGAGACTTCTTTTAAAAACATAAACAATCTTACCGATCTAAAACTATATATTTATATATTACTAACACAGCAGTGTCGCTGTACACTGGCGAAGAGGGGACATTCTGAACGATATCTATCCAACCAAGTGGGGACTTTGTGTGTGTGAACTGGCAGTGAAATATGTCTTCATTACAGTTAAATTATATATCTATTATATACATTATGTATATATATATACTATTTTTCTTATTTAACGCTCTCTCTTCATATACTTTCTATGCTTTGTTATGCAGTCCCTAACAATTTACTTGCCATAGTTATGTGCCATTGCACACACACGTCTATATTACTAACATATACATGTATTAACACAGAAGTGTCGCTGCACACTAGCCAAGAGGGAACTTTCTGAATGATATCTATCCAACCAAGTGGGGACTTTGTGTGTGTGTGTGAACAGTGAATTGAAGTGGCAGTGAAATACACATCCGTAAAGGGGGTCGCACACCGAATGAGAAGCGCAGCGCTGCGCCACGTCTAGGACAACTCCAAGTATCGCACACCGGACTCACACTTTCTCATCAGTGTATGGGCAGCAATATTGTTATGTTTAATGACATGAAATGAAGATGTTTGTTCTATGTTATAATTGTACTGTACAATTAAATACAATCGTTGCTGAGTCTGCAGTCTGAAAACTACCTCAGAGCATCAGTTAACTGAATGAATTGAGAATCTCACATGAAAACCCAATTACATCAGCAATTGTCATTCAAGCAGCTGATTTATGTAAATGAATGCAAAACTAAATTTATTGCAGCATAGGGCAAAGTCAGTATACATTATCAACGATTTGAGACAATAAAATAATTTAAACTTTATATAAAACTAAATGGCACTCTGTGGCGGCAGCAGGATTACGTTCAAAAGGTCACGGGCGACGTAGCCGTAAGTACAGAGTCAGTGTTTACAAGTTGAACGCATAGGTTGAACGTGCAAACTAACTCAAACGCTGTTTACAAAAAAGTAATTAAAAGGTAAAACAACGATGTCGGACGATTTTGATTCTGTACTTCCGGCTACGTCGCCCGTGACCTTTTGAACGTAATTACGTAATACGTGACGTTACAAACGCGCCTGACAGAATAGAGCAAGGCTAGCATTTGTCCTTAGAAAAGTTACATTTTTGGAATAAGTTTTGAAATAACCGATCGTTTTGCATGATAAGACCCTTATTCATCGTCTGGTGTCGTTTAAAGACATTTGAAGCTGCATCTGAAACTGTTATTAACCGTCTTTTGGACCTTGAACCGTCTGGTTCCCATGTAAGTCCATTATATGGAGAAAAATCCTGGAATGTTTTCATCAAAAACCTTAATTTCTTTTCGACTGAGGAAAGAAAAACATGAACATCTTGGATGACATGGGGGTGAGTAAATTACCAGCAAAAGTTTTTTAAGAGCCACAAACCTGTATATAAAACTCTTTTTATTCTAGATACACTAAATGCACTAGATTACAGGATATTTTAACTTGCGAATTAATATGCGGCGGTAAAACTAGTCGATCACGAGTGGCTCAACAGGTAGATCTATAGACGAACTCATCTTTCAGGCATTTGACCGAAGGGATATACACGCAGCGTGAAAAATCGAATTGCGCGAGTCTCACGCTGAACGATCGAATAACGGTCCGTGTGAAACAATCAGATCCCTGCGTGCGCCATAGGAACTGCGTCATTTAACGAGGCTTCGAGGCAGATTTTTTGCCTCAAGGAATTTTTGTAATCGAGTAACTCGAGTAACTCGAGGAATCGTTTCAACCCTAGCTTAGTGCTTGCCTAGTGCAGTGAGACGAGAAGACGCCGCACCGCGTCCGCGAGCCCTTTATATGGAAAAAATCGATTCGAGGCCGTTGAGAATAGATTTTGAATCGGCCACATTTTAAAAAACGATTAATCGAAAAATCAATTTTTTTTGCCCAGCCCTAACACACACATATATATATATATATATATATATATAAAAATCACATAAAACATAAAAGCCTGCCGGAAAAGATGGGTCTTAAGGCAAGATTTAAAAACATGAATACTTTCACTGTTTCGCACATCCTGTGGCAGCAGGTTCCATAAATAAGGAGCAGCAAAACTAAAAGCCCGGGACCCCATAGAAGTAGTGCGGGTTCTAGGGAGAACAAGAGTGAGCGAGGAAGACGATCTTAAAGTCCGAGATCGAATATAGATATTAAGAAGGTCCAATAAATATGAAGGGGCAAGGTTATTGAGTGCTTTAAATGTCCGCTTTGGACAGTATTCATGTAAATTATGTCGGTTATGTCTTAAACAGTTGTGAGTGTATCGGATGTGCATCAGTGCAATTGGATCCGCATGTCATTGGAAATAATCCGACGTCTTAAAGTGAAAGTGGCAACAAACATAATGTGGTCTGTGTCCTTAATATTGATCAAGCAACCAAAGAAAAAGAGAAAAGCAATCACAGTTTGTTAATAGCTTTAGTATAATAAGGATTAATTATATTTAATTTACACAAAGAATATTTCTGCTTGAAAGAATAAAGAAGGATGTATGCATGGTTATAAAGAATGCATACTGTATATCATCCATTGAAAAGGCTGTGTTGTACTTTAGGAAAAGTGGTTTTTATTTAATTTTAAGATATTTTTTAAATCACAGTAGTTAAATCCGTATCTGTATTGCATGTTCAGACTTTTAAATCATTTATATTAATAGGTTAATAGATGTTTTCTTCGGGAGTGTATGGGTTTGTACATTTTATTCTATTCTAAATTCTAAATTAACGCATTACAATTTAACTAAACCCATTATATTTTAGTCGACTAAAATCCAATGTGATCTCATGAGAATACGTATGCATTTGTACGTAAAGTGTAGTTCTATCATACGTACATATAATTACGTTTTATATGCGCAGAAACGTATAATACTGACGTATTTACAGAACTAAAATGTAAAATATTTACGTTATTGACAGCACAAAAACGTAATTTATTTACATTTGAACAAATCCACCGATGTACACATTTGTACATATCACAATTTATGCATATTAAAATCGTAGCATTATGTTTTGACTCTATTGCATTCAACTGTCTTATTCATTACGTTTTCAGTCTCATTTATTGATATAATACTCATAAATATTAACATTTTGCTCGTTTCGCCTGCATGGTGTTAAACAATACACTATAAAACCTTAAAAATACATTCTTTAACTTTACTCGTTTAACCATTTTGTAATATAGTTTATTTGCCGTGAGG
This sequence comes from Pimephales promelas, assembly GCF_016745375.1. The sequence goes on from NW_024121155.1 coordinate 9,779,736, forward strand.
CACAGAAAGTGTTTTCTCCTATAAAACAAAACATAAATTCACAAAAGACATCAATTTTATTAGTTTGATGTAATCCAAATCTTTAGAATCCATAGCCTACGTTGTTTACAAGAAAAAAATCCTAATTCAACCTTTTATCCAGTCGTGATCTTCGCCTCCATTCTCAGCAGCAACCGTACACGTCAAATCCCGCGCTGGTGATGAATTCAAATTCAAAAATCGCGCCCTTGAGAAGCGATACGTCGTGTTTTACGGCAGAGATATCAAATGGTCATTGGCTCTTCCCTGCCTCATCACAGATTGAGACATGAAGGACTGTGACGGTTGGTTTAGTTCTTTTGAAATAGTGCGAAGCTGCGAACTGAAGCCGGATGAACATTTTCATTGATTATTAATTTAAATTCTGCTCTGTACTTCATACAAAACTATTACAATGTTGCCAGAGAGGACTGCGACTGCAAAGCATCTTCATGTGAACGGCTTTTGGTAGCGGTTTTGACATTTTCGCAATAAATATATTATTGTGATTATACTTTTCTGTTAGTCACGTTTTTCTTCATAATTGTAACGTTAGTTTACGTAGTTTTAACGAATTGTTAGGGGTAGGTTTAGGGGTAGGAGTAGGATTGGTGGCTCAAAATATATTTTAATGCCATATTGTTAATACAACTGCCATTTCCCAACACATCTGTCCATTATGTTTTATCCTTTTTTTATATTCTGTATAAAATACACTGTAAAAAAATGTCTTGTCAAATTAACAGTAACTTACTGGCAACAATTATCCAGTACTTGCTGTATTTCATTCAACAATAAAATTACTTTAACACTAACTACAGTACTGTTAAGCATACTGTAAAATCAAATAACATTATTTTACTGTAATTTCTTACCATATTAAAGTACAGTATTACACTGTTAATTTTTAATAATACTGTATAGTATTATACAGTTATGAAATGTTATTGTATTTATTTGGTGCTACTGTGTAACCTGTAGAATATGTAGAAAATCCGTAGAAATAGAGTATTATTTAACAGTTAAAATAATATTTCTATGGATTTTCTACATATTCTACAGGTTGCACAGTAGCACTATAGGAAATAGAAAAAAGAACAATTGAAGCTTTAACTGCTCAAGGTTTATTGTGTATTTTCAAACACATTACATTTACATATATACATTTAAATACATGAATAAAATTAAATACATGAATAATAATAATGTAATATAATACAATTTAAATCATGCATGAAAATCATGAACAATCATGCGTTTCAATTCATGCAAAAATGATTATGAACAGGTAAAATAGAAAAGATTAAAGGGGCGCTATCTGATCAATCTATTAGAAAGGGGGGGGGCTTAAACTAGATAGTCTATTGGTTTGAGATAGACTGTCTAACTGGTCAGACTGGTCTGTTGCTGATTTTAAAGGGTTTTGGGCTCCTTTATAACTAGAGGACCAGATTTGCAGGGCTGGGAGAAATGTATAACTACACTTTAACAACTACAGACCAGTGTCATTGCTCTCTCGGTTTTCTAAAATCCTTGAAAAGTTGTTTGCTCAAAAATTAATTTTTTTTTTTAGAAAAACACAAATTATTTAATGAAAAACAATATGGCTTTAGAGATAAAAAAGATTAACTGCTTTGGCATTAATTGAACTCATAGGAAAAATTACATCTGCAACTGAGGATAAAGCAATACACAGTGGAGGTCTTCATCAACTTAAGCAAAGCATTTAAAGGGTTAGTTCACCCAAAAATGAAAATTCTGTCAGTATTTACTCACCCTCATGTTGTTCAACCCCGTAAGACATTAATTCATCTTCCGAACACAAATTAAGATATTTTTTATGAAATCTGAGAGCTGGATCACTCCTGCATACTAGTCCATAGGCTTTGGTATGATTTTTTCTTTGGTATGATTGGCTTGATTTTTGTTAACGCAAATACACACAAATGTGGCATTTTCTTTTCATCCATTATCTGTTGGTCACAAAAGTACACAAACACACATTTGAAAACAAAAACAACAACATTTGAAAGACCCACAACTGTCTAGTTTGTAATGTCAAATAATGCTACAATCAAGATGAGGCTCTATAAAAGGAGTAATTAAAACAAAGAATAAGACAAACAATACGAAAACATTAAATACAGACTTACTATTTTAATTTTGCTGTTTGGCTTGATGTGGTCATCATTTATGTATCGTCCGAGATTTTCTGTAGCTTTACTGCCATCAACACTGTATGGTGAAATATTTTAAAAACACTGTATATAAACATACCATAATATGATGTAATTATACTTCATTAGAACATTCATTAATTTAATCTTACCAGTAAGATTGTCCCTGAAAGGAGTAGAAATATAAAAAAAACTGCATCTTCAGCTGAGTAGTCTTTGAGCAGGGTCTCTCCTTCAGATCCAGCCATGTGTCTTCCAACATACTCCAGTAGGAATTCTCCTGGCTCAATATGTTTTGTGGCGATTACTCCAAAACCTAATAAATTGGGTATAAATAAGTGTAAATTAAGTATGAGAAAAGATTCATAAAGTTGTTAAGGTTGTCTAAACTGTTTTAAATGGTAGCCCTGCTTGGAAAACAAATACGATATCTACATCTAAAAGTGCAAAACTACAAAACTCATATGTATCATGACACTGAATATTGATAATTTCCATTGTTAAACAGGCCCCCGGAGTCTAACTGGCAGTTACATACAAATAATATCAAGATCACTCGCACATCTACACAATGGAGTTTAATTTGGACATCAGCAGCTAGCATAAATACAGGCAGGAAAACAGATATAAATCCACCTTTAACTGATTCAATCATGTTTTTTTGTTTCTCTTGTGTTTTTTTTTAACAGCCTGTTGTTTTTAGCTACACATTTTAAACCCAACCATTCGACATTATTTAGAGACCAAACTTAGCTTTTAATTAAGTTTTGCAAAGTCATACTGATGGCAGAATTGAATGCCGTAACTTACCTTTCTCTTCACACATTAATTTTTTCTCGAATGTGTCTTTATCTTTCCCCGAAGCAATGAAGTACAAGGCTTCCTTTTCAGGAGAAACTCTTTTGGGTCTCATTTTCCTGTGAAATATAAGAACATTTTATGCAGGATATAGTGCATATGCTAAGTAAAAAAAAAAAAAAAAAATAGAAAATACTCTAAAAAAAAAACTCCTTAGAATTGTGTAGACAATAACTTATTGAAAAGATGACAATGTGGCTGATAATTTACTACATTTTTACTATACTTTTTATATCAAGTATTTTTATAAAATCATTTTAAAAAGAAACTGAATATCAATAATACCAATCTGCATGCACATTTACATTGTAAGAGGATGCAAAAACATTGTATAATGTTAGCATTTACAAATCATCATAAAATGAAGTTAGAATGTACAACTTACCTTTTACTTCGGAAAGAAAAAAAGTGAGATGAGAAATGGCTCAGTGCGCTTAGGATCTTGGGATCTTGTAGGTAGATAAATCTTTAAACTATAATAGAAAGATAACTCTCCAATGTAGGAAACAATCTCGTTGAAGTCTTCTAAAGTTGTGCTCTTCCAAATGCCAAACATGAAGTGTGAATTAGGAACCTGGAATAGAGAGATATACGTTCTGCTATCGGAGCAGTGATTGGGCCATCGGATAAACCACAGTTAGCCAACATTACTATTGGTTCTGTTATGCAAATGTTTTGTGATTGAAATCAAATAGCTAGATTAACATAAGGGTAGAATCTGTTGGTAAATTAGTTTTAAATCCAGTTGTAAACATCAACTGGATCAGGAAAAAGTACTTTTCATAATTAGTATTATTTTGCATGCATTTTAAATAGAGCACAGAACACAAACCTATATCAATGGCAGATAAAACATGATAAAGTTAATAAAGGAAAAGTTCAAAAATAATATCAAACTATGGGATGGTGCAGCATTTAAAGAAAGTAGGCGATATACAATTAATTTACTATTTAAAATATTTTAAAAGACAGAAAAAAGTAATTTACCACAATGTAAAAAAATAAATAAATAAAAAATCTGCTCATTTATAAATCAAATGATGTTATAGGGATGTAGCAGATTACCATGGGCATTCATATTTTTGTTGGTTTAACTAAACCTTTATACCACATCTGAAACGAAAGCTCATATTAATAGTTCCTCTTGTTGAATCTCTCAAAAAATACATGCAGAGTCCTCAGAGTGTTTTAAGTATAGGATGACTTGTTTAAGCATGTGTATTTTTAGGTCTAAGGTAAACTTTCACAGCCTGGCCTTTGAAGCCGTTCTCCATAGAGATGCTAATGTCCTGCAGGTAGTGGGGGTTGCAGCTCAGTCCACTCAGGGACTGAAAACACAGTGAGAAAGCGTCCGATCACAGCCATTGGGATATGTTTCAATCAGCTCTGTAATTTAGCAGAGCTGTTTACAATACAGTCAAATCACACCACATGTATTTTTACACGTTTATATATCAATGTTTATACTTAAACACATTAACATTTTCTAAGACAGCCCTTGTTTTAGCAGGTGGGGAATAAATGAAATATGATGAGTATGTCATAAATCTTGCTTTAGTAAGCAGACACTTGAGAGCTTAATGTTACTTACTCAGACTGTTAGTATTAAACAGATATGTTAGCTCAAATACAAAAACTTATACAATTGATAATACTTGATAATACATATTTGGAATGTCTAAAACATGGATGTGGTAAATGGATCTAGGAACACAACAAAGCTAAAACCATTACTGAAACCATTTTGATTCTGTCAAAAATAATTTCTAACAATTGCACCCCTTACATGTCCAGTCAGTCCCTAATTCAATTTTTTAAGATGTTTTCAAAATATCCACAGTGTATTTTTTAATGTATGTTTGTTTTTATTTGGTGTGGCTCAGATGATGAATGGAAGTGCATGTTTATGTTATTTTTGTGTTGTTGTTTTTTTGTCCCAAAATAAGAAACCGTAAGTGAGTGCTTGTAATAACTTCCAGTTAAAAAATATTCATAATTACCGGTTGCTTACATGCGCTCCTCACAAAGATTAATACATTTTTTAGGTTAAAGAGCTAAGGATGTTAAATCCACAAATATCTTAACTGTTATCCATAAGCCAACTGCAATTAAGACATTTGATCAAGAAGTTTATGACAAAGAGAACGATATATCTAGCACAGAGAAACAACCTGTAGGAGCGGGATTTGATCAGATGTGAGTGTGAGCGGCACACAAGTGGAACGTTTGCTTGGATTGGTCGAGCGCAATGCAATCTTTGCTCAAATGCTCTGATTGGGATTAAAGATTTTTAAATAAAATGCCATAGAGAAACAGATACCATATTATTAAGATATCCACAGAACTAACCATTTAAAAAGTAAAATTCCTGTTTTTTACATAATGAACCTAAACAAAAGTATTTTACTTTTAAAAATCCTATTTACTTTAACTTTTTTAACGTTTTACATCAACCACCAGTATGTAAACGTTGAATTAACTATAAAGTAAGGTGAAGTAAATGAGTGACAGCCCTTTTCACGTCCCTAAGTTGTGGCCAAAATGTTTTTCCAGCTTTTGCGAAGAGTAGAGCAGACAATATAATAAGTGCCGAAGCAAAAACAGTCGATACACTTGTTACAACTGAACAGGTTATTTACAAATAGTTGATGAATGAATCCGCTTAGATGAATAGCTTATTTACAACAACAATATGATTTTCTGTCTTAATTCTGCCTCTGATTGTTTCACTGCTATATATCTGCTAGTGAATTGAAGCATTTAATGTAGTCTATTAACACCTGGTCTAGCGAGATAAAAACATGCAGGAAGTTACTAAACTGCAATCACCTGTGATTATCATATGTAAAGGCAAATTTACCTAGCTTGAATGTAAATCGTTAACCACACATTCCAAAAGAATAGTTTTAAGCACTATGTCAATGAAGGATATTGCTGTTTTTTGTAACTAAAAACAACTCAATTCACAC
>NW_024121155.1:9786257-9978258 GCF_016745375.1 Pimephales promelas
GTCGGGAAAAGCCAATGGGTCGGACCTGTCCCGAAACACTCTTCACGTCTGAAAGGCCTTCTCAATATAAGTGCTTCATCAGATGTCATCCAAAAATGGGCATGCCAAAACTTCATTGACAAAACTTTTGCTTCTTTATCAGCCATTTCTCTAATTCCCTCATCATCACATACAATAGACTATTAAAGACCTATCTGTCTTCAAAAACACAATTGAATAGTAACAATGCCCATATGGATAATTATTATTATAGTTAATAATGGTAGGCTACCATCATAATGTTACAAATAATAGGCTATGCTTGACTGAATGCCAATATGTATCTGAGGTATTTTAATGCAGACTGATAAAATTGCGCTGAACTTATAGATGACAAAACGGAATAACTGACAAAACACATTGGATTCTGATCGGCGTGACCGCTGACTGAACAGATAAGGCACGAGGATTGACTGAGCCTGGCTGTTAGCCTGGTCTGGAGCAGGCTAGCTGCACAGAATAAAACGCCATGGTAACTTATGTGCTACTGCTTTCGTGAAACCGAGTCCCGGCTTAATTCAGCCAGGATATCTGGAAAATCCCGGCTTAATCCACTATCTTGGTTTTGTGAAATAGCCCTCAGCTCTGTAATTTAGCAGAGCTGTTTACAATACAGTCAAATCACACCACATGTATTTTTACACGTTTATATATCAATGTTTATACTTAAACACATTAACATTTTCTAAGACAGCCCTTGTTTTAGCAGGTGGGGAATAAATGAAATATGATGAGTATGTCATAAATCTTGCTTTAGTAAGCAGACACTTGAGAGCTTAATGTTACTTACTCAGACTGTTAGTATTAAACAGATATGTTAGCTCAAATACAAAAACTTATACAATTGATAATACTTGATAATACATATTTGGAATGTCTAAAACATGGATGTGGTAAATGGATCTAGGAACACAACAAAGCTAAAACCATGATATGATTTTCTATCTTTTAACTTATTTATATTTTTAAACATAAACGAGGATATTGTAGAGATTACCATATTGTTGTTTTACTGTCTACCTCTCAGCAACAAAAACTAGTGATTGAATGTGTATGTATGTAAATATTCACTGATTCAAAAAAATAAACAAGGTCCTATACACTTGGCATTAACTTATATATTTTTTTAGATACAATCATATTGGGACAATGATATACAGATGTAATCAGGATCTGAATGAGTTTGATCTTGTCTACTTTCGGCCATGATGATTGAAAACGAGGATGAAATAAAAGCTGTATTTAAATGGAGCAGTCCAGTTTATTTAAAGTACATTGGTAAAACCACAATGAGCTGAAAAACCATACACTGATAAGAACCGACAAAAAAGGAACAAAACACAGACAGAAACCTAACACTTTCAAGTAGGTTGAAATCCAATCACACATGGTGACATACACGTTTAAAGTGACTATGTGTAAACAGCCATTTGTCTTTTTAATTTCTTGTGATCAGATTGGTGAAAATTCATGTTAATAACAGGTGTAAATGTGGCTCGATGTACATAATTTTCTTAGATTTTTAATTAAATTCATTTTTGCTGTTGTTTTGTTTTGGTGTAAGACTACCCCAGGTGAAATACACCAATATGAAATTAACAGGAGTAAAAATGTATTGTTAATTGTTAAACGGGAATTGTAACAGGACTTTTAATGACTTACATAAAATGTTGCAGACAAAATAATCTGAAAGTTATATGGTGTTTATTTCTTTGGGACATTTAAAATAAATATATTTTATTAAAACTAATCTGAAGTAAATAATAAGATCTATCACAAAATCTATGTTATAACTAAGTCTTAAATTTACTTTTATATTTGTTTTTTTTTTGTTTCTTTTGTTTTTTGCAGTGTATAAGGTCAAAATTAAGTGTTATTATAACAGCAGTATTTACCAATGTAAGTAACAGCCACCCCATTTAACATATTTGGAGGCGTCTGTTTGTTTCCAAAGAGAAATTAGCATTTCTGTAGCAACAGTAATCTGGAGACCCAATCACTGTCCAGATAGCTGGTTGGGGTTGTGGGATATAATCACAGCACATTCATTCATGTCTTTTAGAAGTGTTTGTCTCTGTTAGAACCTTGCTGTATTGAAGGAGGAGAAGATAAGATATTAAAAACTTTATTTCAACTATTCGTTTATTTCTCCCTCTGCGCGAGTCAGGTTACTAGTTTAATAGCGTAAGCTTCTGTTATTATACGTCACACGCATCACACACATGACCAGCGTCGGCCAATAGTGAGCCTTCGTGTGACGTAGCTCTACGCAATCACACTACGTTAACTGACTACAGGCCCATGGAGAAGGAAGTGAATAGTTGAAATAAAGTCGTTATTTTTGTTTGTTTTTGTGCACAAAAATATTCTCGTCGTTTGATAAAGTTAAGATTGAGCCCCTGAAGTCACTTGGACTATTTTAACGATGTCTTTAATGTATTTTCGGGGACAGCAAGTGTCATTCCCTCAAGAAGCCTACGGACTGTATGCAGGAGCGATCTTAATATCTTAAATATCTTAATTTGTGTTCTGAAGATGAACGAATGTCTTACGGGGTTGGAACAACATGAGGGTGAGTAAATACTGACAGAATTTTCATTTTTGGGTGAGCTAACCCTTTAAAAAGCACAAAATTTTCTTACGGGGGAGCATGCCCCCGAACCCCCCTAGAGGGACAGAGGTGCGCTGACCAATACTATATTTCATTTATTCGGTTTGGTCATTTACAGATCATTCAATCAATCAATCAAAACATTCGAAACATAAACAGGGATTAAAGTTCTCCGTCGCTTCGACGGATTTCCTTTAATTGCAGCGGGTCTATGACGGATATCCGTCAATTGCAGGGTTCCCGTCTGTCCTTATGTCTTAAATTAACTTTTCATAATTTTAAGGCCGTAAATAGGCTTTCATTTCGCGAACAGTGTGATAAATGTCTTATTTTTAGTTTGAATAGGTCTTAAATTAAGGAAAGATGATGCGTATTCACCCTGCCGAGGGGGGATGTGATAAAGCCTGGAGTGGAGCGAAAGCACGTTACTCTCTCCACTCTAAGCATTCTGTAATCACTTTGCTCATGGTCCACTCCGGTTTTCAATTCCCGCTCACGGAAAAACTGCTCCCTGGACCCTGTTCACTCAATCTTGTCAGGCGAGGCCACAGCTCGTTTGCTGCGGTCCCATGATAGAAAACAGAACGTGGGTCAATATTGGTCGTTTCTCAATACCAAGTACACAAACTTCGGACTTGCGTCCTTGGTAGTTCGGACTTGCCAAGTTCGACTCGAGAGAACAAACTCCCGAGGACGAGAGGACGCTGCTAACAGCGCGTTCTTGATCGCGTCACTCAGCACGCGGCTACTCCGGTTATCAACTCTGCCTTTTTTCATCAACACCACTGTGCCTCTTTTCATTTATAAATGAACATAATTATTATCAAAAACATATAAATGGCCACACAAATGTGGTTCAGGCAACGCACATTGATTATAATATATTTATAACAACACGAAATATAGCTAAAACACAAACCTGCTTCTTTTTGTTTTCATTTTAAAAATATATAACATTATTTATCATTAAAACTGACATTTAACAAACAGACAGGGTTGTGTCGTTTTATTGTATTATACGTACACATACAGTGAAGAGAATGAATAGTAATATAATATTTTATATATTTTAGAATATATAAAATTACACAACCATGTCTCTTTTTTTGTTAAATGTCAGTTTTAATGCTAATATCCTGTTCAAAGGTATAAGTACCCTAATAGGTAGGCTATAATAAGCTATACAATGAGAAATAAAGCAAACAATTCAGTTAAACATAAGTAGGCTCTCTAATAGGCTACAAAGTTAAAGTTAAATAGCCTACATAATAAAGTTATAAAACTTCACTTTGCCCTCAGCCAAAACAATTTGCCATGGCACAAACTATATATTAATATAGTTTAGCATTGTTTGGTCTCATAAGATAAAATAAAAACATGCACTGAAAACTTATGTATATGGTTGATTATTTGTCAAGATAAGTAATTGTTTTTCATAGATTAAAATAGCTTTTAAATTAAATTACAAAAACTGGCAATATTAGATTGGTTTTAAACATCTCCCCTTAAAACGCTATTGGTCTCGACTATTTAAATAAAGTATTAATAAAATTTTTGTAATAAAAAGATTGGATTAGTTCTAGTTTTGTATGTATTTCCCCAAATTTCAATACCATACGTTAAGTATGGTGTAACAAGTGAAGTATAAAGTAAATGTAATGCATTTTTACTCAAGATATACTGCAACTTGTACAGAATTGCAATTATTTTAGATACTTTCTTCTGAACATTAAAAATATGCGGTTTCCATGTCATTTTACAATCAATAATTACTCCAAGAAATTTTATATGATTTACTCTTCTAAAATATTTTTATTAATAGTAATCCTGATCTCATTATTTAACTCTTTATTACTAAATACCATGAATTTCGTTTTATTTAAATTTAGTGACAATTTATTTAAATCAAACCAATTCTTTAGTTTATACAATTTTTTCTCTACCACCAACACAAGCTCTGTAAGATTTGGGCCAGAACAATAAATTGTTGTATCATCCGCAAAAAGAATAAAATTTAAAACATCCGACACTTTGCATATATCGTTTATATATAACAAAAATAACTTAGGGCCCAAAACAGAGCCTTGCGGAACGCCACAATTAATGTGGCGTTAATATACAGTTAATATATAAACATCTTGTGAGAAAGACTGGTATTGCCAATGCAATTGGAGAATTGTATTTTAAACTTAGTAGTTATTTCATCTCACTCATTAGATGGGGTTGGTGGTTTTAATAGGAGTTGTTGGTATACATATTCAAGGGCGTACACAGTTCAGTTGTGTGTATGTTCATATGTAGTGGGCCAGTCTGGGCCAAAATGCCCAGGCCGATTTTTTTGTCCCAGTCCAGCCCTGGGCGGACTGATAATACTGGAGCACCAACTAGCGTTCATGACTTTTTTTTACAGTCTATGCCTCAGCTAATAAAAAAAAAGCAGTGAACATGAACGAAGACGCTGACGAGACCCCTTCGGTTGGTCCTGTGGATGGGAAATTTAGTTATAAGAACGAACCGATGGAAGCGTCATTAAGAGCATGGTTGTTGTGTGCAAGCTATGCAACAAGGAATTCGCATATCACATCGACCCTCAAGTTTCACCTCAACGCAAAACATATACAATTGCACTGGTCTGTTGGATTTGGTTGAACAAAAATAAACAATATTTTGTTGCTTAAGCTTATGTATTCAGTCATTATTAAATGATATACTAAAAATCCATGTGAAAAAAAATCTTCTCACTGTTCTCAGTTCAAATATTTATGCAATTAAAATGCGCTTAATTTCGATTTATTAATTACAAAGCCTCTAATTAATTAGATTTTTTTTTAATCGAGTCCCGGCCCTAAAAATAATATATATAATTTACTCACACATTCTAAGTGATCTTATGAACCACTGACAACTCCTAAATAACTGGTTTGTAAATAATGCTATACTTCATTTAGATGTAAATTGATCATTAATAAAGTATGAAAATACAATTATTAAACACATTATAGATATGCTATTAAAACAAGAAAAAAAAACATTTATAGCTGTATTTACATATATACTGCTTATTAATGTATTTTAATGCTTAATAAATGGTGAATTATCAGTTCACTAATGCTTAACTAATGATTAATACCATGCAGTTATTATAAAGTTACTGAAAGTTCCTATAAGCAGCCAGTTCACCAGCAGCTCTACAGTCTCAGAGCCTCTGGGACAGCAAGGCATTCAGACAATAGAGAAGTGTGAACGACGTGTGTTAATGGGCCATTGCAGTTCTTGCTCCAGCCTACAGGAGCGCTGCTGAGTATGGGCTTAAACACACACACACTCGCAAGTCCCCACTTGGTCAAAAATGTAAAAAATTCACCAGAGCGTTTTTTAGTTGATTTTAACATGTTTTAAGGCATAACTAACAGGGGACTTGAAAAATGTCCCCACTTCCCTCGGCGGTCCCCTGTTAGTGAGTGTGTAACGACACCAAAGTCCCCTCTTAGATAGGTAGACAAGTACACACACACACACACACACACACACACACACACACACACACACACACACACACAAAACGTACAGGTACTTTCAACAATGCTTTTCTTGTGCTAATTATTTTATTCTTATTTGGCAGATGATGTGATGACCAACTTCCCAGCAGCAACAGAGTTTCCTATTTTATTATCTTAAGTTGTTCATGTTAAAATAATTTTATATTTTTAATTTTAATATTTGGTTTGGTAATTTTTATGTTTTGAAGTTACGTAATGTTGTTGTTTTGCTAAATAAAGCCTTTTATATATATATATATATATATATTTTTTTTTTTTTGGATGGCTTGTCATTTATGAGAACCTGTTATATTTGAGTGAAAAGAATCTTTTAGCCATTTTGTTGTCTATTGTATGTATATGTAGTCGTTTAATAGTTGTCTAAGTGATGACTAGTCTATTCTTGGACTACATTTAGACGTCTATTAGATTTTCACTGACAGCCCAAATTTAGCCTTATTTTAGCCTAGACCCATATGCACTGTCTATTAGACGTATAAATGTAGTCGTTCAATAGCCGTCTAATTGTTGACTATAGTCTATTCTTGGGCTATGGTTAGACGTCTATTAGATTTTCACTGACAGCCCAAATTTTGTCTTGATTTAACCTAGACGTCTGGGCTATGTTTTGACGGCTATTAGACGTCTTTTAGACGCAAAATTGCTTGCTGGGAGGCTATGTTTCTCAACACTGAGAATGAAAAAAATAAACGCCTGTTTCTCCAGATTTGCGCTTTATATTATCAGTCATCCACAAATAACAGCACTTTCATAATCACTAAGACATAGCGATTTCAATTTTATTTAGATTTATTGTTCAACATTACTTGAGCATTTGCATGGCTGAATGTCTTCCTCTTATCCGAGTTACCATGAATGAATTATGGAGTATTTTTTTAAATAATCCTTGCGATCCCGTCCCGTGTGATAACCAATCAATTTTAAATGAACTCAAATATAATATTTCAACTTTCTACATCCACCCAGCCCGTTTACCTTCAGGAGAAGTCCCGACTACTGTACCCAGGTGAAAAAGACGTTGTATTAAATGTATTAAAAATATATTTGAAATAATAGTGTGTTTATAATACATTTGTATTTACAACATGCTTATTTAAAGTGTACTAAAAATGTATTTTATTGCATTTTAGTATATTTCTAAAAAGTATACTAGAAGTACGTTGGTAATAAATATATATTTAATTACACTTTTAAGAAATATACTATAGAAAAGCATACTTTTAATGTATTTATAAAAAGTATATTAGTAATATATTGGTAATAAATGTATGCTTTATTATATTTTTAATAAATATGCTAATGATAATAATACTTTAAATGTATTTCTAAAAAGTATATTAGAACTACATTGGTAATAAATATATGTTTAAATACACTTTTAAGAAATACGCTATAGAAAAGCATACTTTTAATGTATTTCTAAAAAGTATATTATTAGTACATTGGTAATAAATGTATGCTTTTACGCCTGCCCGTTTACCCTTACTGGCTCTGCTACACAGTGCAGACGTTAGTTGGGCAACAGGTGTACTCAATCCCTAATTAACTCCTAATAGGGGTTAGTATAAAGACCTGTGACTTGGTGTGAGAGCTCTCTCATCTCTCACTCCTCTCGCACATTATTTCTTTAGTATTGTTGTTTTCCCATATTTATTTTTAGTGCCAGATATTGTTTATTTAGTAACCACGCGCGTGTGTTTTTCCCCCTCCCCTAGACGTCGGTTTTCTTTCTTTCTTTTTGATTATTTAATATCTGTTTGCTTGGTTGATAATAAATTGGTTTATTGTTAAAACATTTGTTGTTTGCCTCTTTTATGTTGCGGTACATGAGCCAGCCGTAACATAAAAATGGGGCCTCGTCCGAGATTTTTTTGAGCGTTTGTTTTGAGGGAGAATTTGTTGTCTCTTCAGGATTTCTTGTAAGGATCGGCTTTTCACTCCGGTTAGTTAGAGTGTTTCAGCTGGGCAGCTCGTGAGCGTCCTTCCATCGGAACACTGTTTGTTGTTTTGTTGATTTCTTTTTGTATTTTATTTGGAGTTTTGGAAGGAAATCCTGGGTGGGGGTACGATTCTCGCGCAGCTGAACTCATTTAGAGAACAGCTGTTACGAGGTTCAGCGTTTCAAGTCGCCTCGAGCCCGGCAGTCCTTTGAAGACTAGTAAGGATAGTTAGTTTCAACAGGCAGGCATATCGGAGATGAAAAGGTGCATGGTACTAAGTTTGTTTTTTTATATAGGAAGTTGCTGTTTGTGTAGAACGGTTAAAATATTAAATTTGATTAGTTTACACGAAGATCCTGTGTCAATAGTGATCGATGACAAGTAATAGGTTTGTCACAACTGTTGTATCCTATTGAGTGTGACCGATTGTTGTTTACTGTGAGCAAATTAGCACTGCGTTGAACGGTTATACAGGGTCTACATTTTCCTATCGAAATTGAGCATTAGATTTATTGTCCTAGTAATAACACTGAAATTGTTGATGTGACTTTAAGGTCTGTTTGATTAATCTGAATAATAAAAACAGGATTTGTTTATCTTGGAAATATTAATTCATTTGATCTTTTTGCATTTCGAGTGTTATAGTGGATTGAGCTAGGCTGTGCGAAATGGTATGTCAATGTATTATTGAATAATCATTTGGGCTTAGGCTGTTTTCTGGCACTTTTGTTTTGGGAGGATTTATTAGAATTATTTTTGATTTGTTGTGGTCAATTAACTAATCTTCATTGTGTGAATTATTTGTTAGTCAAAAAATGACTTCCATCATGAAATTGAA
This sequence comes from Pimephales promelas, assembly GCF_016745375.1. Next base: position 9,795,246 of record NW_024121155.1, read on the forward strand.
TGTAGAGCTTTCTGAGAAGTTTCTAGATAGGTGCACCAAAGAACAACTTTTAGAAGTCGCAGAGAGTCATGCAATCATATTGACTGGAACTGATAAGAAGCGTAAGGAGGATTTGTTAAGAGTTGTTAAATCCCAGTTGATAGTCAGAGGAATTCTGGTTGTAGGAGATGAAGCTGGTAGTGGTAAGGCAGCCAGGGGCGTAGCACCAAATTCTGGGCCCTGTACACTCTCAATGTCAATGGGCCCCCTACACATGGCATTTTACGATGCGGGTTAGCAAAGTGAAAATTCAATTTTGAATGAAATGTATTTTTTTAATTATTTGAATATAAACAAATATAAACAGTGTTTAAATAATAAAATCAGATTATAGTAATGACTGGTTCTTTCATTCACCACCTGAATTGATGCATTTGGCTTACTTGTGCTCAAATACCTTTAAACCTTAGGCTACATCGGTTTTGTGTACTAACATTTTGATCCATGATACTGATGCAAGTTTTAAATGAAAAACATTTATTTTTAAATAGGAGAACACAAGAACACGAGAGACAACTGTACCCTCAGAAACCAGGTTAAACTGATGCTGCCAACTTTCTCAGTTGGTCGCATCAGCATTTGATTTCGTTGCGGTTATTTTTTATTTTTTTTTGCATGCCATGGGATTAATCAATGCATGCCGATGAATAGTGGTTTTAATGGACCAAAGCCAGCAAAGGCTTACCATAAATACCTGTAATATATTAATTATCATTGCCAAATTTCAGGATTTTCATGGATTTTGGACAGTAATTTTAATCTGTAATTTTAAGAATTTTACATTTGAATTACATTCAATCTATCTATTTACATTTGAATCATAATCTTCTGTGTCTGTCATTTTTCTATTAGCATCATATTTCTATCTTTTAAAAATCATTAAACATTCAAATGTACATTACATTTTAAAAGATTAGAGTATTACAACAAGCTAAAACAGATTTTTCGTCATCAAATTTTATAAGTTAGTTCAAAATTCAGAAATCTCACACTCCTTACCTTCTGCATTTTGTAATAATTTGTTTCCTGAGACATTTTAATTTTTATATTTTTATTCATGAATTCGTAATTGCCGTGTTCCACCATCAGTGTGCAATGCGCGCGTGACGTCTATGTGTATTGCGGAAGAACACTGTTGCCGGAGCTACTTCTCACCATAATGTCTATGGCGAGTCACGCAGTCACTGGGCAACTTCGCATCCGAGTCAACCCCGGGAATCCGGGATAAAAAAATAGTCCGAATATAAACACTTATAACAGGCGTAGTGATTCAGGATAAGTCAAAAACACGGTTTGGAAAATGGATTCATGATGTAGCCTACTCGTTCGTTTAAACATAAGTTACGGACTGCAGTCTGCAGCAGCTGATACAACGGTCGGTGTTCTTTTGCGCGAGCGTCCACTCGTATATATGCGACGCGACCACATCACATTTTTAACTCGCACAATCAAATTCTCAAAAAAATGGTCGCATATGAGACCAATTTGGTCGCAGTCTGGAACCCTGCATTAGCAGCAGCTGTCTGGAGTTGACTAAGTTACGTTAACTTTAATTGGATGTAACGTTAGGTGCATATAGCAAACTCAGTTCACCTTTTGGGAAGAAAGCAGTCATCAGCTGCTTCCCCGCATTCTGCCTCCCATCTTTTTCTTTCCTCTCTTTCTTTTTTTTAAAGCCCGATTTGGGCTTTTTGCACAGCATGATCAGATCAGGCTCCCGTTACAGGCTCTAGTCTAGACTCACTGCGTTATTACTTGTTTGCCGCCCGCTGCGTCTATGGGCGGTCGACGCGTTGCGGACTAAACCATTTGGAAGGGGGTCCAGAGTGTCTGGCACTGAGTTCATTTTGGTCAATATTTTTTTTTAAATTATTATTAATGACATCAATTGGAGGGCCCAATTAATTCTAATTAGGTTTAAAAAATTTTTTTTAAAAATTGGTGGGATTTCAAAGGGCCCTCTCCCTAGACAGGGCCCTGGGTAGTCAGGTCCACTTTTCCCCCCACTACCACGCCCCTGAAGGCAGCATCTTCACCGGTTGAGAGAGATTTAATGTCAATAGAGAAACAAACACAGTTTGAAACTGAGAGACTATCGTTTGAAGGTTCTCAAGTATTAGAAGAGAGGGAATGGGATAAACGTGTTCAGCTAAAATAATTAGAGCTTGAACAGGAGCGTGAGCGTGCACAATTTGAGCTGAGGAAGTTAGAGTATGCACGTGAGAGCGAACGTGAACTTAGGCAGTATGAGATGAAGAAGTTAGAACTTGAACTGGAAGTAAAAAAAGCTGAAGCTTCAAAGTCCATTCCGGTTGGGCATTCTTCTTTTGATGTTGGTAGAAACATTAAGATGGTGCCCCCATTCTGTGAACGTGATGTAGACAGGTACTTTGCCCATTTTGAAAGGGTTGCTTCTTCTCTAAAATGGCCAGAAGAAGTCTGGACTTTGCTTTTGCAGTGTGTTCTGACCGGGAAGGCTCAGGAGGTGATTTCTTCTCTTTCCGAGGAAGAGAGTGTAGATTTCAAACAAGTTAAAATAGCCATTTTGAGAGCGTATGAGTTGGTACCAGAGGCTTATCGCCAACGATTTCGTGGTTCTAAAAAACTTGAAAGGCAAACATATGTTGAATTTGCTCGGGAAAAAGAAATCACGTTTACAAGGTGGTGTCAGTCTCAGAAAGTAGAAACCTTGAACCAGTTAAGGGAGTTAATTCTTGTGGAATAATTTAAAAACTGTGTACCAGGGTCTGTGTCAACTTATTTGAATGAGCAGAAGGCTCTTACATTAGCTGATGCAGCTGTGTTGGCTGATGAATTTGTTCTGACTCACAGAGTTTCTTTTCCTGATAAAGGTTCAAGTGATCAGAGTAGGAAGTTATTTCGGAATTGTTGGACGCCTCAAGTGAGTACATCGAATACCGTGTCAAGTGTGCCCCCTGTCAGTCAGAATTTTTCATCGGACAAGAAGGGTAAGGTGACCTGCTTTTACTGTCACAAAGTGGGACATAAGATATCTGAATGCAACGCTTTAAAGAAGTCTGCTAAGCCAGTTGGACTGGTTGGACGTGAACCGCTGGAGATTTATGCTCACCAACAGGACACTGAGATTGGGAAGGGGATCTCAAAACCAGTAGATGTCGGGGATAATTATACTGCATATGCTCCATTTATTACCAGGGGCTTTGTGTCTTTGCCAGGACAAGAGGAAAAAGTTTCTTTGAAGATCCTTAGAGACACCGGAGCTTCTCAATCGTTTTTGCTAGAAGGAGTTCTTCCACTCTCAGATCAGACTGCGACTGGAAAGGATGTATTGATTAGGGGGATAGAAATGACTTTCTTAAAAGTTCCCTTACATAAGGTACATCTTATATCTGATCTGGTAACTGGTGATGTGATTGTGGGAGTACAGTCTTCCCTTCCTGTGCCAGGGATTTCTTTTATCCTGGGGAACGATCTTGCTCAGGGGAATGTGTGGGGAACATCAAAACCTGTACCATCTACTGTTGTCGTGTCTTCACCTATGTCTGCAGATGTTCCTGATGAATGTGGTCAGAAATTTTCCCATGTGTTTCCTTCCTGTGCTGTTACCCGAGCCAAAACAAAACAACTTAAAGCCGACCAACTGTGTGAAGGTGAAATTTCTTTACCTCCTGAGGTTGATGGTAAGACAGCTGAAGGGGAACAAATTGGTATGACCTTGGCAGAGAACATTTCTGATTTCTTTTCTGAGGAGTCTGTATTTCGGGAGAAAGCAATATCAGAAGATCTTTTATCCTCTATTTTTCATGTTTCTAGAGAGGAATTGATTCAAGAACAATTTGCTGATGTAACTCTTAAGCCTTTGTTCTCAATGGTTCGTGTCGACAGGGATATTGAGACTCAGCTTCCCTCTGGTTACTTCCTGAAGGATGGAATGTTGCTTAGACGGTGGGTTAGTAAATCTGAACCCGTTACTAAGGTTTATGTTCAAGTGGTAGTTCCTCTTAAATTTAGGCAGACTGTGATCGGGTTAGCACATGATGGAGTGGCTGGACATATGGAAGTGAGGAAAACATATGATCGATTGCAACGCAAGTTCTTCTGGCCTGGTTTAAAAAGAGACGTGGCCAAGTTTATTAGAACTTGTCATGTGTGCCAACTCACTGGAAAGCCAAACCAGAAAATAAAACCATTTGAGTATTTGCTGGTTGATTGCGTAGGTCCTTTACCTAGATCAAAGACTGGTCACTTGTATCTACTCACAGTTTTGTGTTTATCTACCCGGTATCCAGCTGCATATCCTGTCAGGTCCATTACTGCAAAATCTATTCTAAAAGCTTTAACTTCTTTTATGTCAACATTTGGTATTCCTAGAATTATCCAGTCTGACCAGGGCTCCAACTTTATGAGCCGTCAGTTTGCTAAGGCTTTACGTCAATTGAAAATCCGTCATAACATTTCCAGTGCATACCACCCTCAGAGTCAAGGGGCCCTCGAAAGATTTCATCAGACCCTGAAGTCATTGCTACGATCATACTGTGTGGAGCTTGGTTCTGATTGGGAGGAGGGGTTGCCTTGGTTGCTTATGGGAGTTAGAGAGGTTACTCAGGAGAGTATTGGATTCAGACCAAATGATCTGGTATTTGGTCATGAAGTTCGTGGTCCCACTGCGGTTTTAGCTGACAACTGGATTCCTTCTGAGCCCTCCCAGAATGTTTTGGATTTTGTGAGTGGTTTTCGATACCGGTTGCATGAGGCTCGAGCAATTGCTCAGAGAAACTGGGGAAGTCACAGTGTAAGATGGAGAGGTTGTTTAACAAACAAGCAGTGGCTCGGAAATTTCAGGTTGGAGACCAGGTACTAGATTTGTTGCCACTTGTAAGTAATCCTTTTCAAGCCCGTTTTACAGGTCCTTATCCGGTCCTCAAATGCCTTTCTGGACAGAATTATCTTTTGAAAACCCCAGAACGACGCAAGGGAGTACAGGTTTGCCACATAAATCTTCTGAAACCTTACTTTCCTCCTACATCTTCCGTGGGGTTAGTAACCACTGTGACTGATGATTCTTCTCATTTGAGTGGGGAGGGGACTTTCTCTTCAGAGAGTTCCTCCTCGAACTGTATGGGGGATGATTGCATTCACTTTCCTTCTCGAGGAGTTGTCGAAGGACGATTGAATAACTCTGAGATGTTTTCAAAATTGGTCCATCATTTACCCCATCTGTCTCCCTCTGAGAAAAGTGACATTCTTCAGTTAGTGGAGTCTTTCCCTCACTTGTTTTCTGATGTGCCTACTTGTACTACAGTGCTTGAACATGACATTGACGTGGGTTCTGCTTTACCAATTAAGCAGCATGCATATAGGGTAAACCCTGTGAAACGGGACTTGTTGAAAAAGGAGGTGACTTACTTATTAGATCATAACTTGGCTGAGCCCAGTTTTAGTGCCTGGAGTTCCCCCTGTCTTCTTGTAAATAAGCCTGACGGATCCTACAGATTTTGTACAGACTATCGTAAGCTTAATTCCATCACTAAGCCAGACTGCTATCCTTTACCCCACATAGATGATTGTGTGGATAGAGTGGGGTCTGCAAAATTTATGAGCAAGTTTGATCTCTTAAAAGGGTACTGGCAGGTTCCACTAACTGTTAGAGCAAGGGAACTGTCTGCATTTGTGACACCTGATGACTTTCTGCAATACTGTGTTATGCCATTTGGGGTTCGAAATGCTCCAGCCACCTTTCAACGCCTTATAAATAAGGTGTTGTCTGGATTATCTGACTGTGACGCTTATTTGGACGATGTAGTTCTGTACAGTTCATCTTGGACCGATCACCTAGTCCAAATAAGGGAGTTATTCGTTTGTTTGACTGAGGCTTCATTAACGTTAAATTTGGCAAAGTGCGAATTTGGGAAAGCTACTGTTACCTATTTAGGAAAAATAGTAGGAAATGGACACGTTCGCCCCATTGAAGCTAAGATTGAGTCCATCTGTGCATTTCCAGTGCCTACAAATCGCAAAGAATTGCGTAGGTTTCTGGGAATGGCCGGATATTATCGCGGGTTTTGCCCAAACTTTGCCTCTATTGTATCACCCTTGACCGATCTTATAAGTACTAAAGTACCCTTTAATTGGACCAATGTTACCCAACTGGCATTTGATGGAGCAAAAGCATTGTTGGCTAGTCCTCCTGTGCTTGTTGCACCAGATTTCTCTCAGCCTTTTTGTTTAGCTGTCGATGCCAGCGATACTGGAGCGGGAGCTGTTCTCCTACAGCGACGTCCGGACGGAATAGAACATCCAGTTTGTTATTTTTCAAAAAAATTCAATGTCCATCAGCGAGTTTACTCTGTTGTGGAAAAGGAGACCCTTGCTCTTGTTTTGGCCATCCAACATTTTGAAATCTATCTGGGATCATCTGCAAGTCCAATCGTCGTTTATACGGACCATAATCCTTTGGTGTTTTTACACAGAATGAAGGATCGTAATCAGAGGTTAATGCGGTGGAGTCTCTTCTTGCAACCATTTTCCCTTGACATTAAACACATTCGGGGCAGTGAAAATGTCATCGCTGATGCCCTATCTCGAGTATGAGGATGCATTTTGTTCTTTCTTTTTCTCTTTCTTCTTTTCTTCCTTCTCTTTCTATCCTGTTTTCTAGGGCCCAGGAAGCAGGAGTTAGGAGCCAAGTGGAGTGGGATCAATCATGGAGAATTTTTTTTTTTTTTAATTATTCTTCTTTTGCATTCCTTAGAGGAATACATTTTGTGGGGGAGGTGTTACACCGGCCCGTTTACCCCTACTGGCTCTGCTACACAGTGCAGACGTACAACAGGTGTACTCAATCCCTAATTAACTCCTAATAGGGGTTAGTATAAAGACCTGTGACTTGGTGTGAGAGCTCTCTCATCTCTCACTCCTCTCGCACATTATTTCTTTAGTATTGTTGTTTTCCCATATTTATTTTTAGTGCCAGATATTGTTTAGTGTTCCCTTTCGAGGGAACTCTACACTGCGTCGAGAATCGACACTTTGGGGACGCTCCCTAAGCGTGCGCCTCTGAAGTATGAATGAAACTAATCCAATCCTGATTGGTGTTGCGTCGTGACGTAACATGTGACGGCATACCCGGAAGTATAAAAGTGACGTTGTCACAACACACACTAGCTTTCGCTCTTCAGCAAGCGCTTTATGTTGAAACTGTCTGTCTTATTTGGTGTTGTTTGTCACTCAGTTTGAACTGGAAATGGCCAGCGAACAATTTAAAAACATGTGTGCATCTCTGCCCTCGTTATGTCACAGGTGGGACGCACATGCTTTGTGTGTAAATTGTTTGGGAGCGCAGCATGACTTGTGCAGACTGTAAAGCACTTCCTATTAGAGTGCTGCGCTCCCGGCTGGCGTGCTTTGATGAGCACGGTCAGGCTTGCGTTCCCTGCGTTTCTGGTCCCGCGTCCGTTGAGGCGGCGCGGCGATTGAGATCGTGGGGTTCACAGCGGGATCTTGCAGACGAGAATGAGACTGCTGAGGCACTTTCTCATTCATCGTCTGATGATCCCGTAGCCCCTGTGAGTGGCGCAGAAGTCCGCGCCGCGGCTTCTTCTGACCACGATCAGGTCCCGATACTCAGGCTCTCTGCTTCCAAGGAAGTAGACGTGCTCAGTATCGATACGGATGACCGTGAGTTAGGCGCGCCAGTTCACGGCCAAGCATATGAGGAACTGGTGAGGTTGTGACTCGTGCCGTGGCCAGACTGAACTTCAGCTGGCCACAAAATGAGGAGGGAACGCAAGTTTAAATAAATTGCGTTTCTTGCGGCACGGGTCACAGCCTCAGCGCCGGAGTTTGCCGTTTTTCCCCGATCTCCACTAAAAGATCATGAGATCGGGGGATGAACCGCATTCGTCCCGTGTTTCCAAACCCAGTGTCCTAAATTCTTGCGTTTGCCGAGGCAGCGTGTAGATTACGAGTCTACTCTGCAATAAAGATTCTGTGACTGCAGCGCATAGATTTAAGGTCTGCATTGCAATACGGAAACTTTGACTCGGATCTCTCGTTTGTCGAGGCAAATTTTCTCTCGTGAAAATTACGAGTCTCCTTTCCAATAAGGGAAACTGGCCTGTTCTCCGGCGCTGTAACTTCAATCGTCGACAGGTTTAGGAATAAATAAATAATATATATATATATATATATAGTAAATAAATAAATATATATAAGATATATATATAAAATATATATGTTGTCCCGCCGTTTTGAACGTTTCGGGCTACATCGATTTCCAGCGAACGCACACTGTGTCGTTCACCCCGACTGTGGTCACAAAATTTTTCTCGACTTTTTCCTGCCGGTCATCCGCTTCAGGGACTCGAAAGACACCCGAGGTCGGTCTCAAGGGGCTGGTTCCCTTAGTAGATTTTGCAGAATGGCTACACCTTCCAATATATCTATATGGGGCCTGAATATTTTTAAACAGGAAACGATGTATGTTGCCCGCCGTCAGCGACGCTTCGGGCCACATCGGTTTCCAGCGAAAATATTATAACGAAGCATCGTTTATGGTCAAAATCCATATCGACTACAGCCTGCCGGTATTCCGCTTCAGGAAGTCGAGAAAGATGCTCTCGAAAGACAAAACAGAAAAAAAAAAAAAAAAAAAAAAAAAAAAAAAACCAGAGGCCACTCTCCAGAGGCTGGTACCCCTAGTATATTTTGTAGAGGCATGGTATCATCTTCCCAACATATCTGCATGGGTCCTACATATAATAGAATCAGGGTACAGACTGCAGTTTGCACACCGCCCCCCAAGTTCTCTGGGGTGGTACAGACTACAGTGGTCCCAGAGCAGGCTCAGGTGATGGAACAAGAAGTTCAAACTCTGCTGCTAAAGGAAGCCATAGAACGTGTTCTTCCTTCAGACAGGGGTCCGCGTTTTACACCCGGTACTTTATAGTTCCAAAGAAGGATTGGGGGTTAAGGCCAATTCTAGATCTCGGGGTTTTGTACCGATCTCTGAATAGGGAGGTGCAGGTTCGAACGGTTAACTCCAGTAATCGTGAGTCAGATCAGAGGACTGATTTGTCACGATAGATCTAAAAGACGCCTATTTTCACTCCATCCTTCCATGTCACAGGAGATACCTGAGGTTCGCTTTCGAAGCTTACCAATATCGGGTTCTTCCGTTCGGCCTAGCACGCTCTCCCTGCACATTCACCAAATTTATGGATGTAGCCCTTGCTCCACTGAGACTTCAAGACATCCATATATTGATTTATCTCGACGACTGGCTCATTCTGGCTCAGTCTCGGGAAATGGCAGTTCGGCATCGAAATGTCGTCCTTGGCCACATTCTGAAATTGGGGTTGAGACTCAATGCAAAGAGGAGTGTGCTAGAACCATCCCAGTGTACGACATTTTTGGGAGTCATATGGAACTCGATTACGATGTAGGCACGTATGTCTCCCGCACGTATCGAGTCAATTTTGACGATGGTATCCAGGGTAAAGCTAGGCCAGGCCATCACTGTGAAGCAATTTCAAAGAATGCTGGGCCTCATGGCAGTGACATCCAACATCATTCCTTTGGGGCCTGCTACACATGAGGCCCCTTCAGTGGTGGTTAAAGACCAAGGGGCTTTCTCCCGAGGGAATCCGCTTCGTATGATCAGAGTAACGCGCAGATGCCTTTGTTCTCTGAGAATATGGAAGAAACCTTGGGCCAGTGTTGGGAGTGTCATGTCGCCGGGAAACCGTTTCGACAGACGCCTCCCTCACTGGCTGGGGCGCGGTCATGGACGACCGTTTGCCAGGGGTCTATGGCAGGACCATCATCTTCTTGGCATATAAACTGCCTAGAGATGATGGTTGTGTTCAGGGCTTTGAGGAGCTTCCTCCCAGACATCAAAGGTCACCACGTCCTAGTACGGTCAGTGGTAGCCTATCTGAACCGACAAGGGGGAATCAGATCGCGCCCTCTGTGCAGACTGACGCATCAGATTATCCTTTGGTCCCAAGGGAAAATACTCTCTATCAGAGCAATGTATATTCCGGGGGTTCAGAATCAGGGGGCAGACATCCTGTTGAGAAAACCATACTTAGCTCTTGGGCTCCATCCACCAGGAGATTATATGACCTCAAGTGGAATGTGTTTGTCACTTGGTGTAGAGAACTTGGGTTAAATCCAGTAAACTGCCCGGTGGCTTCAGTTCTGGGATTTCTCCAAGATCGTTTCTCTAAGGGTCTCTCCCCGTCCACGCTTAGGGTGTACGTGGCTGCCATTGCGGTTTTCCACACACCGTTAAGTGATGGGCCTCTGGGGAGGCACCAGTTGGTCATTCGGTTTATCCTTGGTACTTGGAGGATGAGGCCGGCAGCCAGGTCCAGGGTTCCTGCCTAGGACCTGGCAATAGTTCTGGAGGGGTTATCCAAAAGTAGAGTGCCCCCTTCGAACCTTTAGAGTCGGCTTCGCCTAAGGACTTAACACTGAAAATGGCTTTTCGCTTAGCAATTACCTCACTTAAGAGGGTGGGAGATTTCCAAGCCCTGGCAGTAATGCCAGCTTGCTTGGAGTTTGCCCCTGGCAGAGTGAAGGCCTTTTTACACCCGAGTCCGGGCTACGTGCCTAAAGTTCCATCGAATACGGCTCATTCTATAGTCCCTCAGGCATTCCATCCTCCACCTCATGTGTCGGCGGAAGTGGAGAGGCTTCACTTGCTCTGCCCAGTCAGAGCTTGAGCTTGTACCTTGAGGGGTCCTCTTCTTGGAGAAGGTTGGAACAATTGGACTAGTATGTTCTGGGTCACCTAAGAGGGGGCTCCCGGCAACCAAACAAACTATTAGCAACTGGATCGTCCAGGCTATTACTGAGGCTTACAAGGTGCGCGGTTTGCCTTCACCTTTTACCTTGTGGGCACAGTCAACTAGAGGCATGGCTTCCTCTAGGGCCCTTCTTTCGGGAGTACCTCTTCAGGAGATCTGCGAGGCAGCCGGCTGGGCTACCCCACATACTTTCATAAAATTTTACAGTCTCCACCTTCCCAGTACACCCGGTGCACAGGTGCTCAGTCCTTGCTGAGTGCCTAGACAGTTTTACTCCAGGACAGGCCTATTCGGTGCGTGGCCTAGTGGCACTCGTTCCCCAAAGTGTCGATTCTCGACGCAGTGTAGAGTTCCCTCGAAAGGGAACGTCTCGGGTTATGACTATAACCCTTGTTCCCTGAGAAGGGAACGAGACACTGCGTCGTTCTGCCACGCCCCCTTTAGGCCTTAGAGCGTCTTGCTTCATCGCGAGGCTAGTGTGTGTTGTGACAACGTCACTTTTATACTTCCGGGTATGCCGTCACATGTTACGTCACGACGCAACACCAATCAGGATTGGATTAGTTTCATTCATACTTCAGAGGCGCACGCTTAGGGAGCGTCCCCAAAGTGTCGATTCTCGACGCAGTGTCTCGTTCCCTTCTCAGGGAACAAGGGTTATAGTCATAACCCGAGACGTTTTTCCCCCTCCCCTAGACGTCGGTTTTCTTTCTTTCTTTTTGATTATTTAATATTTGTTTGCTTGGTTGATAATAAATTGGTTTATTGTTAAAACATTTGTTGTTTGCCTCATTTATGTTGCGGTATATGAGCCAGCCGTAACAATGCTTAATTATATTTTTAATAAATATGCTAATGACAATCATGCTTTAAATATGTTTCTAAAAAGTGTACTAGAAGTACATTGGTATTTAATTACATTTTTAAGAAATATGCTAAATACAAACATAATTTAATTATATATTAAGTGGCTTTAAGTACTATGTACTTACATTGAAGTTACTACTTTGATACATTGGACTTATTGTGTACATACATGTTTTTACATTGTACTTATATTTTGAAAATACATGCATGTAATTACAACTGTAATTAATTGATGTAATTGCATTTGTAATTACACAGTTGACCCTACCCTTACACCTTAACCCACCCTGATACCTACCCATACCACCACACCTGTCCCTAACCTTACCCATATCACACCTCAATAGCAGCAAAAGTGTTTTACTATACAACCTGAACAGAATAAGTATATTGTACTTATTTTCCTATGTAAGTACATAGTACTAAAAGCCACTTAATATAAAGTGGGACCAAATGTTTTACTAGAAACGCAATGCTAATAAATATACACTTAATTACACTTTTAGAAATATGCTAAAAACAAACATAGGTTTAGTGAAGTTTTAGTGTATTTACATAAAGCATACTTGTTGCTAAATTAAAGTATTTTTGTGTTTACTTTGTGTGTATAGCAATTTATAACCTTATAACTTATTTAACCTTGTATAGGACTAGAGCAATATATTTTTAATATTTATGTTATACTGTATGTGCTTCAGCCCTGCTTTAAAAAAATATTGTGAAAAACAAATGAGACTTTATATATATAAAGTTTAAAAATTCTAGTCCCTTTAATTCCCTTCCTAACATGAAGGCAATTAAACATGTATCGAAATTAATTGTAATATATTTCTACAAAGACTAGAAGTAGCACTTTAATTATAAATATGTGCTCAGTTAAGCTTTTAAGAAATATACCAAAAACGACCACACTTTTTCTAATACTATCAACACTTAACTCAATGCATATGTATTTCACACTTTATATTATGTGTTTTAGGTTTAACTTTTTTTTTAATTAATTTGTTATAATTATGAAAAGCAATAATATTTGACTAACAAGTAATGCACTTCTATACTTCTGCTTTAATTAATCAAATAATCTTTTCCACAAAACAAGTGAATACCAGTACTTGCACACATCAACATAAAAGATCAGGTGTACATATTAGAAAAACAAAATAAATTTGTTAAAGCTTGACTCTTACATTTGTTTAAAATGACCTGTTTTAAAAAAAACCTGTTCCCTTTCGTAGTCACTTCGAGTTACGTCAGAAGTGACGGAGATTGGGGGTTTCGCATAGAAAGCCAATCCTCTTCGAGTATTTAATCACGAGCCAATGGCATGCAATGCCTTGGGGCTGCGGAATTTTGCATAGCGTACTCCGCCCTACTCCGTGAGTATAAAAGGAGGAAGTGAACGCAACCGCAGTATGTTTTCGCTTCGGAGCCAAGAGATTTCTTCACTCCTCAAGCCATTCTCACTGATTCAACACTCTTCGAGACGAGCGTCCTCTTCAGTGTTGGTGTGACGGCGGTACCCAGCGAGACTCTGCATTGCCTGCGATCTGAGCAGTGGTCTGCCAGACTTTGCGCTTCTCCCTGGTCTCCTCAGCGCTGAAAGAGTGAATTTCCTCCTCTCTAAGTGAAAGAGCTGCACGCGGCACGTCTTTTTAAAGACGACTCGCCCGTGTTCTTCTTCTTCTGTCATTTTCTGATGGTCGCGATCGCTGCTCTGTGTGCCTGGGCTTTCAGCATGCAGTAGCAGCATTCGTGGATGACTCATGTTCCTTCTGAATGGGAACATGAGCATCTCTACACTGTGATCTAGACTCAATGATCTGATAAAGTGAGAGTCCCCGTGTCCGTTACTCGTTCTGCTTCTTAAAATAGAAGCTCTTCGACTCGCGGATAGGGTGATATGACGGTGAATGTGTGGCACAACCCCCGACGCTAGTTCCTCGGGCCACACCCACCGCTCCAGTGTTAGAGCCAGTGAGCGCTGTATCGCTTCAGACGTCTGCCTCTTTGCAGGTACCGTCTGTTTCGTTCAGCGCTCCAGAGGATGATGCGATGACGATCGCAGCATCACAAGGCGGGCTTGACTCCTCGGGAAGTGAGGATGCGGCTGCGTTGCCTCCCCCGGGAGCGTCAACGTCGCCGTGTCTGATCCCGCGATGACGGCCATGCTATCTCGGGCCTCCGTGAGCGTCGGGTGGGGGTGGAACTCCGCCCTGTCCCGATCTCTCGCGGCTGGATAATTGATTTTTGGGTAACGCTGCCGCCTTACGGCCACGGCCAACCCCAATTTCCTTTTTCCCTGAGTTGCATGCGGAACTGACAGGCACTTGGGTAAAAAAAAAAAAAAAAAAAAAGCCCCGAGAGCGTGCTTCAGTTTCCCCGCCTTTTCTCCCCTCGGCGATGCCTGGCTAGAGCTCCTCGACCTGTCCCGCTGCGTCATCAGTTCGCTCCACGGTGGTCGGTGGCTATGCCCCGGTCATGAGAGCGGAGATTGCGACCCTGAGGTCCGGGTTTACAGACCATACTTCACTGTCCCCAAGAAGACCGGTGGGTTACGACCGATCCTGGATCTGCGCATTTTGAGCCACCGTTCAAAATGCTCACAGCCAAACGCATTTTCGAATGCGTCCGGCCGCAGGATTGGTGTACAGCGATTGACCTGAAGGACGCGTACTTTCATGTCTCCATTTTGCTTCGACACAGACCGTTCTCGGTTTGCCTCGAGACCAGGCATCAGTACACGGTTCTCCCTTTCGGGTTAGCTCTGTCGCCTCGCGTCTTCACGAAGATCGTCGAGGCAGCCCTTGTTCCCCTTCGCGAACACGGGGTTCGCATCCTGAATTATCTTGACGATTGGCTGATACTGGCACACTCTCGAGAACAGCTTTGCGAACACAGAGACCTGGTGCTCCGGCACCTAGCCCGTCTGGGCCTTCGGGTCAACCGGGAGAAGAGCAAACTTTGCCCCGTGCAGAGGCATAGAGATAGACTCGGTCGCCATGTCCGCGCACCTCACGAACGAGCGCGCGCACTCACTGCTGACTTGTCTTCGACAGTTCGAGGGCAAGAATGCGGTCCCACTGAAACTCTTTCAGAGGCTCCTGGGGCATATGGCATCCGCAGCCGTGGCAATGCCGCTCGGATTGCTTCATATGAGACCGCTTCAGCTGTGGCTTCGCGATCGAGTCCCGAGGTGGGAATGTCATCGCGGCTCGCTTCGAGTTCCAGTGACTCCAGCGGGCCGCCGTACTTTCTCCCCGTGGTTGAACCTCAGCTTTTTGCGGGCCGGTGTACCCGCTCCAGCGAGCTTCCAGGCATCTCGTTGTCTCCAGAGATGCATCTACCACGGGTTGGGGTGCCATGTGCAATGGGTATGCAGCCGCGGGTTCCTGGACAGGACCCCAGCGCCTCATGCACATCAATTGCCTCGAGCTGCTGACAGTACGCCTGGCTCTGCACCGCTTTCGAGCACTGCTCACGGGTCAACACGTACTTGTCCGTTCAGACAACACCGCTGCAGTAGCGTACTTCAACCACCAGGGTGGTCTACGCTTACGCCGGTTGTCGCGGCTCGCCCGCCACCTCCTGATATGGAGTCAGAAGCACCTGAGGTCCCTTCGTGCAGTGCACATTCCAGGAGACCGGAACCTGGCGGCCATCGTGCGGTCGGGTCCGCCCTATCTCCGGCGAATGGCGACTCCATCCCCAGACGGCCCAGCTGATTGGGACCAGTTCGGGGAGGCACAGATACTTCTGTTCGCCTCCCGGGACTCATCCCACTGCGCCCAGTTTTTTTCCCTGTCCGAGGGCACGCTCGGCACAGGTGCACTGGCGCACAGCTGGCCGCGGGGCCCACGCAAGTATGCGTTTTCCCCAGTGAGCCTTCTTGCACGGGTGTTGTGCAAGATCAAGGAGGACGAGGAGCAGGTCTTGCTGGTAGCCCCCTATTGGCCCACCAAGACGTGGTTCTCCGAACTCATGCTCCTCGCGACAGCATCTCTTTGGCCTATTCCTCTGAGACAGGATCTACTCAGAGACGGGGAACTCTTCGGGGACTCTCGTCCCGAACTGTGGAGGCTACACGTGTGGCTCCTGGACGGGACGGGGCAGGTTTGAGTTCGCTGCCACCTGCGGTGGTGGCAACCATCACTTCCGCTAGAGCGTCGTCCATGGGACACCTTTACGCGTTGAAGTGGAACCTCTTCGTCAACTGGTGCTCTTCTCGCGGAGAAGACTCCTGGAGATGTTCGATCGGTGTCGTGCTTTCCTTCCTGCAAGAAGGGTTGGAGCGTAGGCTGTCGCCCTCCACCCTCAGGGTTCATGTCACGGCCATTGCCGTGTCTCATGATGCAGTGAAAGGTAAGTCTAGGGGAAGCATGACCTGGTCATCAGGTTCCTGAGGGGATCGTGGAGGCGAGATCCGCCTCATCCTCCCCTCGTGCCCTCTTGGGACCTCTCAGTAGATATAAGTGCTCTGCAGAGGCATCCCATTGAGCCTTTGCAATCGGTAGAGTTAAGTTCTGTCCTATGAGGACGGCACTCCTGGTTGCATTGGCCTCCTTCAAGAGGGTGGGGGACCTGCACGCATTCTCCGTTGATGAAGCGTGCCTGGAGTTTCGGACCGGCTTACTCTCACGTATCTTGGGACCCCGGCCTGGATATGTGCCCAAGGTTTCCACCACTCCCTTCCGGGACCAGGTGGTGAACCTGCAAGCGCTGCCCCTGGAGGAGGCAGACCCAGCCTTGGCACTGCTCTGTCCAGTACGTGCACTCCGCACCTACGTCGACAGAACGCGGTGTTTCAGGACCTCAGACCAGCTCTTGTCTGTCATGGGGGGAGCCAGAAGGGAGGGCTCTCTCAAAGCAACGGCCGTCTCACTGGATAGTGGACGCCATTGCTTTGTCTTACCAGCAGCAAGGCCGTCCGTGCCCCCTTGGTGTGACGGCCCATTCCACTCGGAGTGTGGCCTCCTCTTGGGCTCTAGCGCACGGCGCCTCGCTAACAGACATCTGCAGAGCTGCAGGCTGGGCGACACCCAACACCTTCGCCTAGATTCTATAATCTGCGAATTGAGCCGGTATCCTCTCACGTACTCGTTTCGGCCAGTTCTGGACCCGCTCAGGTGTCTTCGCTTGCTCGCCACTCCACTCCCCGGGCTGGATAAGTGCAATATTTCCTCAGTTCTTCCATTGAAGTCTTGAGTCCTCCAGCACCGACGATGCGGGCACCACTGCTGTTGCTCTGGATGCTGGCTAGGTGCCTCCATGCGTACGGTTCCCCATGGTAACCGTCTCATGTGTATTATCCACTGTAAGCCTCTCTGAGCATGTGTCTTCCCTTGGCAAGCCATCTGCCACCCCTGGAGCTGAAAATTTAGCAGCCACCTGCGGTTGGTGCTCCAGTGTCTCCATATGCGTTCCTACGTGGCCATATGAGTATTCTTAAGTCCTCCCTTCGGTAGGCATCTGGTAGCAGGTCCCTCCCGGGATATGTTTACCAGTGTACCTTGGTAATCCTGTGTCAAAGTAGGATCCCTCAAAAAAAAAAAAAAAAAAAAAAGAGAGGAGGGGTCCAGACTTTCGCAGGGCACTGGAAGACAGCTTGAAGATGGCGTGATGGCACAGACCCCCAATCTCCGTCACTTCTGACGTAACTCGAAGTGACTACGAAAGGGAACGTCTCGGTTACGTATGTAACCCTCGTTCCCTGAGTAGGGAACGGAGACGTTACGTCTCCCTGCCACTTCTGCTGTATCGCTGGGTAGACGCCGAGTTCAGTCTTGGCTCCTCAGCAAAGACATACTGCGGTTGTGTTCACTTCCTCCTTTTATACTCACGGAGTAGGGCGGAGTACGCTATGCAAATATCCGCAGCCCCAAGGCATTGCATGCCATTGGCTCGTTTTTAAATACTCGAAGAGGATTGGCTTTCTATGCGAAACCCCCAATCTCCGTCACTTCTGACGTAACGTCTCCGTTCCCTACTCAGGGAACGAGGGTTACATACGTAACCGAGACGATTTAAACCATGTTAATGCAATTCGAGTAATGCCAACATCATTTTTGAGTCTATTCAAAAAATGTTGAGGCTAGGTATCAAATGCAGCAATAAGATCCAGTAACACTAATAGGGAAATACAACCACAATCAGATGATAAGAGCAAGATTTAGGTTTGCAACTATCAAAACTGAGAAGATTATCAGAAAGAATCAATTGTAGGGAACTTTTTCCTTGAAGAAAAGTTAGAAGCTCAGGAGACCAGGAGATGGTGGAAGCTTTCAAAGCAGTTCTTTATTGCTGGTCGCTGCAGTCCTTCCAACATCATCTAACTAAAATCAGTATACACTTGAATTCATATAGCTTTTTAACCCACTGGGGACCAATAACGCATCCCCGCGTTTTGATCGTTTTTTTTTTTCACACAGCTGCAACATAGACTTAAAATTCTCTGTCATTAATTAGATAAAAAATAACTATTCTTATTAGTTGACGTAATCTGTATGAAAAGAGAGAGATACCAGTCTTTTCCTTTCACCTCATTATAGGGTATGATGTGCTAATGTGACCCCTCCCACTGAGAGTGCAAACACATAGTTTGAAGACCATAATTAAGAAACAATAAGACATAATATGAAAAATTGTTGTTTATTACACATCTGCAGATAGAGACAGATACTTCCACTGTACATCATTTGTGGCAGATCCGAAACGACCACAGTGGCGTATTTGTAATAATTAGACACAGCTTCGACCGTTAATACATCACTGTCCTTCGTGTCAAATATACATTTCGAATTAATAATTGCTCCTAGATGAACAAAACCTGCAGCTCTCGTTGACTGAAATCCTATTGTAAACATCCTCTGATCATTCTGACTTGTTGTTTCCATTCGTTTCAGCGCATGACATACGTCACGACCACACGTTAGCGATTGGCTATGGCAGATCCTGAGTGACTCTGGGCAGATCCAATAGTTTTGAACTTTAATAGTGAACCCCCCTACAAGGAAGTAAACGTTTCTCAATGGAGAGAGGCCAGACTCTATGTACAAATGAAATGTACTAGAGTCTGGTTGAACCAGGCTAATGAAAACGCCCACATTGATAAAAACATACAGTTTATTATGGATCTAACGTCGTCCTAACCTTTCGTCTTGCTGCGCAGTGAGGAGATCCAGGAAAAAAGTTACCTCAGTTACCAGTTTCATTTTGAGGAGCACGGATTCAGCTGATGCAGTAAGTCATATATTCTTAAGTGCTTTGTTCTAATCGCGTTATTGAATAGTGTCTGTAAACTCCACAAAGACTGTTTAAATATCAAATGCGCGTCTGATAGGAAGGAATAGACAAATTCACAGACGCGCAAGCGCGTGCGCCGTGCGTTAATTAGTTATCTGTAAAACCAAAACGAGTGAATATGATTCGGGTGTGTGAACGAATGTATGAACGAACGAACGAACGTTCATTTAGTTAGACAGTTTCAGCTCATATTATGAGCAGATGTTTCAAGATGTTTTAAACTCTAACTTTGAACCAAAAATTTATTCAAAATGACCCATAACCTATTTGACCAGGATTTGTTTCCAGGTATAACTAAAAATGGGTTTTGACTTTAATTTATACTTTGATTTTATATTTATATGAAGAGTTCAGATGCAAAAGCCTCTGTGCCATTTGAAATTTTCTTCTAGAATGATCATTTTTAGAATGATCATTTTTATCAGCTTGTATAAATAAGTTCTACCAGAAAGACTCGGGAGATAAAATGATATAACAAAGCATCCATTTATTGACAGCCCAGCAAGCAATTATTATCAAAGTTCTTTGGCGTAGGCCCCGTCCATAGATCGTAATCCGAGGGTAGCGGATCAGCATTTCCTGCCTGAAGACGAAGGCAGGGGCGCAGCCGACCCCCCCGGGAAGTGTAGACGGGACCATCCTGGTGGTGGTGGGGAGGGTGGAGGTTGTTGTCGCGTCGGCATCTGCGAACTCAAACATGTGTAAGTACCGATCTTTTATACCACAAGAATAAGAACGTGATTGGATAACCTGAAGGTAACACGTGACGCGGTAATTAAGTCTTCCTGGCAGAACTTATGCTAAAGCTTTCATTTCAGTAATTTCACTAAAATGGCAATGAAGACTACCTATTAATTGTCATTTAAGTGAAATTACTGAAATTAAATATACAAGCTTGATAAAAATGATCATTCAAGAAGAAAATTTCAAATGGCACTATATATATATATATATATATATATATATACAGTATATATATATATATATATATATATATATATATATATATGTTGTCCTTTTCAATTTTTTCTTGTCTGACTCACCTGAATGAAAGGCTCATTATTATGCGTGTCTTTGTCTCTCTCAGGTGAGAAACACCTAATTATACATGATGAGGGCTGGCCTGTTCACGCCCATTCGCATATTGCCTTGGCAAAAAAAAAAAAAAAATGTTTTTCACAATATAACCCAATTCACAGTTTTATGTGAATGATTAGGAGGATGATTTTCAGATCATTGTGAAGAAAAAAAACCTAGGCAACAACATCCATTAGTCTAAAGTCTTGTGGATGCATATTTAGTATGTGTTTTGTGGCTTTATTTCAGAAACTTTCATTTTTAGTTTTTAAAATAACCACACATAAAAAATATTCTCTCAAAAATACAAACATGTACAAACATGTTGCTCATAAGTTATCGTTGCCCTGTTTCTGCTAAATATAGTGTAATTTCACCTGTACCATTAATATGTTTATAAGCAGCTGAAAAAAAACACAGATTTCAGTGCATGTCAGAACATCCCAAGGAGGCCAAATAGCCCTTGGTTCCCAGATGGTTAAGGGGGAGGAGTTGCATCAAGAGGGGGACTCTTGAAACAAAGCAAAAGTAAATGCAAGATTCAGCTGGTTACAGGAAATTCATCAGCCTTGAACTCAACAGCATAGCAGTTATTCGGAGCCTTGAGATGCTAATCCAATCAGCCTGACTAGATTGGTTAAACCTTTACATTATCATTGAGACAAAGGGTGGAAGTGGCAGTAGCCATTAGGAGTTTCAGCAGTCTGAAAGCAGGATTAGCCAAATATCATCCCCCTCCTCACCTTGAATGCTAAATTCAATGTACAGAAAGCTTTCTCAGTTTATATTGGAATCTAAATTAAACATTTAATAAATGTATAATACCACAGTAGATTATAGAAAAAAGTAGATTTACTACATGTTTTAGTACATTTGGGTGTTGAATTTCCAATTCAATGCTGATATATGCCTTTACCATGATTTTAAATCACTCATGTAAGATTTTTCTCATACCGTCTAGCCCTTTTACTGTGTGCTGTGGGTGGTAATGAGAGAAAAAGATAAGAAAGGCAGAAAAAAGCTAGAAAAGCAGGAAAACAGAAGAGAAAGATCAAACAACTTAGGAAGGAGATCAAAACCCTGATGAAACAATTCAAACTGGCAAGCACAGAAGAAAAGGAAGGTATAAAAGAGCTTACATCCAGCCTCCGTGAGCAGCTCATCAGAACAAGAAGAGCCGAGAGGTTCAAGCAGAGGCAGAAGAAGCAGGAAGCGACTCGAGCCCAGTTTATAAAGGACCCTTACCGCTTCACCAAATCACTTCTGGGAGAGGCGAGGTCTGGGACTCTAACAAGTTCCAAGGAGGAGGTGGAGCACTCTGTTGAGGAGGTGTTCAGTTACCCCACAAGAGACGATGCCCTGGAATGAAAATCATGGGCTTATTAATGTCGACCCACCTACTATATCCCTCAGCACAGAGTGCCCATCATGGAGAGAGGTTCGAGAGGTAGTCAAGCATGAAAGATCATCTTCTGCTCCAGGTCCCAGTGGTATACCATACAAAGTATACAAAAAATGCCCCAAGCTCCTCTGAAGGCTATGGAAGCTTATGCGGGTAATTTGGTCCAAGGGAACCATTCCAACAAGCTGGAGAAGGGCAGAAGGGTGCTTTTTTCCCCAAAGAACAGGGATCCACACAGATCATCCAGTTCCGAACTATCTCCCTACTTATTGTGGAGGGAAAGATTTTCTTTTCTGTGCTTGCGAAGAGAATGAGCGCTTAGCTGACCCAGAATGGATATATTAACACCTCTATCCAGAAGGGTGGTGTTGAAGGGTTCTCCGGGTGCTTGGAGCATACAGGGGTCCTCAGCCAACTCATCCAAGAAGCAAAGGAGAAGAAAGGCAGCTTGACAGTTATCTGGCTTGACTTTGCAAATGCATATGGGTCTATTCTGATCCAAGTTGCTTTGGACTACTACCACATCCCACATAACATCCAGCGCATGATCACCAGTTACCTGAGAGACAGCAAGCTACGATTCCAGTCTGCCAAGTTTACAACAAAGTGGCAGCCAGTGGAGAAGGGGATAGTGACAGGATGCACAATCTCTCCCATCTTGTTCATCATGGGAATGAACCTGATCATCTCTGCAGTGAGTACAAAGTCAAGAGGGCCGAAGACCGCAGCAGGATGTCAACAGCCAGTAATCAGGGCATTCATGGATGACCTTACCGTGATAACACCAACTCACGTGCAGGCAAGATGGGTCCTGACAGAATTGGATCGTATGGCCACTTGGGCAAAGATGGTGATCAAACCAAAAAAATAAAGGTGCCTGGTTATCCAAAAGGGCAAAACAACTGGAAAGTTCAAGCTACTTGTTCAAGGGGAAGTGATCCAACATCCAGGGGAACCCAATTAGATGCCTTGGAAAGTATTATGATGATTCCCCGTCAGACAGGAACAGCATCTCCAGCACAGAAAAAAAGGTTGAAGAATGGTTGGATAAGATAGACAAATCTGGCCTGCCGGTGAAATACAAGTGCTGGATCTACCAACATGGCCTGCTCCCGAGACTCGTGTGGTTTCTCACGGTATACGAGGTGCTTCTATCAACTGTTGAAAATATGAAGAGGAAGTTCAACAAGCACCTTAGAAGATGGTTGGGAATACCCCTGAGCTTTACATCCCTGAGTCTCTACATATAGTCGGGCCAGCTCCAGCTTCCCTTGTCTTCAGTGGTGGAGGAGTTTAAAGTCGCCAAATGTAGACAATCCCTGACATATAGGGACTCTCAAGACCAACTCATCAGGGGAGCAGGAGTAAGAACAAGATCTGGCTGTAAGTGGGCAGCCAGCACGGCAATTACCCAGGCAGAATGTTCTCTCATGACCAAAGACATTATCAGAAACCCTTGCACTGGAAGACAGGGTCTAGGAACAGCACATTTCCAGCAGTGGTCAAAGTACACCCCTCAGGAGAAGAGAACCATGATCCAGGATGAAGTCCGAAACCTTGAGGAAGAAGGGAGAAGAGCGATATCTATCGAGCTCGCAACCCAAGGTGCCTGGACGAGGTGGAACCTCCCCAAGAGGACAATCACATGGAGTGAACTGTGGCGGATGGAGCCCTTCCGTATATCCTTTCTACTCTGAGCAGTGTATGACATCTTACCAACTCCAGTCAATTTGCATAGGTGGAGGATGAGGGAGGACCCACTGTGCAGGTTGTGTGGCGGGAGAGGGACAACGGCGCACATTCTGTCAGGGTGTAAGACCGCATTGACACAGGGGAGATACAGGTGGCGCCATGAAAAGGTGTTGGCAGTGCTTGCAGACATTCTGGGGCAAGAAAGGAGGAAGAAACAACCAGCCAAAGCAAGACCACTGCTGAGTACCATTGGCTTTGTGAAAGAGGGCCAAAGACCTGTCATCCTCAGCCAAGCCAGGCAGAATCTCCTGCAGTCAGCCCAGAGATGGGAAATGGAGGTCTTGGGAGGAAAGTCCACTTCCCCGAGGTGGTGTTGTCCACAATGCTAAGGCCGGACATCATCATGTGGTCTCCAGAGGGAGGGAAGATCATTCTGGTGGAGTTGACGGTGCCGTGGGAGGAGGGCTGTGAGGAAGCTGCAGAGAGCAAGAAAGCCAAATACCAGCAACTTGTTGAAGACTGCCGAGACAAAGGGTGGATGGTGTGGCTGATGACAGTGGAAGTCGGATGTCGGGGATTCTCCGCTCAATCTGCATGGAATTTATTAACATGGGTTGGATTGAGGGGCCACTTAAGGAAGGCAGCCATTCGTAGGCTGGGAGAAGCGTCAGAGAGAGCCTCCTGTTGGCTCTGGCACAAGAGAAAGGACATAAGCTGGAAGCCTGGAAGAGAGGGACAGTGACCTGGCCAGCCACTGCTGACCCGCCAGCTGGAGGGTGTTGTGGTTAAGGGTCGAAACACCCAATGAAGGTTGAGGACCACCTGATGACCTCTCTCCCAGGCCAAGGCTTCATCCATTAGAAATGGGTGTACGGTGGTATCGCAGATGTATTATGCCTCGTTTCCACTGAGGGGTACGGTACGGTACAGTACAGTATGGGTCGGGTCGGGTACACCATTATCAGGCTTGCGTTTCCACCACCAACAGTACCCTTACTTGATAGGCGTGGTATGCTGGAAAGAAGCGATCGACGTCATTTTCGCGCGAAGAAAGCGACATAGTAAACAACAATGGATGACAGACAGCAGATCTTGTTCTTGCTTCTTGGCATGTTTGTCACTAGAAACAAGCGCTGGCATTAGGCATTTCCAAGAAGCCAACGCAAAGTCCGACACAGGAGAATGATCCCGAGGACCCGAGTCCAGTAATTCTGCTAATGGAACAGCGCATTCTTGAACGCGACACTCAGCTCGCTCTGGCTATGCAACTCCGGTTATCTCTGTATGTTCATTTTAGGCAACAATAAAACGAAATATGTTATAAAACACCACTCTGCTTCTTTTTGATTTCATTTCAATACATTTTAAACATTCTAAAGCACACAAATGTGCAACGCATAGCCTTGATTATATTCACTGCATGTAACGTTATTTATAACAAAACTAAATATAAAACAACCCTGCCTCTTTTCGTTCAAATTTAAAAATATTAAACATATTCCAGGCAATATGTAGCCTAATGTATTGCATAGGCTATCGCATTGGTACAAATGTTGCAATAAACAACAGATGATCTTGTAATAAATAAAAAAATGAAAAAACTATCTCTTTTTGTTGAATTTCAGTTTTATCAATAATAGCCATTGTAAAAGTATAAGTAAAAAGTAAAAAAAGATATACAGTAAAGCTTAAATATAACATCAAGAAACAATTCAGTCAGTCAAATATACTCAGCGCTCAAAGATATGAAACTTCACGTAGCCTTATGCCAAAACTATTGGCCAGGGAACGAATTATAGATTCACGAGACCAAAGATCACCTGTTTATACAAGACGAACTATACCTCATGTTTAACCACTACAGAGACATCCGAGTCAGCGGCAAACATCAGAACGACTAGCCGAGGAAAGGCTGTTCCAGGCGGGGGACACGAGCGCGAGCATCCGGTGATCGCTTAGAATGGATCTCAGTCAAATTATCATAAATCTATAAATAAACCACAGATTTGAGCTTTAAAAAACTACTTTCTCGCCTGAAAAACTCTTAAAACTACATTTCGTGACACAATAACAGTAGAATTATATTTCAACTGTATGCTTCTAATGCCCTTGTAGCACGCGCAAGTGACGATAGTCTGTCCACCAATCACCGTTCTGCAGTGAGTCTAGCTCCACCTTTTAGTACCCTTTCGCTGTGCTAGGTACCCCAACGGAAGGGTACCCAAAAAGTGGTACGGTACAGTTCGGCTTTTTGGTACCATTCACAAGTTTTGACAGTGGAAACGCAAATAATTGCGTACCGAACCGAACTGTACCGTACCGTACCACTCAGTGGAAACGAGCCATTATACAACAGAGTGATTTCAAAGTAACCTCCATTCAGTGACAATGGGAGTTTTTCAGTTGATTTGTCAGTGTCATGGGTTTGACGGAGTGTATGATTGGTGGTTGAAGATGAACAGAAAGCCACTTTAATGACTGAGGAATTAATAGCCAAAGATAAAAGCTAGCAGAGATCTCTTGAGTTTAACACGAGTCCATTTCCATATCTCAGTCTTTACAGGGGACACAGAAAGGAGACCACAATTGCAGCACGCCAAAATAAATTCCTTCCATGAAAGATTCATATCTGTAATTAACAGAATTGAGAAATGTATTTCCACCTCAATTCTGTTAATTACAGGCAGATTCTCTCCAATCAAAGCGACTTTGGAGAAAGTGCACAGCCTTGCCCCGCTGACGAAATTTGAGCTGAGTCACATAGAAAGATCAGCTGGCAGAGGAACGGGAAAGTCTCTTCTAACAGTTACAGTCTAGTTGTGGCCTCTCTACACTATCAATAAATAAACAGAGATATCTGCGCATCAAATCTGATGACACCAATCCCTCAACCTTCCCCCAGAATCCATTGTGTTTTCAATTGTCTCATCTAGCGGCCATAAAGAGAGATGGGGTGCCTGCTGGGCGGGAGCAGTGCAGCAAATTGAAAGTGTAATTTCTAACAATATGGGACCCAGCAGTTGGGAAAGCGGTTGCCTCAACAATTCTCTCTCGCTCTCTCTCTCTCTCTCTCTCTCTCTCTCTGTGTGTGTGTGTGTGTGTGTGTGTGTGCATGTCTCTTGTCGATGAATGCAAAGAGGGAAATGGAAGTTTGGTTCCAAATAAATAAGATAACTCTAATGAATGGGTAAATGACTTTGGCCTGGGGTTACAGAGACTTCGTTGCATAAAGCCCATTAAGACCAGTGGCACTCAGCGTCCGTTTGCTCGTCTATGAGCTCCTGCTGTGCTGCATCACCCTCCAGAAATTAATTGGAAAATAAAGTGTTGGAAAGGAATTTTTGGTTTTACTAAAGGCACTGATTGGCATTCTGTGAATCTCTTCTGGATCTCTGGTTTTTATTTCCACTGGGATTTCTGCTGCTTTTAACATGACAGTAGTCAGACTTCTAGATCCTTGTGTGGGTCTCTTTTTCCTCATTTGAATAACTGCTTTTTTATGCTGTGTTTTGTTGCAGCAGTAAATATGGGTTGATCATTCATTATGTTATATTACATTAATCCAGAGACTGTCCCACTCGCATAGATAGTACTCGCATAGTAATTACAATTGTGCCAATAATAATGAACTTAACTTTTCAAGAAAGAAATGCAAATATAAATTGAATCTAAACAAAATACATATCTGTGAAACTGAAAAAAAATGCGGGCATTTTTTTTTTTTACTTTTGTTTTTAATGCACTGCATGTTTTGCTGTTGTCACATCTTTATTTCGCTAATCTGTACGGTGGCCGAGAGAGCTCACCGCGCTGCAACCTGATGAAGACGAATGCAAATTCAAAAAAACGTGTGCAACTATAAAAACGCATTCAAATACAAAAATACATCCGCAAATTAAGAAACATCTTCATCAGTTCCACAACACACCTGTGCTCCAAGTACTCACAACACAACCAAATACAGAAACGCGCTGCAAACGTTCACAACACAACCAAATACAGAAACGCGATGCAAATAACACGGTCCACAACGGAAATGTTTCCGGGGAACCAAATAAGTGACGGACCCGACTGGGACTTGCTTATTGCTCGTGAGCTTCCCTATGCCCTACTCCCTTCAAAGGGCAGACGGCAAAGCTCTTCAAGTGGGAATTTGGCGTGAGCATGACACCTAGTGTGTCATTTATGTAGCCGTTTGGCACTTGATGAAGGGAGCAACAACAGACAACGTAACAACGCAGCACTTTGTCCATCAGCTGTATAGCTGTTCTGACGACAGAAATATAATGATTAACATATCGGTTGCAAATAAATTATTCATTTTTTATTTTTACTTTATAAAAATCTGTTAAATATCCATTTTATATGTCAGTGCCATACATTACCTAACATTTTAAGGAAACTTCTTATAAAAATTTAAACATAAAATGAAACTATTTGTATAGTGTAACTGATGTATGGATTAATATCTTGCCTTCATGTTCTTCTAGATCTTTTTTATTTATTTAGTTTAGTTTTCAGATCATTGTTCTTTTCTCATTTGTATTGTGATGACATTAAACATATTGTTAACACATGTTGTATATTGTACACAAGTTGTATGTCATAATAATTTGAATCTCGGTGTTTTGCAGGGGAAAAGTCAAAAGAAATTAAATAAAGTAGAATTTTGAGTAAGCAAGGACTCCAAGGAGTATATATAGACGAACTAAAAAAAAAAAATAATATTATTTATATATACAATATTACTTTAATAGTATAGTTTATTTGTATAGTTTATTTATTAAAAAAAAAAAATATATGCTTTGACTTCTTGTCAATAAAGGTTTTTTTGCTCTAAGCACGTCCTGTGGTTCTAGTCGGGTCCGTCACTTATTTGGTTCCCCGGAAACATTTCCGTTGTGGACCGTGTTATTTGCAGCGCGTTTCTGTATTTGGTGGTGTTGTGAACGTTTGCAGCGCGTTTCTGTATTTGGTTGTGTTGTGAGTACTTGGAGCACAGGTGTGTTGTGGAACTGATAAAGATGTTTTTCTTAATTTGCGGATGTATTTTTGTATTTGAATGCGTTTTTATAGTTGCACACGTTTTTTTGAATTTCCATTCGTCTTCATCAGGTTGCAGCGTGGTGAGCTCTCTCGGCCACCGTAAATCTGAGCTTACAAATGTGCTTCTAGATTTTTCATGTATGCATCTGAAGTTTTTGTTCCATGAGTTTTAATTTGCCATTCTGGCACATATCTCTCACAGGGGCGGAGCTTGCAGCAGTGAGTTTTCATTGGCTACTGAGTTTTTGATTGACAGCTTCGTGACCTGGAAGTGAAGACGTCAATGTTGTGTTTACATGTATTAATGTAAGTGTATGTTAGCGTCGCTTTCTATTTCATTTTAGTGATATAAAGTTTATGTCTGTATTTATCTGTTGCTACACTACATCATTGAGATGATTTCTTATACTGTAGAATGTATAGTTCAGATGAATGGAAATATTATCATCAGTCATCATCGCTATCAGGATACTGGATACTCAGATTTAAAAAAAGTTTTTAACATACTAATACTATTTATAACTCAGTACTTGTTTTTTTTATTTTATTTTTTTATACAGCAGTGTTGTCTTGATTTAGCCCAATCATTACAGGGCCTGTTTATCTACATACGGTTACAGTCTTAGATTCGATCATTGATATTTACTTTGATTAGATCATATTTCTCCCCCAGCCACCCCAAACAACAACAGATGCTATTGGACCAGAGCGCTGTCAATCATTGCCTGATTCAACTTTGGCAATACAAAGCAGTTATATGCAATGTAAAATGTAGCGGGATGGGCAGAAGTGGAGAATCTGGGGCTGGACGTGGAGAAGCTCAGGCTTTGGAGCCATGATGTGAAGATTCTCAGCCTTGGCAGGCATGATGTGAAGATCAGGCTGGATGTGAAGAAGCTCAGGCTGGATGTGAAGAAGCTCAGGCTCAGGAGCCATGGCGTGAAGTGACTCAGATTTGGCAGGTATGACTTGAAAAGGCTCTGAATTGGTGGGCACTTCAGGGTTGCGGGGCTCCTTGTCCAAACCCAGAGTAAAAGTTGAGCCGCTTATTAACATCTTAACCGTTGCCAGAGCACTGGCACACTGAAGCGTTTTAATAAAAAAAAGTTACTGTCATACCTAATTTTATTATCCTGACAGACTATACATCATTAAAAAGATATAAGACTCAAGTTTCAGTATTTGACCACTTTATCGTCTGAGAAACTTATAGTGACAGTTATGACTTAATTTGTGTCAGGAGTTACGTAATTAATAAATGAGTCGATACCTTTAACCGTCTGAGGACGGATTGGGCGGTACCACCCAAAATTACATGCTTTTACAAATGTGTAGTTATCTTAAAAACTACTCATGATAGAGAGGTGCAGTCTTTTTTTGCCGTCTTCCTCAGATTCCGCTGGTAACAGTGACAACCAGATACCCGGGGATACCCGGTTGTATACACATCGTCCAAAGGCCAATGAAATAGATGGAAAAAAACAACCAATTAAAAAATTGGCGATGGAGAAATGTTTTTCTTATCCAATTAGGGGAAGGTTACCATGACTTATTCTAGCAAATCAGAGGACTCTGTAGCCTTGCAAGGGGTGTTACTATATAGTAAGGGATATGACGCAAACAGCGTCGAGTGGAGGAGGAGACGACAGAAAGCAAACGCACGCGTCGAGTATAAACAAGGCTTTACGGAGTGAGAGCGCGCTGAGATTTATATGAGAGAGAGACAGAAGAATTATATATATATATATATATATATATATATATATATACACATACAATTATAGCATTTTTTATTATTTTAGCTCTTTTATGATGGCAAGCAGTAAACGATTTACGGTGGAACAGGCTCTGGAACAATTACTGGAGAGTGACGAGGAGAAAGCATTGCTTAGGAAATTCTAAGCATTCCTAAGAAAAACGCCTGGGACTATTTGTAAATAATGTTTGATTTTTCATTGTTCTTTGCACATTTTATTTAACAATTACACGTCTATCAAGCAAAGGCTTTGACAAATATATTTTTTGTACAAAAACTGTTCACTATATGAAGTTTTATTAACTAAGTTCAGGAGGAGCACATTCAGATAATTAACACGAGTGGACAGCAATCAGCAACCAATGATAAGAGGGTACATATACTCAGCAGTCTTACCTTGATCCATTGGCAGTTTGCAGCATTTGGTCATGTCCGAATCTAGCTCTTCTCATTTCGATAAAGAATCTTTCGTCCTTCAGAATTAGGAATCTTTGCCACAACCTGGTATTATCTCATGGGCGTCAGGCGAAACAAACGGGTCCTCGCCACCGCGGGCGAAACATCCGCAATCTACTTCTGCGTATTTCTTTAAACAGTAACTAAACACTTAACCAACTTTTTTCAGTTAATGATCTGTAAGAATGGATCTTTATTAAAGGGTAACTAAACCCCTGGTCAGAGCCTGACTCCACCCACTAGCAATATTTGAAAAATGCTGAAAAAATGGGCAGACCCCAGGGGGCATGCACCTGAGACCCGCCGTGAGTGACAGCTGCTGTCAGACTCTAAAATAGAGAGAGACTGGAGTGACGCAGGTAGCTGCCTTTGCAACAGAGCGGCCATTTGAAGTCGAGGACTTTTCCTCCTCACCTTCACTCACCTGAAGTGGATGAGGGTGAATTGTATGTAGACACAGGGCCAAATCCATTCGAGACGCTGGCTCAAACTGCGGTCTTAACTCCCGCATCGCGACCGGCATCTGATGAGTTTTGTCGTCGAGTTGATCTCAATAGCGCGCGCTCTGTGGGTATACGCTAGAGTTGAGCCGGATACTCGGCTGAAACGAGTATCCGGTACGGATTAAGCACTTTTGTCGAGTACAAATATTATACGAGTAATACGAGTCAATATCTGTGCTCGGATAAAAAAAAGAAAGAAAAAAAAGAAAAAAAAAAGTAATGTTGAAATTAGGGCTGAGCGATATATCAATATAAAGAATATATATTTTAAATGTGATATGTAATTAGAGTTTGCGCTGCACGCCTTGCTCCAAGCAAGCTGCGTGCTTAGTGCTGACCCAGAGCTCTCTGCACTGCTCCCCGCGCCCCAGTCACTCCTTTTCCACTTTGCGTGCTTGATTAAAGCATGTTATGTTATAACATGAAATAAAGTCTTTCACCTCAGCAAAACGGACTTTGTCCTGTCAGCCGTTATACTGTAACGTTAGTCGTAGCGCACACTCAATTGCACGCGCAAATGCGGCGGCGCGCGCTGGATCGCCTCACTGTATATAAAGTGCAAAAGAAACAACGAGCATGCAACACTGTTGCGTTGTAAATAACACGAAATAAAAACAAAGCAGGTATGATTTTAATTCTATTCACCAGGAGCAGTTTCAATGTTTCATTAACAGTATTGTCTATTCACCAAGGTAACTGTCATGTCTATATTAACCCCTTAATGCCCCTATTTTTCTTTGTGTTATTTTTTATATTTTTTAAATGAATGTAATGGCTCATACCAACGTTGTATTGACAAAATAAATAAACCAATTAATAAATCACAATTACAATTCCAAGGGAATAATCTGCAATTAAGATTTTTGTCATAATCATGCAGGTGAAGAAACCTGTTAATTATTTATTCATTTGATTTTGCAAATGTTCATGTTTCAATAAAACTACTTGTGACATGTCATATTTGGCTTTGACTGAACATTTGCTCTCACTTTGCAGAAAAAATATCGGGATATATTTTGTATATTGAAATTCAGCCTAAATATATTGGGATATGACTATTGGTCCATATCACCCAGCCCTAGTTGAGATGAAAACTCTTGTTCGTTACATTTTACTTCATATTTGCAACCACATGTGTTGTATTCATTGTTGCAAAACTTGTTCTGTAGTTCGTTGTTATCGTGATCAAAACCATTGATCTGAAGCTCAATGCTGATGCTGTCATGTAAATAGTTTTCTTATCAGCAATAAATATAACAATTTCTGATCAACCCATATCAATTGCATGCTTAAAATAACATACCGGTTAAAGCCCCGCCCATTTCAAGACTACCCGACCCACTTCCGGGTTTAGGCCCCGCCCAGTCCGAGTACAGATACAGATACAGATAATTCATATGGTTATACAGATACAGATACAGATAATGCTGTACTCGCTCATCCCTAGTATACGCTCTGTGGATAATAATTGTGATCGGAGGATCACACGTTTTAAATAGTTTCTGTACAATGATTTGCGTTCCTTAAACGCGATGCTTCCTTATGGCGTAAACTCACATGCAAACAGTAGGACTGGGAATCGATTCCAAAAAATCGATTCCTCGATTCCGAGGCGTTAGGAATTGAGAGTCGATTCCAAAGGTTGGAATCGATTCCATTAAAGGGTCCTCCTTTAAGATTTTTAACACAAACCGCGGTCTGTAACCAATTTCATTTGTCAACACAATCACGTCACCTGTAAATAAATAAAGTTCAGACTAATTCAAACCCACAGCTTCACCATTTGGTTTACTGATTAAGAACGAACAAATCGGCAGGGAACACGACCCTTAGAAATGACAAATAAATAAATAAAATGAGAAAATTTAAGGGGGCTTTTACACTGGGCTCGTTTGCTGCGGTACGAGCGCGTTTGTTCCCGACGCCCCCCGCAGAATGGGTCTGGTTTCACATTCAACTTGATTCTATAGAACCCTGGTGCTTTTCCGTGCATCTTACATCATCGCAAATGTGCACAGCGCATGATAGAAAGCCGAACGTGGGTAAATATTGTGTTTTTATTTATTTATTTATTTATATTAATTTGCTGCTATTATTCGCAGTTGAGTGAACAATACAGGTTTATTGTGCGTACAATACAGGTTTATTGTGCGTGTGTCACATAAGGTGGACTTCCTGAACAAGTGAATGGTTGTAAAGATATACACATTTGAATTCTGGTCGTCTGCCCTTTTTTTCCAATTGAAAACCTGAGAAAATCGCTTTTAAAATTTTTTTGCCCATTTTTTTGTTGATATCTTTTAAAATCCATTGCATTTTAAAAGATAAACTATTTATTTTATAGCTTAATTTGACCAAATACATTAATATATATATAAATATTTTTTTTAACTCAAATTATTTAAGTTATTTGGAATAAATAATTAAAAAGGCACTTTTACAAAAATGTTCTAAAATCAGAAAGATTGAACAGAGGAGCCAGAGAGAAATTCACTTTTCATACGGATTAGCCCACATAAGCAGAAAGCAGTCTCTTTTCTTTCATTTTGAATGGTTTTGTTTAAAAGTAAACATTTCAATATATATATTTCTCAAGTCTGTGAGGCAAGTAGGATACCTTAAACGCTGACTTTCGGTTCATGACGAGCTTCAGTTCACGTGCTGCCGCTCTGTGTCGTGATTAGGCCTAGCCTATCCTTTGTCTGCAATTTATTTCTTATTATTAAATCCTGGTAATTGGTTGATGAAACATTGATTTAAATTAAGATAAATTTATTTCCAAACGAATTTTCACTTTAAAGAACGGCTTTGTGCTTGCTTTCTGTTTAGGCTCTGTGAAAGTTTTAGTGCTGCTTCCAGAGAACGGTCATGTCCGTATCATTGTTTTTTCCTCATAAATGCGAACACGGAAAATAAAATAAAACATTTTCTGTTCTGGGGAGAGTCAACCCTTCTTCATCCAGTGGGTATTACTTTTGGTTTGTGCAGTGTGGTTCACATAGCCCTATTTATTAAAAGATTTAATTTTCTGGGAATTATGGATCTCCTTCATAACGCTGAAATTGCCCGATTTTAAACAATTTAGTAATAATTTAACTAGTTTTGTGGTGTAGGTCTACATATTTTATAACGTTAACTTCAAATAATACTTATAGTAGCCTAATTTAAAGATGTGGAGGATAACTCCGGGATTTGAAGGGACGTGTCGTGATTCTGTCTTCTCACACCGCGACACAGGTTAGTGGATCTGAGTGTTGCGATCGTTACAGCCTTACATGTATTCTTCTTGCAGATAAGTACACTCACAAAGCTTAGGTTAGAAGCCTCCAGTGAGTTCAACAATTTGAGTTCAACGTGTCAGCGGACAGGCTACCCGGGAAATGCTCAGAGCTGACGAGGGGAGTTGAGAAGAGCAATGTTTTCAGCGAATAAAGCTTTGACAACTTTAATCGTCATTTAAATACGTTTACTCAATTATCTGGACTACGAAACTTTATTTTTGAATGTCTGTTCTTTGAAATTAGAAAAAAAATTTTTTTTTGTTATTTCATTGTTTTTCCACATAATCGGCCCATATCTTAAAATGGAACGTTGCGACTTCCGACTCATTTTGCCAGAGCGGGTCACATATGTAAATGTTACTACTCCCAAAAATGCTAAAAAAATAAACGTGTGAGAGCGTGTTATAGGCCATATGTCATGTTATTTTAGTCAGATATGACGGCGCTACTACGATACGCATCACCTCAGATGAGCAGCTGAGCGCCTATCAAGCTAGTGTGACACCCCAAAGTATGTGCACATTTCTTTTTTGTTTTGTGTTATACATTAAGCAAAAGTTAATTTGAAAGTAAATCATTATATGATTAGTTTAAGAGTCTGTTGTTGTGAGGGGAAAAAAAACGGGACTTTTATTATGAAACCTGAAACGAGGACTCTTACATAGGAGCTGTGTGCGCTTGCGCTCTCACATCTGCTGAGAAGTTTTTGCAACGTTACACGGCGGCTCCTGTCTCATCAATCATTCCTGTTATTTTGCAGGTATTATTGTTACAACAACACTATTATTGTCACAGACTAGAAGGACATGTCACAGGTCGAGGGGAGGAACGCTCGGGTGACCAACCACCCCCCCCTCTAACTGAGTCACCACCGTGAGGAGCCGACACCACAGGCACACAACAGAGGACCCGGAGACAGAGACAAGTTTCAAAGGAGTAACAATCTTTATTAAACCAAGGGTTTCTCACAGTTTAAGATACTCTCAGCGGTGCTGCAGACTTCCGGACTCATACAGTAAGTATGGCAGGTAAGGATTCTTCACAGTACAGGGTACTCTCGTTGGTGCACGGTAATGAAGCAGTGGATTAAAAGCTTACTTTTCCCCCCAGCGGTGCTGCAGACTTCCGGACGCATACAATAAGTATGGCAGGTAAGGATTCTTCACAGTACAGGGGACTCTCGTTGGTGCACGGTAATGAAGCAGTGGATTAAAAGCTTACTTTTCCCCCAGCGGTGCTGCAGACTTCCGGACTCATACAGTAAGTATGGCAGGTAAGGATTCTTCACAGTACAGGGTACTCTCGTTGGTGCACGGTAATGAAGCAGTGGATTAAAAGCTTACTTTTCCCCCAGCGGTGCTGCAGACTTCCGGACTCATACAATAAGTATGGCAGGTAAGGATTCTTCACAGTACAGGGTACTCTCTCTCTCTTCAGTTCACAGTAGGGCGACAGTGGGTTAAACGATTACTTTATCAGCGTTGCTGTATACTTCTGGGCTCAAACAGTAAGTAGAACAGGTGAGGATAGTCACAGTACACAGTACTCTCTCTTCAGTTCACAATAGGGGGACAGTGAGTCATAAGGTTACTTTACCAGTGGTGCTGTATGCTTCTGGGCTCAAACAGCAAGTAGAACAGGTGGGGATCCTCACAGTACACAGTACTCTCTCTTAAGTTCACTATATCACTCTGGGCTTCTGACGGGGGCAGATATAATAACCTTCCACGAACGTGTAAGCATGAATAGGGCTACTTCTCAGCAAAGACACATCACACTTGTGTTCACTTCAATTCCACAGGCAAAAATCAATGTGTATTAATAAGGCAAAAGCACTGCAATTCACTCACACGGTAGGGCTGATCAGAGGCCTCGCTCTGTTTGTTGTGCTCACTTTACATGGGGTTTCACTTTCAATTCCTCCTCCACACACTCTGAAACACATAGCTCCTCCAACAGTCAGATCCACACTCACTGTATCCTCTTCAAGCGGTTTAAATGTTCATAAGTTAAAATCAGTTCACTTATCTTTGCTCTTTCCTTTCCCAGCACAGATCCAGTCGATAGCTCAGACCAGCAGGCTTCCTACAAACAATCACTCTGATCCAGCAAGCTTGAATGGGCGTCTCTCCCTTTCCCCTGTCCCTTCCTTGTCAGTGGGTCCTCCATCTGAGCCTCCTCCATCTGTGTCTTCCCCGTCTGTGTTTCCCCCGTCTGAGCCTTTTTCTCCCTCCTGTCTGTCTCCTTTTATCTTGTTTATCTTGACTCGTCAAACAGGAAACCTGTGTGAGTGCCGCTGCTCTCTCTCTCGCACCTGCAGGGCATTAGCGCTAATCAGTGCGGGCATGGTTCCATCACGCCCGGAACTGCAGTGGTGTGTTGCACACAATCCGTTCCCCTAGGGAACTTGCGACTCTGAGGAGGGTTCCGATCGCCAAGCGATTTTGTCACCCGTGACAGACACAGATGGATGAGTATAAACCAGGTTTATTGAGACAGGTGATATGGTCAGACAGCTGGTGAGTATATATAGAGAAAGTTCGGTAATGGAGGGGGAAAACAGTCTGATAATGTATCTCTTATCTTGAGCAGGTCTGGAAGACGGAGAGCTGGGGCAGCGGACAGATGACCAGAGGAAGACCGGGGACCAGGAGCGGATGAGGAGCAGACAGGACTGAAGCAAGCGGGTAAGTATTCCTTGTAGCAAGTGGTATTGTAGCGGGAGTCTGTAGCCGATGTGTCGACGAGACCAGACGGTGAGTGACTGTGAGGAGTGAGTTTATAAAGGGAGGATGATTGGGACGGTGATTGAAGCGGACAGGTGACAGTGATTAGAATGCTGGGGAGCTGGAACGAGTGGGCGGAGTGAAGGTGTCTGGTGCTGAAGCAGATGGATCCGTGACAATTATATGCACACGAGATCTGTAATGTATATGTGTTATGTTTATGCCGCAAATATTTTGAGTAATGACATTCGGTGTTGTGCATGTTGACTATATGCAAACTGTCCGCCATTTGGTGAACGCTGTAACACGAGGTGATTTGTGAAATGCGGGTAATTCGATTCAAATTGACTCCAGTTACAAGGTTAAATTGTTCATTTTGAGTTTAACTTTAATATTGTGTTTGTTTATCAAGTTATGTAAACATTTAATGATCAGATGCATTTTCTCAGTCAAATGTTTCAGACCTACATTCAGCTGATGTAATACTGTGTTTATTCCTGCTGCAGCAGAAAGGAAAATCAATGCTAAATATGTATGTTACATATGTTTATCAGGGTTTTAGCCCTTAAACACTCAATCATTTATAATGATGTTCTATGCATAAAATATTCCTTTGACTCATGTGAGTTGATATACAAGAGTTTTGAAAGCTAAAATGTATTAGTTTTGTGGAAAAAGTGTAAATGTGAGATTTGTGTTTCTTTTGAATAAGATGGAAAAAAAGAAACTGACACTTTTATAAAAAGAATGACAGAGAAAAAAATACGGTAACACTTTACGGTAAGGGTACATGAATTATCATGAATTTATGTATAAATTAATGCATGAATAATGCAATTATTCATGCATTATTTCTCATGAATCATCAGGAACTAACACAAGTTCAACGTTTTTCATTCATGACTTCATTCATGATGAATGAACAACACCTTAATTAAAACATTAACTAAGATATGCACATCATCATGAATAATGATTTATTACGCATGATCATGATGTTTTCTTGGTTCTATGTCTAGGTCAGTGACCTAGTCACCACTTTATTTAAGGGGCCACACACATGATGAAGTCATTGATAGATAATGCTTAGTTAATGATGACTTCTGTATTTGATTTACAGAATGTGTGTGCTATGAGCTGTGATTGGTCTATTATGGTGTCTGTCCAATAGTCATCATTAACTAAGCATTAATCTATTAATGACTTCATCATGTGTGTGGCCCCTTAAATAAAGTGGTGACTAGGTCCTTTGAAACACTGATGAACAATGTGCTATTGAAAGGTGGCATAACTGTAAACAAAGAAAACATAATGATCATGCGTAATAAATCATAATTCATGATGATGTGCTCGTCTTAGTTAATGTTTTAATTAAGGTGTTGTTCATGTGTAAGTTCCTGATGATTCATGAGATATTAATGCATGAATGAATGCATAATTCATGCATTAACTTATACATGAATTTTTGATAATTCATGTACCCTTACCGTAAAGTGTTACCAAAAATACTTTAATGCTTTATTAGAAAAACAATGTGTACAAAACATTGAATAAACACATCTGCTGAGTGTCAGGATCCAGACTCGGAAACAGAGGTAAGTGATGAACATAAACTTTTCTTTATTAACAAACAAAGGTAGGTATTCAGGATTTCAGGTGCTTAGAGGTGATCTTCGAGGAGGATACGTGGCAGGAATGCATCCAGGTGAGTAAATCCTCTTCTTAAGGAATAACATAAACGATGCGACAGGACAATTACTTTCCTTTTCCTCTCTTTCAGCTCTACTTCGAGCAGACGGGGTGCAGAAAGGATTCCAGGAGAGTAGATCCCTTTTTAGTGCAGAAAATCGTGAACTAACACAGTTCAGTTATTCTTGCCTTTTCTCTTTACAGAACATCCATAGGTGAACGAGACTCGGGGCAGATTCCAGGACACAGAGAACGAGAATCATGGAGCAGATCCTGGGAACATCAGAACAAGGACAGAGAGGTTAGTCTTTTCAGGTGAGTATACATTACTTTTCAGCTCGTTGGATGACTCGGGGAGAAGCAAGTGGAGACTGGTTAGGGTCTTTTCATGTTGGAGGCTTGACAAGGAGTGAACGTGAACTGGGTGCTTTTGTGCTGGCTGGGAAAGGCGTGCTGAGTGGAAACAGGTGCAGGTGATTAGTAATCTGGGGACAGTGATCGTTGCGTGGTGACTTGGGAGGACTCTGATTGGCTCCTGACATTAACCCCCCCCCCAGAGTCCGCGCCAGCGGACCTTGGACCTCGACGTCATGGGGGTCTGCCTCTGGGTTCTAGGAGCAGACTGGGATCAAGAACATCATTCAGAGGTACCCAACTTCTCTCCTCTGGCCCATATCCTTCCCAGTCAATGAGGTACTCGATTTGACCCCCTCGACGTCGAGAGTCCAAGATCTCTTTAGTTAGATAGATGGACTCTGGTTCGATGGGTGGTATAGGGGGATTGTCCTCTGGCTCAACCTCTGTGACTGACTGGGGTACCGGTGGATGATAGGGCTTCAGGAGGGAAACATGAAACGTGGGATGGATGCGGTATTCTGGGGGTAACTGGAGCTGATACGTGACTGGATTAATTTGCTTGACAACTGGAAATGGTCCGATATACTTGGGGTTCAATTTTCGACATTGGCGAAGTCGGATATCTCGAGTGGACAGCCAGACGAGCTGCTCAGGCTGATACTCTGGATTGGATCGGCGGCGTTTATCAGCGAACCGTTGCTGCCGATTGACAGCTTGCTGAATGTGGTGGTGCATCTGATCCCACACCTGTTCGCTCTCTTCAAACCACTTGTTAAATGCAGGAACTTCTGAGGGTTCACCGGACCATGGGAATAACGGAGGCTGATAACCAAGGATGCATTGGAATGGAGTTAACTGAGTGGATGTATGTCAAAGAGAATTCTGTGCGTATTCTGCCCAGATGAGATACCTGCTCCAGATGTTCTGGTTGGAGTGGCAGAATGTTCGCAGGAACCGACCGATATCTTGAATTTTTCTCTCTGTCTGTCCATTGGTTTGCGGATGGTACCCTGAAGATAAACTCACTGTCACATTCATTAATGTGAAGAATGCTCGCCAGATGAGCCTGGGCGATAGGCAATCTTAAAATGGAATCGTGTAAAGAACAATGCCGATCGGGCTTGACGTGGGTTCAAACGTTTTGCGTCTCTCAGGTACTGAGATTAGGTACTGAAGATTTCCGATGTCGTAGTTGGCTTCAGCTGGAGAGAACTATTTTGAGACGAAGGCACAAGGTTGCGGCTTAGAAGAGCAATCGGAACACTGGGATAGAACTCCTCCGACCCCGGTGGTGGATGCATCGACTTCGACCATAAATGGTCTCTCGGGATCAGGATGATGAAGTAATGGTGCAGTTGTGAAGGCAGACTTCAGGGAGGTAAAAGCCTCCTCGGCTTCTGGGGTCCATTTCAAGGTCTTGGGCTTTCCTTTCAGCAGTGAGGTTAACGTCTATAGAAATTTGCGAAGCCAAGGAATCTTTGGAGCTCCTTCACTGACGTGGGGGTTGGCCAGGACATAATAGTCTCTGTCTTACTCTTATCCATCTCCACTCCTCGATCACTTAGAACGTACCCCAGGAAATCGACAGTGGTTTGATGAAAATTGCATTTTTCAGCCTTCAGAAATAAGGTGAACTCTCTGAGTCGTTGGAGAACTAAGGACACGTGTCTTTGATGCTCAGCAGGATTCTTGGAGTAGATCAGGATGTCATCGATGTATACCAGGACAAACTTTCCTAGAAAGTCTCTGAGAACCTCATCCATGAATCTTTGGAATACTGAAGGAGCGTTGACCAAACCATAAGGCATGACAAGGTACTCATAGTGCCCTGCAGGGGTTATGAAAGCTGTTTTCCATTCATCCCCTTCTCGGATTCGGATGAGATTGTACGCACTTTGCAAATCAAGCTTGGAAAACATCCTTGCCTCTCTGAGTTGTTCGAGGGCTGCTGGAATGAGAGGTAACGGGTAGCTGAACTTCACCGTGACTTGATTTAGAGCTCTGTAATCGATACAAGGTCTCAATCCGCCATCCTTCTTGGACACGAAGAAGAAACTAGCTGCGGTGGGAGATGTAGACGGTCGGATATACCCTTGATCTAGAGCCTCCTTGATATATTTCTTCATCGACTCTTGTTCAGGCAGGGACAGGGAGTAGATGCGACCCTTGGGTAGTCGTGCGTCAAGGACCAGATCGATAGCACAATCCCATGGTCGGTGCGGTGGTAACTTGGAAGCAGTGACAGGATTAAGAACATCAGGGAACTTGGACTAGCATGCAGGAATGTTCATTGACAGCTTTTCCATGGGACTCTCAATGGACGTGGAATTCACTGTGATCGATTTGCTTTTAGATTCGCTGACTGGACAAGACGATGGACCCTTGCGGCTAGTGCATTGGCATTCCAGTCGATGGTTGGTTGATGACGAATTAGCCATGGTCGACCAAGAATGAGATCTGTTTGGCTATTTAGGAGCACAAATGGTTCGAACCATTCTTGATGCGTTTTTTCTACACATAGTTTAATGGGAGTAATCTGGGTAGTAACATTTTTCTTGTTAATTAACTCACCGGTTACGGCATAGATGGCGTAGGTCTTGGGTGTGTTGATCTCTCGCAAATTGAGTCTTTTGCAGAGGTCTCCTGATATAAAGTTTCCCGCTGACCCCGAGTCGACGATAGCTGTCACAGGGATGCAGATTTCTTGAAATTTTAAGGTCACGGGAATTGTGAGAGGTGCTGAAACATGATTGTGATCCAGAACTGAGCTTACCATCATTTTCCCTGGTCTAATGGGGCAGTTAAGTCTGAAATGGCCTTTGGTCCCGCAGTACATACATAACTTTAACTCTTTCCGCCGAAGACGTTCAGTCTGGGAAATCTTGAAAGTGTCAACTTGCATTTCTTCGACTTGATTCTCGAATGTGGAACTCTTTATATTCTGTTGAGAAACAGGATGAAAGGACTGATCAGGGTAACAACTCTGGGATCTTTGATGTACTCGCATGGCTTGTTGAATGAATTTTTCGATTCCTAGGTTGTCATCATAGATGGCCAGCTGGAGGCGTAGGGCTGGATTTAATCCGCGGCGAAACACAGAAATCAGAGCTCTTTCATTCCATCCACTGTTGGAGGCTAGCGTGCGAAATTCCACAGAATACTCAGATAGGGACTTCTTCCCTTGACGTAATTGTAAGAGCTGTTCTCCGAAAGAGGAATCATCCACGGGTCATCAGAAAACTTCCTTGAAGTGTTTCACGAACTCTTGAACTGACGCGACCACAGGTGATTCCTTCATCCATAAAGCCTCAGCCCATCGTAAAGCCGCTCCTGATAGTTGCTGAATGATAACTACTCTTTCATGCATCATGGGGAGCATCCCAAGATGGCGTAACGTGCGAGGCATATGTTCAGTCCGTCTCGTCCTGTTTGTGTCGAATAACGTTATATTGTCTTTGTTGTATCTTTTAAAGTCTTATAACATTTAAATGATCATCATAATTACTTTTAAACTAAGCCATACCTTTTTTTGCTTTTAAACTAAGCCACATCTAGACGCAAACTCTCCGATTACATGCTTTTACCCTTGTTGGGACTAATATAGCCCTGTGTGAGCTCACCTTTCGCCGAGCCGAGGAGTGGATCCAGCTCCAGGACGTCTGCTGCTGTTGTTGGCGACTAGAAAACTGATGCACAAACCAACTGCATTACCGACATATTCCTTGGATGTGTCCTGACAACGGCGGGATTTCCAGCGCGACGAGGTCGACGTGAGTAATCTCGCCGATTTGGTCGAACTCGCTTGATACTACCCTTGGCATCGGCTCTAGAATCAGACAGCTGGCTAGCGAATCTGCGGCTGTACAGCAGTAGCCTGCAGCCGTCAATGGCAGGCTATCTCTGGTGGCTAACCCTGCCTCAACTTCAGTTCTCGTGTCCTAACTGTTTTACTGTCACTTTGTCACTCAGACTGTATACAGAACGAGTTTTTTTTTAAGGTCTACTGGATCAATCATAGCAAAGAAATTATTTCACCAGACTTGCGGCTTGTTTGCGGCTTGTTGCCGCGGGCCCCCGTGTGCGTGCGTGCGCATGTGAACGCGTAACGCTTGGACATTGATTGCACTGGCTCGAATGACTACTCTTGCAAACCGCAATATCAGCATGTCTCCTGTATATTTTGTGGCTGTTATTAACTATTGCTTCTCTTCACTGTAAACTTCCTACTCATCATGTATCAGAGACATTTGTTCATTTAATTCCCCTCTTCTCTGTAACTTCATCTGAAACTGTTTCTTCTAGAGATACTACTGCCTTTACAGTCACACAATGCTTAGGTTTGCCTCAATTTCATAGTCAGACAGCAATATCATTATTTGTACATAAAGTTTTGAATATATTTTACAATCTCCATAACCCCACCCCTTTATTTTACTTTCCCAAGTGTACCAAACGGCCAGTTCTCACAGCCATTAGCCGGGCTTTTATTCTTTTCCTTTTATTTTCCTCAGGAGATGTTCAGTTAAATCCAGGCCCTTAAACCCTTGCTGATAACCAAAGGTCTCACACATTTTCATTTAATGACTTTTGTAATCATAAAAGTCTTGGTTTTATGCATATTAACATTAGAAGTCTCCTCCCTAAAATTGACTTAGTCACCGCTCTGACACACTCAGCTAAACCGGACATTTTAGCTGTGTCTGAATCCTGGCTTAAGAAAGCTATTCATAACTCAGAAATATCTATTCCAAATTATAATGTTTTTCACCAAGATAGACATGCAAAAGGGGGCGGAGTTGGAATTTACTGCAGAGAAAACCTACAATGTTCCGTTCTTCTATCCAGGTCTGAACCCAAAATGTTTGAGCTCTTACTCTTAAAAATTAATTTCTCCAAAGATAAGTCACTTACAGTAGCTGCTTTTAAATCTAGACATGCTAAACGCCTCAACAAACCTACTGTCTAAACTGGACGCTCTCAACCTCACACAATTGATTAACGAACCAACTAGATATAATTTAAAATCTGTTAACAAAGTTACTTTAATTGACATAGCTCTGACTAACATGCCCTCAAAATATATTCCAGCGGTCTTCAGTCAAGACCTCAGTGATCATTGCCTCATTGCTTGTGTCCATAACAGAGCTGTAGTTAAAAGGCCGCCCCTCATCTCTGTTAAACGTTTTTTATAACATTTCAGTGAACAGGTCTTTTTAACAGATCTCGCTCAGGTATCCTGGAAGGACATTGACCTGATACCACATGTGGAGGATGCTTGGTCTTTTTTTAAGGATGCCTTCATTGCCATCCTGAA
Organism: Pimephales promelas; assembly: GCF_016745375.1. Next base: position 9,839,543 of record NW_024121155.1, read on the forward strand.
CAAGCATGCTCCTTTTAAAAAACAGAGAATAAAAAATAGATACAGTCCTTGGTTCACGCCGGAACTGAACGCCCTCGGCAAGAGTAAAAATGTTCTGTGGCGGACTGCATTGGCCTCAAATAATCCTCACGATCTGCAGCTTTTTAGGGAAACCAGAAACAGGTACACGCAGGCAGTTAGGGAAGCTAAGACCTGTTTTTATAAACACAAATTCGCGTCTTGCAGTTCCAACTCTAAAAAGTTCTGGGACACAGTTAAATCATTGGAGAACAAGAACATCTCAGCCCAACTGCCTGCCACTTTAAAGCTGGGAGACACTATCACCACCAACAAGTCCGATATAATTGAGGGCTTCAACAAGCACTTTGCTATGGGTGATCATGTGATACATCTGACCACCTCCACCCAATGCAACAACACAGTATCTTCTGTAGCATCTGGCCCTAGCCCTCCACAATTCTCATTCACCAAAATTCAAACTGAAGATGTCCTGAGAGAACTACAACATCTTGATCCATACAAATCAGCTGGACTAGACAATCTGGACCCTTTATTCCTAAAAATGTCTGCTAACATCATTGCCTCTCCTATTACTAGCCTTTTTAACCTCTCTCTTATCTCATCAGAGATACCTAAAGACTGGAAAGCTGCTGCAGTTATCCCTATATTCAAAGGAGGGGACACTTCAGACCCAAATTGTTACAGACCCATCTCCATCCTGTCCTGTCTATCAAAAATCTTTGAAATTCAAATTAATAAACAGTTACTAGGACATCTTGAGGCCCACCATAGCCTGTCTGACATGCAATCTGGCTTTCGTGCTGGACATGGTTGTTCCTCAGCATCACTTAAGGTGTTAAATGATATCATAACAGCTATCGATGAAAGAAAACACTGTGCTGCTGTCTTTATTGACCTGGCTAAGGCTTTCGACTCTGTTAATCACAGCATCCTCATTGGCAAACTCAAAGGGATGGGCCTCTCAAACGAGTGCCTTGCCTGGTTCCTGAATTATTTTTCTGATAGATTTCAGAGTGTCAAGTCAGAGGGTCTGCTGTCCGGGCCTCTGGCGGTCTCTGCGGGGGTGACCCAGGGTTCGATCCTCGGGCCGACACTATTTTCCATTTATATTAATGATGTCGCTCTTGCTGCGGGCAATTCTCTCATCCATCTTTATACAGACGACACTGTTCTATATACATCAGGCCCTACACTGGAATTCGTGTTGGAAACACTCCAAAAGAGCTTTGAAGATCTGCGATTTGCTTTCCGTGATCTTCAACTGTCTTTAAACTCAAGTAAGACTAAATGCATGATTTTCAATCGGTCCCAGACTACACCGTTTTGTTCAAAAAACATCACCACCCTGGATGGGTCAAAGCTGGAATATGTGGAGAAATATAAATACCTAGGGGTCTGGCTTGACCCCTCGCTCTCCTTCCAAACACACATAAACTGTCTCCAGTCTAAGATTAAATCAAGGATTGGGTTTCTATTTCGAAACAAGGCTTCCTTTACTTTTTCTGCAAAACAAGCCCTTGTGAAAATGACCATTGTCCCAATGTTTGATTTTAGTGATGTAGTCTACAGAACTGCCTCAAGCTCTCTCCTCAAGAAACTGGATGTTGTCTACCACTATGCTATTCGTTTTGTAACCAACGCCCCATATAACACCCATCATTGTACCCTTTATTCACTAGTTGGATGGCCTTCGTTACATACCCGGCGCCTAAGCCACTGGTATTATCTAATCTACAAGACTTTATTAGGAAAAACACCATCTTAACTAGGATCATTAATACCTGTAGCAGTACCTACACACAACCTGCGCTCGAGTAGATACATCTTCCTAGTTGCTAGAAAAGCCCGTACCTCATTCGGCCGCTTTTCTTTCCAATTTTCTGCTGCAAACGATTGGAACAATTTACAAAAAACTCTCAAACTAGAATCCTTCATACCTATCATTACTTTTAAAGCAACACTTTCTAAACTACTAACGGACCACTGTACATGTTAATATTACATCTTGTGTATACCCAAATGAACAGCTATGTTGGTAATTAACTTACACCGCACCATGTTAGTCATGCTATCTCAGGATATCTATCCTCCAACTATACTGCTTGTGCTCTTATTTAGTACTTCAAAGTTATTTTAAATTTTTGTACTCTGTTCAGCATTTTAATTGAACCTGAAAATTTGTATGTGTGATTATACACTTGAATGTTGTAGACAATGTGTAATTTTATGTTGCCTTGCACTTTTAGCCTGTCTTGGCCAGGTCACGGTTGCAAATGAGAACTTGTTCTCAACCGATTAACCTGGTTAAATAAAGGTGAAACAAAAAAATAAAAAATAAACGCTACTTACGATCGCTCCGTAGGATAGAGTGAAGCTTGCTGTTCCAGCGCAAGTGAACACTGCAACAGGAATCCGTTGCAATCATCCGCCCGGCCAGTGAATGGCGCAGGATGCGACGGGGGACTTGCAAAGCAGGTGATCGAAGAAGCGGCACTCACGGAAGTACTCATGGGGGAAAACACAGGTCTCACGGGGGGAGCGGCGACTGGTGTGGGGCTTAGCGGCACAGCAGGTTGCTTGGAATTCATCATCCTCACCTCGTTCTGTTGTTAGGTCAAGCCTTCTGTCAGGATCCAGACTCGGAAACAGAGGTAAGTGATGAACATAAACTTTTCTTTATTAACAAACAAAGGTAGGTATTCAGGATTTCAGGTGCTTAGAGGTGATCTTCGAGGAGGATACGTGGCAGGAATGCATCCAGGTGAGTAAATCCTCTTCTTAAGGAATAACATAAACGATGCGGGCGAATACAGGACAATTACTTTCCTTTTCCTCTCTTTCAGCTCTATTTCGAGCAGACAGGGTGCAGAAAGGATTCCAGGTGAGTAGATCCCTTTTTAGTGCAGAAAATTGGGAACTAACACAGTTCAGTGATTCTTGCCTTTTCTCTTTACAGAACATCCATAGGTGAACGAGACTCGGGGCAGATTCCAGGACACAGAGAACGAGAATCATGGAGCAGATCCTGGGAACATCAGAACAAGGACAGAGAGGTTAGTCTTTTCAGGTGAGTACCCAGATAGCAAAAGACTCCGGGGCGGATCCGCCCTCAAGCCGCTAGGTCCGCGGTTCTTTCAGACTCTATTAGGTCATGCGCACTGAATATGCCCCGCCTCCTGACAGCGGACTGTCAAGCCGGGGGCTCGCTACAGACGCTAGGCGGACCCGCTGACCGAACGCGCCTATTTTCAACTGTCACCCATCACTGAGTCCCGCACTGTGCGGCAGGTCGAGTCGCCAAACGGAACACGGTAAAAATAGTTCAAATATGCTTTATTCATGTAACTTTACCGTTCATACTGTAAGTTAACGTTACGTGTACAACATGATTTTATTTCTGAAATGATTGTGTAAAACCATAACTTTAGCAAATGCGGGTTGTCATTACATTTAGCGGGGATTTGAGTAAACATGTTTTTTTTGGTAATTAATAACTGGGTAAAAAGCTTTTTTTGGATATTTGTGAGGTGATTTAATGTGATTTAACGTATGCTGTCCAAACCCGGAGCACATTATTTTCTCCCCTTTCTAAGGTCAGGCGAGAAATCATGTTAGGCCTAACGTTAACCTACGTAGCACTAATAGCTGCTACCTTTTATTACGGAATGTCTAGTATAAAGTTAATGTCGATTTTTGTTTCATTTTGACAGTTCCACTACCCCATGTAATATACATAATTCATACTGTACGTGTGTGTGTGTGTGTGTTCTGTTTCAGCTTACAGTTCGTTCAAGTGCTGCCAGTCTAATCTACTGTTTCATCTCCGAATATCTGAGTAAAGTAAGATTTTATAACGTTACTATTTTCTAACTTGATTTAGCCACATATTTTGTCAAATATTGACACTGGTCTCCACTACAGCTTTTAACACTGTACTGGTTTGGTTACTTTGAGTTCATTTTGGTTTACATCACGACAAATATATTTTAACCACCTCCCCATGTAATGTTGTTTCAGATAATTATTTCATATTGTATTAAGTGTGTGTGTGTGTGTTCTGTTTCAGCTTACAGTTCGTTCAAGTGCTGCCAGTCTAATCTACTGTTTCATCTCCGAATATCTGAGTAAAGTAAGATTTAATATGTTTCTAACTTGATTTAGCCACATATTTTGTCAAATACTGACACTGGTCCCCACTACAGGTTTGTTTAGGTTTTAATGCACATCTGATCTATTTGCATTATTGATATACTGCTGGATACTTTTTAGATTTGCTTATTTTATATAGCCAATCGTTTGTATTTTTATGCTGTATTATAATATTAATTTTAAAGTTTCAAACTTGAATTAATGAGGGCATTTTAATGAAACCTCATCTTATTGTGCTTGTACAATAACAAACATTATTCTACTCTATTAGCTTATGCTCTAACAAGCCAATGTTCAGACAAATTCAATTTTATAATTTATATCAATGATGGACTTTGTCAAAGATGAGAGATTTAGTGAGGAAATGCTATTTTATATCACAATGATCTAAAGAAAAGAGTCAAATATAATTGTGGTTTTCATAACACTTTATAATAGGTTGCATGCGTCTTATGTTTACAGCTTTGGATTCAGTAACGTTAGGCCTAAGTTACACGTGCATGTACCATGATACACTGTTACCCGCTAAAATGTCACGATTCCAACAACATGATAACAAATAATTTATCTAAAAAATTAACACGTCAAAATGAAAACACAGATGCTTACAAGACAAAAGTGGGAATGTATTTTACCTGTTGTCGTCGACCGTCAGCTGAATGCATGCATGCTCTGCCTCCTTTAAAATATTTGAAAAAATGGTCGATCGCATGACCGGTGATCTGTGCTATCAAGTCTCGCGTTGTCAGCAGTCATGTCTCAGTAGGGCTGTTGCCATCTAGCGGTTGAGAAATGTAATTGTATTTTTATTTAATTTAAAATGAAAAACAGTCAAATAAAACCGTAGATTTTTTATTAATGTGTGACTGTGACAGCTAACATGAAGCTGCGGGGGTGAAAAACAAGTAAACAATTTTACGATTTTATTTTGGCTATACTAATCACTGGTCTAAATCAGGGCTATAGCCAAGCCGTTAAACGTAGAGCACTGATTGCCTCGATTTCGCCGGTGGGCTAAAAGCAGTCTGTACATAGCCCATCCAATTCAGAGGATCGTGACTACAGATGTCACGATCCACACACAGGAAACAGGGATTAAATCCAAGAGCAGTTGTTTATTTAAAGGGTAATCCAAAATCGTAAACCAGTCCAAGCAAGGGTCAAAATCCAAAGGCAATCCAACATATACAGGAAACCAAAAACAAGACTCAAAGAAAACAGGACCTCAGAAGTGGCGTGATAAATGAAAGGACTCCATGGCACACACTGAAACAGACAGGGTATATATACACACAGGGAATGACAATGATAATGGTGAATTGGCAGAGTGCAATGATCAGTGATGAGGAACAGCTGAGTGCAATGATAAAACAAGGATCGTGGGAAATGTAGTTCCAGAAGTGAATGACACAGTGGGGAAGGAGGACATCTAGTGGACAAACAAGGGAACACATCCAGACACTGTGACATAACCCCCCCTCTACGGAGCGGCTACCAGACGCTCCACGACAACATTAAAAAACATGACACAAGAGTTCAGGAGGGAGGTGAAATGGTGGAGGATCGGGGGGAGGGATGGTGGGCCAGGTCCGTGAAGGGAGACAGGAACAAGGGGTGAGAGCTTAACCGAGGACCAGGGCGAGACACAGAGTCCATCGGGCGGCCAGGGCGAGACACATAGTCCATTGGGCAGCGAAGAGCCCTCGGGCGGCCAAGGCGGTGAAGACTCCTCGGGTGGCCAGGGCGGTGAAGACCCCTTGGGCGGCCAGGGCGGAGAAAACCATTCGGGTGGCCAGGGCGGAGAAGACCCTTCGGGCGGCCAGGGCGGTGAAGACCCCTCGGGTGGCCAGGGCGGTGAAGACCCTTCGGGCGGCCAGGGCGGTGAAGACCCTTCGGGCGGCCAGGGCGGTGAAGACCCTTCGGGCGGCCAGGGCGGAGAAAACCATTCGGGTGGCCAGGGCGGAGAAGACCCTTCGGGCGGCCAGGGCGGTGAAGACCCCTCGGGCGGCCAGGGCGGTGAAGACCCTTCGGGCGGCCAGAGCGGAGAAGACCCTTCGGGCGGCCAGGGCGGTGAAGACCTCTCGGGCGGCCAGGGCGGTGAAGACCCCTCGGGCGGCCAGGGCGGTGAAGACCCCTCGGGCGGCCAGGGCGGTGAAGACCCCTCGGGCGGCCAGGGCGGTGAAGACCCCTCGGGCGGCCAGGGCGGTGAAGACCACTCATGTGGCCAGGGCGGTGAAGACCCTTCAGGTGGCCAGGGCGGAGATGCTCTCTCAGGAGCAGGCACCGGCTCGGGACCAGACACCGGCTCTGGAACAGGCACTGGCTCTGTCTCCGGCTCAGGAACAGGCACTGGCTCTGCCTCCGGCTCAGGAACAGACACTAGAAAAAAAAACAGTTACAAGGACAGACACAAACACAGACACAAACACGGGGTCCAGAACCGACATGGGCTCCAGCTCTGGAACAGGCATAGGCTCTGCCTCTGGAACAGGCATTGGCTCTGCCTCAGGTACTGGAACAGCAAAGACTGGCATCTCCAAGATCCGAGCCAGACGCTCCAGATAGTCCGTCACAACCTTGGCGGCCACGCCAAAGGGGATCTCTGGCTCTGTCTCAGACTGGACAGACGGAACTTGAACAGTCTCTCGCTTGGCAGACGGGACAAGAACAGTCTCTCGCTGGGCAGACGGGACGTGAGCAGTCTCTCGATGGGCAGACGGAACATGAACAGTCTCTCGCTGGGCAGACGGAACGTGAGCAGTCTCTCGATGGGCAGACAGAACTTGAACAGTCTCTCACTGGGCAGACGGAACGTGAGCAGTCTCTCGCTGGGCAGACGGGACGTGAACAGTCTCTCGCTGGGCAGACGGGACGTGAGCAGTCTCTCGCTGGGCAGACGGGACGTGAACAGTCTCTCGCTGGGCAGACGGGACGTGAGCAGTCTCTCGCTGGGCAGACGGGACGTGAGCAGTCTCTCGCTGGGCAGACGGGACGTGAGCGGTCTCTCGCTGGGCAGACGGGACGTGTCTCCTTCTCCGGCCCACCGGAACCGGGACCACCGGGACAGGAATCATCTCCCGACGACCTCCTCCACTGTGGCCTCCACGGGTCCCACGAAACTTGACCAGCCGGGTCCCTTTAAAAAACTCCCTTCTCTCCCGCTCGCCGGCTGGGGAAGGGACATTGTAAAACATACCGCTGGATTTAGGGTGGAATGATGGAGTCCTTCTGTCACGATCCACACACAGGAAACAGGGATTAAATCCAAGAGCAGTTGTTTATTTAAAGGGTAATCCAAAATCGTAAACCAGTCAAAGCAAGGGTCAAAATCCAAAGGCAATCCAACATATACAGGAAACCAAAAACAAGACTCAAAGAAAACAGGACCTCAGAAGTGGCGTTATAAATGAAAGGACTCCATGGCACACACTGAAACAGACAGGGTATATACAGTATACACACAGGGAATGACAATGATAATGGTGAATTGGCAGAGTGCAATGATCAGTGATGAGGAACAGCTGAGTGAAATGATAAAACAAGGATCGTGGGAAATGTAGTTCCAGAAGTGAATGACACAGTGGGGAAGGAGTACATCTAGTGGACAAACAAGGGAACACATCCAGACACTGTGACAACAGATCGACCATGTAATGATATGACCTTGTAGATATGTTTACTAGGGATGAGCGAGTACAGCATTATCTGTATCTGTATCTGTATAACCATATGAATTATCTGTATCTGTATCTGTACTCGGACTGGGCGGGGCCTAAACCCGGAAGTGGGTCGGGTAGTCTTGAAATGGGCGGGGCTTTAACCGGTATGTTATTTTAATATAGACATGACAGTTACCTTGGTGAATAGACAATACTGTTAATGAAACATTGAAACTGCTCCTGGTGAATAGAATTAAAATCATACCTGCTTTGTTTTTATTTCGTGTTATTTACAACGCAACAGTGTTGCATGCTCGTTGTTTCTTTTGCACTTTATATACAGTGAGGCGATCCAGCGCGCGCCGCCGCATTTGCGCGTGCAATTGAGTGTGCGCTACGACTAACGTTACAGTATAACGGCTGACAGGACAAAGTCCGTTTTGCTGAGGTGAAAGACTTTATTTCATGTTATAACATAACATGCTTTAATCAAGCACGCAAAGTGGAAAAGGAGTGACTGGGGCGCGGGGAGCAGTGCAGAGAGCTCTGGGTCAGCACTAAGCAGCTTGCTTGGAGCAAGGCGTGCAGCGCAAACTCTAATTACATATCACATTTAAAATATATATTCTTTATATTGATATATCGCTCAGCCCTAATTTCAACATTACTTTTTTTTTTCTTTTTTTTATCCGAGCACAGATATTGACTCGTATTACTCGTATAATATTTGTACTCGACAAAAGTGCTTTATCCGTACCGGATACTCGTTTCAGCCGAGTATCCGGCTCAACTCTAATGTTTACTAATGCGAACATGATGGGATATCAAATATCAACCATCTCATGCGTTGCCTGCCCAAAAATTCATGAAAACGACAATTAATCAGTTTCGACTAGAAGTGGGCTATAAATACCCGGGCAGACTATACGAGCTAGATCGCGTCTACACACAGCCTACACATAGAAAATGTCAAAGAAATCAAACCAAACACCTTGTAATCACAGTCGACTTGCTTACATGATGGAATAAATACATTTTGCAAGTTATTTTGGAAAAAAATTACATTTAGCCATGATTCAATGTTATTTTGCTAGAAGTGGGTTACACATAGCCGGACTATATCGGGTCTATATTTAACCTAGACGGTAAAATGAGGGCTATTGCTTGCTGGGCTGCTTGTGTTACGTTATTATGTTAATAACCAAAGTACCGAATTATGTTACGTATTTATTTTGTAAATGTTTATTTGTTTATTTATTTTTCGATGAGCAAAATCAACATTGTTTCAATGTCATGAGAGACGTCGTTTCCACGTTGATTCAATGTCAGTTTGCTATCTGGGTAATGATTAAAAACGACCGTTGTATGATCTCATGCATCAGTGCTGCGCGAGCTCTCACAAACAGACTCGTGTACACGGAGAGAGAAGATATTTATAATATAAAAATTGACAGGCAAAGTTTGACAGGCTTGCTTGTGTTTTCTTTGTCAAAATGTCAAAGCTTTTTGTCTTGTCTATTCGTGTTTTTACAATTAGTTAAGCGACGGACGCTTTACTGTTAACAGCCCTCATTATATCGTGAGCTTAGAATTATAAGGTTCTATCTCCGTTTAGGGTAGTTCTGAGATATTGAGCATCAAAGTTTTTACATCCCAACAGGCAAAACTGTTATGTAGTATAATCTTCTATTATAGCTCAACAAGACCATCACCCTACAGGTACTTTGTGAATAAAATATCAAAATCCTGGCACATTTGGAAATGGGATTTTTTAAGATGACGCCAATGGAGATAGAACCTTTTAAGTCTGAGAGCTCTGATTCTGTTTGAAATTATAAGGTTCTATCTCCACTTTTACAAATAAAACCCCACATTTCAAAGAATAATTGTATATAACCATTGATAATATAATATAATAGTATAGTATCAAAGCCAAGCAAGCAAGTTTGTAAGAAAAAAAAATATTTTCAAAGAACATGGACATTGAGTAATTACACAATACTACACCTCACTCCTCTGTACTGTAAAAAAACATTTAGGAAGCATCTTACATTAAAAACGTTTAATTTAGTAGATTAATACAAAATATTGTAACATCATGAAAATTATGTTTTCATCCCTTATTATTCTGTATGTCGGTTTTGTTTTGTATAATGTACTTCATGTTATGTAATTTATGTTGTCATGACTCTTTCCAACCTTCTATCTTTACTTTCTAAATACTGCCTTGTAGTATGCTTTGTCAACTGCAGGCATGTAGATGCCTCGGATTCGTCTTATTTGAACAATTATATTATTGGTCATGTGACAGGACTCCTGTCTATTCATTGTTAACTGTTTCTATAAATATATTTGGATTGGCTAAAGTTTATTCAGCTAATGCATGTCCTGTTTATAATGTGTAGCCTAATGTTCAAATGCAAAGAAAGCACAAATATAAGCCCTTTTCCCTGTAGGATTTAATATCATATTTGGATATTGGAATAATCAATTAAGTAGTCAATTTAAAATAAATAACATGTACACGTTTTTTTTTTTTTTTTTTTTTACTGGTGGTTTTTTAAAATTATTTTAGACTAATTGACCAGCACAGATTACATGCAATACAATACTAATCAATCATGAATAAATAAAAGGAGTTGAGTAGAATTGAAACTTTGTACTTTCACTGTTGCATTGCAGTGCACGTTAAATTTAGTATTTGTGTCAAATTAAAAAAAAAACCTTTAGAGGTCAAAACTATTTTTATAGAATTATAAAGATAGGCATGTGTCTGTGTGTGACACAGACAAAAATAATGACAAAAATATATTTTGAGATATACCCCCCCACACACACACATAAAAGTACTAATAAAATTTCTTCTAGGTTGGCAGGTATGTTATTTCCCTTTTTATTACTGTGTTACGGAAGAGGACGTGAGAAGGAGATTGAAGTTAATAGGAAGTTTGTGACAACAGCTGATGAACTAAAAGCAGGTAAGAGGTAAGTGCAATGTACTTTGGAGAACGGGATGCTGGCAGTATATAGTATGTTTTTTCTTACAGGCATGATCATCATGATTGGTAGATGATACGGTGGATGGCAGGAACTCTGAACAGCAGTGGACTTGAGACACGGAAAAAGGACAAGACACTGGAGGAACAACACAGAGGAGAATGGAGACGAGAAGCTGAAGATGATGCTGTTGTGGAGACTGGAGAAAGATCGCTGGAGATATCAGGCTGTTAGTAGTAAAGACAAGGTAAGTAGTCCTCTTCATAAAAACAAGACCAGACAATGAGCAGTGGTGAAGTGTGTGTATAAATAGTGGCAATGAGGACGGTGATGATGAGGCGCAGGTGTGTTTGATTAGAACTCAGGTGAGGGAGTGTGATGTTATTGGCTGGTGTGAGAGCTTGGCAGATCTGTAACACCGTGGAGCTGTTTTGAAAAAATCAGTATTGTATAAAGTGCTAAATAAATAACTGTGACTTGATCCCAAACTCCTTTGGCCCATTTTCCCTAACACATAGCAGAAGAAGCTTTAAGTAACTCTGTTCCATAATTTCCATGTATGTGTTTTGTTTTTGTTTTATTTAGTTTTTTTGTCAGACAATTCAAACGTCACAGTATGTTGGGACATTTGATGATTTTTCTGATGCTTGTTGGGAAGTGGAAGTTGTCTGCTGTTTCCCTGGCAAATTACAGAACAAATTAGCATCAGAAGACCCTTCCTCTACCTGTCTGCTCTGCGTTGTCACCAGGGAAGGGTGTCAAAAACACAAAACACCTGTTGTGCAAAGCAGTGAAGCATGCACTTTAATTTTATCAGGCTGCGAACAATCGCTCATTAGAGTCAAGAGGGGAGAAAGAGGAGGAGGAAAAGGAGATGAAATCATTGAAGCGAGCTGCACGACGGCAGATAAAGCCGTACAAAACACCCTCTGAGAACACAGCCGAAGGAAACCGGTTCAGTGACTGTGTCGACACTAATGTATAAGTTGTGCGTGATTCCAAGAGCAGAAATGGAAGATCTGACAAGTGCCCTTTTGAAAGACATCAGAAGTTCTGGAACTCAAGAGTTGTGATTGTGAAGAGGTTTTACATCAAGTCCTGTTTGACCCAAAACCTGTCACTGACTTTTCATCTCTCTGAATGTTTTGGGTTCAAAACAGCTCAACCAGCAGCATTTGTGGCATTATTACCAAAGAAAACAATTTTGACTGCAGCTACAGAGACCTGCAGTAAAAACCTACAAACTATTTGAGACTGACATGACACCTTCATAACCATGACATGACAAATGTATTGAATATAAAGTAAGGTTTATGCATGTTCATGACCACTGTCATTAAGTGTCTTTCGCTCAATAATGACATTTTGAATTTTTCGTGACCTCAACTACAGTGGTACTAATTGAATTTGTTATTAAAAAGTTATAATGGCCTTATAACAGCCATGTCAAAACCAACCACATGACAGTTTATTTGTTATGTTAACCAATAAAGCTAGGTGGTTTGATAATTATTCTGCTATGTCATGTTTATGACAGGTTGTGTTGTCTTATTAATGTCAAGTTGTCGTGACAAAGACACTGACAGGTTATGACGTATTGGTTTATGTCAAGGTGTCATAACAAAGACATCTCAAACAATGTCATATTTGCATTAAAACATCATAACTGAGCGAATGACACTTAATGACAGTTGTCACAAGCATGCATAAAACTTCCTTCATATTCATAACATATGTCATGTCATGATTATGAAGGTGTCATGTTAGTCTTATGCACACCCCTTCAAGTAAAGTGTTACCCCTGGGGATAAACAGATTTATTTTAGCTTAAATGCCATTCTTCTTATGATGTAATGACTACTTCGGGTGTTATGGAAAGTGTTTAATTCGATCATGAATGCATGTAATAACTGTTCTGTATTTGTAATTGAGAGCATTATGTCATAATTTAGATATTTTTTTAAGATTGAAGAATGTGGTTTTACAGATGCTAGAAACATGGCTTTCAAGTGTGAGATTGTTTTCAGAAAGCAGCACACACAGGTTCCTAATTGAAGACAGAGACTTGACAGAGCAGCCATCAAGTATTAGACAATATTGTAGGTTTCTACGTGTAGAGTATTTTTGTCATCCATTTTTTTTTTTGCTGAGTATCATCAGTATCACATAGCCTGTCAGTGTCAGTGTCATAACAGTGAAAACTAATGTAAGAACTTGAGTTTGATCACGTCAAACTCACTTCTCCAACACAGACCCAGACCATCAGCATGGATGCATCTCTCTTACCCAATTCACCTTTGGCTAAGCCCAGCCCCCCTAAGTTACTGTTGCTACTTCCGTCAAACTTCATCTGGGCTCTGGTTTGGTATGAACATGGCTTATGCTGTGACAGCTCTTCCTGCTGAAATGTAATCAAACTTTTATAAAGCAGCAAATAAAGTGTCCGATAGAAGTAGGCAAAAGGGGTTGCATATGCGTTCGAAGGTGATATTCAAGACCAGTGGTGGAGGAAGTACTGAATCTCAGTACTTAAGTAAAAGTACAAATACCCAGATAAATATTTACTTTAGTAAAAGTAGAAGTAACACAATGACAACCATACTTAAGTAAAAAGTAAAAAGTACTTTATTTTAAATGTACTTTAAGTATTAAAAGTAAAAGTACTTGCATAACAATTGATTCTCTTAATGTCTATTTTCTAATGATTAATAAAACATTTAATTCTAACTCATTTAACCTAATAGCCTACTCCTATAATGATGTTCAATAATGATGGAAAAAAATGTCACCATTTCTGAAACAAGCTTGCAATTAGGAAATATCATGCTTATCCTTACTATATGTTAATAACTATTGGCAGTAAACGCGATTCATTTATGGTGTAATTCTGAACCTCTTGGCTTGCCATAATCCTAACCAAACCAAACATATATTACACACGGTGTGTTTCCTATGCACGTAAAAACAAATTTTCGCGTATGAGTTGCATGATAAACACACTGCGTGCGAGACGCATTTAGTTGATGTATCTATGGCAACCAAACGTCACTGGTGAGACAACGTGCAACGAACGGACGGTCAGATTACGTTTTGGCAGGGGAAAAACTGATCAGAAAATGTAACGGAAGTTGTAGAAATGTAGTGGAGTAGAAAGTAGAATAATTGCTGCAAATTGTAACGAAGTAAAAGTAAAAAGTATGCACTATTTATTCTACTTAAGTAAAGTAAAGATACGTGAAAAATGTACTTAAGTAAAGTAACGAAGTATTTGTACTTCGTTACATTCCACCACTGTTCAAGACACACAGGTGAAACGCAAGAAACAACAAGGCAACCAAAATAGAGGCAAAAGCATAACATTACCGGTCACAGTAAAGAAATGAACCACCGCACATCCTATTAATCGAGACGGAGGCTGGGACTAACAATATCAGGGAGCAACACTGTTCATGCAAAGCTGGGTAGGTCTCTATTCACTTCTATAATTATTATTACAAAACAAACGGACTACACGATTACAACGTTGTATTTATTAGCAGCGTGTGCTAGCATATCAACAACCGGAATGAGAACCGAAATCATAACCTAAAACATTATAAAACGGTCCAACTAGTAAAACTTCACAGTAAGGTTAGAAGCAAAAAACGGATTTAACTTCGGTTTTGGTAAGGGAAAAAACGGACACCCCCTCCAACCTCTCTGGGAAACGAGCATCTGTGTTACAAATGCCCCTGGTACAACGTTTAACCATATTTTTGCGAAAACTACGATGGTAATAGCCTGCCGAGACCAAAAATATGAGACGCCTGTGTTGAAAGTCAATGGAGCGCTGTGAAAAAGTGGGAGCTCGTTCTTGGCTGCGGTGTGATTGGTCAAGGGTGTGGCTTAGCCAAAGGCGAATTCTCAGTGCTGTTTGAGTTCAGTTTTAGCCTGACTATTCAGAATGTAAGTCTGATTCTGCTCCATAGGGCTTTGATTATGAGGCATGTCTTAATCGAACCAGGAAAAAAAAAAAAAACCTCTGCACTCTAGGGCTGGGCGATATGACGATATTATCATACATCGACAATGTCTCTGAAGTATCGCGATATCGATTATAAATCTGTTTCCAGGCGATAATCGTCAATTTAAAAAAAAGACAAATATATTTCACATAGCCCTATAGTTATACACATATTTATTAGCATGCAATAGCATGATTTAATTTTTGTTCTATAGGCTAGTTAGTAGGGTTAGGAATAGAAAATCGATTCTTCTTGATAGCATTCTTTAAGCGCAAGACGCGAGAGAACCCTTCTGCATGCATGCTGTTTTCTGAGCTGCACACACAGCAGCTTCTCATGCACGGACAAATGCACATACAATATCTCACAAATATCCTTCTTCTTAATTTATAGCATCAAATAAACATGATTAATCATCAGAAAAATTGTTTTAACCACGGAAAGACGTCAGTAGCCTACACATCTTTTTTCAAGTTCAAAATATCCCGTTAACACAGTCGGTTTTGCCTTAAACAGTTGAACAGTAAGCCTATGTCTACTGAATCCGTGCATTGACAGCCTGTACTCGGTGCCAATATTTAATGATTAAATAACAAAGGGTAAAGAAAATCACTCACTGAACTTTTCTAACTTTAGTAAGCTTAATATTTTATGTGCCTGTTGTTCGGCGCTGACTGCTCCAACGGCAACACGAGTCTGTGTATGCGACTTTGAGATGCGTTCCCTGTCAGTCATCATTTATCACTTTCGTAATTCTGTTAAACATTTTTTCCTGGATTTCTTGATCTTTAGAATAGCAGAGATATCTCCAATATTTCATTGTGGTTTGCAGTTGCCTATAATAAAGTTCATCAGAAAAGTAACTTTACCCGTTTCTGAATATTAATTTTAAATGTTGCAAAAAATAAATAGGCCTAATAAAAAAATAAAAACATGACCATTGTAATTCAAATTAAAATTTTGTTATATTGCAAACGGATGAAGAAAATGCCTTGCTTTGAATAGGCCTATCTTATGCACGCGTTCAGAGTTTGCAAGGAAGCTCTGTTACAGTATATTGGGAGCGTTATACTTTGCTTTAGATTAATACATGAACAAAAATAAATAAAAAACCCAAATATAATTATTAGTAACTTCTGTTTCTAAATAAATAAAGCAGTAATTTTTATTAAGCGGCTTAAGGAGACTTTGGAACTCTAAGACCAGAAAGTTTTTGCTCATGCAGAACAAAACAATTGATTTTAATCCCTAATTTTAGACAAATAACAAATATACTATAGTTTGAATACAAGTTTAAAAACAGCGCTACACATTATAATTAGTAAATTAAACTTATCATTAAATCAGGCGATAACGGCAAAAAAAAAGAAAGAAAGAGAAACATCGGACCTTATGAAAAGCGTCTCGGTTACGTATGTAACCCTCGTTCCCTGAGTAGGAAACGGAGACGTTACGTCGGATGACGGAGAATGGGGGTTTCGCATAGAAAGCCAATCCTCTTCGAGTATTAAAAAACGAGCCAATGGCATGAAAATGCCATGGGTCTGCAAAATTTACATAGCATATCTCCGCCACCTCGTGAGTATAAAAGGAGGAAGCAGCCACAACCGCAGTATGTCTTCACTGAGGAGCCGAGACTGAACTCAGGCGTTAGCGGTACAGCGGAAGTGGCAGGGAGACGTAATGTCTCCGTTCCCTACTCAGGGAACAAGGGTTACATACGTAACCGAGACGTTCCCTTTCGTAGTCACTCCGAGTTACGTCGGATGACGGAGAATGCGGGTCCCCCGTGTAATCACACCACCTTCACAGCTGTCTTCCAGTGCCCTGCGAAAGTCTGATCCCCTGTCGTGAACTTAGCACGGACGAGGAGTCCTACTTAGCACAGGAATACCAAGGTACACTGGGGAGCATATCCCAGAAGAAATATGCCACAGTACGCCTACCCGTACGGAGGACTTAAGAATACACATATGACCCAAGGGGACTTCATATGGAGGAACACAGGAGTCACCAACCCGTAGGGTGGCTAGAATCTTAACTCCAGGGGTGGCAAGGTGGCTTGCCGTGGGAAGACACATGCTCACCAAGATAGTAAGCACAGTTGGGCCGATTCCGGCTGAAATGCGTCATTGTCGGCTCACTGTCGGCATCGGTGAACAGATACTGGGCCAGATCCTTGCCGACTGTGCATAACACATCTGGCTGACAGACGCCGTTTTCTGTATACGCTTTCAGCAGTGACAACATAAACAAACGGTAGTGCGCATGTGCATTAATCTGGCCCAAACTTAACTTCCGGCAGACTTACGGAGACAATCCATAACAAGTAAACAACCTAGTAGCTGTTATTTCTTGCCAGTCAAAGAAAATAAATGTTACCTGGCCAAACTGAAATGTGACACTATCAGACCCGTTGAACAAAAATTGGAGACAAGATGTTTTTCTACCGACGTGTCTGATTTACCGCAGTGTTAAAAAAAACTGTGGCGAGCGCGACGGCGGGGTTTGATAAGGTTAGCATAGCTCTCCTTATTAGCTAGGCTTCTTACATACTTGCTAACCTTTTTTTAAGGTGGGTCTCCACATTGACGGCATGTTGGATGGATCTGTGCAGCGCTGTTTATGATACTAACCATTCAATACACAGACTGGTCCGCTGTCAATGTGTTTGAGAGTGAGAGAGAGAGAGAGAGAGAGAGAGAGACAGAGAGAGAGAGTGAGAGAGCGTGCGAATATGTGCTGCACGCAACTCTGCAGTCAATAACAACTTTTCCCATCTTAAATTGTTAATAACAGGGAAATCAATATGTGGCGGTCGGCGCTGATAATGTGGTGGGCTGCCACTAATAAATGTATGGGAAACACTGTACTGGTTATCACTCAGATAAACATAGGCTATTTTAATACCACCATCTCCCTCATAGGAAACCTTGACATTTTTATTTTTAAAAATTGCGTTTGCTCTCTAGGTCAGGTTGCACCCCACAGCTCAACAACCTGCTCATCACCTTAACTTTCACTGCATTTTTAGTCAATGCCATATTATCCAGTAAACACTAATAAACGAACAGAACGGAAGTTAACTTTGGGCCAGCTCATCACCATGGCAACGCGTCTGATGAAAGCGTCTATAGGCCAGTATCGGCTGAAAGCAGTTGAAAAGGTGTCAGGTCAATGCTCGGTGTAGCTGTGTGTATTTACCATCGGCCCGATTTAGTTTTGACACAAGCGGGCCACTACTAGAATTAAGGAACTCAGCTGCCTGATAAAAGGTTTTGGCGGTTAATTTAAATCCTGAGGAAGATCCTGCTGTGCAGATGCAGACCAATGTTTTGGAGGAGCGAGAGGAATCATTCAGCTGCAAACACGAGTAAGTAATATAATTCATTTATTGTTCTAGAGTTATTTGATGTTTAAATTGTCAAGATAAAAATTGCGTTTAATACATAGATGTTTGCGATGATAATTACGTAACTTCAGAAATGAAAGCTTTAGCATAAGTTCTGCCAGGAAGACTTAATTACCGCGTCACTCATTAAACTACAGATTATCCAATCACATTCTTACTCTTATTGTATAAAAGATCGGTACTTACACATGTTTGAGTTCGCAGATGCTGACGCAACAACACTTGCTCGCGCTTTCTGCTAAACATGTCCAACGATACGCCAATCGTTTGCGAATATTCTGACTCCGATGACGAGCTTATTCCACCTTCTCTTCTCCCAACGCGGCGCAGCTCGCGCCTCCAATGCCGCGACTCGCCTTGGGTAACGAGGTCCTCAGAGGAATTATACAGCCTCCTGGAATCAGCCGGCATTCCCACCAGCCGAGGTCTGTCCAGAGAAGATCTTCTCCTTCTAGCTCAAGACACACTAGGAAATCCACCTGAGCTTACCACTAATCCCACTTCTTCAGCATCTGGTAATTCAAAACAAACCGGTAGGAAAAGAACAGCTAAATCATCGCCACCTCATCCCGCAAAAAGAACTACGCAGCACGCTCGGACACCGGCTGCTTCGGATTCCACTGTGCCCGATGGATTTAATATTCAACTCCTCCAAGCGGTGCAAAGCTTATCCCACAGCGTCAAAGATCTGGAATCGAGGATGGCTAAATTCGGAAAACCCGGCGCTAAC
Source organism: Pimephales promelas (assembly GCF_016745375.1). The sequence continues at coordinate 9,858,515 of NW_024121155.1, forward strand.
TTCAACGACCCTAATACGGCTACAAACGTGGCAGTAACTTCACAATCCAGACCTCCTAACAGCGGATTAAGCGATCTCCCGAGCTTCGCTTCTACTTCTTCAGCCCCGCCAACTCGTCTACAATCAGTCCTGACACCATTTCAGGATACTTCAGCTCCACCTGAAAATTCATCTTTCAACCTTTTAACAGCAGCCCCTGCCCCGTCCTTCGGTAGGCGGTTCGTATCTCCAGCCGCTGCTACAGTATCTCCTCACATTAGGTCAAACATCATACAAGGTAAGGACATAAACCTTGCTTCACTTCTGCTCCCTTCGCCTGCTGTCGATAGGAAAATGGTTGACTGTGGTGACGTGGCAGTCCTGCTCAAAACTTCCGATCCAAGATTACAACGGAACCTTTCATTCTCAGAATTCGTCATCGCATTTAGTATTTTCAGAGACATTCTGTGTCAAGTTTTTCCAGATCGTAGGGAAGAGTTCGATTTATATTTAGCCATGATGGCTGACTTTAATCAGAGATACGGGGGTACTCTATTCTACGAATACCATAAAGCATTCTCAGCCAAATCCGCTTCCTTCATTGCGCTCTTTAACTCCAGGCTAGACTGGTCTGTTACAGATACCGAACTGCTTGTTCGTCATTTCGGCGGTGCAAAAACTCTCACTTGTAACATTTGTAGCGCTCACGGACATTCCGCACCTTTTTGCCCGAAAGCTTTCGCCAGCCAAGAGCCGCACACTGTCCATGGTGCTGATAACGTAAGGCCATTTGTCAGCAGCAAACGTTACACTTCAGTTTCTAATATTTGTAACAACTTTAATGAATCTGTCTGTTCTTTTCCCCGATGTAAATATGATCACATCTGCAGTTTTTGCAAGGATCCGCACCCGAAATCGGTCTGTCCACGCCGGTACAAACCTCCAAGCCGAGGAAAAATACCCTATCAAAGGAAATTCTGACAAGCCACCCTTCTACTCCTATCAATGTTAATAATCTCGCCAGCTACCTCTCTTCTCACCCCGATCCGACTTTTGTCGATTATCTTATCACCGGTCTGTCACAAGGGTTTCGGGTGGGCATCCTTTCTAATCTCACGACCTCTTTTGTAGCAAAAAATCTGCAATCAGCTATAACCGAACCAGATGTGGTTACCAACTTGCTAGAAAAAGAGGTTAATAAAGGTTATGTCATTGGTCCATTCGCTTCCCCTCCTTTTTCGCCTTTTCGCATTAATTCCATCGGCGTCGCAACACGGAAATACTCCGGTAAAAAACGTCTCATCTTCGATATGTCGTCTCCTCATTCTGCTAACATCGCGAGCGTTAACGAATGCATACCCTTAGCACCTTTCTCTCTGCATTACGCCTCGGTAGACAACGCTATTCATCTAATTAAGTTAGCCGGTCAAGGCGCGTGGCTAGCTAAAGCCGACATCACAGACGCTTTTAAAACTATGCCAATCCACCCCGCCGACTGGCCACTTTTCGGAGTCAAATGGCTTTCAAAATTTTATTTCGCTGTCAGGCTTACTTTCGGGTGCAGAAGCAGCCCTCATATCTTCAATTGCCTTTCCGAAGCGTTGTGCTGGATCCTGCTGAACGTCAGCAAGCTTCCTTTCGTCCTACATTTGCTCGACGATTTTCTGTTAATCGATTTCCCATCTCCCCAAACTTCAATTCTTGATGTACTTAAACTTATCTTCAGCGACGTTGGTATTCCCCTCTCCGCTGAGAAAACTTCGGGCCCTTCTACTTCATTAGAGTTCCTGGGTATTTCCCTGGACTCAGTTCTAATGCAAGCTTCTCTTCCCTCCTAGAAACTTTCAAGGATCAGATCCTTTCTGGAGTCTTTTCCTGCCCTCCCTTCAATATCAAAGCGCGACATGCTTTCGCTCCTCGGACACCTTAATTTCGCTATGAGAATTATTCCTCAAGGCAGGGCTTTCATCTCGCGCTTGCTAACTCTGGCTCATTCGGCGGTAAAATTAAGCGATCTGATTCAATTAGACGAAGGCTGTTTGTCTGACATAATGTTTTGGAAAAAATTGCTCAACGACTGGAACGGTATTTCTTTCTTTTACAACGACGACTACGAGTCATCGCTTCAACTTCAATTATTCACTGACGCGGCTCCTTCCATCGGATTCGGGGGGTTCTTTCAAGGGCAATGGTTCGCTGAAAAATGGCCTAATGACTTTCCTATATCAGCGTCTAACACCGTATCATCCGCGCTCTACGAGATATATCCTTTAGCCGTCGCCAGCGTCATTTGGGGCCACGAGTGGTCACGTAAACGAATAATGATGTTTTGCGATAACGAAGCCACAGTTGCCATTATCAACAAAGGTCGTTCATCTTGCAATTCGATCATGCCTTTCTTGAGACGGTTAATCTGGCAATCTGTTAATTTTAATTTCATGATCAAAGCTGTACACATTCCCGGCCACTGCAATGTCATCGCTGATGCGCTCTCTCGGTTTCGTTTTCAGACCTTCAGACAGCTGTGCCCTTCAGCCAACCCAGATCCAACAGCTTGCCCTCCCTTAGCAGACATAATACTGAACTAAACGACCTGCTCACGTCAGCTAGACATTACATTTCTAAAGGCGTCGCTCCATCTACACTTAAAGCTTATACGTCAGCATGGTCTGCTTTTATTATGTTCTGCTTCTCCTTTCAAATCCCCATTTTTCCTATTCTAATTTCGACCGTGTGCTCTTTTCTCGTATTCAATTTTGAAAACCGCAGCCTCAAAATTTCTTCTATTCGCAGACTACTCGCCGGCATTCAATTCTACGCTAAGTATCACAATCCCAATTTCCAAAGCCTTTTTTCTAATTCTTCCATTCGATTATTACTCAGAGGGTTGGCTAAATCTTCCAGCAAAACATCAGACAAACGTTTGCCTATTACCCTGCCTGTATTACAAAGGTTAATTGTCTCCGTTCGCAACGGGCTCTTTTCTACGTACCTCAATACTCTTCTAGAAGCAGTGTTTTTATCTGCCTTCTACGGTTTTATGCGTCCAGGGGAATTTACTTCAGATACTAATAAATTCGATCCTGACCGTGGCATTTCTCTTTCCGATCTATGCTTCGGTCCTAAATTCTTCACACTCTTTCTCAAACACTCTAAATCCGATACCCGAGGCTCCGGCGTTACCATAACACTCTCAAAAATCAATAATGACTTCTGTCCTTTCTCAGCAATGGTTAAATTTCTCAAAATACGGCCTAGAACTTCTAAATTTGCGCCGCTATTTTTATTACCTAACGGAGCTCCCCTTTCTAAGGCCGTTTTCAAATCTCACCTAACCACCGTCATCAAAAGCTGCAGTCTATCCCCCTCTCTTTATACCGGCCATTCATTCAGAATCGGGGCAGCTACTTCAGCAGCCGAAAGAGGAATCCCTACATCATCCATCAAGGTCATGGGCAGATGGTCTTCCTCAGCTTTCGAATCCTACGTCAGACTTGATTCAAAAACCATCCTTGAAGCTCAGCAAACTCTTCAGTGATATCAGGTAAAATTCTTACAACTACTGGTGGTGGTGGCCTCGCGCGGCCCTGTCTCTATATGGTGCTGTAACCACATATGTATATATACGCGTCGATTTAAAAAAAAAAAAAAAAAAAAAAAAAAAAAAAACACTGTGCCATCTAATCAGACCCATCATAACTGTATCCGTCTGTCCAAAAATTGCGTACGTTGGCTATCGTGCTATGTCCAGCTGTCGTGGCATATCTGAGGGATCTATCGAATCCCGTATGTCTGGTCTAGCGTGGCTATATCCGCGCAGTCTATCGAGTCCCGTCTATGTCCGGCTTATCGTGGCTACATATGTGCGGTCCATCAAGACCTGTCTATGTCTGGCTATCATGGCTTTATCCGTGCGGTCTATCGAGACCTGTCTATGTCCGGTCTATCGTGGCCATATTGTGCGGTCTATCGAGACATGTCTATGTCTGGCCTATCGTGGCCATATCTGTGCGGTCTATCGAGACCTGTCCATGTCTGGCCTATCGTGGTTATATCTGTGCTGTCTATCGAGACCTGTCTATGTCTGGCCTATCGTGGCTATATCTGTGCGGTCTATCGAGACCTGTCTATGTCTGGCCTATCGTGGCTATATCTGTGCAGTCTATCGAGACCTGTCTATGTCTGGCCTATCGTGGCTATATCTGTGCGGTCTATCGAGACCTGTCTTCGTCCGGCCTATCGTGGCCACATCTGTGCGGTCTATCATTGCATCTAAACCAACAACTTGTTTATTAGATCCAATACCCACTAAACTACTGAAAGAACTATTACCTGTAGTGGAAGAGCCTCTCCTCAATATTATTAACTCGTCTTTATCTTTAGGTCATGTCCCAAAAATATACAAGCTGGCTGTAATAAAACCGCTCATTAAGAAACCGCAATTAGATCCAAATAACTTGGCAAATTACAGACCCATTTCAAATCTTCCATTTATGTCCAAAATACTTGAAAAAGTAGTGTCCGCTCAATTGTGCTCTTTTTTGCAAGAAAATGATATCTATGAAAAATTCCAGTCAGGATTCAGACCGCATCATAGTACAGAAACTGCGCTAGTTAAAATTACAAATGATTTACTTTTAGCTTCTGACCAAGGCTGTATCTCAATACTAGTCCTACTTGATCTTAGCGCTGCGTTCGACACTATAGATCATAAAATACTCTTGGATCGACTACAAAACTTCACCGGTGTTCAGGGACAGGCATTAAGCTGGTTTAGATCGTACTTATCGGACCGTTCTCATTTTGTCTGTTTAAATGGGAAAAAATCAAAGATAACGTCAGTAGACTATGGAGTACCGCAAGGATCAGTTTTAGGCCCTCTGCTATTCTCAATATATATGCTGCCACTTGGTAATATTATAAGAAAACATGGAATTAATTTCCACTGTTACGCTGATGACACTCAATTATATATTTCATCACGACCAGATGAAAACACTAACTCATCTAAAATGACAGAGTGTCTCAAAGATATAAAATTCTGGATGACGCGTAATTTCCTGCTATTAAATTCAGATAAAACGGAGGTATTACTTATTGGTCCAAAAAACTACTCACAAAACCTCTCACAATACAACTTTAATATAGACGGATGTCCTGTTACTTTATCCACAACAGTAAAAGACCTGGGTGTTATACTAGACCGCAACTTGTCGTTCGAAAATCATATTTCATATGTTACAAGAACAGCCTTTTTCCACCTTAGAAACATTGCTAAGCTACGTAACATGCTATCTATTTCTGATGCAGAAAAATTAGTTCACGCATTCATGACCTCGAGACTAGATTACTGTAATGCTTTATTAGCTGGTTGTCCTGCATCCTCAATAAACAAGCTACAGTTAGTACAAAATGCAGCTGCTAGAGTTCTTACTAGGTCAAGAAAATATGATCATATAACACCGATTTTATCATCTCTACACTGGTTACCTATTAAGTTCCGCATCAACTACAAAATACTACTACTGACCTATAAAGCCCTAAATGGTTTAGCACCTATGTACTTAACGGACCTTCTTTCGCCCTACAATCCACCGCGTTCCTTAAGATCACTAAATTCAAGCCTTCTGGTCATTCCTAGGATATCGAAGTCCAGTAAAGGAGGGAGGGCGTTCTCGCATTTAGCTCAAAAACTCTGGAATGGCCTTCCCGATACGGTCCGAGCTTCTGACTCGCTGACACAGTTCAAAACTAGATTAAAGACGCATCTCTTTAGTCAAGCATTCACATAATGCTTACCTTCTAGTCCTCTGTTATGCCATACGGAACCGTTTGCCACTGAAACTGCTTAACGCACCAGTGGGGCTCGACAGCCTCTTAGACAAACGGGTCGGCGCGTATGGTTGGGTTGCGGAGAGTTCGGGTTACGGAGAGTTTGTGAGTTATAACGGAAATTATTATGAACATCAGCTATGCTAATTATTTCCCATCTGCCTTTCTGCTGTTATCTCGGGACGCTTGTCCCGAGAAAAATGGCGTTCGTCAGGTCCAGTTTTGTGTCCAGCCTCTCACGGGGATTTCGGATGCCCCAACGCCTGTGATGAGACGACTCAACGCCTGTGATGAGACGACTCAACGCCTGCGATATGTTATGGCGCCGTTTGATTCATAAACAATATTTATATTTAATATTTATATTTAAACAATATGAATGTAAGCCAGAGGAGAACTGGCCCCCGACTGAGCCTGGGTTCTCCCAAGGTTTTTTCTCCATCCAATCTGATGGAGTTTGGTTCCTTGCCACTGTCGCCTTGCTTTTGGCTTGCTTTGAGCTTGCTCAGTTGGGGTTATTTATTTAGTGTTTAGCAATGTTGTTGATCTGTGTTGTGCTACTTACATGTTATCACTGTGAAGCTGCTTTGATACAATCTGTATTGTGAAAAGCGCTATATAAATAAATGTGACTTGACTTGACTTGACTCTATCGAGACCTGTCTATGTCTGGCCTATCGTGGCTATATCTGTGACGTCTATCGAGACCTGTCTATGTCTGGCCTATCGTGGCTATATCTGTGCGGTCTATCAAGACCTGTCTATGTCTGGCCTATCGTGGCTATATCTGTGTAGTCTATCGAGACCTGTCCATGTCTGGCCTATCGTGGCTATATATGTGTGCGGTCTATCGAGACCTGTCTATGTCTGGCCTATCGTGGCTATATCTGTGTAGTCTATCGAGACCTGTCTATGTCTGGCTAGCATGGCCGTATCTGATCATCGAGTCCAGTCTTCGTCTGGCTTATCATGCTGTTCCATGGTCTTTCAAGATTTTCGTACGTTCGGCTATCACGGCGGCCTCTACAGTCTAGTATATGTACACTAGCACAAGTATATGTCCAACGTTCATCATGCTAATCATGGTATCTCCCTTTGTCTTATTTCAGAGTCCTCTAGGAGTCATGACCAGCGGGTATACTTCATCCATTAATTTTGGGGGGAAGGCTGGCCCCGTCCCGATGGATCTACAATCCACCTATTTTTGGGGGGTCGGCTACGCCCCTGCCTTCGTCTCCAGGCAGGAAATGCTGATCCGCTACCCTCGGATTGCGATCTATGGACGGGGCCTACGCCAAAGAACTTTGCAATAATTGTTTGCTGGGCTGTTAATAAATGGATGCTTCGTTACATCATTTTATCTCCCGAGTCTTTCTGGTAGAAATGAAAGCTTTAGCATAAGTTCTGCCAGGAAGACTTAATTACCGCGTCACTCATTAAACTACAGATTATCCAATCACATTCTTACTCTTATTGTATAAAAGATCGGTACTTACACATGTTTGAGTTCGCAGATGCTGACGCAACAACAACCTCCACCCTCCCCACCACCACCAGGATGGTCCCGTCTATACTCCCCTGGGGGGTCGGCTACGCCCCTGCCTTCGTCTCCAGGCAGGAAATGCTGATCCGCTACCCTCGGATTGCGATCTATGGACGGGGCCTACGCCAAAGAACTTTGCAATAATTGTTTGCTGGGCTGTTAATAAATGGATGCTTCGTTACATCATTTTATCTCCCGAGTCTTTCTGGTAGAAATTAGAATCCCCAGTCGGACTTCGCTTTCGGCGCCATAGGTCTCTATACAGGCGACTCTTTCTCATTTGATTCACTAACATTTCAAAAGAGTCAAATGTTTGTGAATCGAATTGAACTTCAATGACCACCACTTCCTGTAGTACACCCGCGGAGACAACGTGTTCAATCTGAAATTAAAAATATTATTTATTTGGTTTTAACACTCCTGAAGTGAATTTCGAAATGGAAAAGCATTATAGATAACTTAAAGGGGCACCAGACAAGAATGCTGTTTTTGTCAATCAGCAACCCCTAGAGAACTGTGGAGTACTTGTTTTTAACATTACTGTCGTAAATACCACTCACGGTGGGCATGACGTGTTACATAGTATACAGTAGTACATTGTGTTTAATTTGTAGTTTAATGAGATCTATGTTGTTAGAGGTGAGAATTTCCACTAGATTAAATACATATCCCCATGAACTATAATGGTCCAGAGGAAGAACTTTTGCCATGTGTGTCACAGGTTCTGTACTAATAGTATAGTTTATTTTCCTCATCCCATCATTGTTCATTAGTGGCTGTATTTAAGCAGGGACATGTTGCATTTGGTTTTGTCATTTCACCATAATGAGTCTCTCAGTCCCCGCAACGGATTGAGCAATGAGCGCGCGTCCGTTTGAATATCACCACAGAACACTGAATCCACTGAAACTGATCGCAGCGCCAACGAACACTTTGGTCACTTGATTTCAAAAACAACATATTTCAGATCGCCTCTTATTTAACAAACAAAATAAATGAATCTACTAGAGTTACCTGGAGATGTTTTATTTGTTTGTATTGGTACATCCGTGCTGCGAGATGTTTCAATGGGGACATATCACACGCACATTACGGCTATGTTTGCGTCTGACTCCTCGCTCGGTCAGAATGCTCTTTCCTCTTTTTCTGTTCCTCCGACAATGTTTCCTAGCTTTCTATATCTTATATGCCGGCTCCGCCATGACGATAGTGTGACAAACTCCATCCTTCTCGACCTTGTTCCTGGATTTGTGCAGTGTTGCCGCAAAGGAATATGTTACATTGCGAGAGCTGATATCACGCGATACTTCTTGATGCTGAGGCCGGCCTGAGCCTGAAACTGCAAGTGACATTTTTCCGCTCACAGGCACCTGGGGGGGTCGAGACGCCCCCCATTCAACCCGAAAGAAGTCATATAACCATTTCAATAACTCTGAAGCTGTTAAATAAAGCTAAAATAACTGCATTGTGTCCCTTTAAGTTACACAAGAGAAGCTGGAAAATAAGTGCAGCGCACGTCTTGTGTTTTTGAATGTAACGTAATCTGCTTTTAGAGCAGCAATTAGAGTGAAAGAAAAATATTAAAGCGTATCTCTGTATAATGTTATTAAAATGTTAGTTCTCTCAACATTTTTACTGCAGTGGGGATGATGATGTTTCAAGCGAACATAAACTGAAGTTTCATCTGAAACTACTTGAATCTGAATCTGACAACACTTTTTACAGATATTTTGGATACACAATAAGGTTTCATTCGTTAATATAAGTTAACTACATTAGTTAACATGGATTAAGAATGCACAATACTTAAGCATTTATTAATCTTAGTTCATTTTAATTTAGACAGTTACTAATACATTATTAAATCAAAAGTGAACAGTTGTATTTTTATTAACTAATGTTAACAAAGATGAATAAAGGAAGAGTTCAGATGCAAAAGCCTCAGTGCCATTTGACATTTTCTTCTAGAATGATTCTTTTTTATTAAGCTTGTATATTTAAGTTCAGTAATTTCACTTAAATGACAATTAATAGGTAATCTTCATTGCCATTTAAATGAAATTACTGAACTTAAATATACAAGCTTGATAAAAATTATCATTCTAGCAGAAAATTTCAAATGGCACTTAAGGCTTTTGCATCAGAACTCTTCAAATACTGTAATAAATGTATTGGTCAATGTTAATGTTACTGTAGTTACATCAACTACAACAACAACAACAACAACAAGTTTATTTATATAGCACAGTTCACTCCATTAAAGTACTTCAATGTGCTTTACAGAAAGTAAAAAACATCATGAAAAAAATACCAGGTACAAAACATGCACAAAAAGATAATAAAGATTTAATAAAAAAATAAAAATAAAAATAAATAGACAGATTTAAAACTACACAGTATAGCTAATTTTAAGATCTCAGTCATAAGCTTGTGAGAAAAGAAAAGTTTTCAACTTAGATTTAAAAATCAATACAGTTGGGGCAGATCTAATATCTTGTGGTAGTTTGTTCCAGTCGTGTACAGCAGAGATGCTAAACGCAGCTTCTCCATATTTTGTTCTAACTCTGTGCTCCACTAGCTGACCTGAGTGTATTGATCTAAGAGTCCTGTTAGGTTTATATTTTTCAAACATTTCGGAAATGTACTCAGGGCCTAAACAATTCAGTGCTTTATAAACTAAAAGCATCACTTTAAAGACTATTCTATGGTTAATTGGGAGCCAATGCAAAGTTTTAAGAACTGGAGTGATGTGCTCTATTCTCTTGGTCCCAGTTAATAATCTAGCGGCAGCGTTCTGAACAAGCTGCAGCTGTTTTACAGTCTTCTTCGGAAGTCCAGTTAATAAGCCATTACAGTAGTCCACCCTACTAGAAATAAAAGCGTGGATAAGCCTTTCTAGGTCTTTGTGAGGCACCGATCCTTTAATTCTAGAAATATTTTTCAAATGATAGAATGCTGTTTTGGTGACCGCTCTGATATGACTATTAAATGTAAGATCTGAGTCTATCATAACACCAAGATTACGCACTTGATCCCTAACTTTAAAGGCACGAGAATCTAATTCTTTAATAATGCTTATTCTTTTATTTTTGTTACCAAACACAATAACCTCGGTTTTATCTTGGTTTAGTTGTAAAAAATTTAGATTCATCCAGGTTTTTATTTGTTCTATGCAGTGACATAAGGCGTCTATTGAACTATTGTCATCTGAATCAAAAGCCATATATATTTGAGTATCATCGGCGTAACTATGGTAATTAATGTCATTATTCTGTATAATCTGGCCTAAAGGTAACATATAGAGATTAAATAATAGCGGTCCAAGAACTGATCCCTGAGGCACTCCACATGTCATGGCCACCCTATCAGATTCAGAATTTCCGATCTTAACAAAGTAGCTTCGACCATTCAGGTAAGATCTGAACCAATCAAGGACTATTCCGGAGACTCCTACCCAGTTTTCCAGCCTATCTATAAGAATTCTATGATCAACAGTGTCAAATGCTGCACTGAGATCTAATAGAACCAAAACTGTTATTTTATCAGAGTCAGTATTCAGCCGTATATCATTTAAAACTTTGATTAGTGCTGTTTCAGTACTATGTTGAGGTCGAAAAACCTGACTGATATGTATCTAAAAGACCACTTAATGTCACAAACTCATTTAGTTGGGTAAACACAGCTTTTTCAATAATCTTGGCTATAAAAGAGAGATTAGAAATAGGTCTATAGTTATTCATAATCGAAGCATCCATTGTTCTCTTTTTTAATATTGGCTTAATGGCAGCGGTTTTCAAGGACGTTGGAAAAATGCCCGATTGCAACGAACTATTAACTATTTGCAGCACATCTGTTACAACAGAGCTAAAAATTGTTTTAAAAAAGTCTGAAGGCAGTATGTCTAGACAGCATGTGGAAGATTTAAGATGTCTAACTATTTCTTCTAGAAATTTTTGGTTGATTACATTAAAATGAGACATAACCAAGTTTTGCCTTGGTGCTTGTAGTGGCGGCACAGAGTCATTATTAGACTGTTTAATACTAATAATCCGTCTAATATTTTTAATTTTTTCACTAAAAAAGCATGCAAATTCGTTACATTTCATAGTGGATGCAAACTCTGATGGTATTTGCTGTATTGGATTCATAAGCTTGTCAACCATGATAAATAAGGTACGGGTATTATTAATACTATTGTTAATCATTTCCGATATATAGAGCTGTCTAGCCTTGCGTAGCGCAATATTAAAATTGCCAAGACTTTGTTTATAGATGTCATAATGGATATGTAGTTTAGTTTTTACTAGCCTAATTTTAACAAATGAGACCTTATTATTGTAACGAAACTCTAGACGGAGTGGAATCCATGTGCAGCTTTATTAAAGATTGGTCAAACAGGCAAGGGTCAGAGAACAGCAAAACAGGGTTTTCAGAGAGCGGGCACAGAGAGTAGTCAGAGAATAGGTGTAACGGAGGCCAGCTAGTAGTTGCTGTGCGAGTAAACCTCACTCCCCGATCTCAATAGGCGCTCTAGCGACAGACGCTAGAGGCTGCAGTCTTTAGCCTCCTTGTTAGCGCGCCCGACTGTCACGCCGGAGACCCGGGTTCGAGGCCCGCTCGGAGCGGGGCGAGTAGGACCCGGGTGTAAGGATGTTACATTGGTGCCGTGACCCGGATGAGAGTGAGGTTTAGGGGGGTGAGTGTAACGGAGGCCAGCTAGTAGTTGCTGTGCGAGTAAACCTCACTCCCCGATCTCAATAGGCGCTCTAGCGACAGACGCTAGAGGCTGCAGTCTTTAGCCTCCTTGTTAGCGCGCCTGACTCTCATGCCGGAGACCCGGGTTCGAGGCCCGCTCGGAGCGGGGCGAGTAGGACACGGGTGTGTAGGGGTTACATAGGCAGCAGATCAGGGCAGGCAGCAAACAACAATAGTCCAAGACAATCCGAATCAGGGCAGGCAGCAAACAGGCAGAGGTGATATAACAATCCAAGGTCGATACACAGAACAGGCAGATCAGGGAAAACCGCTCAGTCATTACAGGCTGTGGCAATGCAATACTTCGCACTGAGTTCGTGTTTGAGTGTGGCTTAAATAGGCGGTCTAAATGAGGTTCAGGTGTGAGTGCAAATCAGTCCCAGGAATGAAGCATTGTGGTAAACAGAGTTCTAAGGAGAGTTAGTTAAAGTACGTAATGAGTAAATCATCCTAAAATGGCGGTAAAATTAGAAATGGCCTACTTCCTGTTGAGTTTAGGGCATCGCTCCAAGAGACTTTTCTGTGCGTCTGGACATGGTAGATGTACCACAGAAATTTCGTACATGTCGGTCAAACATGCGGCAGGGGCTGCTACGTTAAAGGTCAATTCCTATTGCCACTAGGTGGCGCTATGACTGTGGGTGAATGTCGGCATGTAGATTTGTTCAGGACGGGACTCTTGTCAAATGTGTAAAATTTTGTGCAGATCTGGGCATTTACAGCCAAGTTACTACAACTTCCTGTTTCATGGCGAATCACGACGAAAACGCGCAGATAGCACAACTTTACATCGTCAATGCCTTTAGAAGGCACAGCAGAAATTTGAAGTCGAGCCGACTAAATCCTTAGGAGGAGTTAGTTAAAGTACGTAATGAGTAAATCATCCTAAAATGGCGGTAAAATTAGAAATGGCCGACTTCCTGTTGAGTTTAGGGCATCGCTCCAAGAGACTTTTCTGTGCGTTTGGACATGGTAGATGTACCACAGAAATTTTGTGTATGTCGGTCAAACATGCGGTGGGGGCTTCTTCGTTAAAGGTCACTTCCTGTTGCCAGCAGGTGGCGCTATGACTGTGGGTGAAAGTCGGCATGTAGATTTTTTCAGGGCGGGACTCATGTCAAATGTGTCAAATTTCGTGCGGATCTGGGCATTTACAGCCAAGTTACTACAACTTCCTGTTTCATGGCGAATCATCGACGCCACGGACACGCCCATCGACGAAAACGCGCAGATAGCACAACTTTACATCGTCAATGCCTTTAGAGAGTACAGCACAATATTTGAAGTCGATCCGACTACATCCCTTGGAGGAGTTCGCTAAAGTAGGTAATGAGTAAATCATCCAAAAATGGCGGTAAAATTAGAAATGGCCGACTTTCTGTTGAATTTAGGGCATCGCTCCAAGAGACTTTTCTGTGCGTCTGGACATGGTAGATATACCAGAGAAATTTCGTACATGTCGGTCAAACATGCGGTGGGGGCTGCTTCGTTAAAGTTCACTTTCTGTTGCCAGCAGGTGGCGCTATGACTGTGAGTGAAAGTCGGCATGTAGATTTGTTCAGGGTGGGACTCTTGTCAAATGTGTAAAATTTCGTGCAGATCTGGGCATTTACAGCCAAGTTACTACAACTTCCTGTTTCATGGCGAATCATCGACGCCACGGACACGCCCATGGACGAAAACGCGCAGATAGCACAACTTTACATCGTCAATGCCTTTAGAATGTACAGCAGAAATTTGAAGTTGATCCGACTAAATCCCTAGGAGGAGTTCGTTAAAGTACGGAGTGTGTAAATCGTCCCAAATCGGTCGCCAAATTCAAAATGGCGGACTTCCTGTCGTGTTTAGGGTATGGGTTCTTGAGGCTTTTTTGTGCGTCTTGAAATGATACACGTCCCCACCAAATTTCGTGCATGTAGGTTGAACGTGGACGGGGGCTAATTTTCTCCAATTTTCTAGGTGGCGCTAGCGAGCCATTTTGCCCCGCCCGTCCGCGAAACCCACAAAATTCGAAATTTTTCACCAGTCCTGACATGAGTGCCAAATTTGGTGAGTTTTTGAGCATGTTGCGGCCCCGAAAATGGCGCTTACTTTGCAGAAAAAAAAAAATAAAATTAAAGCTGCAAGCAGCGATGGGCGGGCCCTCGCACCTGTAGCGCGTTGGGGTGTGAGGCGGCCGCGTTGCATATTCTGCGGCTCAGCCGGTGCGGCTGTGAAATTTTTCGCTGCTTCGTTAAAGGTCACTTCCTGTTGCCAGCAGGTGGCGCTATGACTTAGGGTGAATGTCGGCATGTAGATTTGTTCAGAGCGGGACTCTTGTCAAATGTGTAAAATTTGGTGCAGATCTGGGCATTTACAGCCAAGTTACTACAACTTCCTCTTTCATGGCGAATCATCGATGCCACGGACACGCCCATCGACAAAAACGTGCAGATAGCACAACTTTACATCGTCAATGCCTTTAGACGGCACAGCAGAAATTTTAGTCAATCCGACTAAATCCCTAGGAGTTCGTTAAAGTACGTAATGAGTAAATCATCCAAAAATGGCGGTAAAATTAGAAATGGCTGACTTCCTGATGAGTTTAAGGCATCGCTCCAAGAGACTTTTCTGTGCATCTGGACATGGTAGATGTACCACAGAACATGCCGGTCAAACATGCGGTGGGGGCTGCTTCGTTAAAGGTCACTTCCTGTTGCCAGCAGGTGGCGCTATGACTGTGGGTGAATGTCGGCATGTAGATTTGTTCAGGGCGGGACTCTTGTCAAATGTGTAAAATTTGATGCAGATCCGGGCATTTACAGCCAAGTTACTACAACTTCCTGTTTCATTGCGAATCATCGACGCCACGGACATGCCCATCGATGAAAACGCTCAGAGAGCACAACTTTACATCGTCAGTGCCTTTAGAAGGCACAGCAGAAATATGAAGTCGATCCGACTAAATCCCTAGGAGGAGTTCGTTAAAGTATTTGATGAGTTAATCATCCAAAAATTGCGGTAAAATTCGAAATGGCCTACTTCCTGTTGAGTTTAGGGCATTGCTCCAAGAGACTTTTTTGTGCGTCTGGACATGGTAGATGTACCACAGAAATTTCGTACATGTCGCTCAAACATGCGACGGGGGCTGCTTCGTTAAAGGACACTTCCTGTTGCCACTAGGTGGCGCTATGACTGTGGGTGAATGTCGGCATGTAGATTTGTTCAGGACGGGACTCTTGCCAAATGTGTCAAATTTCGTGCAGATCTGGGCATTTAAAGCCAAGTTACTACAACTTCCTGTTTCATGGCGAATCTTCGACGCCACGGACACGCCCATCGACGAAAACGCGCAGATAGCACAACTTTACATCGTCAATGGCTTTAGAAGGCACAGCAGAAATTTGAAGTCGATCCGACTAAATCCCTAGGAGGAGTTCGTTAAAGTACGGAGTGTGTAAATCGTCCAAAAATGGCAGCCAAATTAAAAATGGCGGACTTCCTGTCGAGTTTAGGGTATGGGTTTTTGAGGCTTTTTTGTGCATCTTGATATGATACACGTCTCCACCAAATTTCGTGCATGTAGGTTGAACGTGGACGAGGGGCTAATTTTTTCCAATTTTCTAGGTGGCGCTAGCGTGTCATTTTGCCACGCCCATCCGTGAAAACCACAAAATACGATATTTTTCACCAGTCCTGACATGCGTGCCAAATTTGGTGAGTTTTTGAGCATGTTGCAGCCCCGAAAATGGCGCTTACTTTGCAGAATTTTTTTAAAAATAAATAAATTAAAGCTGCAAGCAGCGATGGGCGGGCCCTCGCACCTGTAGCGCGTCGGGGTATGAGGCGGCCGCGTTGCATATTTTGCAGCTCAGCCGGTGCGGCTGTGAATTTGCTACGCTTCTTCATTAAAGGTCACTTCCTGTTGCCAGCAGGTGGCGCTATGACTGTGGGTGAATGTCGGCATGTAGATTTGTTCAGGGCGGGACTCTTGTCAAATGTGTAAAATTTGGTGCAGATCTGGGCATTTACAGCCAAGTTACTACAACTTCCTGTTTCATGGCGAATCTTCGACGCCACGGACACGCCCATCGACGAAAACGCGCAGATAGCACAACTTTACATCGTCAATGCCTTTAGAAGGCACAGCAGAAATTTGAAGTCGATCCAACTAAATCCCTAGGTGGAGTTTGTTAAAGTACGTAATGAGTAAATCATCCCAAAATGGCGGTAAAATTAGAAATGGCTGACTTCCTGTTGAGTTTAGGGCAACGCTCCAAGAGACTTTTCTGTGTGTCTGGACATGGTAGATGTACCACAGAAATTTCGTACATGTCGGTCAAACATGCGACGGGTACTGCTTCGTTAAAGCTCACTTCCTGCTGTCACTAGGTGGCGCTATGACTGTGGGTGAATGTCAGCATGTAGATTTGTTCAGGGCGGGACTCTTGTCAAATGTGTAAAATTTTGTGCAGATCTGGGCATATACAGCCAAGTTACTACAACTTCCTGTTTCATGGCGAATCACGACGAAAACGCGCAGATAGCACAACTTTACATCGTCAATGCCTTTAGAACGCACAGCAGAAATTTGAAGTCGATCCGACTAAATACCTAGGAGGAGTTCGTTAAAGTACTGAGTGTGTAAATCGTCTCAAAATGGGCGCCAAATTCAAAATGGCCGACTTCCTGTTGAGTTTAGGGTATGGGTTCTTGAGGCTTTTTTGTGCGTCTTGATATGATACACGTCCCCACCGAATTTCGTGTTTGTAGGTTAAACGTGGACGAGGGGCTAATTTTTTCCAATTTTCTAGGTGGCGCTAGGGAGCCATTTTGCCACGCTCATCCGCGAAACCCACAAAATACGAAATTTTTCACCAGTCCTGACATGCGTGCCAAATTTGGTGAGTTTTTGAGCATGTTGAGGCCCCGAAAATGGCGCTTACTTTGCAGAAAAAAAATAAAATAAAAAAAATTAAAGCTGCAAGCAGCGATGGGCGGGCCCTCGCACCTGTAGCGCGTCGGGGTGTGAGGCGGCTGCGTTGCATATTCTGCAGCTCAGCCAGTGCGGCTGTGCATTTGCTACGCTGCTTCGTTAAAGGTCACTTCCTGTTGCCAGCAGGTGGCACTATGACTGTGGGTGAATGTCGGCATGTAGATTTGTTCAACGCGGGACTCTTGTCAAATGTGTTAAATTTGGTGCAGATCTGGGCATTTACAGCCAAGTTACTACAACTTCCTGTTTCATGGCGAATCTTCGACGCCACGGACACGCCCATCAACGAAAACGCGCAGATAGCACAACTTTACATCGTCAATGCCTTTAGAAGGCATATCAGAAATGTGATGTCGATCCGACTAAAGCCCTAGGAGGAGTTCGTTAAAGTACGTAATGAGTAAATCATCCAAAAATGGCGGTAAAATTAGAAATGGCTGACTTCCTGTTGAGTTTAGGGCATCGCTCCAAGAGACTTTTCTGTGCGTCTGGAATGGTAGATGTACCACAGAAATTTCGTACATGTCGGTCAAACATGCGACGGGGGCTGCTTCGTTAAATGTCACTTCCTCTGTCACTAGGTGGCGCTATGACTGTGGGTGAATGTCGGCATGTAGATTTGATCAGGGCGGGACTCTTGTCAAATGTGTAAAATTTCGTGCAGATCTGGGCATTTACAGCCAAGTTACTACAACTTCCTGTTTCATGGCGAATCTTCAACGCCACGGACACGCCCATCGACGAAAACGCGCAGATAGCACAACTTTACATCGTCAATGCCTTTAAGGCACAGCAGAAATTTTAAGTCGATCTGACTAAATCCCTAGGAGGAGTTCGTTAAAGTACGGAGTCTGTAAATCGTCCAAAAATGGCCGCCAAATTCAAAATGGCGGACCTCCTGTCGAGTTTAGGGTATGGGTTCTTGAGGCTTTTTTGTGCGTCTGGTCTGGTAGATGTACCACAGAAATTTCGTACATGTCGGTCAAACAAGCGGCGGGGGCTGCTTCGTTAAAGGTCACTTCCTGTTGCCAGCAGGTGGCGCTATGACTGTGGGTGAATGTCGGCATGTAGATTTGTTCAACGCGGGACTCTTGTCAAATGTGTTAAATTTCGTGCAGATCTGGGCATTTACAGCCAAGTTACTACAACTTCCTGTTTCATGGCGAATCTTCGACGCCACGGACACGCCCATCGACGAAAACGCGCAGATAGCACAACTTTACATCGTCAATGCCTTTAGAAGGCACAGCAGAAATTTTAAGTCGATCTGACTAAATCCCTAGGAGGAGTTCGTTAAAGTACGGAGTGAGTAAATCATCCAAAAATGGCGGCCAAATTCAGAAATGGCTGACTTCCTGTCGAGTTTAGGGTATGGCTTCAAGAGACTTTTTTGTGCGTCTGGAAATGGTAGATGTACCACAGAAATTTCGTACATGTCGGTCAAACATGCGACGGGGGCTGCTTCGTTAAATGTCACTTCCTGTTGCCAGCAGGTGGCGCTATGACTGTGGGTGAATGTCGGCATGTAGATTTGTTCAGGGCGGGACTCTTGTCAAATGTGTAAAATTTCGTGCAGATCTGGGCATTTACAGCCAAGTTACTACAACTTCCTGTTTCATGGCGAATCTTCGACGCCACGGACACGCCCATCGACGAAAACGCGCAGATAGCACAACTTTACATCGTCAATGCCTTTAGAAGGCACAGCAGAAATTTTAAGTCGATCTGACTAAATCCCTAGGAGGAGTTCGTTAAAGTACGGAGTCTGTAAATCGTCCAAAAATGGCCGCCAAATTCAAAATGGCGGACCTCCTGTCGAGTTTAGGGTATGGGTTCTTGAGGCTTTTTTGTGCGTCTGGTCATGGTAGATGTACCACAGAAATTTCGTACATGTCGGTCAAACAAGCGGCGGGGGCTGCTTCGTTAAAGGTCACTTCCTGTTGCCAGCAGGTGGCGCTATGACTGTGGGTGAATGTCGGCATGTAGATTTGTTCAGGGCGGGACTCTTGTCAAATGTGTAAAATTTCGTGCAGATCTGGGCATTTACAGCCAAGTTACTACAACTTCCTGTTTCATGGCGAATCTTCGACGCCACGGACACGCCCATCGACGAAAACGCGCAGATAGCACAACTTTACATCGTCAATGCCTTTAGAAGGCACAGCAGAAATTTTAAGTCGATCTGACTAAATCCCTAGGAGGAGTTCGTTAAAGTACGGAGTCTGTAAATCGTCCAAAAATGGCCGCCAAATTCAAAATGGCGGACCTCCTGTCGAGTTTAGGGTATGGGTTCTTGAGGCTTTTTTGTGCGTCTGGTCATGGTAGATGTACCACAGAAATTTCGTACATGTCGGTCAAACAAGCGGCGGGGGCTGCTTCGTTAAAGGTCACTTCCTGTTGCCAGCAGGTGGCGCTATGACTGTGGGTGAATGTCGGCATGTAGATTTGTTCAGGGCGGGACTCTTGTCAAATGTGTAAAATTTCGTGCAGATCTGGGCATTTACAGCCAAGTTACTACAACTTCCTGTTTCATGGCGAATCTTCGACGCCACGGACACGCCCATCGACGAAAACGCGCAGATAGCACAACTTTACATCGTCAATGCCTTTAGAAGGCACAGCAGAAATTTTAAGTCGATCTGACTAAATCCCTAGGAGAAGTTCGTTAAAGTACGGAGTCTGTAAATCGTCCAAAAATGGCCGCCAAATTCAAAATGGCGGACCTCCTGTCGAGTTTAGGGTATGGGTTCTTGAGGCTTTTTTGTGCGTCTTGACATGATACACGTCCCCACCAAATTTCGTGCATGTAGGTTGAACGTGGACGAGGGGCTAATTTTTTCCAATTTTCTAGGTGGCGCTAGCGTGCCATTTTGCCCCGCCCATCTGCGAAACCCACAAAATACGAAATTTTTCACCAGTCCTGACATGCGTGCCAAATTTGGTGAGTTTTTGAGCATGTTGCGGCCCCGAAATTGGCACTTACTTTGCAGAAAAAAATAAAAAAAAAAAAATAAATAAATAAAAAATAAATAACCCTAACAGTTTCAATAGGGTCCTCGCACTGTTAGTGCTCGGGCCCTAATAAAATAACCCTAACAGTTTCAAGAGGGTCCTCGCACTGTTAGTGCTCGGGCCCTAATAAAGAACCCTAACAGTTTCAAGAGGGTCCTCGCACTGTTAGTGCTCGGGCCCTAAAAATAACCCTAACAGTTTCAATAGAGTCCTCGCACTGTTAGTGCTCGGGCCCTAATTAAAGCTGCAAGCAGCGATGGGCGGGCCCTCGCACCAGTAGCACGTCGGGGTCTGAGGCGGCCGTGTTGCATTTTCTGCAGCTCAGCCAGTGCGAATGTGCATTTGCTACGCTGCTTAGTTAAAGGTCACTTCCTGTTGCCAGGAGGTGGCGCTATGACTGTGGGTGAATGTCGGCATGTAGATTTGTTCAGGGCGGGACTCTTGTCAAATGTGTAAAATTTGGTGCAGATCTGGGCATTTACAGCCAAGTTACTACAACTTCCTGTTTCATTGCGAATCATCGACGCCATGGACATGCCCATCGATGAAAACGCTCAGAGAGCACAACTTTACATCGTCAGTGCCTTTAGAAGGCACAGCAGAAATATGAAGTCGATCCGACTAAATCCCTAGGAGGAGTTCGTTAAAGTATGTGATGAGTTAATCATCCAAAAATGGCGGTAAAATTCGAAATGGCCTACTTCCTGTTGAGTTTAGGGCATTGCTCCAAGAGACTTTTTTGTGCGTCTGGACATGGTAGATGTACCACAGAAATTTCGTACATGTCGCTCAAACATGCGACGGGGGCTGCTTCGTTAAAGGACACTTCCTGTTGCCACTAGGTGGCGCTATGACTGTGGGTGAATGTCGGCATGTAGATTTGTTCTGGTCGGGACTCTTGTCAAATGTGTAAAATTTCGTGCAGATCTGAGCATTTACAGCCAAGTTACTACAACTTCCTGTTTTATGGCGAATCTTCGACGCCACGGACACGCCCATCGACGAAAATGCGCAGATAGCACAACTTTACATCGTCAATGCCTTTAGAAGGCACAGCAGAAATTTGAAGTCGATCCGACTAAATCCCTAGGAGGAGTTCGTTAAAGTACGGAGTGTGTAAATCGTCCAAAAATGGCCGCCAAATTCAAAATGGCGGACTTCCTGTCGAGTTTAGGGTATGGGTTCTTGAGGCTTTTTTGTGCGTATTGATATGATACACGTCCCCACCAAATTTCGTGCATGTAGGTTGAACGTGGACGAGGGGCTAATTATTTATTACGGTCTCACCCTCAGCCTGCTCCGCCCTGGCCACGCCCTCAGCCTGCTCCGCCCTGGCCACGCCCTCAACCTGCTCCGCCCTGGCCACGCCCCGCTCAGCCCTCAGATCATCCCCCCTCCTTCCTCTGTTCTGCGGCGTGAGGCCACGCCTTCCGGGAGGGGGGAGTTCTGTCACAGTCCTCGTCTGCACCAGTCTGTCTTGTCATCAGCACTACACTTCCCAGGATCCTCTTGTCTCCACTCCTGAACTCACTCCCTCATCAGCCACCTGTTCCTCGTCTTGATCATCTGTGTCACCTGTTCTCACCTCATTATGTTTGATTCCTTCTTGTATTTAGTTCTCCCTCATTCAGTCAGTCTTTGTCGGTCAATGTTTGATGTTACCCCGTGTTTGCTCCTGTTTCCCTGTATCCTTGTCTTATATTTTGTAAGTAAAGTCATCTTCTTCTGAATCTGGACTCTGTCTTCCCTTCTGCCTTCAACACGCCGTGACAACAACATCTGTCCAGCTAGGCTCACGTTTTTAAATTACAAAGGGCCTACTGATGTTTTTGTTATTGTATTTTCAATATTATAGGCTATTATTTGTGCATAAACATCTGGTTATAGTAAACATACCGTTTGTTTGAAAACAACATATTTTGTCATCATTACAGCAAGCAAGAGCGATAATATCATTAAATGTGCAACGCGTTCTCATCCTTTAACGTCATATAGAACGCTATATGACAAAACGGCGCTATACTACGCACATGGCACACGTCATCGTTAATATAGACCCCTTCAATGTTTGTACACATTGGAATCCTCTGTTGGGTGCGCGCGCAGCATGGGGTCAGAAAAATGGCGCGGCTAATAGACCGGCATGATATTGTGTCAAGTTATGCACTGTCTTTGAGGTCTTCAAGGGTTCAAAAACTCATGCCCGACCCGAAAGAGACCCGTAATGTGCTACACCGAACCGACCCGGACCCGTCGTTCATTTCAAAAGTTGGACCCGGACCCGTGCAGACCCGAGAAATGACATAAACGAACTGCCCGGACCCGACCTGGACCTGTCTATTATTTGAAAACTGGACCGAACCCGGCATGAAGACACAAACCCGACTGGACCCGATTGTCACATATTATTTCACACGAGTTGCGAAAAATAAAACTTTTTGTCTTACCTAATTTTAGTAGCCGTCATCTCATCTCACTTCCTTGTACGTTACTGACTGACTGATGCATTAATCCACCGACAAGAAAGCTCTATCCATGTTATTTCTCTCGTTATTCCAAGCTTAATCCACTCATTATTTCAGCTTTAAAAGTCCACTTGATGTCACGGTGATGGATGACAAATGCAACCTTGCACATGTACATTCTGACTCGAGTTAACTCGCATAATAACTTTAACTGTTTGCCCTTTTGAATAACGATTGTTTGTTGCTTGTTGAGCTTGATCATATCTGTGCTCTCTGCTCTTCATTGAGTCTGAATCTGACCATCAAAACTTTAAGATTAGACAAGACGGTTCATTTATATTACTATAAACATTGGAGAAAATGTAAAGCGCGGTTTGGCGGAAGCTCTGCTTTGGTTGCCATAGAAACATGACACGCGCTTGAGATTGCACTCCGATCGCACGGGTATTACCAGCCCGTTCTCAGCGCGTTATATTAACGATAACGGGTGCGATAACGATTCAGACGGTTTTATATAGCGATATAAGCGATGACTTTTGTGTGTTAAAAGCGGAGGTTTTACCGAGCCAGCGCCAGGGGAAAAATACCTCTATATACAAAGCCTGGGTCGTGATCAACAAGCGGGAAGGCTAACGTTACATCCATACTGCAAATTGCAGCTGCATGGCAGGGTAACGTTAATTATTTATCATATTGGAGACGGATGCACTGTAGACTGATTGACTTGATGGTTATATTTCCCTAGAAAACTGTCACGACTAGGCTACTAATCACTTACCCAGCATTCGTCACCTTTCCTCCAGGGTCATTATTGCTAAACTAAACGTGTATCTGTCATTTCACCAATTATCGCTGAGATGTGTGGAAATCGCGTCAGTGCGTGATGTAACGTAAACAAAAAACAAACAAAAAAAAAACATTAAAAAAAACTCATTAAGACACAACACACGGTTAGAACAAGCATGCACAGTGTACATAGCCGATGTAAAAATACATAAAACAAAAATCATAGTAGCCATATTAGTATTTATCGTTAGTATTTATCGCAAGTTAGTATTTATCGACGCAACAAATGGGCATGTTGACGAGAAATTCTCCGGTAGCTGGTTTAAACTATGGTTCCCTTTCGAAGGGAACTCAACAATACGTCGAATGACGCAATGGGGAACGCCTCAGGCGTGACAGGTGTCTGAAATCAAATATCAACTCACAGTAATCAGGTTGACCGGCGACCAGCTTGAATGATGAGCGCGTCAATCTGGATGTATAAGAAGGGCGCCTTGAAACCGTGACAACATCTTTTCGTCTTCAGGGACTGTTTGTCTGTTTGATAGTATCAACGATTAAGCGCGCAGAGACGTGGAGAAACACTTTGCGCGAGTGTGCCGACTTGTGTCCAGATATTTGACACTGGAGGATTCACATGATCTGTGCGTGTTCTGCCTGAGAGAAGAGCATGTGCGGGAAGCTCTCGAGGGAGTTTTTTGCGCGAACTGAGAGTTTTCCTTTCAGAACTCTCTGCTCTCGTCTGACCCACTTCTCGAGGAAAGTGGGCGCGGCATCTGAACCCCGCGGTTCCGGTTCCCGCTCGGGCTGAGGCTCAGTGGCGGTTGAGCTCGTGGAGCTTTCAGACGGAGCTGGCAGATTATCGGGAGAGGGGCGTTAACCTCGCGGATGATCTACCAGCTGACGAGGGTAAGTTACAGATTAATGTTGAACATCTAAGAAGAGAGAAAATGAGCACTCTCTCTCTTTGGTGAATCTGTAACTGTTCTCTTCGGGCAGGGCAGGAGTTGGCTGTAATATATATATATATATATATATATATATATATAGAAAAGGATGTCAGTTTGGTTGAGACCGAACCATTTCAGCCCTCCTGCCCAGTGTACGCTGAGCTGGTTGACATTATGGGGCGCGCCACAGACAGATTGCAGTTGCAGTGGAGGCGCGTCTGGGAGGAACCCGCTCATGGTATTTTGGATGGCTGGTTCCTCCCCACCCATAAGCCACCAGCCCGGATGAGCCTTCCATTCCTTTCTGATCTCCACGCTGGGATTGCGAGGGTATGGAAGAATCCGTTCTCCTCACATCTCTATCTGCATTAGCGGGCTAGTTTCGCTGCTGTGGAGGGAGCCGTGGAGCACGGATATGTGTCGATGCCGCCAGTGGACGAGACGTTGGCTAACTATCTCGTCTCTGGTTGGTCCTCTTCACTAAGAGCTCTGACCCTGTCATCCAAGCTGCTCAAGACATCTTCATGCTTGAATGACAGAGCGTACACGGCAGCAGGTCAGGCAGGTGCGGTTCTGCACGCCCTTGTGGTCCTCAGGCCTACCAGACTGATCTGCTGCGGGACTCCGGGCCACCAAGCAATCTGCTGTTCCGTCAGTGCTATGGTGGCCATGGAGAGACATCTGTGGGAGCTCCCACATACTGTGGTTGCCGGGTTACAGGCCTCACTAGGCCTTCCTGGTTATGAGCTCCCACTGATTGTGGTCGCCAGGTTACAGGCCTCACAAGGCCTTCCTGGTTATGAGCTCCCACATGCTGTGGTCGCTGGGTTACAGGCTTCACCAGGCCTTCCTGGTTATGAGCTCCCACATACTGTGGTCGCCAGGTTAAAGGCCTCACCAGGCCTTCCTGGTTATGAGCTCCCACACATTGTGGTCGCCAGGTTACAGGCCTCACCAGGCCTTCCTGGTTATGAGCTCCCACATGCTGTGGTCGCTGGGTTACAGGCTTCACCAGGCCTTCCTGGTTATGAGCTCCCATATACTGTGGTCGCCAGGTTACAAGCCTCACCAGGCCTTCCTGGTTATGAGCTCCCACATACTGTGGTCGCTGGGTTACAGGCTTCACCAGGCCTTCCTGGTTATGAGCTCCCACATACTGTGGTCGCCAGGTTAAAGGCCTCACCAGGCCTTCCTGGTTATGAGCTCCCACACATTGTGGTCGCCAGGTTACAGGCCTCACCAGGCCTTCCTGGTTATGAGCTCCCACATGCTGTGGTCGCTGGGTTACAGGCTTCACCAGGCCTTCCTGGTTATGAGCTCCCATATACTGTGGTCGCCAGGTTACAAGCCTCACCAGGCCTTCCTGGTTATGAGCTCCCACATACTGTGGTCGCCAGGTTACAGGCCTCACCAGGCCTTCCTGGTTATGAGCTCCCACGTACTGTGGTTGCCAGGTTACAGGCCTCACCAGGCCTTCCTGGTTATGAGCTCCCACATACTGTGGTCGCCAGGTTACAGGCCTCAATAGGCCTTCCTGGTTATGAGCTCCCACACATTGTGGTCGCTACGTTACAGGCCTCAAAGGGGCCTTCCTGGTTATAGTTCCCACATACTGTGGTTGCCGGGTTACAGGCCTCACCAGGCCTTCCTGGTTATGAGCTCCCGCTTATTGTGGTCGCCAGGTTACAGGCCTCACCAGGCCTTCCTGGTTATGAGCTCCCACTTATTGTGGTCGCCAGGTTACAGGCCTCACCAGGCCTTCCTGGTTGTGAGCTCCCACATGCTGTGGTCGCTGGGTTACAGGCTTCACCAGGCCTTCCTGGTTATGAGCTCCCACATACTGTGGTCACCAGGATACGAGCTCTCACATACTGTGGTCGCCAGGTTAAAGGCCTCACCAGGCCTTCCTGGTTATGAGCTCCCACACATTGTGGTCGCCAGGTTACAGGCCTCACCAGGCCTTCCTGGTTATGAGCTCCCACATACTGTGGTCGCCAGGTTACAGGCCTCACCAGGCCTTCCTGGTTATGAGCTCCCACACATTGTGGTCGCCAGGTTACAGGCTTCACCAGGCCTTCCTGGTTATGAGTTCCCACATACTGTGGTAGTCAGTTTACAGGCCTCACCCAGCCTTCCTGAATGTGGGCTCCCACATACTGCGGTAGCCGGAATACAGCCTCACCACCTTTCCTGAGCACTTTGCTCCCACTCTGTGGTCACCAGGCTTCAGGCTTCATTGGCCTTCCTGGTTATGAGTTGTCACATATCAGGTTGCAGGCTTCACCAGGCCTTCCTGAATGTGAAACCCCCACTTTTCGTGGTCGCTAAGTTGTAGTGGTGAGTCTTCAGATGTCAGGCTGCAGGCCTCAGCGGCCTTCCTGAATGTGAGCTCCCCATGCATTGGGACTATCGGGTGTTAGGCCTTGTCAGGCCTTCCTGATTATGGGTTCCCACTTGTTGTGGCTGCCAGGTTACAGGCCTCAAGTTCGGCCTTCCTGAATTCAGAGTGAAGTACACAAACCCATACTTCACCTATTATTGTGGTAAGTCACCCGACGAGATGTCTTGTGCACTTTTTAAAATCCATTCCTTATGGTGAGGGTCACGCGCGGTATGCTTCGGTCCCTTCTTATGTGGCTCAGACCCCGGTCTTTCCTCGGGTCCCACTTTAAGAGTTCTTAAGAGCTAACTTCTCGAAGTAGCTCCCACTTGGTGTGGTTTTTCAGGTACACCAGGCTGGGTCTCCCTGACCTTCCTGAGTACGAGCTGCCACCGGATGTGGTTGCCAGGTTACAGGCCTTACCAGGCCTTCCTGGTCACGAGCTCCCACACACTGTGGTCGCCAGGTTACAGGCTTCACTAGGCCTTCCTGGTGATGAGCTCCCACATACTGTGGTCGCCAGGTTACGAGCTCCCGCATACTGTGGTCGCCAGGTTACAGGCCTTACCAGGCCTTCCTGGCCATGAGCTCCCACACACTGTGGTCGCCAGGTTACAGGCCTCAACGGGCCTTCCTGAATTCAGAGTGAAGTACACAAACCCATACTTCACCTATTATTGTGGTAAGTCACCCGACGAGATGTCTTGTGCACTTTTTAAAATCCATTTCTTATGGTGAGGGTCACGCGCAGTATGCTTCGGTCACTTCTTATGTGGTTCAGACTCCGGTTCTTCACTTTGGGTCCCACTTTGGATGTGTCTTTGTCGCAATACATTACGACAGGCACTTCCCTTGTTCAAGCTATCTCCCACAACTGGTGGTTTTAGGTCTCATTAGACCTGTTTCGAGGTAGCCCCATATTGTGGGTCTGTCAGGTTTCTAGCCTCTGGCTTTCCTGAAGGATGAGCTTCCACATGCTGTGGTCGTTGGGTTTCAGGCCGCACAGTGTACGGCCTTCCTGACATGAGCCCTCATGTTTCAGAGCTCCCCACACAGGGGGTCATCAGGTCTTAGGTCTCATTGACCTTCCTGATTTTGATCCCTCTCTTACTTCCTCAGTGCTCAAAGCGAGCACTGGGTGGAAACTCGTGGATTGAGTGTACGATTCCCGTTGTTTTGAGGTTGAGTCACACTCTCCGGAGGATCCCGTCTCTGTGATCCGAAACTTGATGGTTTCTGCCAGCTTCGCGGGCCTTCAGTTTTTGGATGCCTTTCCTAGGCAATTTCCAGAGGCTCTGTCTTGGACGGACAGGCTATGGCCAGACTGTGTGTCTTAGTACAGATCACCAGGCCAGCCTGGGGGCATTTCAGGAGGAGTGTTCTCCTGAATAGTGACTGGCTGGGGGTCCCTTTGGCCCCCTAGCCACACTCCTAGAAGGGACCCCTTCTATTTTGAAGTTGTGGTCCTAAAGCCTTTGAGCTGGCCCCGATTTACCCACGTTATTACGTTCTGGTTTTTCTTGGTTCATTAGCTTGGGCTATGACCGGTAGGGAGTGCTGTCACTGACAGCCCGATGTAACATAGGGTGAGTGGTTTCAGTGTTCCTTGGAATTACTGGTTCTGACAGTTGTCACTGCCTTTTCGGCATGCACTCCCCTCAGCATGGCGGAGTGGGTATTTCGTTCCCCATTGCGTCATTCGACGTATTGTTGAGTTCCCTTCGAAAGGGAACGTCTCAGGTTACGACTGTAACCTATGTTCCCTGAGAACAGGGAACGAGACAATACGTCTCGTTGCCATGCCTCGGGGCCTGCCTGCAACAGTCCCTTCAGACGATAGGATGTTGTCACGGTTTCAAGGCGCCCTTCTTATACATCCAGATTGACGCGCTCATCATTCAAGCTGATGATGCACGGGCTGTCGCCGGTCAACCTGATTACTGTGAGTTGATATTTGATTTCAGACACCTGTCACGCCTGAGGCGTTCCCCATTGCGTCATTCGACGTATTGTCTCGTTCCCTGTTCTCAGGGAACATAGGTTACAGTCGTAACCTGAGACGTTACTATGGATGGAATGAACTTTTCTGACCCCGACATGCGCACTGCGCACCGCATTTTTTTCTGTGACGTCAACCGTGAAGGGGTCTATAACACGCGCTGTGAGGGCTAAGTTTAGGTGTGGGGTAGGGTGTGCGTGTCATATTCACGCTAAAGGATTTATAACGTCTTGGGTTCGCGTGTTATATTAACGATAAAGGGTGCCATGTGCGTAGTATAGCGCCGTTTGTGCATATAGCGTTCTATATGACGTTAAAGGATGAGAACGGGCTGAAATGTGAAGGGAGACCCTAAAATATTTTTTGGGGAAAAAGGAGGTCTCAGAGGGTTGGGTACCAATGCTCCAGAGTAAAGAAAAAACTGTCCATGTTTAGAGATGCAAGGTCATGGAAAGGATCAATGATATGATATCAAGAGGGCTGTTTTCCATCTCTTGTTTAAAATAGTCTCTACTTGAACAGCTCTTCATTTCCTGCTGAACGCTGGTAAGATGCTTCACACCGGCCTCTACATTCTGCCCTCGTCAACTGAGACCATGGCCTCTCAGGAGGCTTTTAGTTCACTCTTGTGCAAAAGCTGACGAGGCAGTGGGGCTTTCTCCTAAATAACCTTCTGTAATTGGACACAGCTGTGGGTCATTTGTCAATAAAGCTCCATGATTGGATAACCAGACCTCTGGATAATAACAGACTCCTGACATAAACATTAGAGACAGAAATAAAGAAGCATGGGTTAAGCCTGTGTTTAAAAGTTCAGAATATCGAAGTGATTCCAGTTGGTTTCAGTGTTATCAACAATCAGGTCATGTGCTGTCCCTATTATCATAAGTAACATACAGCATGTTTCCCTGTGGACGAACATCTGATAGAAGGCCAGACTGTGTGGCAAATTTAGAAAACAAATTCAGTCCAACATCTGGCAGCCGTTAACCTGGATGGCATCTTCTAATGATGAAATCTGACCTCAGGTCTGGAGAGACGGTTCTCCCTCTCTCCTGTCCTTCACCAACAGTAGTGTCCCTGAAAACAGGGTGGATTTAGTGATTTAGGGGACCCAGGCATAATATAGGAATGGGGCCCTATATAATTTCACAGATTTACCTGGATCATCCTTAAGGTTACTATCTCCATTGTGAGCCCTGCTGCTGCATGGCAGTGTCTCAGTTGTGTTCAATTTATCCATGCACTTTTCCTCTATATGTTATTATGACTTTTATTCTTTTGGACACTAGGTGGTGCTTTGGGATAATTTTCACTGCGTAATAAGGCAAGGCTGTAATAAAAAAAACAAAAACAAAAAAACAAAAAAAAAACAACAAAAAAAAAACATGGTACCACTTTATAATAACTGCACGCTATTAACCCTTAAAGACCTATACAGCCGCCGGCGGCTAAAAATAACTGTTGTTCTTAAATGTTAAATAACTTTTGAACCGCTGCTCCAATCCGTATGCTTTAAAAAGTCCCATAAAGAGGAGATTCGCGGCTTTTCTGTGATATCGGGTTAATCGCGTTTGGACATTCAGAAGCTCCGTAGTGAATGTGATTGCGTCATCAAGTTTTGATCAGCATTGATTCGTCAAAGAAACCCGTGCGTTTTTTTTCCTCTGAGCCAATCATAAATGACTGTTAATGCTTAGTCCCACCCCATCCCCAGGTTGGTTAAAACTATCATCTACTCAACCAATAAATATAGTTCTTGGTCTTTTGCACGACCAATTAGCATCTTTCTTTAGAAATTTGAACAGAGGTAAAGTCAAAGTAGTTCATATAGGCTATGTATGTATGTGTGTGTGTGTGTTTATATATATATATATATATAAGTTTTATTTATATATATAAGTTTTTTTTTTTTTTTTTCTTCATTGTTCTACTACAATGTTTCTCTTTATGTTACTTCCTTAACTTTTTTGGACACATCTAAATTGTCAGTATGAAAAACACTGTTTTCACTGAAACAATGCTTTTCACTGAAAATCGCCTATAATAATGTTGTAATAAATGCCTATAACTTGCTTAGGGATTGTTGCATGTAGTCAAAATTACATCTGGAAATGTAAAATATCCAAGGACAGCTTTCTAAAGGAAAAAATCCAAACTTCAGGAGGATTTGTTTGAGTTGAGTAAAAAAAAACACTACAAATATGCAGCCGTTTTTCTTAAATCTGGTAAATTCATCCATTCTAAGACAAATTAAATGTAAAATTGGATTATTTAAATGAGATAGATTGAAACTTCAAGTGCTCCTGATAAAAATGATATATGGCACTTGATGCTGACTGCTATAATGGGTTAGAAAAACAAAGAAAAGAACAAGCGGTGCAGGTGCTCCAAAAATGGTCTAGGTCTTTAAGGGTTAATATTGCTTCACATGCCTTTTATTATATCCAACAAGAAGGAAAAGCAACGAAGACAAATGAATAATAGAACTGTAGTAACATGCTGAGGTGCACATTATTACTTTCCCTCTGACTTAACGACAGATACCCTTTTCTAAGCCATAGTACTTGTACTGGCCGCCACATTTAGGCTCTGTTGTGTTATGCCGTGGTGTAGCAAGGAGTGTCCGGCAATCCACAGACAATAGGTGCCTTTGCTTTCTTAATATGGGCAATACCATTAAGAGCTCTGTGTGTCAATTTGTGCTCTAAGGCCCACGGTCTCAGTTCGTCCTCAAAGCTGGTCACTTCAGCTTCTTTTGGTTCCTGTTCCGAGTCAGTAGAACAATAGTCCACATCAGTGTCAAAGTTAAATTCATCTGATGTCCCAAGAACACCGTCACTCATTAAACTATCTGGGGTCCTAGGAACAACTATCTGTCACTACTACAACTAGTTGGAGTACCAGGCATACTGTTGCAATTATTTTCAATGCTCTCTTCATCACTGTCAGAATAATGGAGCAGTTGATCCAGTTCTCTTTAGCATTTACGCCACTGTCTTACTCTGAAAGTCATCTGTAAACACTGTCGTTAATCATAATTTGTTAAGTTTTACTGTTTATTTGACAGGGGCCTGTACAAAAGGAAAGAGGATGAGATCACAACATGTACCTTAGTTAGGTGGTTTATCTGCCAACAGGGAAGGACAACTCACTCCTTAGAGCACATGAGACAAAAATGGGTTAAACACCTTAAAGTTGTCCATCACACAAATGTTAAAGGATTAGTTCACTTTCAAGAAAAACAAAAATCCTTATAATTGATTCACCCCCACGTCAATCAAGATGTCTTTCTTCAGTCAAAAAAGAAATTAAGTTTTTTAAGGAAAATGTATATACTTTTTAACCACCAATGCCCATCTTGTACATCTCCGAGCTGCACCGTGCATAACGTTGGAAAGGTCAGGCATCACATCATCCAAGTTATTTGTCTGTGTTTATTTCTGAAAAATTACAACTCATTTTGTTCTCCAACTTCAAAATTGTCCAACATCTTGGTTTTAATTCATTATTTTATTTCACAACCTTTCCAACGTTATGACGCAATGAGTGTCTAATCTCAGGGATGGTACAAGACGGGCTTTTGTGCTTAAAAAGTTTTTTTTTTTTTACAAAATGGCAGATTGTTTTGCTAGGTAAGACCCTTATTTCTCGACTGGGATTGTGTAGGGACTTTGAAGCTGCATTGAGGAACATTAGAACCTTCTTTGAACAGTTGCCATTGAAGTCCATTATGTGGAGAAAAATCCTGGAATGTTAACCTCAAAAAAACTTAATTTATTTTCGACTGATAGACTTCTTGGATGACATGGGGGTGAGTAATTATCTGGACATTTTTATTTGAAAGTCAACTAATCCTTTAAGTGTTGCAGTGTTACAAACTAACATAGGCTAGAGCACACAAGCACATTTTACGCTTTGAGTGAAATGACCCTGATCCATTTTTTTTTCATAATTTCTGAGTGTATTTGGAGTGAATGTTTTGGAACAGCCCCTAAAAGAGCCAAAACGAGTTAGCTTGATTTTAACAAAGAATGGTAACTAGCTAGCAGCCAGATAACAATGTGCAACCTGACATGCAAATTTACATGTTCTCTCGTGTACAGCTAAAATAACATTGAAACTGAACACGAACCATGACCAGCAAGCTAACATTAAACAAAAAAAAAGTGTGCCGTTCCAAAAATGTGTGTCGTTTATTTAAATTTTGGTATTACCATTCACGGCTGTATTGTGAAGTTTAGGACAATAACGCTAAACTACCTAACACGTACACATGGACATTGACTTCATTAAGCCCCGTTCACACTACACGCGACTTTATCGCTGCAGGTCGCCTGTGGCTGCGCTGGAGGGCGTTCCCCCCTTCTGGTTGCCAAGTAATGTTTGTAATACTCAGTGATAGTGTCACGGTTTTTCACAGGAGGCGGTAGCAGGGCCCTTCCTTCCCCCGGTGGAGGGCCGGTGGAGAATCTTTTGTTCTAGCTAGCTCCTCGCTGCTCACCCAAGAGTGAGCAGCGCCTTGAGCTGGTCGAAGAAAAACTGACACTATCATTGAGCACACAGACTGGAATGAGCGAGCACGACGTCCCAGTGCGTCGCCCCGCTCATTCCTCTCTGTCTCTGAGGGTGCGGATGGGAGCATGTGTCGTCCCTCGACTACACCACTCCCCTCCAACTCTATCGCCAGACCCCCAGCAGAACAGACCCCCGTGGA
Organism: Pimephales promelas; assembly: GCF_016745375.1. The sequence continues at coordinate 9,891,908 of NW_024121155.1, forward strand.
ACGCTGGTCCTTCCCTGGTCTCTTCTGTCGGGGAACGGGGCTCGACTGTGCATCCGCACGGGGTAACTCCTGTGCGCATGCCGGTCTCCCTGTACCGCTGCCCCTCCGGGGGGACGTCTGTGGTTTGCATGACTCCGCTGGTTCAGTTCCTGGGAGCTTGGCTAGAGCTCCTCGACCTGTCCCGCTGCGTCATCAGAACAATCAGATTCGGCTACGCGACTCAGTTCGCGAGGTCTCCTCCCCGTTCAGGGGAGTTCGCTCCACGGTGGTCAGTGGCTATGCCCCGATCATGAGAGCGGAGATTGCGACCCTGCTGGCGAAGGGTGCAATCGAGACGGTCCCTCCAGCCGAGGTGAGGTCCGGGTTTACAGCCCATACTTCACTGTCCCCAAGAAGACCGGTGGGTTACGACCGATCCTGGATCTGCGCATTTTGAGCCACCGTTCAAAATGCTAACAGCCAAATGCATTTTCGAATGCGTCCGGCCGCAGGATTGGTTTGCATCGATTGACCTAAAGGACGCATACTTTCATGTCTCCATTTTGCCTCGACACAGACCGTTCTCGGTTTGCCTCGAGGCCAGGCATCAGTACACGGTTCTCCCTTTCGGGTTAGCTCTATCGCCTTGCGTCTTCACGAAGATCGGCGAGGCAGCCCTTGTTCACCTTCGCGAACACGGGGTTCGCATCCTGAATTATCTCGACGATTGGCTGATACTGGCACACTCTCGAGAACAGCTTTGCGAACACAGAGACCTGGTGCTCCGGCACCTAGCCCGTCTGGGCCTTCGGGTCAACCGGGGGTAGAGCAAACTTTGCCCCGTGCAGAGGATCTCTTTTCTCGGCATGGAGATAGACTCGGTCGCCATGTCCACGCAGCTCACGAACGAGCGCGCGCACTCACTGCTGACTTGTCTTCGACAGTTCGAGGGCAAGAATGCGGTCCCACTAAAACTCTTTCAGAGGCTCCTGGGGCATATGGCATCCGCAGCCGCGGCAACGGCGCTCGGATTGCTTCATATGAGACCGCTTCAGCTGTGGCTTCGCGATCGAGTCCCGAGGTGGGCATGGCATCGCGGCTCGCTTCGAGTTCCAGTGACTCCAGCGTGCCGCCGTACCTTCTCCCCGTGGTCGAACCTCAGCTGTTTGCTCCAGCGAGCTTCCAGGCATCTCGTTGTCTCCACGGATGCATCTACCACGGGTGGGGTGCCATGTGCAATGGGCATGCAGCCGCGGGTTCCTGGACAGGACCCCAGCGCCTCATGCACATCAATTGCCTCGAGCTGCTGACAGTACGACTGGCCCTGCACCGCTTTCGAGCACTGCTCAGGGGTCAACACGTACTTGTCCATTCATACAACACCGCTGCAGTAGCGTAATTCAACCACCATGGTGGTCTTACCCTGGTGGCTTACGCCGGTTGTTGCAGCTCTCCCGCCACCTCCTGATATGGAGTCAGAAGCACCTGAGGTCCCTTCGTGCAGTGCACATTCCAGGAGACCGGAACCTGGCGGCCGACGAGCGGTCACGGGTCCGCCCTATCTCCGGCAAATGGTGACTCCATCCCCAGACGGCCCAGCTGATTTTGGACCAGTTCGGGGAGGCACAGATACTTCTGTTCGCCTCCCGGGACTCTTCCCACCGTGCCCAGTTTTTTCCCTGTCCGAGGGCACGCTCGGCACAGATGCACTGGCGCACAGCTGGCCGCGGGGCCCACGCAAGTATGCGTTTTTTCCAGTGAGCCTTCTTGCACGGGTGTTGTGCAAGATCAAGGAGGACGAGGAGCAGGTCTTGCTGGTAGCCCCCTATTGGCCCACCAAGACATGGTTCTCCGAACTCATGCTCCTCGCGACAGCACCTCCTTGGCCTATTCCTCTGAGACAAGATCTACTCAGAGATGGGGCACTCTGTGGCACCCTCGTCCCGATCTTGGAGGCTACACGTGTGGCTCCTGGACGGGACGGGGCAGGTTTGAGTTCGCTGCCACCTGCGGTGGTGGCAACCATCACTTCCGCTAGAGCGTCGTCCATGGGACACCTTGACGCGTTGAAGTGGAACCTCTTCGTCAACTGGTGCCCTTCTCGCGGAGAAGACCCCCGGAGATGTTCGATCGGATGCGTGCTTTCCTTCCTGCAAGAAGGGTTGGAGCGTAGGCTGTCGCCCTCCACCCTTAGGGTTCATGTCGCGGCCATTGCCGCGTCTCATGATGCAGTGAAAGGTAAGTCTATGGGAAGCATGACCTGGTCATCAGGTTCCTGAGGGGATCGTGGAGGCGAGATCCGCCTCACCCTCCCCTCGTGCCCTCTTGGGACCTCTCAGTAGATATAAGTGCTCTGCAGAGGCTTCCCCTTGAGCCTTTGCAATCGGTAGAGTTAAGTTCTGTCCTATGAGGACGGCACTCCTGGTTGCATTGGCCTCCTTCAAGAGGGTGGGGGACCTGCACGCACTCTCCGTTGACGAAGTGTGCCTGGAGTTTCGGACCGGCTTACTCTTACGTATCTTGAGACCCCGGCCTGGATATGTGCCCAAGGTTCCCACCACTCCCTTCCGGGACCAGGTGGTGAACCTGCAAGCGCTGCCCCTGGAGGAGGCAGACCCAGCCTTGGCACTGCTCTGTCCAGTACGTGCACTCCGCACCTACGTCGACAGAACGCGGTGTTTCAGGACCTCAGACCAGCTCTTGTCTGTCATGGGGGGAGCCAGAAGGGAAGGGCTCTCTCAAAGCAACGACCATCTCACTGGATAGTGGACGCCATTGCCTTGTCTTACCAGCAGCAAGGTCGACCATGCCCCCTTGGTGTGACGCCCCATTCCACTCGGAGTGTGGCCTCCTCTTGGGCTCTAGCGCATGGCGCCTTGCTAACAGACATTGCAGAGCTGCAGGCTGGGTGACACCAAACAGCTTCGCAAGATTCTATAATCTGCGAATCGAACCGATGTCCTCTCACGTATTTGCTTCCGCCAGTACTGGACCCGCTTAGGTGCCTTCGCTTGCTTGCCATTCCACTCCTCGGACTGGATAAGTGCGATATTCCTCAGTAGTCTTCCGTTGAAGCCTTGAGTCCTCCAGCACCCATGATGCGGGCACCACTGCTGTTGCTCTGGATGCCGGCTAGGTGCCTCCATGTGCACGGTTCCCTATGGTAAATGTCTCATGTGTATTTTCCACTGTAAGCCTCTCTGAACATGTGTCTTACCTTGGCAAGCCATCTGCCACCCCTGGAGTTAATTCTAGTAACCACCTGCAGTTGGTGCTCCAGTGATCTCCATATGCGTCCCTTGCGGCCATATGTGTATTCGTAAGTCCTCCCTACGGTAGGCATCTGGTAGCATGTCCCCCCCGGGATATGTTTCCCAGTGTACCTTGGTATTCCTGTGTCAAGTAGGATCTCCTGGCGATACCTAGGTTCAGGGGTCTAGACTTTCGCAGGGCACTGGAAGACAGCTGTAAGATGGCGTGATGGCATTGACCCCCAATCTCCGTCACTTCTGACGTAACTCAAAGTGACTACGAAAGGGAACGTCTCGGTTACGGATGCAACCCTCGTTTCCTGAGTAGGGAACGTTACGTCTCCCTGCCACTTCTGCTGTACCGCTGGGTAGACGCCTGAGTTCAGTCTTGGCTCCTCAGTGAAGACATACTGCGGTTGCGTTCACTTCCTCCTTTTATACTCACGGAGTAGGGCGGAGTACGCTATGCCAATTTCCGCAGGCCCAAGGCATTGCATGCCATTGGCTCGTGATTAAATACTCGAAGAGGATTGGCTTTCTATGCGAAACCCCCAATCTCCGTCACTTCTGACGTAACGTCTCCGTTCCCTACTCAGGGAACGAGGGTTACATCCGTAACCGAGACGTTAACTATTAACTTTTTTGGTTGTCCCCTAATTGTTATACAACTTCTAGATGTGTGAATGAATGAGAATGCATTCACACATCGAGAATGGAATGAGAATGCCCCGTGTTCACTATCAAAAGAATCGTATGCTCTTAATTCAAAAGATGGCTTGATTGAAATCTGTGTATAATGTTTTGTATGATTATAATAATCTATAATGTTTAAATTGTGGTCTCTTGTTTCTCTGCTAGGTGCTGGAACCCAGGCAGATCAAAAGATAGTGATAAGCAAGAAATAGATCCACCTCCTAAAATTATGCCATTTTCTCATTGGTCAGAATTTTTCCAGGAGGTTGGACTAACTTTTAAGTTAAAGATCCAAACAAAGAAACCAGACCTCAGTTCAGAATTCGTTCAGTTTCAGTTCTGTCCAGTTTTGTAATTGTTAAGTTTGCGCCTCTCTCTAAACAGCAAGAGAGTGTTCTGTTCGTGCTTCTCTCTGAAACAAAGAGCGTGTTCGCACGCTTCTGCATCGACCAGACCAAATTCGACCAGCAGTCAAATAACCCATCAATATCGGGGTTAAAACAAAAAAAGTCTCGTTTCAAAGTTAATTTTGCTGCAAAGTTTCCTTTGTGAACGTCTCTCCTACAACGCGCTTCGAATTGTAAAGACTTTCATTCGCCTGCTAACACCCACGTGACCGACAGCGAAACTTCCATCCAGGCACTTCAAAGACAACCAGCCACACGGACCCAGGAAACCCCTTCTACGAAACAGACAAAGGGAACTCCCAAAGCCACGCATGAACTTGCAAGTAACACTTCAGACTCTAACTGAACTGGTGCTTTAATGTTAATTGACTAACCTCTCTAAGAAACAAATGTTTAAATTAATGCTTGGTGGTTCGTTCAGGTGTCTTACAAAGTGCATCTCTGAAAACTCATTCCTTCCCTCTCTTCCTCTTTCCGCGGCTGTATGAATGTGTGTGTGTGACCATGTTAGACATCAGTTTTATGTGTTAGAATAGCTAATAAAATCTTCTACATATATTTGAAAAGATAATTGCCTTGTGTTGTGTTTGCACATTTAATGTATTGTACTGCTGATCTAAAGTTACCTTGCTAATAGTGTTTCACTATAGATTGGGTATTTATAACCTTGCGAAGGTTATAACTACGGCCCGTTCGAATGAACTCTAAGTGAGTCAAGTGGTTCCATAGTGATTCGGTTAAGATTCATTGTAAATCAATGAATCATCCCCTTTGAGCTAAATTGGCCTTCCGGCCCCCTTAAATACATTTTATGAAGAGTTCAGATGCAAAAGCCTCTAAATGCCATTTTAAATTTTCTTCTAAAATGACCATTTTTATCAAGCTTGTATATTTAAGTTCAGTACTTTCACTTAAATGACAATTAATAGATAATCTTCATTGTCATTTAAGTGAAATTACTGAACTTAAATATACAAGCTTGATAAAAATGATCATTTTAGAAGAAAATTTCAAATGGCACTTAGAGGCTTTTGCATCTGAACTCTTCGTATATTATTAAATGTTGCATTTGTTACACCGAACTTGCCTTCAATTTAGACTAGAGGAAGCAATGTTTCACCAGCGATGTAAGGTCTGAAAAGCTGGGACGCCATTTAACAATGTTTGTACATAAGCTCTGACTCGCACCAAATTAATGTATTGCCTTGGGGAAATCAGAGTGGTGTTTATTGGTTAAGTTCTGATGATGTGCTCGCGCTGCCTCTGCGAATCACGTTGACTGGTCTTGACTCCTTGATTGAAATCCAAAGTCATTGAAGAACTTATATTGTCTTCTATATTCTTTGCTTTGATAGAGAGTCATCTTTGTCTATCCTTGACTTTTTTGCTGCTGTTGGTTCTTTAGATAGGAATAAGGTGGATAAGCCTAATATAGGCTACCATGAAATTATTTTCTGAAGTATAATTTCCTACAAATTGCATTTCTAAATAAATAAATAGATACATGCAAAAATACATGTATGCATAAATAAATAATCAATATGAGTTTTATGACCTTATTTCAGTGAAAATTTTTGTTTTGTTTTTTTACAAACCACGCATAAATGATGGTTGTGTACAGGCACTGACAACACACATTGCAGTACAATCAACTTGTAAAAGTACATGTACCATTATATGACCCCTTTAATCCTTTAACTGTTACCACACCACCACCCACAACCCACCCCACCCCACCCCTTCTCCCCTCCCTTTTTAGCATTGACATGAAAATCACGATTCCAAACTTAAATGGTTGTAAAGAATGCTTTGTAATAGACCTATGGACAAGTTGTGTTCCAAATTTTAAGTTGAAAAAATGAGCTTTCAGTAAGATTGTATTTGGGCACAGTAACAAACTTTGTCACTAGATGGACAGCCAAGCTTCCTTACCGACCATATAAGGGCACCTCCATTTTCATATATGCTTTGAGTGATCTGAACCAAGCATCTCCATAATTTGCATACAATTTATGAAGTAGAAATCCTATTCAGAGTAGGATGAGTTATTTGGCAGTTTTTGATTTGAATTCAACCTCTAATAATAAAACGAGCATATACATGCGTTACAGCTGGCAGCCACATCACAAATTGAGAATCCATATATATATATATATATATTTAAGAAATCTAACTTTTGTATTGTGTTATTTTTGAATTTTTGGTATGAAAATGAACTGAGCTTTCTAATTTCACAAAATAAAGGCAGATGCCTGAATATGAAATATTCTTGTTGCATATTTATAAATTACGTTTAATTAATTATTACTCTATATCTTGCATTTAAATAAATATACCTTTGTATTCAATAATAATTAAATTATCTTTATTGTGGAAATATTTCTTGTATTTATTCATTATGTAGGCTACTGCAAAGTAACTTATCTGTCGACTGTTTTCATGTTGCCGCACTATCCTAATCATTATAGCACCAAATAGGAACAACCAAATGTCTTCTATATGATTTAAAACACATACCATGATGACTAGACATGGTTAGATGTTCTTATAATGGATGTAAGTATGGGGAACAGTAAGCAAATATTGATTATATGTCAGTTACTGCCTTTTGCCTTTGCACGACTCCTTATTTTTGGCACATGATACAAAGGCAGAGTACAGTAACTGCCAAGCAAGGGTCAAAGGTCAATTTTGAGCTCAAGATTTTTTGCGTACAAACATTTCTTCATTATAGCAACTAGTTGTGAAATTTTGGGAGTCCTACCTATAATACTTTTATCTGGACAAAACAAAAACTTTTTAGTCATTTTTCTCAGTTCCACACTCTAGCGAGTTAAGATATTTTGCCTTTGCAGGGCAGAATACAAGATCTGATGAGGAAAAGAAGGCTACAGGGGTTTGGACACGTGTGCCGGAGAGACGAAGAGGCAGACATAAGGAAAGCCATGGAAACGCAAGTTGGAGGAAGGAGAAAGAGGGGAAGGCCGAAGCACCGATTGAAAGACACCATCAAGACAGTCATGGAGTGGTGTGGCTTAGAAAAGGAAGTTACAGACAATTGTGACAATCATAGATGGAGGTGTCTGGTTGAGATGAAGATCAAGCAGAAAACAGTTTCCCGAAAGGAGAAAACGCCGAAAGGTGACACGACATCCATTTCGTCTGACATTTTCTCACTGAAAGCCCACCAACCCTGAAACTTAACTTTTAAAAAAAATCCAGTTTTCCACTCTTAATTATGACTTTTGTGTGAGTTTCCAGTCTTGCTTGATCTTTTTGTCAAAAAAAAAGAAAGAAAAAAAAAGCCTTGTTCGTTTTCCATCATAACATGTACTATGCGTGGATGTGTTTCATCTCTTAAAACAGAGATGCTGAATGAGGTTATTGGTTTATCAGGCCCTTTTACATCAGCCTACTGAAAAAGAGACAGGCATGTTTCAGTGAAAAAAATGACCGTGGTTCTGCTTGGATGGTCAGGCGGGCAGCTGGTACTTCATGTCCATCATCAGTCCTGGCAACCAAACCCTTGGCACCATTTCCCTGACAACCATCCATCCATGCACAGCTGGCACAGGCCTGACCAATCACATGGCCACTTTGGGATCTGGCTGCCTCCAGCGCTCCTACTGCCAGAATTGTTATTAGAGACACAGACAGACAGAGACTCAGCTAAATGTTCAGTTTAAACATGCAACCCAACATACAGAACAACATTTGCGATGCATTTCCCAGACTGTGCAATTTGTGTAAACCACTATAATCAATATCTGAGAGCTTCAAATAACCCACACTGGCTGGCAGGGAAGATCAGCAGACTATTTGCCCACTGTGTGATGAAAAGACACACCAACGTGTATTTCTGCTAGCTATTAGGACTTGTGCAACTTCTTGTTTTTACTAGTCGACTGGTCATCTACATAAGTAGTCAACTAGTTGACTCAACCTCACTAAAGATGGAAGTCCAAGCCTGCATACATAAATAAATAAGTTAATTTTTTTTTAATTAAAGATAATTCTGACATTATTTGCACTACTTTTATTACTTCATGTATTATTTTGTTTTTATTTATTTTATTATTTTTTACTATTATTTATTTATTTTCTCATACATTTTTCATAATGTTTTACATTTATGTACACTGTTAGGAAAAAAAAGTGAAAAAACGGAAATGCTCTGGCAGCTGGGGCGCCCAAAAAAAATATTGTGAAAAATCAGTAAAAAAACATCTCGTAAAAATACGGTAAATAACCCACTTGTAAAAAAAAAAAACCGGAAATACTCTGGCAGCTGGGGTGCCAGAAAAATACTGTGAAACACCAGTAAACCAACTCGTAAAAATACGGTAGAAAATCTACTTAATTACCTGCAAATACAGGAGAACACTGCTATTATACAAAATAATCAGGCTTAAAATTGCAGTAGAGTACTTTTATTTGTCGAGTTTTATGATATAATTTCACATAAAATCAGGTTTATCTTATCAATAGTTAATATTTAAAAAAATGATACAACTACAAAATACTAGATTTTCCTTTCAAAACATGTCAAAATACTGTTCTACAACTGGTAACCAGCTTTATAATTACAACAATCTACTGTTAATTCATGCTCATATTTTGTGTAATTTGAATTTATACACGCAACTCTACCTAAAGATCTTGTATTTTTAGTTGATCTTTCATGTCAAAAAAGTATGCTTATTCATAAAAACAATGGATTTACCTGTATATAACCAAATTGTTGAATGAGATTTAGCTTGACAAAAACCCTAGAAAAAAAAAAAAAAAAAAAACTTCAAAAAAAATCAGGACACACTCACTTCTGTTACGAAACTGCTCCAAGACGGGAAGACGGTTGAGGATGCAAATGCAGTTTATTAAGGTTAATCCGAAGCGTAATCAGAATCAAGGCACAGGTCATACACAGGCAGGCAATCCAAACAAACAGACAAATCCAGAGGGTGCGGCAGGAAAGGGAAAACCAGGACACAGGCAGAGATCACGAACCAGGAACAAAGAAAACAAAGGAACCGCTCAGAAATGCAGTGTAACATGTACAAGACTTCGCAGTGAGTGACTGAATGAACATGGTATAAATAGCCAGACTAACAGGATGTTGAGACAGGTGAATGCAATCAGTAAATGAGGTACAGGTGGATGTGATCAGTGATGATGAGTCCAGGCAGTGAGTTCTGGGAAATGTAGTTTGTGAGTAAAAATAGTCTTATCTGGAGTGCCCTCTGGAGTCTCTCAGGGGCACTCCAGCTGGTGATCGTTACAACTTCCTGTTCAACATGTACTGTATGTTATTCTGTTAAATAACAGATCAAAACAGAAAACAGAAACAATAACAGTCGCCACTCTGGCAATATTCTTGTTTCTACAATTGAAAACGATATTGTTTGGAGCGTTTGATTTCCATGCAGTTGATGTGCATAAGTGGGCAGCCAAAGAAAGGGCAAGTGGAGGTGGTGAATGATGAATGACCACTAGATACTTTTGATATTAATGTTTATTTTATTTATTTATTTGATATTAATGTTTATTTTATTTATTTACCCACACATAAATTCAAGTCCGATGAAACAGACCAATTAGCACATATAGATATGTATGAATCAGGTCTCCCAAAGAAGCTATCCAAAGCTTATATAAGGGAGCTTGAGAAATATTAAAGTAATACATTACATACAAAACTTAACAGCCAATAACACTTAACACCAATCACATAACCAAAATTTCGTACAAAAATACACAATACAACATAAGACACAACAAAAGTGTCACAAAGCCGGAAGACACAGATAGGCAAGTTCAATGAGTTTATTTACACAGGTACGTCGGGATTAACAGGTGAGTAACTGGAATCAGAGATTTGCAGATCTGGATGAACAGGTTGTAATCAAAGTCTCTTATCTTATTGCAGGAGGACCAGAACTAAAGGCAGACAGAAGACAGGAATCAGGAGGAATGGATTAGGACCGGGATGCAGACAGATGGAGCACTGGATCAGGACTTCGAGGAGGTAAGTAACAGGTAAGTGGATCTTCAGGTGGAATACTTGGTGGAACAGGGTCCCAGAAATTTCAAAGGCGGTGGGTAACCCAGGTAGTGGAATGAGTTTGCAGGCTTTCGAGAAACGATCAACTACTCCGAGGATGCAAGTGTGGGAGTCTGAAGCAGGACGTGCTCTGACAGGTTGGCCAAGTAAATGAGGATGTCATCAATATAAAAGATGACGAACTGATTAAGGTAGTCACGGAAGATCTCATTCATGAAGCCTTGGAAGACAGCGGGTGAGATGGACAGACCGAAGGGCATGACAAGATTTTCGTAGTGGCCTGCTGGTGTTATGAACGCGGTTTTCCACTCGTCTCCTTTACGGATCCTAATCAGATTGTATGCGCTCCGGAGGTCAAGCTTGGAGTACAGATGGGCACCTCGAAGTTGTTCTAGAGCCGCCGGGACCAGAGGAAGGGGATAACGGAACTTCACTGTAGACTGATTGAGTGTCCGGTAATCGATACAAGGGCGCAAGCCTCCGTCCTTTTTACCAACGAAGAAGAAGCTAGAAACGGCAGGGGAAGTCGATGAACGGATGTAGCCTTGTTGTAGCGCCTCCTTGATGTACTCCTCCATGGCCTTCTGTTCCGGGATGGACAAAGGATAGATCTTACCGTGCGGAAGCACCGCCCCAGGCAGCAGGTCGATCGCACAGTCCCATGGCCGGTGAGGTGGTAGTTTAGTAGCCAGTTGCTTGTTGAAGACATCCTGGAACACCCGGTACGGAGGAGGAATTTCAGGTTGGAGATGAGTGGATGGACTCTCAACCGAAGTGGATGCTAGGGGAACCTCAGAGACTGGAGTGAATGAAGGCGGTGAAGTTTTCTGTACTGACTGTAGACAACGATGGAAATAGTTCTCTCCCCACTGCAAGATCTCCCCGGTCGACCACTGAATGATGGGTGAATGTACCTCCAACCACAGGCGTCCCAGGATGATCTCAGCACTAGAGCCCTCCAGCACCAAAAACGAGATCTCCTCTTGATGAAGACTGCCGATCTGCATTAACATATCCGGACTACAATGTCCGACTTGCCCTTGGCCAAGAGGTTTTCCGAGGATGGAATAAATCTGGAGAGTGTGAGGAATGGCTCTTTGACGGGTTTGAAGGCGTTGGAGAGTGGTTAGAGAGATGAAATTTCCTGCAGAACCGGAGTCAATAAATGCTTGTACTGGAAGAGATCGTTTACGGTAAGTAAGGGTTACTGGAGTGTATTTAATTGAAGAAATGGGTAGTTGAAGACGAACTGTACTCACCGCCGGCCGGGGTGGACGAACTGGACATGACAGGAGTTGATGACCGGCGGCCCCACAATACAAGCAGAGACGGTTCGTAATCTGTCGTTGGCGTTCAGAGGCAAACAGATGATTTGACCCGATCTCCATTGGTTCAGGTGCTGGAGGGCTAGAGTCTGATGTGGGGCGAGGAGGCAGGGCCGGCCCGTGGCATAGGCGGTATAGGCAAATGCTAAGGGCGCTACCACTCAAGGGGCGCCAAAATGAGTGGATGAGTGATTTTTTTAAATTTTTTTTTACTAATACTATTTTAAAACCATTAATTCGAAATACTACAAAATGCAGCAAAATAACTCCACAAAAACTTAACTAAGTCCCCCGACTCCGGTTCGGTGCATCAATCTCCCCCATAGATCTCCCCCTGCCCAGCGAGCGCTTGAAGTGCGCCAGAAACAGAGCGCGCGCGATCAGTTTCCTGTTGGTAATTTGTTGTTTAGCGTCGCCTCTCGCCGCATCCAATGTAGACAACATTGTTTTCGTTTGAGGGCGCTTATATGGAAATAGTTCTCTCCCCACTGCAAGATCTCCCCGGTCGACCACTGAATGATGGGTGAATGTACCTCCAACCACGGGCGTCCCAGGATGATCTCAGCACTAGAGCCCTCCAGCACCAAAAACGAGATCTCCTCTTGATGAAGACTGCCGATCTGCATTAACATCTGGCAGCCATCTAGACACGGTGAAAGTTTCCTCATTGTGACGCATGGCCGAATTTTCATGACACATTTAAATTAGCATTATAGTCTGCTGCGATATACAGTGCCAAAATGAAGAGGATACAAGGGATAAAGACAGAGGTAAAGTGATGTAATGAATGAACAGTTTATCTAATTGCATAGTATTAAGATGCTATAATTTAATGGCAGTTATTTTTACCTTATAACTTTATTCTATCAGTAGTTCTGAGTTCTTCAGAGCCCCCAGACAATGCGATTTGTAACAAACATGTCAGTCTTTTTTTAGATGCATTCTATCACTTTTATTATTTAATGTTTTACTATACAGTTGGGATATATGGAATTTTTTATTTATTTGCCTAAATTAATAACGATGTTTATAGGCTACAGGTTTATTAAAAGTAGCTATGTTTCATGTAAAATTCACATTAAAGACATTTAGCAGTTTCTTTCATGTTGTAAACATGAAACGTGCCATAATTTAGTGGAAGATTGCTGCCATCAACTCCCAAACAAACACTTTTGCTGGTGCTCAATGAATAGTTTGTGCATGAATGACATTTGGAATGACTGTTTTATCTAGAGTGGCTAAATATAAATTAAATAAATGTAAAAAAAAAAAAAAAAAAATACAACAAAATAAATCTTCACTGAACATACTTAAGCTTGATTATGACATTATTTTCTTCTAGATCTGCTGTACAGGAGAAGCAAACTTTGTTGCATTATTTTCCCGTTATTGTAAAGCTGCTTGAAATAATCTGTATTGTAGGCTAAAAAGCGCTATATAAAAATAAAGGGGACTTGACTTGAATGCTAGATGTAATGCTCCTGCTATAAATATGTGTATATAAATAGTCACCAAAACAAATGATGGGGTGAAATGTGCTGTAATGCATGGGGCGCCAGGTAAAATCTTGCCTAGGGCAGCAAATTGGTCAGGGCCAGCCCTGCGAGGAGGAGGAGGTGCAGGACAGTCGAGCTGACAGGCAGTGCGGCGTTGATCCACCTGGATGGATCGTTGGATGATATTCTCTAAACCCACCACGTCATTGTATATTGCAAGCTGTAGACGGATCTCTGGATTTAATCCATGACGGTAGGCAGTGATCAACGCCGACTCATTCCATCCGACAGTGGCTGCTAGAGTGTGAAATTGGAGAGCATATAGGAAATGGGCTGAGAAGGCAGGAAAGGTTTGGGTTACCGGACCACGATCCTTCCAGAGGGCGTGGGCCCAGCGAAGGGCTCGTCCGCTGAGCAGAGAAATGACAAACGCCACTTTGGATCGTTCAGTTGGAAATTTACCCGGATTCATCTCCATATACAGCTCGCACTGTAACATAAATCCATTGCACTCCCCCTCCTCGCCTGAGAAAGGTGCTGGCTGGGCCATGGGACTTACAGAGGCAGACGAAGAAACAGGCATGGTGGAAGTAGCAGGGGTGGATGAAACCATCCGTGGTACAGTTGAGGCTGACGGTGGAGCAGCAGCGGAGGTCGTGGCAGTGGATGGTTGTAGCATGTGGGTCTGGTCTTCTGTCACAAAGCCGGAAGACACAGATAGGTAAGTTCAATGAGTTTATTTACACAGGTACGTCGGGATTAACAGGTGAGTAACTGGAATCAGAGATTTGCAGATCTGGGTGAACAGGTTGTAATCAGAGTCTCTTATCTTATTGCAGGAGGACCAGAACTGAAGGCAGACAGAAGACAGGAATCAGGAGGAATGGATTAGGACCGAGATGCAGACAGATGGAGCACTGGATCAGGACTTCAAGCAGGTAAGTAACAGGTAAGTGGATCTTCAGGTGAGTGGGAGTCTGTTTGTCGTGGGTAAGTGTCTTAAGTAGTGAGGGTAAATGAGTGAGGACTGCCGGCAGGTGGTGGTGACAGGTGACGATGATTAGAATTCCGGTGAAGCAGATCGAGTGGGCGGAGTGAAGGTGTCTGGCGCTGAAGCTGGTGTTGGTGTATCCGTGACAAAAAGTGAATCAGGACAATGATTTAAAATCAACTGTAGACTAGGAAGGCTACTGACAAGGTTCTAGATATAAACGTAAAAAATCCTTTTTTAGTGTTTTCTTAAAGATGGATACAGGTTTCAACACCTTAGTATCAAGCTCATTCCAAATCATTGGGCCTCTACTTGTAATGCTCAAATTTGCACTTTTGAGTCTTCTAGTTTTACCAATGATTAGATGTTTGTTTCTGGTAGCATGAGCATGAAGCGGACTACTAATTGGAATGAGCTGGGATAGCCGACTATTTGTAGCATTAACTACTTGGTGCATAATGTACGCATTATGGTATATGTTCAACTCAGTAAGCCGAAGGAGACTTAAGCGGTGGAAAAGGGGTCTTGTAGGGGTGTTATACCGAGACCACGTTATAGCTCTTATTATCTTCTTTTGCAGACTTATTAATTTATTTAAATGACTTGGGTAGGTATTACGCCAGATTACGTTACAATAACTAATGTGAGGTTCAAACAAGGTTTTATACAGGGTAAGAAGAGCAGGTAATGTACGATAGTGCCGTATTCTGAAAAACAGACCAACATATTTTGAAAGCTTCTGTATGATGAATGTGGCATTTAAAGTTTAAACATTTATCAATGTGAACCCCCAATAACTTTGTAGTAGATATTGGCAGTATCTCCTCATCATCTACATTGAGGCAAAGCTGTTATATAGCCGATGACCTTGTGTTTGATTGAAACATTATATAGTTTTTTTAGTGTTGAGGGATAATTTATTACACTTGAACCAGATAGCAATTTTTGTAGTTCTTCATTTAAAATAATTTGTAAATCAGTTGGATCTTTATGCGACAAAAACAAATTGGTATCATCTGCGAACATCACCTTTTGAAATACTTGAGAGGAATTCACAAAGTCATTTATATATATATATATATATATATATATATATATTGAAAAGTAATGGACCCAATATTGAGCCTTGGGGAACCCCGTATTTAAGTTCTTTCATTTGAGATATATGGTTATTAATCATCACATATTGTTTCCGACCATATAGATAACTTTTAAACCAGTCGAATGCTACTCCTCTAACACCATAATGATGTAATTTTTCTAGAAGAATATTAAGATCAATAGTGTCGAATGCCTTAGATAGATCAAGGAAAACACCAACTCCACAATCACCCTGGTCTAAAGAATCATTGTTTTTTTTCAACAAGATCTAAAACAGCCATAAAGGTAGTGTAAGGACTTCTGGCTAGGCAACACACACGAGCCCCCCCGAAACACACACACGCGCAAACACAAGCCCTTTCCTTCCCCCACACATCGGAATGTGTGGAATGTCTCTGAACAAAGAGAAGGACTTTTGGTGTTTAAATACATTCAACAAAATGTTTTCAATGGTTTTTATGTATATGTGTCTTCCCCATGTCACAGTAAAATAACTTTGTTTGGTCACAGCGTAAATAGAAATTGGAAATACCCTCTTCATGCATTGTAAACATAAGTGTATATTACTTTGATATAACATAATGTTCCTTGATATCTCTAGAATGCTTATTGAATGAAACACTCGAATATGCATAGAGATGTAAAGTAAAGTGTATTTTTGATTTGTTTTACTGCCAATGAAGATCAAATTGTTTACTATAAAACCCTCATTGAACACACGCCCTTCCACGAGGAGCGCGCGCTGAGGAACAAAGGACAATAAACCAAGAGTTCCCGCGAGCATGTCCATCTCCCCGATTGGCTCAAGCCAACAAGAAGGGGGTGGATTTCGGAGGAGATAAAAGGAGCGCGCCGGCTCCGCCCACTCTCTTCTGAACTTTCCAGCGCTCCTTCAGCATGTAAACCTCACGGGACTCTGATCCAACCATGGAACTTTCCTTTTGTTCATCTAAAAGTTTCGTCTTTTCCTCAAATGGACTACCAAGTTCGTCTCCCAGGAAAGGAAGTGGACTTTGCCGAACTATTTTCTCGGGTAACGTCACCTCAAAGACTTTAAGCCTTTCAAACACTCGCGCTGAATGCCAACGAACGCCACGTGACTCCCCACGGAACAAAGGAGCCATGCACGCGCCGCTGCAGCCGCGCTCCACGTGATGCGTGCACGCAGGACAGCACCTCCAGTCGACACGTGGCCCGAACAGGCCGAGCAACGAGCCCGCGACTCACACAGACCAAATATGCCCTGCAAGTATACCTTCTTTTAGAGCTTCTAAGAAGCATTAAGAAAGTGTTTTCGTGGTGTTCAGAAAGGTTAACTGACTGTTTTGGTGAACGTATTTCACTCTCTCTCACTTTCTCTACAACTCACTCTATCTCACTCTCTCTCTCTCTCCAACTCACTTAACTTGCGCGCATCCATTGTCTAAACGCTCTGCGTCGTCTTAGTTTGTGTTTTTAATGTTTGTAAATACCTGTATCATTGTAACATAGTAAATGCTTAAGTAGTGGCTTTATTAAATACACTTATGCACATGTCTGACTGAATCACTGTCTCGCTCATGATACAAGTCAATGAAATGCCGATTTAAAATGCTGCTAGCTGTAACTAAAAATACCTGAAAGGGTATTTGTTTATGGAGCAGGGGAGGCAAATTCTTGTGGCCACAGAATTTGTCTTCACAAGCTCTATAACTTGATTGAGCTAATTGATTTTGCCTGTCTTGTAAAACGTGGTCCTTGCAATTAATAACAATTAATTTGTGGTTAATTGCGGGGATGCACAGGTATGCATATGGGTAAAATTAATAAATTAATATGTAAGACCGGTCTGATCCAAATCTGTATGAATAATTATTAATTATCAATTATTAATTATGATATGCAAATTCCCCCTTTATCAGACCCGACCAGAGTCTTTACAATTATGGTGGAGTGAATGCGGAGCACTTCAAACTTGTTTATGAGCATCCAGTTTCAGTCTAATGTGTATATTGTTATTTAATACTGTTTATGTAATATTTAATATTACACGCGCGCATCGGAGTGAACGCTTTGCGAATTCACGATATGACTGATCTGGGCACGAAAGCCGCCTCAGTCAAGCACATTTAACAAGCTGCTAAATGTTCAAACATTTTAGTCAGTGTTAATTGCTCAAAGTAAACTGCAGTTTCCATGGTATTAAATTTGTTCTGGCACAGATGGAAGAGAAACCTCTTCGCATAAACGACACTTTTAATAATTTTAACTCCATTGTCCGAACGAAGACAAGATATAACGAAACAATGCTCTTTCACTATTCTTAAAAGGCCTTATATTATAATCGTTAGAGTAACGATTAGCTCCTGGTTGAAAAAACATTGACTTAGCTACTCAATGTATAAAACCGGACAGCATATTATCATAAGTGCTATGTGATATATGCCTGTTGGAGCAGGAAACAGATGAGTAATTCCTGTTCTCTTACGAGAGGTTCTCTCGTATTGCGTAAGCTAGCTTACGCTACGGGCAAGATTCATCTTTGCTGAGAAGTTGAAGCCAAAAAATTATTCCATAATTTGTAATCATTGTCAACGCAGTCTCTTCTGAGGCAGACCATGAGCGGGCTAGCTAGCGGCTCATTGGTTCGCTCAGAGAGAATGCACGAACCTATGGGAGAGCGGCGCTGAGTCCGCGGCCAATGAGCGGACGGCGCTCGCTCACTGCGTCACAGCCCGCCAAAAGGGGCGTGGCTACAGTGTATAAAGGTCGCTCTCCCAGCTCATTCGTCGATTCTTTTTCATTCAGCGAGCTACACGCATCCGCTGTCCTGGGAAGAAGCCACCGTCGTCGAGAAGGCACCTTCTAGCGAGCTCCGGAGTCTGAGGAAGCCGGCCGTCTGCCACCTTCAGCCGCCCAGCAAGCTAGCGCCATCCGACGCGTATCCTTTACTATTCCATATTCCTAAAAGAGCCGAGCGTCTTTTTAAAGATGCCTCGTATTTCCTGCAGCTCATGCCGCTCTCCACTCGATGAAGGAGACCGCCACCCCATCTGCGCTCTCTGTCTCGGAGTGGAACACGCAGAGCTCGCCCTCGCCAACGGAGGATGCGACCACTGCGAGGACCTGCCGCTGTCAACCCTGCGGGCTCGACTACAGGCGGTCAAAACCGCTCCAGCGCCGCCTCTCACTTCGCCGCGGAAGAAGAAACGCCGCTCCCAGAGGCCGCCGGAGCCCCCTGCGGATCTATGTGGGCCGCCGCCGCCGCCCACCGACCGCTCTCCCTCTCCGCCCCTGCCGGACTTACAGTTGCCGCCGAGTGGCCGCTCTGTCGCCTCCGATGACATGAGAAGGACTCCTGTTCGCTGCACGCTTCGGACAGCGAGGATTGGTCGTCGATCGGCTCATCGACGAGAGAGTCTGCGGGGACCCGCGGCGGCATTGAAGAGGAACTAACGCGCCTCCTTTCACAGGCCGTTAGCCGCCTGGGTCTCGAGTGGTCTCCTCCCCCTGAGCAACCACCGAACCGCATGGATGGGAAGTTCCTGCACCGGCGCCCGGCCCCCGCCTGCAGCCGGGCTGCACCATTCCTGCCTGAGCTTCACAGCGAGCTCACGAAATCCTGGAATGCTCCTCTTTCGGCTCGTAATCGCTCTGATGTGTCCGCTTCGCTGCGCTCAGTGGACGGAGCCGCCGAGAAGGGTTATACTGCCATGCCGCCCGTCGAGGACTCGGCCGCCGCTCATCTCTGCCCGCCCTCTGCTAGATGGCGGTCTTCTCATACGCTTCCCTCTAAAGCGTGCAGAGCGACCTCTAACTTCCATGCCCGCGCCTATTCCGCCGCCGGTCAGGCCGCTTCAGCGCTGCATTCGATGTCTGTCCTCCAGGTGCTCCAGAGCGACATCTTGTGCGAAATGGCGAGCAGCGGGAGGCAACCGCCCGTCCTTTCGGATCTGAGAAGCGCTACGGATCTTTCCCTTCGCGCCACTAAAGCCGCCGCACAAGCTTTGGGGAGATGCATGGCCGCCCTCTGTGTCGCCGAGAGACACTTATGGCTCACGCTTACCGACATGGGAGAGTCAGAACGCGCCGTGTTCCTCAACGCGCCTATTTCTCCTACCGGGCTCTTCGGATCTGCCGTCACGGGCATCGTTGACCGCTTCTCCGAGGTACAAAAAGCGACTCAGGCCATGAACTTGTTCCTGCCCCGCCGCTCGAGCTCTTCGACGGGCCGCTCTCACGAGCCGCCTGCCAGAACCCTACAGCAGCGCCCGCCTCAGCAAGCTCAGCAGCCCCAGCGTAGACAGGGCGGCCGCCCTCGCTCTCGCTCAGACAGCCGCCGCAGACAGCCTCCTCCCCGGGGGCCTCGACCCAAGATCGCGCTGAAGCCCGATCAACAGAAGTCTGCCTAGCACAGCTGAGAAAAAGACGGCTTTCTCGGCTTAGTCCCCGTCTCACCGCTGACTGCAGTAGTGTTTACCGCCACAAACAAGCCGGTTCCCCTGCCCACTTGCGAGCGACTAAAAGCCGTTTTCACGGCTACCCAGAGAGTTCACAAAAAGAGCATAAAAGCCTCAAGTGTAAAAAATGTGCCCACAAACATGTGCTCACGTACACACACAAGCACTTTATGCCCAGGGTCTCTCACAGAGCCCATTCTCACGGAGCGTGCACTATCCGCTCCAGTAGCAGAGAACATAAGCACGCCCACGAGCCCGTGCGCGTGTCCCCCCTCTGCCCGCTCTGTCACACGGCCCATAAACTCCTCTCTGAGTGTAAGTCCCGTTGCCACACACACTCTAAGCGCGCCCACACACAGTGTCCAGCCCGCTATGTGCAGCAATCAGGGCGAAATCGCCATTCAACCGCTAGCCGCATGCTACGAAGCGTGGGAAGCCATCCCCGGCATCTCCCCGTGGGTGTTAAGCATAATAAAGAATGGTTATCGATTACAGTTTCGTCGCCGCCCGCCACGCTCGCGCGTGCGGCTCGAATCCACTGTCAGCCCGGCTGCTATGAACACGCTTCGCTTAGAAATAGCCAAGCTACTGCAGAAGGGCGCTATAGAGAGAGTCCCGCCAGCCATGACCGAGTCGGGGTTTTACGGCCGTTATTTTCTGGTTCCCAAGAAAGACGGCGGCCTCAGGCCGATCTTAGATCTCAGGGCTTTGAACAAAGTGCTCATGAAGAGACCGTTCAAAATGCTCACAGTCAGGAAACTCCTCGCGCACGTCCGCCAGGGGGACTGGTTCATCTCTCTAGACCTGAAAGACGCCTATTTTCAGATCCAGATAAACCCTCATCACAGGCCATTCCTACGTTTCGCCTTCGAGGGCCAAGTTTACCAGTATGCCGTTCTCCCGTTCGGCCTATCCTTAGCACCCCGTACGTTCACGAAGTGCATGGATACAGCGCTCGCCCCCATGCGAAGTCAGGGGCTGCGCATACTGAATTATCTGGACGACTGGCTGATTCTAGCAGATTCCCAGACGGAGCTGCTGTCGCACCGCACAGTTCTCCTCAACCATCTGGAAGCGCTGGGACTCTCTGTCAACTGGACAAAGAGCTCTCTCCAGCCCAGTCAAACTATTTCGTTCCTTGGAATAGATTTGAACTCTATCACTATGACGGCTCGCTTATCCACACAGCGCGCGTGCCGTGTTCAGCGCCTAGCCGCCTCGTTTCAGATGGGTACCCATACATCCCTGAAATCGCTTCAGAGGATGCTGGGTCATATGGCTTCAGCCTCCGCTGTGCTACAGCTGGGTCTTCTGCACATGCGCCCCCTTCAACTCTGGTTAAAGAGCCGCGTATCCCACCACGAGTGGACGACAGGCCGCCAGATGATCAAGATTACTCAGACATGTATCACTGCACTGCAGCCATGGTCAGTAATCGAGTGGTTTCAGAGGGGCGTTACCATGGGAACTTTTTCTCGCCGGAAAGTTATCTCGACAGACGCATCCAACTCGGGTTGGGGAGCGGTTTGCGAGGGCTCACCGGCCGCCGGCCAGTGGTCGAGCCACGAGAGTTCCCTACACATAAACTGTCTGGAAATGATCGCGGTCAAGAACGCGCTGCTGTGTTTCCTCCCGCGCATACACGGTCACCACGTCCTGATTCGCTCCGACAATATGGCCGTGGTATCATACATCAACCGTCAGGGCGGCGTCAGATCCAAGAATCTCTTTCATCTGACACGCCGCATCCTATTGTGGTCCCAGAGTCACCTGCTCTCGCTCAGAGCGACGCACGTACCGGGCCATCTGAATGACGGTCCAGACAGGCTGTCCAGGAACCTGGTCTCCCCCGGAGAATGGTCCCTGCACTCTCAAACAGTCCAAACGCTGTGGCGCCTATTCGGCAGAGCGGAGATAGATCTTTTCGCGTCAGAAGAGAACGCTCACTGCCCAATATTCTTTTCAAAGAGCGAGGACGCGCTAGCCCAGGATTGGACCCGCCGCCCGCTCTATGCTTTTCCCCCGATTTCTCTGCTACCGCAGGTCATTCAGAGAATCAGGGACTCACGCCACTCGGTGCTCCTCATAGCCCCGCGCTGAGAGAATCAGATTTGGTTCCCGGAGCTAACGCGGCTGTCACAGACAGCCCCGTGGCCCATTCCAATCAGAGCAGATCTCCTCACTCAAGCCCGCGGCTCGATCTGGCATCCCCATCCACAGCGCTGGGCGCTTCATGCATGGGTGACCAACGACTACACGTCGAATTGCCAGAAGGGGTTTTGAACACGATCAAACACGCCAGAGCGGATTCTACCAGAAAGCTCTATGCTGCAAAATGGTCTGTGTTCTCCAAATGGTGCACCGACAAAAATTTGGACCCACGGACGTGCGAGGTTTCGTCTTTGCTAGTGTTCCTTCAGGAGATGCTGGATAAGGGCAGGTCCCCATCCACTCTTAAGGTCTACGTGGCAGCCGTCGCGGCGTTCGTTGAACCCCGGCGCGCCCAGTCTCTGGGCAAAGACGAGCTAATCATCCGCTTCCTCAGGGGAGCCAGAAGGATGAACCCCCCTCGCCCCCCTACGGTGCCGGTCTGGGATCTTTCTATAGTTCTAGAAGCTCTAAAAGCCCCACCGTTTGAACCACTTGAGTCCGTGGAGCTAAAATACCTCTCGTTAAAAAACGTTCTTCTGACGGCTCTCGCCTCAGTAAAACGTGTGGGGGACATTCACGCGCTGTCTTCGAGCGCCGCGTGCCTAGAGTTTGGACCGAATGACTCCATAGTCATTCTAAAGCCTAGACACGGTTATGTTCCAAAAGCGATTGGTACCCCTTTCAGGGCGCAAGTGATCTCTCTATCGGCGCTGCCTGCATCCGATAGCGAACGTGACGCTGACAGCCTCTGCCCGGTTCGGGCTATCAGAGTGTACACTACACGCGTTGCCGCGTTCAGACGCTCGGAGCAGCTGTTTGTGTCGTTCGGTGGCCACACCAAGGGACTAGCCGCCTCGAAACAGACCCTATCCAGGTGGATAGTAGACGCGATTGCCTCTGCTTATGCCGCTAAAGACCTGCCTTGCCCTCTGGGCATCAGGGCTCATTCCACCAGAGGCATGGCCTCATCGTGGGCATGGTCCTGCGGGATTTCCATTCACGACATTTGTGTGGCTGCGGGATGGGCCTCCCCCTCCACTTTTGTCAGATTTTATAACTTGGAAGTTCCAGCCTTACAGGCTAAAATTCTGGCGGTCTAGTACTCACAGCCCTCCTATAGAAGCCGCACTATCGGGAGTTCCATCACAACCGGCTCACCCCTTGTGTTCCCCTATGTGCTTATGCATTAGCCTACACATCACGGCCCGCTTCGCCGGCCGCCTTTGGGCGTTTTTGCACTAGATGATAACGGCCGCTATGCTGGCCGCCGTATTATCTTCATCCACTTATAGATTCCCCCGGTGTTTTCCCCCTGGGATGCTTAGTGGTTACTTAGCGCGCACGGCGTTGACCAGGTGTTCCCGTAGCGTAAGCTAGCTTACGCAATACGAGAGAACCTCTCGTAAGAGAACGAATCAGTTACCTAACGTAACCTCGGTTCTCTCTAGATGAGGGAACGAGTATTGCGTTCCCGGCCGTGCTTGCGCCACTAGCGTTTCGCTTCATGCTACAGAATCAACGAACGAGCTGGGAGAGCGACCTTTATACACTGTAGCCACGCCCCTTTTGGCGGGCTGTGACGCAGTGAGCGAGCGCCGTCCGCTCATTGGCCGCGGACTCAGCGCCGCTCTCCCATAGGTTCGTGCATTCTCTCTGAGCAAACCAATGAGCCGCTAGCTAGCCCGCTCATGGTCTGCCTCAGAAGAGACTGCGTTGACAATGATTACAAATTATGGAATAATTTTTTGGCTTCAACTTCTCAGCAAAGATGAATCTTTCCCGTAGCGTAAGCTAGCTTACGCAATACTCGTTCCCTCATCTAGAGAGAACCGAGGTTACGTTTGGTAACCGATTCGTTTTCCTTTGCACAATGCAGCGAAGAAAACCTGCTAACGTGTTTTAAATAAATATAGCACCAAAAAGTCCAAACTGAAAACATTCTTATCATTAATGCTAGTTGTGATAAATGTTATTTGGAGTTTTGAAACAGACGAGTAATTCCTGTTTTCCTTTGCACAATGCAGCGAAGAAAGCCTGCTAACGTGTTTTAAATAAATATAGCACCAAAAAGTCCAAAACTGAAAACATTCTTATCATTAATGCTAGTTGTGATAAACGTTATTTAGAGTTTTGAAACAGACGAGTAATTCCTGTTTTCTTTTGCACAACGCAGCGAAAAAAAAAATCCTGCCAAACGTGCTTGTAAAATATAGTACCGGAAAGAAATCCGTCGAGATTTGAAAATTCCGTAACATTTGTGATTATACAGCAGGGAGGAGGTAACGCTCCACTCCCTCTGAGAAAATCACAGGGGCAGCAGGTTGGTTGTAATACTACTGCCAAACACTATGGTGCGCCTTTGAGTGCTTTGCGGTATCAAATTGCCACCATTATCCTGGCTTTACCCCGTGTGAGCGCAGTGGCGCCATCGTGTGGACACTAACAGCTAGGTCATCTTTTCCTCAAAATTCTCTGTTAGAAAATTCCTGTTTTCTTACTAAAATTTTGAACTAGTTTCTCTAATTTTCAGTGCATGTGCAATTTACAGCCTTGTTGTAATAACATGATTTTCCTTACCTTGACTGTGTGCACTTGTTTTGAATTTGGTTCAAACCACATTTGAATTTAAAATTCAAAATTAAGTCTTGGCAACTTCTGATGACCACTTAGTAGGAGAGCGCCCCCTTGTGGCCGCCCCCTTTCTAAGTCATCAACTAACATCACTCTGTTTTGCATGGCTCTTTCTGTTGGTTGTATTCTGGTTATCACTGATCCCTCACCGTAATCGTGATTATTATCAAATATGACACCAACCTTTAATTCCCTACACTTATTCAAATTTGGTTTGAAACAGACAAATTTCGAAGTTAATTTGAATTAATTCTCTCATTTCCCGTTGGGAATTGTTTATGGCTTTATTTCTATATTTCCTCCTCAAATTATTTTTAATAATTTTGATTTCGTCTCGGTACAATTGTATCCTTACTAATCTAATGGTTACTTAACCCCTATGCATTTGCTCAATTTGAATTGTGTTTAAATCAGTTTGAATGCAATTTAAATCAAGCTCTCTGTCAGCCCGGTGGAACACTAGCAGGAAAGGGCCCAAAACCCTTAGTGGCCAAAACCCGCCACTACAGCTTCCTCCTGTGTTCTTCATTGCTGCACTCTATCCCTTTCCTGAATGGAGGCTAGGTTATTCTGATAATTAACATTGTCATTATTTCCTTTTTGTTTATACAATAATTTTTAGTAAAGCCGTTGCCTTTGATTTTTCTACAAAAATAGACACTCAATTTGATTTAGATAAAGGAGCTTTAATTCACATTGAAGTACACTTGTTCTTCATCCTGTTTTGTGTTTGCAAGTAGAAATCTCTCTCGTGCTGTGGTGATTTTGACAGTCATCTCTGCCTTGGGTCCAGCGAGCTGGTTTGTCTGATCTGCGTCACCATCGCTGACTGAGCGCGGGTCTCGGACTTTCCTGTATCTTTCTGTTGGTGCGGCCCGCAACACGATATCACCAATCTGGCACCGCCGGTTGTGTTTAAGGTCAAGTTGCTTGAGAGGGCGCACCTCGGTACAGATGCACCGAAAGGCCCGGGACACTGCTGTCATGTGTGGGGCGACAGAAGGACCAACCACGATGCTGACTCCAGCCAGAATGACCTCATTTCACCCCAGGCAAACTAGAAAAGGTATTAAAACCCATCCACTTACTATTTGCCACAGAATCTAGAGATTCCCCTGGTAATTTGAAGTGGTTGGCTTCCTCCTCTCCGAGCCACAAACCGGCTCCAGACAGGCTTAGGCATTCTCTTCTTCCCCTTTCTAACACTGCTGGTGTACTATTAATGCCATTTGATTACAGACCTTCCCATCTTTGATGGTTGCATGTTACTTCAAACTTTGCTAGCTTGCCATTGCTCTGTTTTGTTGTGCTCTGTTCCTTTCAGTTCACAGAGAGAAAGAACCTCTCTGACACACCAAGGAAAGATGAAGAATAGTTTGACCACCAAGTCGTTAGCACCAACAGGTGACCCCTAAGCTAGCGCCCTGTCAAAAATCTTCATTCAGACCCATGATGACCTACCCAAATTGTCCCACCAAACGGTTTAACTGTCTGCATCAGTTAACCAAAATTCTCATACACGGCTTAGCCTGTATTATAGCTCGTTAAACGTAGTCGAACTTGCATTGGTCTCTCTGTGTGTGTTGTGTTCCTCTCGCCCACAGTGAAGCCAGTATGTTCCAGTCCTACAGTCCCACAACCCGCTGGGACAACCTGGAGACATGGCTGAGATTCATGACATCTCCATCCCTGCCCAAAGCCACCAGCGACTCAGAACCCCGAGCCAAGAGCAGCTGACAAAGACTGGGCCGGACACGTCACAACCTCGCTTACCAGCTCAAATGGTAAATAAATGGTAAAAGCTCAACGCACACGCACGCCTCCGCGAAAGGAGCTGCATTGCCCCGGAGCACAAGGTTGCAACGCCGAGGATGACAACGACCCCGAGCTACCGAAGGAAGTGGAAAGACTTCAAACTGCCCTGTCTAATTTTCTACACAGACTGAAGAAGAATAGTCAGAGAAAAGAACTAAGAAGAATTCAACGAGAAACTCCGACAAAGTGAAGTCTCTTGCAAAGAGCAGAGACTGAACTGAAAGAGACTCAAAAGCCACGGCCTGCGCAAGAGGCCCGTGCGACCACCCACAAGCTCGTTCAGCAGAGACAAGATCTTGAACACGAACTTGACCCACAGAGTTGCAACACTCTGATAGACTGCAGCATGACTGGAAAGGGGAGGACACCTTCCACAAGCTTCCCCTGACCAGTCTGCACATTTCAGCCAAAATACAAGAGCTGAAAAGCTGAATGGAAAAGCCCGCCTTCCACAACATCTCTGACAATCTACAAGACATTGACTTTTCACCTGCTGTCTCCAACTGGTGGACACATGACACCGACACCCAGCAGGACAGACCCAGGAGGGCCTGTGCTATCACCACCGGCTCCGAACGAGTTTTCTGTGGAACTTACAACGAACCTGTAACTGAGGAGGACGCCAGTTTCAAGAAACTTTCCCTCCAAAAACCCGTCAGTCACCATAGTTCTCTCGGCCCCACACCATGCACACTCAACAAGGCGTGAAGGCCCCAGTAAAAAATTCCTCAAACCCCAATTTATTCTAAACTGCAGAACCAGAAGACACACAGCACGAACACCGTGCAAGGCTCTGCGTTTGTAGAATTAGAATTTTACTAAGTTAAAGGAATCTTAGATAGACATGTAAGCCTCAACGGCCGACGGACTATGCACGACTCTTTTGAAACAAACAGTCTCTAGATGTTGTTTAAATCAGCACCGTTAAAGATTAGGTTTCGTGACAGTAAAGAGTTACAGAAAACACCAACTCCAAACAGGGCATACAGTACGTTACCCTGACGACAGAGTGTAGTAAAATCACCCGAGTTTTAAACTACTGTTAACCTACAGGCGTGCACTCGATCATCGCGATCCAACTAAAACGCAACGTGCAACACGCATTTTGATCGCTGGCTTGTCTAAATGCAGACAAAACAAATAGCTGAAATTGACATCTCTACTTAAAAAAAAAAAAAAAAAAAAAACAGCCTTAGATTCCCAACTGATATCAAGAACTTCAGCATTAAAGCGTAAGTCTGTGTAACGAAGGTATCACCTCAGCAGCTTGTAATCTGTACCGATATCTATTCTGCTTTGGTTAAAAATAAATCCAAATCGCGGTATGACTAAACTTCGCGAACGATCTCGTACCCACTTCTGATTGCCCAAGATCTGTGAGATCGCTTTGAGCCTTTAATAGACTTTAAACAACTGAATGCCTGAGCTCAAGTTCAAGAACCCCTCCCCCTCCAGTCATACAGGTCAAGAGAACCTAACTGGCAGGTCACAGAGGTCACAAGAACTCCCTCAGCCAGCCATAAAGGCACAGCCTCAGTACCAAATGGAGATGTGAACTTGCTACCCTGCACCTTTCAGCTTACCACAGACTTTGATTAACCAAATGAACTCTGAGACTACCACCTCTCTACCCCTCCGACCTCCCAAGCCTGCCGTCGAACACAACACCAGGCAGCTCACCAAGCACATGCTGCTCAACGGCCCTACACCTCAGTTTTATGCACCTCGTGACATCACTTCGCCACGGCTTGTGCTGCCACGGTGCAAAAAGGGGGATATGCCAGTGTATGCCCTGTCACGCACCATGTGGGCTGCACACCGCAGCACCAGGACATCTCGGCATCCTCAATCGCATCAGACTGTCCCAGCCGACAGCCGCTGAATTCTTTCCTCCCTTTCACTCTCTCCCCTGTCTCTGTTACAGGATGCTGCTGTGGTCGTCTTCCTGTGCCTCCAGCCAACCAGAGGACAGCTACTGTCGACCGTCTCACCGCCGGGTCCGACATCAGGCAGCATATGGTCGACTGCCACGCAAGCAGAGCTAAATGGACTCCCACGCCGCTGCTGTCAGTACGCAGTCAAACACCGGCCTGTCCAGCAACAAAACAAACTGAAATCCCACAGCCAAAAGGTAACTCACAACACAGAGTGCCTCCTCACCAGTGGTGGTAAGTAACGAAGTAAAAATACTTCGTTACTTTACTTAAGTATTTTTTTCGGGGATCTGTACTTTGCTTGAGTATGTTTTATTTGCATCTACTTTCACTCTTACTCCACTACAATATTAAAGACAAAATGTACTTTTTACTCCGATACATTTCCCCATGCCCGCTCCGAGTATTTACTACACTTGGCTTTTCAAACCAATGAAAAACGTGGTTTTCTTTTGAAAAAAAAAAAAATTAAGTATGCACGCGCGACGCGCCCGCGTTCTTTGCCAGCATAGTATGCTCACAGCAGTCAGTTCAGTTCGCCATCGCCAGTTCTGTGGAAGATGACAACCAAAGAAACAGTTGCAGCTCTCATCAGAAATGATGATTCTGAGATTCCCGACAGGGATCAT
This sequence comes from Pimephales promelas, assembly GCF_016745375.1. Next base: position 9,920,811 of record NW_024121155.1, read on the forward strand.
CACCCATGGCCATATCTTAAGGATATGTTTGAATTTACAGAATTAAAGGGAGATTCGTATCGGCTGAAATGTCTTCTTTGCCTGCCACGGGTGAATCAAATTTCAGCTTTCAAAAATTCACCCTCGAATCTGAAAAAACATATTGAGGTGAGTTGACGTTAATTTTGTTTCTATAATGTTAGCCAAGTGATTTCATATTGAAACGTGCCTTGTAAACAGCTAATAACGCTAGTCAAGTGGTCATGGGGGTGGGGGGTAGACTTGGGAAAGCAGGTTTGCCGCGTTTGCTCCGTGTTTCCCAAATTTTTTTCTTTCGCGCCACACTATGTAACTATGAAAACATCTCTCTGCACACCACCATGACATTAAATAGATCACTTAGAAAGTGTAAGTAAATGTAGTAAATACAGGTAGTTATAAAGCATTTAGTTGTGGTCACTGCCTGTTCAGTGGTCAGTTAACTATTTTGCGAGCTCATCTGAAGTGAGGACTATCCATGCCAACAGTAAAATGTAACAAACACAACACAGTGATACGGAGCATAGAAATATTTAATAGCCTTTAAATCTCCTGTATAAATGCTTAAAGGCATGAATAGTCCTCACTTTAAATGAGCTCGCAAACATAGTGAACTGACCACTACTAAATGCTTTATAACTACCCGAATTAACCCTGAATTGCAGCATAAATACATGTTAATAAAGCATTTAACATACCAAGTAACCATCACTATATGTCTGAATAATAAGATGGATGTACATTTAAATAGTTTATTAATCACTTACACGTTCTAAGTAATCTTATGAACCACTGAATACTCTTAAATAACACGTTTATAAAAAATGCAATTCTTCATTTAGAAACGATACACTGATCATTAATAAAGGATGAAAATACGATTATTATACAAATTATAGATTTGCTTTTAAATCAAGAAGAAAGCATTTATAGCTGTATTTACAAACTGCTTATTAATGTCTATTTATGGTTTATGAATGATGAATTAACTGTTTACTCATGCTTAACCAATGATTATTAGCTTGTAGTTATTATAAAGTGTTACCTGCATTTTTTAGCAGAAATAATGACATGAAAACGTGATTTAAAGACATATTAAGCCTAAAATATTTCAGCCATTATTATTTATTATTTTATTTTTTTTACACAAATATGAATTTTTCCTGCGCTGGGCAGCTCTTACATCACACACTGTGAGGCTTTTGGGAAACACAGTGTTAGCTAACTTGGCTATCACAGCATTGATAACTTGGACCATGTTTCAATAAAGCTGGCAAGCCACATGTAGTCTAATATGGTTGTTTTTAACAGTTTTATTCTTAGGGAAATGCACGCTTATTAATTAATTGTATCTTTGTTGCAGAGAAAGCATCCCCATCAGTTAGAGAGTTACTCTAAATTGACTCAGAGTCATAACAGCTCACAGAAGAGAAAGTGTCCTAAAAATCCTCCTGCCGGTACCAGCAAGCAGCTCAAGTTGGATATGTCCACCAGCAAACGAGTTTCACAAGTGAACATAAACAAAGCAGTGATGAAGTTTGTTGTTGAAGGCCTTCAACCATTCAGTGTGGTGGACCTACAAGCATTCAAAGACCTGATCCAGGACCTCCAACCCAATGCCACCATCATGTCACGCCCCACTCTACGATCAAGTATAGCTGAAGCTACAAAATCTATGAAGAAGAAATTGATTGCGGCAATGAGTGAGGTGGAATACATTGCAACCACCACAGACTGCAGGACCACCAGAAGGCGCAGCTTTATTGGCATAACAGCTCACTGGCTTGATCCTGACAGTTTAGACAGGCACTCAGTAGCCCTAGCATGTAGGCAGTTAAAATGCTCCCACACTTTTGAAGTTTTAGCGGCTGCATTAAACGACATCCATGCAGAGTACCAGATCCGTGATAAGATCGTTAGAACAACGACTGACAATGGGTCGAATTTTCTAAAAGCATTCCGAGTTTATGGTGACCAAGATGAAAACAACAATGCAACGTACACTGAAGAGTTAAGCAACTCGGGCGATGGAGATGATGATGAGGAGGAGATTCAAGAAGAGGAAGAAGTTGTTAACTACCAAGAAGTGGCAAGTGTGCTTGATATAGGCGATGGCTTTGAGTATCATTTACCCAAGCATCAGCGTTGCGCATGCCATCTTCTCAATTTGGTTTCAACAGTAGATGCTTTAATGGCAAACTCTAATGAGGCCTACAAAAACTATGGAACAAGAGTGCACGATCCGCTTTAGCTACAGAAACCATCCAAGATGCATGCAAACTTCAGCTAATAAGGCCCAATGCAACCAGATGGAACTCGATGTTCCTTGCAGTGGAGAGATTAGTGAGGATCGTCAAAGAACAGGGAGAGGGAGCCATCCGAGATGTCTGCACATCATTAAAAATTCCAATGTGAGTACTGTATTTTTGTTTATTGGGATTGTTTTCCAATGCCACTACTCCTACACTATTTAAGATAGACACACCGCACTAACTTAATTGTAGCCTCTCTACAACTGTCCGATTTATTGTAACTACTACATACTCACTAAATTGCCCCATCCTAACCCAACTCTTAAACGTATTAACTACTCCAGTACAGTTATTCACTTAATCTACCCCACACTAATCAACCCACTACAGTTACCCTACTCTGACGGTCCTAAATCCCTAATTGAACATTATATTCCATTCTAAAGCTATGTCACCGCCAAAACAATTGATCTGCTTAATTATTTATATTTACAGTTAATTTGAATATTTACTTTTTACTTTCGCTACTTAAGTACTTTTTAAATCGGATACTTTTGTACTTTTACTTAAGTGCTGTTTGAATGGAGGACTTTCTACTTTTACTGGAGTAATATTTTATTTAGGTATATATGAAGAGTTCAGATGCAAAAGCCTCTAAATGCCATTTGAAATTTTCTTCTTTAATGATGATTTTTATCAAACTTGTATATTTAAGTTGAGTAATTTCACTTAAATGGCAATGATAATTACCTATTAATTGTTATTTAAGTGAAATTACTGAACTTAAATATACAAGTTTGATAAACATCATCATGAAAGATGAAAATTTCAAATGGCATTTAGAGGCTTTTGCATCTGAACTCTTCATATACTTTTACTCGAGTATAACTTTTGAGTACTTTTACCACCCCTGCTCCTCACAGACCATCAAGAAATTGATAGGAACTGTGATAAATCCGCAACGCTCACAGCATTCTACTGAACCAGACAAGTGAGTTCCAGCGAGACAACTGTTCACTGTCTGCCAGAATGACTTTGCTAAAATTCACCATCAAGCAGCCTTTGCTCCAAGATCCGAGCTACCCTGCTGCGACCGAGCCTGAGTCAAGTCCCATCCTTTACGAAACCCACGATCTCACCCTGATTCCAGAACTGGAATTATGAACGGTGAAAGGGGGGGGGGGGGATGTCCCAGCCGAACCGACTTATCCCCAGCGACATAGCCCTCCCAGCTGTGTCTCAACTGCACACCTGTTGACTGCAATCCTGGACTGCAGCTGATTCTGCGCTGGGTACCCCTACAGTAATCAACCTGCTACCTGACCTTCACGATTCACCTGCCATCCGTCCTTTGCGATGGGTGTCGTCCGATGAAGTCCACGCAAGGACTTCATCTGACGAAGAGGGGGATGATGTAAGGACTTCTGGCTAGGCAACACACACGAGCACCCCCCCCCCACCCCCACCCCCCCCCAGGGGCAGCCCTTCCCTTCCCCCACACATCTGAATGTGTGGAATGTCTCTGAACAAAGAGAAGGACTTTTGGTGTTTAAGACATTCAACAAAATGTTTTCAATGGTTTTTATGTATATGTGTCTTCCCCATGTCACAGTGAAATAACTTTGTTTGGTCACAGCGTAAATAGAAATTGGAAATACCCTCTTCATGCATTGTAAACATAAGTGTATATTCCTTTGATATAACATAATGTTCCTTTATATCTCTAGAATGTTTATTGAATGAAACACTCGAATATGCATAGAGATGTAAAGTAAAGTGTATTTTTGATTTGTTTTACTGCCAATGAAGATCAAATTGTTTACTATAAAACCCTCATTGAACACACCCCCTTCCACGAGGAGCGCGCGCTGAGGAACAAAGGACAATAAACCAAGAGTTCCCGCGAGCAAAGTCCATCTCCCTGATTGGCTCAAGCCAACAAGAAGGGGGTGGATTTCGCCAATTCCGCCCACTCTCTTCAGCATGTAAACCTCACGGGACTCTGATCCAACCATGGATCTTTCCTTTTGTTCGTCTAAAAGTTTCGTCTTTTCCTCAAATGGACTACCAATTAAGAAAGTGTTTAAGAAATTAAGAAAGTGTTTTCGTGGTGATCATTAAGAAAGTGTTTTCGTGGTGTTCAGAAAGGTTAACTGACTGTTTTGGTGAACGTATTTCACTCTCTCTCACTTTCTCTACAACTCACTCTATCTCACTCTCTCTCTCTCTCCAACTCACTTAACTTAACGCGTATCCATTGTCTAAACGCTCTGCGTCGTCTTAGTTTGTGTTTTTAATGTTTGTAAATACCTGTATCATTGTAACGTAGTAAATGCTTAAGTAGTGGCTTTATTAAATACACTTATGCACATGTCTGACTGAATCACTGTCTCGCTCATGATACAAGTCAATGAAATGCCGATTTAAAATGCTGCTAGCTGTAACTAAAAATACCTGAAAGGGTATTTGTTTATGGAGCAGGGGAGGCAAATTCTTGTGGACACAGAATTTGTCTTCACAAGCTCTATAACTTGATTGAGCTAATTGATTTTGCCTGTCTTGTAAAACGTGGTCCTTGCAATTAATAACAATTAATTTGTGGTTAATTGCGGGGATGCACAGGTATGCATATGGGTAAAATTAATAAATTAATATGTAAGACCGGTCTGATCCAAATCTGTATGAATAATTATTAATGATCAATTATTAATTATGATATGCAAATTCCCCCTTTATCAGACCCGAGTCTTTACAGTAGAATTCTCTTTCCTAAAACCATACTGCGATCTTACAAGAATATGAAGTTTATTCAGATATAGACTTAACCTAATGTGTACCACTCTATACCACTTTTTAAGGATCGAGTACGAGTACCGATATTTTTTTCCTGGTACTCGCCGATACCTGGGGGGGGGGGTGATTTTCTTAGAACAACACAATGAGACTAATGAACATATAAGCATCTTTATTTTTTTTAACAACAAGCTTTAACCAATAAATTGAGAGTGGTTTATTGTCAAGAACAATGAATTGGGTAAGCATTTCTGTTATTTTTATTGCTCTTGGGGTATCTTTTGACATTTTCTCTTGCCTTGAAAAGGTTTGCTGCAAAGTTTGTTGCAAAGTACTGCTAGTGGCAAATTCACCGTGCTCACTTTTGTGTTTAAATTTCAGATGTTTTATCAAGTTACTTGTATTATATGTACTGGCTTTTGTACCTCCTCTCGATTAGGGGTGTCCATGGTTAAAACCGGTTAACCGATTAACCGTTTAAAATTGTGGCGTCAATACATTTGCACAAAACTTTTGCGTTTTTTTTCTGAATGTCGATAAAAAAAATATTGTGAAATGACAGCGTTTCTATTAAAGATGTTATGCGACTAAAGCATTTTTTTCTTTTGCGATAAGTCATTCCAAAAATAATGGCAACGGTCTATCACAACCACCGCACTAGACATTAGCCTATTATTATTTATGTGAGGAGACGTGGTGTCATCCAAGCATTAATGGCAGGCAAAGACAGAGTTTCTGTGTGTTTCTCCCTCATTTCTGCTCCGAGGTCTTGATTTTGGCATTTCTTTGAGGTTTTGTCTACTGTAGTAGGCTATTCCTTAATCTTTTATGATTTAAAAAAAAAAGAACTCTGCCTCGTATTATGTCCAAACGGTCAGTGTACTTTTGTGTTCATTTGTTTCCCCTTATTTAATCCGTACCTAATTGCAAAACGAAAAATGAATGGTTATTTTGTAAAACGCAAAGTTGAACACCAAAATGTTAATTTGAACTGTAGGACTACGTCAAATGTTGCGCAAAAATATATAGGCTATATATAGGCTATACATATCGACGAATTTTCAGATATTTGTTTGATTTTTTTGCCCATTTAAACATTTGAAATATTTGGCAAATGAATATGGAAAAAAAAAAAAGATTTTACTGGTTTTCTGAGGCCAAATAAGAACATGGAAATGATATTTTCCCCGCAGTAATGAATGAGTAGAGCCGTAACCACAGCCTACAGAAAGGAGATTTATAGATGATTTATAAGATATAATAAATGTGTCTGATAATAAAATAATATAAAATAACGAGACATTAATTGTTTGTTAATAAACTATTGTTTTCTAAATCAGTTTCTGCTAAAAACAAATCTCCATCCCCGGATCCACCTTTAGAGAGAAATACATAATTAGCTAGGCTACATAATTACATAGTCAGAAGATATTGGCTTTCGATTCGAATTTGTTCATTTTAAATTGGACATTTAAAGCTTTAGTCTACTCAGACTAAAGCTTTAAATGTCCAATTTAAAACGAACAAATTCGAATGCGGCTGTTTCAGTTCTCGCTTCAGTTCACGGAGATCATGAAGCGCGCCTGCTGTTAAAGCACAACGTTTTCTTGTTATTGTGAGTTTACGCAAATAAATGTATTTGTCAATAATGTATTATTATTTTCTGTATGACCAGAAATGAAAGAGTATTTTAAGTTGTTTCCACTGAAAGAACTGCAATGAAACTGCAAGTGTTCACATGGGCGTCTCGCAGCCATCAGTGCACGCTCCACACTAAGCACACACACTGGATATGCGTCAAAATTAGTGTTTATTTGTGCTTTGTTCCTTTTTTGGATAAAGGCGTCTTCTACATATGCAGCCTAATAAAATGTTACAATAATGATGATGATCATAAATATTTATTTGCGATCACGGAGTTTTTGCGAAATGGACTTGTTTCTGTGCGTAGGCTATTTTCAATTGGCAATTTCAGTTTGAAGGGTGATGGAAATGTGCCTACTTTAACTGCTCTGTAGCCTGCGTTTTATTTCTATAAATTAATTCGTTTCAAATGGGGTCCAACCAGTTATTAAATGTTTTAAAAATTAACTCTGTATGTTGCAGCGCGAACACTATGGTTAACCGAGTATTAACGGTTAAAAACTTGAAAACGTGCAGCCCTACTCTCGATATTAATGCAGAAATAATCGTGCAGATTGCCATGCGTGGGTCATCATCATTGATTTTGAAAATATTTCCACACTGCTGAGGCTGGCATTGCATCTGGTGTCTCTGTGTGCACTGGAAAGTTCTGTCAGTTACGTCGCGTGAGGTATCGGCCTTTGGTATCGGGGTATTTTTACGAGTACGACAAGTACATGAGCTTGGTATCGGTGCATCCCTAGCGGAAACTGAAGCTTCCCTTGGGGGCTGCCATTGTAGCAAACCATCACCTGCTGTTAGTATAGGGGATTATCACGCTTCCGGGTTTCATGGGCGGGATTTGTCAACTTTGTGCATGTCCACTTCCGACGCAGTTCAACAATGCCTGAGACAAATGCTATTTATGTCACTACTCTGTTCCACTTTGTCAATCTAACCAACAACGCTAACCCTACTTAAGTTTTCATATATTCCCGACTGAATTGAGTATAAGGAAGAAATGGATTAAAACTTTAAAATAAAACAAGGTAGCACGTTTGTTTGCAGCCGGCACTTTAGTGAATCAGACTAATTTACCAGGGATGCTGTATAAATAAACTTAGTGTAGTCCTTCATCAGTTTGCCAGCGAGATCGGTCATTCAACGGAAGTGGCAGTGCACAAAGATCACAGAATCCGGAAGTACTACGTATCAGTGTGATAATCCCCTATTCCTTTGATACCCATTCATTTAGGCATCACTTTGACAGCGAATAACTTTACATCTGAGGCATCCAAAGACTCCATTTGTCCATTATTTATTTCGAAAGAAACACAACAAAAGTGGCTCCATTACTTTGTATAACAGACCAAGTTAAAGGGACTGATTGTAGCTGTACAATGTACACAGGCTACACTGTAATTTCTATTTTTAATGGACAGTAATATATATGCTGATAACAGTACTGTCACAGTCCTCCGTCTGCACCAGTCTGTCTTGTCTTCAGCACTACACTTCCCATGATCCTCTCGTCTGCACACCTGAACTCACTCCCTCATCAGCCTCCCATTCAGCGTCCTGTTTCACCTGTTTGGACCTCATTATGTTTGATTCCCCTGTGTATTTAGTTCCTCCTCATTCAGTCTGTCATTGTCGGTCGATGTTGATGTTACCCTTCCGTGTCGTGAGTGTATTCCTGCCTGTACCCGTGACTGTTTGCTATTCTGAGTTAAATTAAAGTGTTTGCATTGGAGCATTGCCTCTTGTTCTCCTTCTTCTGCCAACACTCCACCGGCACCGTGACAGATCGACCGACCATCAAAAAAGGAAAAGAAAAAAAAAATGGACCCTTTCGTAGGGGTCCAATTGCTCTGTTTAGAGCAAGCGGACCGGTCTCTGGAGGATCATCTGGCGGATTTCTTCCACCTCGCTTCCGCCACAACCTTCCCGGACGACTGCCTCTGCAGCTTCCTGTACGCCGGCCTCAACACCGCCACCAGAGAGCAGTTGTCCGGGAGTGGTCCCCAGGGGAGCTTTGCTGCATATGTTGAGTGGGTGCTGGTGTCCTGTGGATCACCTTTCACCATCGATGACGGCACCAGCCCCACTCCAACGCCCGAGCTCTCCTCATCGCTGGTTCCGCCCAGCCCCGTCCAGCCAGAGACCGTCCAGCCAGCGCCAGAGACCGTCCAGCCTGCCCCAGAGACCGTCCAGCCAGCGCCAGAGACCGTCCAGCCTGCCCTAGAGACCGTCCAGCCAGCGCCAGAGATCGTCCAGCCTGCACCAGAGACTGTCCAGCCAGCACCAGAGACCGTCCAGCCTGCCCTAGAGACCGTCCAGCCAGCGCCAGAGATCGTCCAGCCTGCCCCAGAGACCAGGATCCCACCCAGCCTCCCTCTCCCACCTCCTCCCGTCATGCATCCGTCAGCCCCTCCGTCTGCCAGCTCCCCTGACCCAGCCTGGTCGTTGGATCCCCGGCCTTCGCCTCACACCTCCTCCATCTGGACACTTCCTCGGCCCCCTGTCCCATCTGCTCCCCCGTGGCTCTTACCTCCCTCAGCTCCTCCATGGCCCATCAGTCCACCAGCTGGGCCAGGCTCCCTCGTCCCTCCAGATTCCCTTCGCTCCCTCATCATCCTCCCTTAACCTTTGGACTTCCTTCCTCTGGCTCCGCCCCGTCATGTCACCCCCCCGGTTCTGTCGGACTCCTCACTCCCTCCAGTCACCCGTCAGCCCTCACTCGCTCTGGCCTCACCGTATCCCTCTGTGCCCCTGTCGTCACTTCTGTCACCTGAGCCTACGGTGTCACCATGGTCCCTCGGTCCCTCTTCAGCACCCGATGTCGTGTGTCCCTCTGCTTCACCCTGGTCTCCTCTCCCATCTCCTCCACCCCTGTCAGTCGGCCCCCTGGTGTTGTCAGCCCCGCTTCCATCGGCTCCACCAGGGGTCCTCCCTCCATCTGCTCCGCCCTGGTCTCGCCCTCAGTCTGCTCCGCCCTGGTCTCGCCCTCAGTCTGCTCCGCCCTGGTCTCGCCCTCAGCCTGCTCCGCCCTGGTCTCGCCCTCAGCCTGCTCCGCCCTGGCCACGCCTTCAGCCTGCTCCGCCCTGGCCACGCCCTCAGCCTGCTCCGCCCTGGCCACGCCCTCAACCTGCTCCGCCCTGGCCACGCTCTCAACCTGCTCCGCCCTGGCCACGACCCCCTCAGCCCTCAGATCGTCCCCCCTCAGCCCTCAGATCGTCCCCCCTCCTTCCTCTGTTCTGCGGCATGAGGTCACGCCTCCCGGGAGGGGGGAGTTCTGTCACAGTCCTCCGTCTACACCAGTCTGTCTTGTCTTCAGCACTACACTTCCCATGATCCTCTCGTCTGCACACCTGAACTCACTCCCTCATCAGCCTCCCATTCAGCGTCCTGTTTCACCTGTTTGCACCTCATTATGTTTGATTCCCCTGTGTATTTAGTTCCTCCTCATTCAGTCTGTCATTGTCGGTCGATGTTGATGTTACCCTTCCGTGTCGTGAGTGTATTCCTGCCTGTACCCGTGCCTGTTTGCTATTCTGAGTTAAATTAAAGTGTTTGCATTGGAGCATTGCCTCTTGTTCTCCTTCTTCTGCCAACACTCCACCGGCACCGTGACAAGTACTATCTGATAGGTAGCATTATTTGACAGAACACTGGCACAGTGACAAATCAAACAAAACGCTGATGCGGTGCTCAACAAGGTCTAAACACTCTGATATTAACTTCCAGCCATATAAAAGACAGGATAATAAAAAGCTAAAATACAAGACATTCACAGCATTGTAGTACAATATTGTATTTATATAATACAAAATATAAAATATAAAAATGTATATGTTTAATTAATATAGGATTTGTTCTGCACTTTCTGTGAAATAATTCTGAAAAAAATATTTTCATTGACTTTTACCATTGACTATGGTAAAAATGTGAAAAGGAAAGGGGAAAAACATGACAAAACCAACCCGATCTCACGACCAAGTCGTACGAATTTGACGAATGATTAAAAAGTGGCTAATTCGTAACAATTCATACGACCTCACTCGTACGAATTAATACAATTTTGCTAAATCGTACATATTTTACTAATTGGCCAATTCGTATGAATTCGTACGAATGACCTAGCCCTTACCCCGCCCCTAAACTTAACCATCACGTGGGTTTAGACAAATCGTACGAATTAGTACGAGTGAGGTCGTACGAATTAGTACGAATTAGACACTTTTTAATCATGCGTCGAATTCGTACGAATTGGTCGTGAGATTATTACTACATGTGTGTGGTATTTCCAGATATAAACAAAACAAAAATAGAAGATAAATTACTTACTTTTGCTTTTCTATATAACATCAGTTCAGAGAGATCAAGAACAATGAAGAAACACCATAAACATACCATAAAAGTATTTCATATGACTCATGAGCTATATATTTCAAATCAACTTAAGCCAGATATGACAACTGTAAAATAATATAAAGAAAAAAAAATAGTTTCATGAACAAACTATGGTTATCACCTGTTAGTTACATAACAGACTGTACTTAAACTGTTAGTTAGGCAAAGGTCAGGGACACAGTGAGTCTTCATGATGTTTATCATCCTCTCAGGAGTCCACACCGAGCGGACGTCTGTTCCGGACTAATTTGTAATGGAGGCAAAGCAGCGCCACAGGCCTCCATTTCCACGCCAGTTGAAGGTGACCTTTCTTTGGAATGAAACAGAGCCCCATGCTGAATGTTGGTTACATTCCCAAAATTAAGAGAGACCCTGAAAATCTCAGGAAGGTCAGGCCACATTAATGCCTACATCAGCCAGGGACAGGTTCATGGTCCAGAGAGAACTGACCGCTCTCAGAAAACAATGTTAGGGTTACGTGGACATATATCAGTCAACATTATTGTTATTGGCCTGCAAATTTCAGAACTACACAATCGCAGATGTGATACTTTTGTTTTAGACCACGATATCGAAAAGCTCAATTTGCCTATTTTGTAAATGGTTTTCATGCTAGAATGTAAAAAAAAACCCCACAATATTAGTCCCATATTTGGTCCAGAATTTTGATTTGCCAGCTGGATAACAAGTAGGCCGCTGTCAGTAGCCTAAAAGAGGCCTAGAAATAGGGTTTCGTTCCAACAAGTGGGGCACTACCTACTTTTTTTTTTTAACATCAGAAATATATAGAGATTCCTTAGGAAAAAGTTCTCCGCACACAACCTTGCAGTTTTTGAGAAAAATGATGCTAAAGATGCCCATTTTGAAACTAGTAAACTACAAAATAAACCAGTTTGAAATGTGTGATATACCTGAAGTTGCCATCTAGGCACAGTAAAAATAAGATTATCAAGAAAACTTCATCATTAACATCCCAATTACTTCTCTTTATGTCGCTCCAATTCAAAGGTAATGTTTGAGGTAAAATCTGAATAACAAATAGAATTCAGCCAAAATATAATATATAAAAAAGTAAAACACTTTTCAAAATAACACATTTAATGGTGAATTGTCAATTCGCATACACAAACAGTAACTGCACTGCATCTGCACTGCATGTACACTGTGAAAATGGTTTTGATAAAAAACATTTTTTTGATAAAGTTTTGTAAAAAAAACCTTTATTTTGATAGTCACTAACTATAAGTAATTTTTCAACTACATGTCAACTAACTGTCATTAGAGTATAGGCTGTAGTAGACTGTCAATAGACTGTTAGGTTAGGGTTAGGTGTTAGGGTTCAGGTTAGGAGAACAAGTTGACTTGTAGTTGATAAGTTACTTATAGTCAGTAGAATATTTGTTGGGGGACCAACAAAATAAAGTGTTAGCAGATATTAAGCAGACAGTCTACTAATACTCTAATGATAGTTAGTTGACATGTAGCGGCAAAGTTACTTATAGTTAGTTGAATGTCTAAAGTGGACTATCAAAATAAAGTGTTACCTAAAAAATATTACATGGTATCTATTTAAAAAAATGATGGTAACAATATTACACGTATTATATTTGAGTAGATTTTTGAGTGGGGGGTTTTTTTGTGTGTGTGTGATCTACCCGAATAAATTAAGTAAAATGTCCTAAATTATTTAGTCTATGGCACATGATGAATTTAATATTATTAGTGGAATGTGCTTTTTTTTTAATTTAAGTCATCTCACAAATAAATCAAGCAGAATTTACTCATTTGTATTAATGATGAAATTGACTTACCGGTGATTATAACATTTACTGCCTTTTTCAGACAGTAAATGTTATAATAATGAATACATAATGCACTTTTTGTTATCAAACATGCTTTTATTCTGTATTTTTTGCACAAATACAACAAATCTACATAAAATGTAAGACAGCAATTTTAAGATATGAAAAATAAAAGCAAAAAAAATAAAAAAATGCTAACATTTTCCATGTCATTGAGAAAGATCATTTTGTTACACAAAAACATGTGCATACAAATTTCTGTACTAAAACTTGTGAATAACTTGTAGGAAAACATAATGTGTTTAAACAACATAACATAATATTATTAAAACATAATAATAAAAAAATAATAATTAAATAATAATTATTAAAACATAAATAATAAAAAAAAACAGAAATCGAAGTCATGAGTTTGTTTTTAAGTGTTAGTAATTTCAGGGAAAACTTGCAAACATGCATTTCCAAGAAAAGCTTCTGAAAGGCCTCAAAAGTGTGCCTCAGTTATTTCGGGTAGGTGTGGTTTAGTGCATACGTGAATCCAAGAAGAACAGCACAGGCTATAGTCATATTTTCCAAGCCAGCCATGACTTGCATCCACCCCTCCAAGATGATGCTGAAATACTCCTGAGAATCGCCCTTGCAGATGGCAATTTTCATTATGTGCTGCAGGATATCTCCATTGTCACACTGTAAAACAAACATTACTTTTATCTTGTCTGTCTCATAAGTCTGTCCTTAATTATAAACTTGATTTGTGTACGGTTGTAAAAAATTTCTTTTAACAGCTTAAAATGCTAAGACAACTACAAGTAAACAATTATAGTTTATTTTCTTTGTAATCACTGAAACATAAAAATATTATGTTTCAGTGGACCACAAAGACAAAGACTGTCACAATAACATACAGTTTCACCAATGACAGAGGGTGTATTCAGGAAGAAAAAATAAAATAAATGTAAATTAAATTTGGTGACACTATTGTAGGGGGTAATTAAATCTCAATGGTCCACTATAAACATTCTACTAGCTATATATAACTACATGTCAACTAACTCTAAGAGTATCAGTAGACTGCTAGGTTAGGGTTAATACTAGATTAAGTTAATAAGTAGATGCAGTTACTTAGTCAGTAGAATGTCTAAAGTGGACCATCAAAATAAGGTGTTACATTTTTAGTGGCTGACAAAAATCTGGTTCTTTATATAATAGAGCAATACAACTTTTGGATAAAAAATATTACGTTATCATCATTGCAGCATCTTTAATAAATATATTTAATGAATTTTGATAGCTTTAGCAAGTTTTCCTTTCTTAAACTAATTTATAAGTGCATTAATCATCTAGCACCTGAGCCACTATAAGTACATTTATTGTGAGACAGAAAAACATCCGAGTCACTAGGAGCTCTACAAATTATGACTGTAAAATACCATATTGCAGGACCAGCTTTGGATAGACAACCTTCTCTGTGAAGAGTTCTAAACTCTGGAACTCATTACCTTTTGAAATCAAGACTGTGCCTGACTTTAAGATGTTCACTTGCAGGCTTAAAAACTGGTTAAAAATAAACCAAAAGTGTACTCATTTTTGATTATTATAAGAGTTGTATATGATATGTATGTATGTTTATACAACGCATTCTCACCCCAAGGCGTCACCTTTGACCATGCTTCAATATTTGACGTTTTAGGCGCCCTTTAGCGTCACTTACATGACGCGATCCTACGGCGTCATCTAACTGACGCTAAAGGCGTCAGTTAGAGGACGCGGTTAGGTTTAGGTATGGGGTGGGGGTAGGGTACACGCGATCCTAGGGCGTCATCTAACTGACGCTAAAGGGCGCCTAAAGCGTCAGATATTGAAGCATGTCCAAATGCTACCCAAGGCGTCAGTTAAGTGACGCCTTGGGGGAGAGAATGGGCTGGTTTATATTATTATTATTATTTACTATTGAAGTAGTTAATCATGTAAATTTTATTGTGTATAAAAGCCCTTCCAGGGACAGGTGTTGAAAATTAGCAATAGCTATAAACTTTATATGCAACACTTCAGTGACATACTTGGTCTTGACACTATGTTTGTATGTTTTCTGTTTTTTATAAATAAAAACAATGGACATAAGTTATACATTTCTCAAAATACCATAAATATATAGATTAAATCTAATCACTTACATTGTACTGTTGGATGAGGTCATCCTCTTTTTCACTCAGATGACAGATCAAGCAACGGTGGACTGGACAACGTCTCTCATCGCGTCGATGTTTTTATCTGGATTCTGATCGGGAAGTTTGTGAATTAGCATCATACAAAAATAATGAAAAAATATTGATAGGTTAGCTATGAAAGTAACTTAACTTACTTGCAGCATGGGATCAATAACGTAGCTAGCTCCGTTGTGTCCGACGTTTTGAGCCATTCCTTTGCACATTGCTTGATTTGTTCCCATCGAACTTCAGTAAAGGGCTACGAACCTTTCCATCCATCTTTTCAGACCGCCATCTTTTCAGACATGAAAAATACACTTTACGGGTGTTGATCGCCGCTATCAGATGAAGATGCGCTGCTTACGTCCTCCTCCATGTTTACATGTGCGTAGTAATATTAGCTTGATTTTGGCTGTGACCTACTTTCATTTTCGACGCTGATTGGTTGAAAATCTAGCTCAACAGTTTTTTTATGTCTCAATGCGCAGTCAATATAATGCGCCAATAAATTGCACTTGCTCATTAACTGCAGGATAATGCGTGGAGAACTGTAACGGTCACCAGCTGGAGTGCCCTTTTGAGCCAGCAGAGGGCACTCCAGATAAGACTATTATCACTCGCAAACTACATTTCCCAGAACTCACTGCCCGGACTCATCATCACTGATCACATTCACCTGTACCTCATTCATTGATTGCATTCACCTGTATCTCATCCTGTTAGTCTGTCTATAAATACCTTGTGTTCACATTCACTGTTTGCAAAGTCTTGTTGTACTGTGTGTCTGCATTTCTGAGTGGTTTCTTGTGTTTGTCTTCGGTTTTTGACTTTGGATTGTTCTTGGATTTTGATTATTGCTGGCTGCCCTGACCTGACCTCTGCCTGTTTTTTTGGATTCCCACTGTGTTCTCCATTGCCCTGTCTGCTGATTCTCGACCCTGCCTGTACAACTATTCTTAATATAGCTGCACATGGATCTACATCTCCCAGTTTAGGAGCAGTTCATAACAAGAACTTTTTGTTTGGATACCTTTTCATTAACGTTAAACATATTGAGCAAAAGAAAATGTAGTGCCCCGTTTGTCGGAACGAACCTAAATGATACAGCTCATGTACAGCGGCCTAAAGTCTGCTGTGATTGGTGAACCACTTTGAGCATGTTAGGGCAATATTCCGTCCACTCAGACGCTGCATCAGGTCCTTCTCAAAAAATTAGCATATTGTGATAAAGTTAATTATTTTCCATAATGTAATGATAAAAATTAAACTTTCATATATTTTAGATTCATTTCACACCAACTGAAATATTTCAGGCCTTTTATTGTTTTAAGAATAGTCTAGAATGAAGTGAAGAGTGGGGGAGATTTATTGGTTATGCGTAGGCTATATTCTAATAAGCCGCAGGCAGCCATCGTGCAGTAGCAAGTCGATCATTCACAAGTTAAATATAGAATAAATATATTTGGTATATCAAATTAAAATGTTACGTTTCAACAGGGCTGGCCCGTGGCATAGGCAGTATAGGCAAATGCTAAGGGCGCTACCACTCAAGGGGCGCCAAAATGAGTGAACGAGTGATTTTTTATTTTTTTTTACTAATACTATTTTAAAACCATTAATTCGAAATACTACAAAATAAAGCAAAACAACTCCACAAAAACTTAACTAAGTCCCCCGACTCCGGTCCGGTGCATTAATCTCCCCCATAGATCTCCGAGTGCTTGAAGTGCGCCAGAAACAGAGCAGATCAGTTTACTGTTGATAATTTGTTGTTTAGCGTCACCGCATAAAAATGTAGACAACATTGCTTTCGTTTGAGGGCGCTTACACTCAAGCACTCCCTTAGAAATGGGCCTGGCAGCCATCTAGACATGGTGAAAGTTTCCTCATTGTGACGGATGGCCGAATTTTCATGACACATTTAAATTAGCATTATAGTCTGCTGCGATAGATAGCCTACAGTGCCAAAAAGAAGAGGATAGAAGGGGATAAAGACAGAGCTAAAGTGATGTAATGAATGAACAGTTTATCTAATTGCATAAGATGCTATAATTTAATGGCAGTTAATTTTACCTTATAACTTTATGCTAACAGTAGTTCTAAGTTCTTCAGAGCTCAGACAATGCAATTTGTAACAAACATGTCAGTCTTTTTAGATGCATTCTATCACTTTAATTATTTAATGTTTTACTATACAGTTGGGATGGCATTTTTTTATTTATTTGCCAAAATTAATAACGATATTTATAGGCTACAGGTTTATTAAAAGTAGCTATGTTTCATGTAAAATTCACATTAAAGACATTTAGCAGTTTCATTCATGTTGAAAACATGAAACGTGCCATAATTTAGTGAAAGATTGCTGCCATCAACTCCAAAACAAATGCTTTTGCTAGTGCTCAATGAATAGTTTGTGCATGAATGACATTTGGAATGACTGTTTTATCTGTGGCTATATATAAATGAAATAAATGTAAAAAAAATACAACAAATTAAACCTTCACTGAACATACTTAAGCTTGATTATGACACTATTTTCTTCTAGATCTTCTGTACAGGAGAAGCAAACTTTGTTGCATTATTTTCCTGTTATTACTGTAAAGCTGCTTGAAATAATCTGTATTGTAGGCTTAAAAGCGCTTTATAAAAATAAAGGGGACTTAACTTGAATGCTAGATGTAATGCTTGTGCTATATATATATATATATATATATATATATATATATATATATATATGTATATATAGCCTATAACTAAATAGTCACCAAAACAAATGATGGGGTGAAATGTGCTGTAATGCATGGGGCGCCAGGTAAAATCTTGCCTAGGGCAGCAAATTGGTCAGGGCCGGCCCTGCGTTTAAATTCACCATGCCTGGCTGCCCACAGGGGTTTGATTGACAGGCGACCTGGCCAACGCCGAATACACAATTTTGTCCGACAACAAAGCTGTCAGTAGACTGACGTCGGAGGACTTGGAAACGGTATTGTTTAAATTACTTAAATAACAATATTTGAAAGTTGAGACTTTGTTTCATATCAACAGTAAGTTGATCTAAACTCTCTCTCATAGGCTAGTCACTCGGTGTAACATTAGTCTTTGCCCCTTGGTATTTTTCACTGCGTGAGTGTGCGTGACTTGTGAGAGCCACCTGGCTTGTCACACAGTAACTAAAAAAGGTGGGTCTTTGCGAACGGTCACTATAATATTAATGATAATGATTCCATGATAATGCATGGAATATACGGCAAAGTGCCACTAAATAACAGGGCTAATTTGTGGGGGGCGTTGCGTGGAAAGGCTTTGGCAATCAGATGGCTAGTAGTATCTGCTCCAAAGCCAGTCACGGGCCCCCTGCTACCCCTATTGTTAATGTGGCCATGCCCTTACACCCATACACATAAATGATTGAATTTTTTGTTGTAAATAAAACAAATATTATTGGACTAAGTTTGACAAAAAATACTATTTCAATTTTTTTTACTGAATATTTCGCTTAATTTTATGTTACTTACTTTGCTTTTTTTTGTAATTATTTGTGAAATTTAGGCTTCTAGTCCACACACTTGCTTATGGTTTCTCTATCCACACAGACTCTCAAAGGACCAAAGATGATGACAAGTTGTTCTTCAACTTATTTGCCTTGCCGAGGTGGCGAGGCATTTAATAATTCATTTGCTTGTATGAATGATGAACTATTAGCCAGAGGCCTTTTCAAGAGTGACTCATAATAAAGAGAGAGAGAGTTTGTGTGTGTGTGTGGGTTTTGTCTCCGGGTCTGTATTTTTTTTGGAAGAAATTCTATCAGGATCAGATGATGTGCTATGAGATATGAAATTAACATCAGTATCTCAGGGCTGCTGAGCGGGAACGTATCTAATCCCACTCTACTTATTTATTTCTTCATCAGATTTATGTCAAAATATGCATGGCACAGATGCCACCGGAGCTCAGAGTGCACCGTTTCAATCACCGCGTCCAGAAAGCTGATAAATTAATAATTCCATGTTTCACTAAGATGAAGGATTATTTTATATACATTATGATTACGGTTTAAAGCAGAGGTGGATGCTGGAAAGGAGACTCATATTTCTAGGCGCTTACATAGCAATAAACTTCTACATCTCATAATTGGCGACTCTCGGGTTAGAAGGTAAATTTACAACATCCACTTTGGTTTGCAGAGTGCAGTCGTGGAACACAAAATGTCAATACCACAGGACAAGTGGATCTTGTGTTTTAGCGTGACTAGGCGGATACGCTGATCTCATCCGCTCAGGTCTCAATTGGTTTCTAGTCTTGGCTGTGTGTGTAGCATATCCCCAACAATACACTACACTAGGCTGTCCTATATGACGTTAACCCTCTGGGGTTGGCGATATTTAATTTTTTTCTTATAAGTGCAAAAGACACTCAAAATACTCTGCTGATTTTGATCTTAAATATAAGTGTTATACATAATTCGATCCTGTTAAGTGTCTATTTTTTAGACGTGAATCAAAAGTGATTCTGATGAATGGGTATATCTACCAAAACACCACGGCTGCTGCAGTGTTCCCTCTAATTTTCTTTATTGCTGAGCAAATTTTTTTTTCTATTGGGCGGACATTTTTCACCACCTGAGCAAAAATATTCTTTGTACCTGTAACTACTGTATACATAGTATACCTATACCTGTACAACATGTATAAACACAATGGTTTCAACATTCAGTTGTAACTTTTAACATGAATGTGCCATTTATATTTTATTTGACCCAGGGCCGGCTCTAGGTTATTTGGTGCCCAAGGCGAGAGTGCCCCCCCCCCCCCCCTATATATATATATATATATAAATCCGTCATAAATCTGAACATTTTTACACATATGAAGAAAAAATAATATTTCATATGCAAGCTAATGGTGTAGTTGAGGAATTGTGTGGTAAATGGATAAAAATGTATATCTCCAAAAACACAGCATTAATGAATAGATGAGAAGTAAACAAAAAAATATAATAATGTATATTTTTTGTACAATTACTCAATAAATTGTTGGGGTCATATATACCCCGGGCCGAAGCCCAGAAGTGTAAACAGGAAACGAAGACCAAGTGAAGGTATAATGCCGACGAACTAGCACTGATGAAAGCCGATGTCGCCTCTCGTCGGGGTAAAAAGCTGCACTTGAACCATGACTGAAAGAGAACAGGCGACTGTCAACTAGAATGTGCGTTCTGCGTCTGCGTGCAATGAGACAACTTTCTATTTCTGCAGATATATTAGTCTATATTCGTCATTCAAAAAGGAAAACCGACGCTGCCGCCGCAGATAACGTTACACATAACGTAAACAAAGCAGCGCATGCGTACCGTTTTGAATATACGCGGGCATCCCCTTGTCAACATGTCGAATCGGGCGAAACAAAGCCGACGAGGACTATTTTGAGCCGACGGCAAGGAACCGCGTGGAACACACCGAGGAAACTAAAGCGCTAAAACCAGCTGTCAGATGTTTTCAGCTGTCAGATGTTCCCGGTTGCTGAGCAACGCGCGTGAGTTTGACAGCTGCCTGTCAGAGTGACTCAGTCGTTTTTTAGGATTGTATAATCTTGTAAAAGAAATGTACAAAAACAAGCAGTGTGTGGACAATGCACAGTAAAAGTGTACAGCGTGTGTGCAGCTTTCATCATACGATACATACATTTAATTAACTTTTTTTTTCAATTCTGCAATTTGCGCCCCGTCCAGCAAATGGCGCCCCAGGCAGCCGCCTGTGTCGCCTGTCGGCAAAGCCGGCCCTGATTTGACCCTTGATGTACCTTATTGGTATTAAATCATATTTTTGAAAAACAAGCAATTAATTAAGAAGTCACTAAATGAAACACATTTTAGGTTATCTGATTATTTTTTTTTACAGTGTTGTTAACTGTACAGTCTTTACCAAGAAATCATATGAAAAATAATTTAAAAAAATCTTCTGCAGGACAGTTTACAATAATAGAATATAGTAAGAAAGAAAAGTAAGCTGTTACACTGAGATGGTTTGGGAAAAGCATTTAGTGTTGTGTATTGTTTAAGGCTCATTGCCATTAAAAAGTTTGAAACCCCATGCTAAAAAATATTGGAAATTCATAAGGAATAAACAATCATTCAACTTTGATGGTTTAAAGAGCATATTGCAGGTAAAAAAAAATCTAAATTAATAGATAACCTTGTATGAAAATAGCATATGAAAAGTTAATTCAGGATTTAAAATGTTTTAAAACAACATAAGGGCACTAATTTAGTAGATAAAGTGAGCGTTTCTTGGACTGCTAGTAAAAACGGCTTTTTTTTTCAACATTGCGTCATTTGACATAATATCAGGAAGCCGCAGCCTCGGCTCAGTGAAGTAGGCTGGTATTCAGTGAGCGTGGTCTTCTGTCAGTGTGCTTTCGGTACTTTTTGTATTTTAATTTATCATCGTCATGGTAAATTATTGTGTTTGTGGAGGTTGCATAAACTCAGGCCTGTCACACCACAACTCAATTAGTCTCTGACCGTTCTGTCTGACATTATCCTGGCCTGTCCCTGCTCTCTTTAGCATAGCAGGCTCATAACTTTATGGCTTGATCAGTCATACGAGTATTTCCTCAGCATCTGAAATGTCATTGCGATCCATTGTTTTCCTGTTGTGTGAATTGTCTGCTCTCCCCAGTCTCCCGCTCATTGCGTCACGGCCGCCACGCCCATTTTCAGACGCGGAAGTAAAAATTTCTCACAAAAACGACTCCAGAAGCTTCTGTAGCGTATTTATAAGTATATTTTAAAGAAAATCTAGTTCCTACAGTGTTTTTCTATGCATTGACTCGTTGGGTCCTCTAACCTGCAATATGCCCTTTGATAAGAATTAAACCATCAAATTTAAGTGATTGTACATTCCTTATGAATTTCCAATAATACGAATTAAACCATCAAAGTTAAATGACTGTTTATTCCTTATGAATTTCCAATAATACAAATTAAACCATAAAAGTTAAATGATTGTTTATTCGTTATGAATTTCCAATATTTTCTTTAGCAGGGGGTTTCAAACTTTTTAATGGCAATGAGCCCTAAACAACACCCTAGTGAGATTATTATTATTTTTTTATTGGGGCTTATAATATAATAAAACATAGGCCGAATATAAACCAAATAATACCTTTGTGAGATTATTTATTTAGGGTTATAATATAAAGTATTTTTAAAGTATTTGAAGTGATATAATATATCAGTTTAAATGATTCAATTTGTTTACATATTATATTATTATAATATGAAAACAAACTGAAGCATTAAATAATTAGATATAATAGCAAAATATTTTCAAGAAAAGTGAATATCTGAACTCTTTTATATTAATATAACCATGCCTAAAACTCCCCGACACACAAAAACATCTTCACCGTTCTGTGTCCATCAACCGTTATTCTTCTACGTGGCATTTTATTATTTTACGCGGCTGCGCACGCGCGCAGCTTAGAGGGAACATTTGGCTGCTGGCCCTTGCAGCGCTCCGCTTGAGCCTCCTGGCCTAACTAGGGGCTGAAGTCGGAGCTGTAAGCAAAGAAGTTCAGTCTCTGCTGTTCTGCAAGACCCACTCAGTGTGACTTATTGGATAACGCTGGGAAAGTGTGCCCTTGGGAAGGGAACACTGTAGAAGCCACATCCTACCTGTGAGTGCGCATCGCAAGAATTCCAGTCAACTCGCTCCGTGTCCAATTAAAACTAAAATAATTTACATGCACCGTTTTCTTCATGCAAATTCTTCCTTTAATCCAAACTCGTTAGTAAATAAAACAAAGAAAAGAAAAGAAAACAAATATAATCTTAAATCCTAAATACCACTCTATTTCCTATACAGAACGCACAACCGCCTCACTTACAGTCGCAATTCTTAAAGGGCCAAAGTACAATTTTTACACGTACCAAATTTCAAGGTAAATATAGAGAATATTTGTCTAATTAGTACACACAAAGAAAGAAAGTTACAATCAAAACACAAATATTAAAATACTAAAATACAACACATAATATGAAATAATTGTCACTGAAAAAAAATCAAAATTAGGCTCCTACATTACCCCAGAAGGAGGCACCGTGATGGATACACATGGATTAGCCAAGCAGGGTAGTACAACAGATGGCAGTCACCACAGGGACCGCTACATTTGTAGAGCCAGCATAACACAGGTTCCACAAGCATACAAGTGTAGGTCTAGCATCAGACACTCCAGAACGTCTGACTGCCAGAGGGGTGACGGAGGAACTCACTGGGTTAGCCATTTCTGGGGAACACTACTGCAGCAAAAAGACACACATATCCGGCCCATAGGGGTGGGAGTGGTGTTGCAAGCTGACACTAAGAACAGGTCCTTCGCACTACTGGCCACTGGGGGCGATTATACAGGAAGATACCGGCTCTACACAGAGGCTATAGAATCTAGCGAATGTGTGAGGTGTCGCCCAGCCCACAGCTCTACATATATCTATCAGTGAGGCACCTTGAGCCAGCGCCCAGAAGGAAGCAACAGTTCTAATTGAGTGTGCATGCAACCCAAATGGGCAAGGCACGCCTTGGGCTTCATATGCAACCCATTCTCACTCCCCGGGCGTCAAAAACTGAAGCATGGTCAAGGTCCTTCCGAGTCACAATAAAGACGCTAAAAGTACCCCAAGGCGTCAGTTAGTTGACGATTAAGGAACTCCATTGATTTCAATGGCTTGCCTTATGCATCACATTAAGACGCAAAAGGTAAATTAGATCCTACGTCATCGCAATTTTCTAAAACTCTGGTAAGAAATAAATGAGCCTATTAAATTTATGTTTTTTTATAGCCAAGTTTCTATAGCTACATAGATTTATTTCTTGCTGTCTATAAATCCTCGTTTTAATATTATTTGTAAAGACTTTTATCTGGAAACCCCAGCAACTTCAACGCATTAAAATCCATAATGCATGCTTATACATATATTTGCGTTTTTAAAATGCATAATTAAATGATTGTTTAGGTCTACTGTGAATTCAACATTGTATTGTCTCTGGTATACATCTGGCCTGTTTCTTATTGTGAAAAAATGGGAATTATGAAACCACACACACATTTATATGTATAATGCTTAATGTATTTGTTTACTGCTATTTGCTCTGTATGATATTTTTCTAATAATTAAATTATCATCTCGCTAATGTTACCTGTAGAATATTATCACGTGTATTATCGATATTTCGTGCTTTTACCGGCATGGTTCTTATGTTGGCCAATCAAAACATAACTCTATGCGTCAGTATGAAGACGCCGGAAGTACCCCTAGGCGTCACTTTATTGACGATCAAGGAACTCCATTGATATCAATTGCTTGCCTTTTGCGTCAGATTAAGACGGAAAAGGCCAATTAGACCGCTAACAGTTACAGATATATCTAACATATAGCTAACAGATTCTTCGTCATCGCAATTTTCTAAATCTCTGGTAAGAAATAAATGAGCCTATTAAATTGTTTTTTTTTATAGCCAAGATTCTACATTTATTTTTTTGCAGTCTATAAATCCTCGTTATCTGTAAAGACTTTTATCTGGAAACTCCAGCAACTCCAAAGCATTAAAATCTATAATGCATGTATCATGTTTATACATATATTTCCTTTTTTTTAAATAATACATAATTAAATGATTGTTTAGGTCTACTGTGTATTGTCTCTGTTATACCTCTGGCCTGTTTCTTATTGTAAAAAAAAAAAAAAAGTGAAATATTAAAACACGCACATTTATATTTATAATGGTTAATGTATTTTTGACTGCTATTTACTCTTTAGGCTATTTTTACATTCGATGCCTGGAACATTATTAAATTAATTATCAGCTCGCTAATGTTATCTGTAGAATATTATCACGTGTATTATCGTTTTTATATTTCGCGCTTTTACTGGTTCTTGTTGGCCAATCAAAACATAACTCTTACACAAAATCAACAGGGAATTTTTACAATTATAATTGTTGGTTTATAATGAAGACATTTTAAATATTGTACTTTTAAAAAATAAAATAAAAAGTAAAAGAAAGCAATTCCACCAAAGAAAGTTTTCTTCTTCTTCTTCTTCTTCTTCTTCTTCTTCTTCTTCTTCTTCTTCTTCTTCTTCTTCTTCTTCTTCCTTTTTATGGTATCTCGCGGTAAATCCTGTCGCACTTTCCAATGCGATACCTCGTGTTTGCACGGTAGGTTCTGTTACAGAAATTACAAAATGTCAGTTTCTGGATTTATTGTACTTTTGTGTATCATGTTCACACGTCTATCAAGGCTGTTATATGTCAGGGTATATTGTATATATATCGTTATACCCAAAACCTATTGACGGGTGCTAATGACACCTGAAGCTATGGTACTATAGTGCTAATGGTTCCAATTAGGCCTGTTACGTCAAGTGTTAGCATGCTAGCTAATAGCCAACTTTATAACCTGGGATTTGTGTCAGACTGCCATAATAGACAAGTTAAAGAATGGATGGTTAACTTTTTATTATTTACATTTAATATTGACTTGGTCTATGTTCATTCAAAGACATATATAATTTATACAAGTGTATGTACATTTGTTAAACATAATATGTGACTTATGTGTTTATGGGATTTGCATTAATACACATTCTGTAATGATAAGTAAAAAAAAAAAAAATACTTAACTGTTTGATTTTCATTTAAAGTAGCCTATTTCTTTCACATGATCTATACAGTACATTATGTCATCCAGTCAAAGAAATATCTAATTATAAATTTATTTATTAATTTTCTGTCCACACCACTACACTGTCTCCTATTACTGTAGCATCCAAACAGAGAACGTTAGGTACAAAACTCAAATTGTGCTCTACCAAATGATTGATAGGTCTGTTAATGGGCTCTATCTTGCACCTGGCGCAATATTTGCAGTTCCAATTTGCAGTTCCAGAAAACAATTGCGCCAATGACCAGAAAAAAACCTGGTATAATATCAGTGTCGCTTTGCGAGTACATTCAGATGCTATTTTAATGCCTGGCCATAATACAGAGTGTGAAGAGATGATTCTCTCATCTACACAGATGCATATTACTTTTTGCAAATGAAACATTATTATAAGGAAAATATATCAAAACGAGGGAAATCATTGTTGTGTCCATGACAATGGCAAAAATAGGCATAAAGCTTACACATTTACCCAAATTATTATATGCATATTTAACCGAAGCTAATTTGGGTGTGTTTGTCCCTTTCTCTTTCTTTTACGGCCTTGACGAGAATATCGATCTCCTCGGCTGTGAACCGATTCTGAAGCGCGCCTGGTAAATGCACCTTTATGATAGATTTGCTCCGGTTGAACAAGCTCACCTCGTTCATCACGCTCTTAAACGGAATGTGATATGACGCTCTTATTGGTTTATTTCCGTTACGCCCAAACCACACCTATGAATAATGAAGCTACTCCAGACCAACCCCTTTTAGATTTGTGCCAGGCGCAAGAGGCATTTTTTCCGCTGGGAAAATAGCAACAGCGCCAGGATCTGCCCAAGTTACTTGCGCTTTGCGCTTTGACACTTGCATTTCAGATCGTTATAATAGGGCCCAATGGGTTAAGAGCTTATAGCTCATAGCTTCATGTCATTCTTTCTTCAGTCGAAAAGAAATTAAGGTTTTTGATGAAAACATTCCAGGATTTTCTCCATATAATGGACTTCACTGGGAAACAAACGGTTCAAGGTCCAAATGAGAGTTTCAGTGCAGCTTCAAAGGACTTTAAACGACACCAGACGATGAATAAGGGTCTTATCAAGCGAAACGATCACTCATTTAAAAAATAAATAAAAATGTTTTAAGTTTTATAAGCACAAATGCTCGCCTTGCTGGCTTGCTCTGTTCTCTGATGCGTGTTCGTGACTCAAAGGGTCCTAGATTATTCATCATCTGGTGTCGTTTAAAGTCCTTTGAAGCTGCACTGAAACTGTCATTTGGACCTTGAACCGTTTGGACCCCATTGAAGTGCATTATATGGAGAAAATCCTGGAATGTTTTCATCAAAAACCTTAATTTCTTTTCGACTGAAGAAAGAAAGACATGGACATCTTGGATGACATGGGGATGAGTAAATTATCAGCAAAAGTTTTTTTTTTTTTAAAGTGAACTACTCCTTTAACATGTTTTAAACAGTAGCAGTTGCCTGCACTTTATTTGATTGCATTGTAATGTTTTCTTTCTTTTTTCTTTTAGAGCAAAATGACAAAACCAAAACAGAGACCATGTCCCCACTGCCAGGCACTCAACAATGCCAGCTGCAAAACATGTAAAACATGTTTTGCCAGTTTAACCCTCAAAAAGAGAGTTAAAAACAAAGAAAAAAATATTGAGGATAGTGCTTGGAAGTCCAGCACTAAAATACACAGAAATGCTGCTCGTGTGGTGGATTCTGCCCGCATTGCTGTAATCCAAGTGTTCTCATATTTATAATGCATTTATTATATGTCAATTTGTTTACATGTAAATACATTTACTATAAATGTATTTACACAATGCTATTTAATTATTCACAGTTACGTATATGCTTATATTATATTAACACACACACACACACACACATATATATATATATATATATATATATATATATATATATAAATAGTAGCAACTCATAATGGTTGTAATAAAATCTTCATACTTTAATAATTTTCTCAAAATGTAATAAAATCCTGAGCTCATAATGTAATAACAATTTTTACATTTTGAGAAATGCATTGCATCATAAACTTACCAAAACATATCATATTTTCATTACTGTAATACTGTAATAGCTTTTAAAACATAAACATATCAGTATTCCCTTACAACACATTTAAAAATCGAAATCCAGTCTTTCAAGTACTAATGTTTTTTTGTTTTGTTTTGTTTTTTTGGTAAATAAACGTATGACAACATTTCATTATGTGCAGTTTTTACATTATGAGTTGCTACATTACTTTTGAGCATTTAGACACCTTTCCCTTTTACTTTGATAATCCAGTTGATTTGCTACAGAATTGTCTGGTAAGTCCCTGCTTACCATTATAAATACATTGATATTTATCAACTGTCTGCATTTGTTTTTACAGGTTAAGAAATTGGAGGTACTTGGCTATAAGCCAATTCTCTTCATTTCTAAAGAGAGAAAAAATGGGTTCGTGGCTGATGTCATCACTACAATGGGTCCATTTGCTGATGGACCACTTCAAACCATCTTTGAAAAGATGACTAACCTTTATGAATTTTTTGTTAAAAGTAAGTATTTCGTTAATATGATCTACATATATAATATTCAAAGAAATATTTTCTAATTTTCTTTCAAAAAACCCCTCATAGAATACCAGAGGATGCAAAACCACACCAGTACTGCTGAAAATGTCTGCCAGAACCAGTCTTCTTCTCCTCCTCCTCCATCTTCTTCATTCAGCCTTCCTCCTCCTTCCTCCTCATTTGACACCCTTCCTCCTCCTCCTCCTCCTCCTCCTCCTCCATCTTCTTCATTCAGCCTTCCTCCTCCTTCCTCCTCATTTGACACCCTTCCTCCTCCTCCTCCTTCTCCTCCACCTTCTTCCTTCAGCCTTCCTCCTTCCTCCTCATTTGACACCCTTCCTCCTCCTCCTCCTCCTTCTCCTCCATCTTCTTCATTCAGCCTTCCTCCTCCTTCCTCCTCATTTGACACCCTTCCTCCTCCTCCTCCACCTTCTTCCTTCAGCCTTCCTCCTCATTTGACACCCTTCCTCCTCCTCCTCCTCCGTCTTCTTCCTCCAGCCTTCCTCCTCCTTCCTTCTCTTTCTACACCCCTCCTCCTCCATCTTCTTCCTTCAGCCTTCCTCCTCCTTCCTCCTCATTTGACACCTTTCCTCCTCCTCCTTCTTCACCCTCTTTCTACACCTTTCCTCCTCCATCTTCTTCCTCCAGCCTTCCTCCTTCTTCCTCTTCTTTTGACACCCTTCCTTCTCCATCTTCATCCTCTAACCTTCCTCATCTTACCTCCTCTTACATCACCCTTCCTCCTCCTACCTCTTCTTTCCCCACTCGTCCTCCTACACCATTTTCCCCCACCCCTACTCCTACCTCCTCTTGCAACACCCCTCCTCATTCTTTCTACGATTCAAATATTCCATCTACAAACCCTTCACTCCACTGCCAGAGCAGTCATGCTGCCCCATCTAAGCCCAATGATGCAGGTGATTTTTTTCTTTTACTTTTGTTTACAAAAACTGTAAAACATGCATTAAGTTATATTTAAGCTTGAACAAAGTTATATTCCCAATTGTAGGAAAGTCAATGCATTATTTGTTAGTTTTTTTTATTAGTTGTAATCCAGATTTAGTTCTGACTGTATTTTGACTCAAATTTGAGTAAATATTTACATTGTGTTCATGTGTGTGTGTGTGTGTGTGTGTTTTACAGACAATTCCTCCACAATAATTCCAAGGACAGGAGGCAAACAAGGGAAATGGATGTATAAACAAGCAGGTTTTGTGTATTTGCATTTTTTTATTTAAACTGACTAACTACAAAGTAGAACACAAGTTTCTTTTTTCAATGTAATTTTTAAAAGGCTTTTTTTAAAGTCGTAAGATATTGTTAAATTCCATAACTAATAATAGACAATAATGTCTATGAAGTGTAATATTTATATGTAACTGAATGTGCATAAACTGGAATAATCTCCTTCAATGTTCAAACTTACATCTTGATTGCAAAACATGCGTTTAAATGCGCACAGGTGTCATACTATTCCTGTGTGCATTGTTGCTGTTTAAGTAAATACTTTTAAATAATGATTTACAAACAAATTTCATTCTATTAATGGAACTTATATTTAAGCCCTAGTTTAAATTATTGATCGAGAAATTATTTTTAAGAGAGCGGAAGTAATATATATTTCTCTGACGGAAGAGAAAAGAATTTTATTTGCATGCTGTTTTGCTGTCAGAATACGATATGTTATGCTCTCCATACTGTAATGACCATACAAGATAAGCAGCTCCTAATGACAGTGCACAGTGCCTTTATGGTTAAATTTTTTTTTTGCCATTATACAAATGTAAAAATCATGTCATCCATGGGTGTATTTGGGTTCATAATGTGCACTATTACCAAACCACACAACCAATTCAAAGCAAACTGTACTACGGATGGTCTAATTTCAGATGGTCTAATTTTTACTTCAGATGGTCTAATTGGCTTTATACACAGCTGCACTACTTCCTGAACTTAAGCCAGCTCCTTGTTTCCTGTCTGGCATTATTGGCCAAATTGATTAATTCAGGTGTGTCTGATTATTGTTGCCATGACTACTGAGGTCAGGTACACCTGAATTAATCAATTTGTCCAATAATGGCATACAGGAAACAAGGAGCTGGCTGAAGTTCAGGAAGTAGTGCAGCTGGGCATAAAGCCCATTTCTGAAGGGTTTCAGGTGGCCATCCCATTGCATAAAAATTGCTTACTGAATTGTTAGTATATCATGAGTGTAAACATTTTCTGATTATATATTATAGCCTTTTATATTTTTCTTTTGTAGAATGCCAAGTACATCCCAGATTAAAAACATTTCCATATGACAAGATCATAAGGAGGAGGATGTCAAAGAAAGTAAGATAGAACTTATATTTTGTAAATGTTTTTTCAGAAATGTATTCCTTAGTAAAAGTTTGAAACGTAAGATTTTTTTTTTAAATAATGTAAATTTTAATTGTGTGTGTGTGTGTGTGTGTGTGTGTGTGTGTGTTACTAACAGTTAATGTTGCTTATGTTTCTTAAAGGGTGTCAGAGAGGTCAAAGTGAGATGGAAGCCTTGTTCAGGATGGTATGTATCACATAAAACCTGTATAAGGATGCACTATGATAATCTATGATAATTATACACATGAGATAAACCTGTTGTTAAAATCTTGGATATTAAGTGTTGCGTCTTATAATAGTCAAGTCAAGTATGTGTATATATATATATATATATATATAGTGCTTTTCACAATATAGATTGCATCAAAGCAGCTGCACAGTATCAATCAAAACATAATTAAAAATAAACTTAATAAACTAATAAACTTTTACTAATTCATTTTGAGCCTAATACATATTTCTTGCTTACATTTTTGTCTTTAATTGTCTTAACTGAATGCAAAAATATTTTTGCCCTTCAAAAAGTCAATATATTTTAATTAGTTACATGTCATAGCCTGTTCTGTGAATTTTTTATATGATTGTTTTGTATCTTTATTTTTTTACTGATTTGCAGTGGGATGAAATGGACGGACACCTGGGAGCCCTACAATCTTTTCTTCCCAGAATAAAGTGCAGTGTAATGTTTTTGTACCTGTCTTGGTTAAGTTGTTAAGTTACTAATAACTTAAGTTACTAATCTTGGTTAAGTTACTGTGTTTGTTGTTCTTGTTTTCTTTTCTACTTTTATTGCTTGTAACTGTTTTTACATGCTGTTTATACCTTTGCCATTTCCGAATAAATCTAACAATCGATTGATTACTTTTCACTTAAAAAAATCACTTTTATGCTAATTAATGTTAAATAAATGATAAAACATTGGTACTGTGAGTGTCTATTTTCCCCTGGAATTCCATTTTGGAGTAATATTTTCACCTGGGTGTTACAAAGGCTGGACATTATTACATCTTTACATGATCATCTGGTAAATGTTATTGAATTGATAGTGTTATTTATAGCAAAATGGTTGTTCATGGTACCAACTGAGGTACCATGTCAAAAAAAGAAAAGAAAAAAAAACTATTATAAATAATGAACTATAACAGTATATTTAACTATTTAGAAAAAAAAGACTATTCATGCTAATGTTAACAGGCAAACTTTTAATAAAATATTAGCATATAGCATTCAAATATTGTAATCAATTAAGTAAACATTGCTTTAAAACGGTAAAGTGAAAAGATTATAAAATGAACAAATTGCCAAGTCTAGTAGTCAGTACTTACACTGTCTGCAGAGACTTCATATAGATCAAGTTTGACATAACAGATAAAACGTTAATTTGTTAAAATTGCTTTATACAGACAGAACATGCGAATAGCATGGGATAAAATATTACAATAATAAGTGTGGCAGCATTAATTGGTAACGGGATTAGTAATTAGCCTATATATTGCATTTGAATTTCGGATGAAACATATGTTTGTTTTATTTAATAAACATTGTTGCCAGTAGTATAAAGTACGACATGTCTTTGTTAACATTGTTTTTATAATTCATAATAATATCCTTTCATGTTGTGATGCTGATGAGTCAAACGTAAAAACCTCTGATTGGCCATTGCGTCGATGGCACAACATAAATGGCTGTGATTGGCTACAAAGCTCAACGGTCTAAAAATTTGAAAAAGAAGAAGAAGAAAAAAAAATTGCGGGAGTCAGTGCCAGCGTCTTTGAGCTTAATGAATGGAAACAAACAGAACAGATTGTCAGTCTATTTGATGGCAACACAGACAGACAAATAAATATTAACACAGTCATCTACATGGACAATTTAGTGTCAAATATACGTAGCCTATCTAAATGTAACCATGGACACATACATACACTAGGCTACACTACATATTTTCTGTCAGATATGATATGTTTTTCTATGTTTTCACTATGCTATCCCAAATTTACATTCCAGCAGCTTTATCTTGTTCTGATTTCATCCTTGCCATCTCTTAATGGATAATTCATTTGTATGTTTTCTCTGCCAAATTTGGACATTTTGAGGTCTCAAAGCCATTTAAAATTATTTTGCCGTTATTATTAAGTCAATAATATATTAAGTTAACATTAGGGTGTTGCAATGTGGAGAGAAATTGCTAATTTACAGAGATCACCCTAACCCTAAGTGTGACTATACACCACAATGAACAACAAATAGCAGTGCCATGTTTCCCTGCTCCATCAATAAATGACTGAGGCGTATGGGTAATTTATTTTAAAATGTTTAGCAAATAAAGTAAATAATTAGTATCTTTAATGAACAAAGGCATGTCTTATTATGTTCATTGTCCAGACCCCAATGACATATTTTAGAGGCAGGCCGAATTTTGTTATTTTACTGTGAGTACTTAAATGCCTTTTTGAAAAATTTGTCCAACATTATCTAGTTAACCAGATGTCATTGAGTAAACAGAATAAATTGTAAGACTTTGATTAACAGTTATTTGAAATATGCTTCTTTTTGCTCTTTCGGATAGCCCTATATGTGCCCATGGGGTGTAAGGACAGTAAAACATGTGCATAAACATACACATATTATCTTATACATGAATGAATGCAGTCAACAACAACAATTGTCATGGACAACAGTAATGGGCAACAAGTCAAAGAACAACAAACTGTGTTGAATCACATTTGAAATATTATACTTGAATACTGTATTTTCTCTTTCCACACTTTTCCTTACATCATGCTTGTATTAGTTGTTGATGGGTATAATGGGATATGATGAAATACAGAAATATTTGACCGTAAAGTTGTAAAAGCAATAAATAATCTTACTAGGCTACAGACTAGCCAACTAATTATTATCCAGTTCATAGTCACAGAAGGACCTGGAATGAGCTTCTCTATTTATCTCTCAAGCAACGACTTTGTCCTGTGGAACCAGAACAATAGTACAACGTCCTCTTTAAATGTTGGGCATCAGTACTTTGCATAATCTTGCTTATAATTGAGTAAAGGGTCTATGTTGAATTCAAGTTGTGCCTTAAAGGGATAGTTCACTTTGAAATTAATTTTTGATATGTTTTAGTTTACCTCAATGGCATCCAAGATGTAGGTGTCTTTGTTTCCAGTATTTTAATTTTTTATATTTTTAGGTCAAACCGTTCTTGTCTGTCAGTCATTTAATGCAGGTCTATGGTCACCACCTCAAAGAGCATGCACAGAGAAGTCCAAATTAAACATGATTTAATGACTCGTAAATGTAAGTACACATTGGTGGCCTAAGAGACAAAACGAGCGGTTTGTGTGAGAAAACGAAAAATATTTATATCGTTTTTACCTCTTGTAACCACAGCCATGTCAAAGTGATCTGAGGACGTGGGCTTACAGGAGGTAAAACATAATTACTGTTTTGTTTTCTCACACAAACCGCTCTTTTCGTGTCTTAGGCCATCAATGTGTACTTACATTTGCGAGTCATTAAATCATGTTTAATTTGGACTTCTCCGTGCATGCTCTTTGAGGTGGTGACCATAGACCTCCATTATATGACTGACAGACAAGAAGTTTGACCTAAAAATATAGAAAATTGAAAATACTGCGGAAACAAAGACACCTACATCTTGGATGCCCTTGAGGTAAACAAACATATCAAAAATTATTTTCAAAGTGAACTATCTTTTTAAGTGTCTTTTTAGCTATATAGCACTTGAACCTCTTGTAATGGAGTTTTCAGCCTTCCATCCATGTCAATGCAATTTGGCATATTTAGTCTATTTGTCACTGTAACAGGTATGTGCAATGATAATATTTTGGTGGTTTGTCCCAAATGTCATTGATACAGCCAAAAAAATAAAAAAAGAGAAAAAAAGATTGTCTCGGTAAGAGTCATGGAAATTGTATATAGTTTATTTGATTAAACCAACAATTAATAATAAAAAAAGCTCCATCAATCAATCCTCATTTATTTGTAAAATACATTAAAAACACATGTTGGCCAAAGTTCTTTACATTGTAAGTACACGTACTTACCAGGGCACATTCATCTGATCTAGAATTATAAGACCATGTGTGAATATACCAGTTTCTTTTGAGTATTGTATATATTTTTGGAGTACATTTTATTTCATTTGGACAAGCACAATATGTAACTGTCAATATATGCACACTGAATATAGACTGAAGACTTTATGTGTAGACAGCTCCATTGATCTTAATAGTCAAATTATTTTTGTTAAATGTGAAACTAGCCATGTGGAATTTATAAGGTTATTGGTCAAACAAATACACACTTGCATCAAGCAATCACATAACAGTTGACACAGTGAACACCAGCAGACAACAAACAAGCCTTCTGATCTAAAAGCTCTATGTGACAATTAAAGGCAAAGTCTGATTCACACTCCCAATCATCTGGAATTATCTTTGCATTAAGGGTTTTGCGTTAACAGAATTGTGTAATTTATTCTAAAGCTGTGTGCACACTGAACCCTGTTTAATAGTCCCCTTGAGGTTTACATCATTAATTAATGATGTATGGTGACAGCGATCTGCATTATACTCAGGATTGAGATGGTGGAATACATTCCTAATGTTAATTTTGGTAATGACTATCTTGAAAAACTAGGACAATTTTATGGTAGTCATCGGTAGTAGAAGTCAAATCTTCAGAGGAATCTTCTAGGATATGCAAATCGTGAATAAATTCATACAGTGTGCACCCCGCTTAAATGTGCCTTATTAAGGAAAATCATGTTCATCATCTGAGCTGTTGTCACTTTCTGAGAACCCTTCCTCTTCCATTTCATCTTCCTGTTCAAGCTTCTCTTCTTCAGAAATCAAATCTTGTTGGCTGAAAATGTTCACATAGCTCGCCTTCACCAACTGCATTAAATGTCTAAGTTCATAATGTTTCTTTCGAACAAAGCACAGGAGACCTTTGCGTGCAGTGTCACACAGCGTTGAAAAAAGAGCTGAAAAACAAAAAGATACATTAAGAAAAAATACAATACTACATATACAAGCACAAATAAATGAACGTTTAAAGGCTTACATTTTGAACTTATCTCATTAATCAGTGCTTCAAATTTGGACAGCTTGTGTGTCAAGACCGTGTAATGCTGTTTCATCTCCTTACAAATAAGACCTCCCTCTTCCTGAAGGCGTCTCACAGCCATCACCTTGTCGAACACCTTCCTCTTGGTGACAAATGGAGCCGATTCTGAAAGAAGGTTAACAAAAGAGTCACTATATACAGTGCCTGCTCATAAAAAATTACATAGACTTGTCTTACAGAATAGGGCTATTCAATTTTGTTCCTGGTCAACATTGCATGATTATTACAGGCAGATATGTCTGGTCAGGGTTGGAACTTAACTCTGCTAGTTGTGGCTCTCTCGGAAAATAATTGAATACCACTGTTATATAGAACATACCAGTACTGCAAGGGATTTGCCAAGGCCAAGCAACAGTCTCAGCTGTAAAGAAACTTTCAACTGAGCCAAGCTGCTGGGATGGATCCACTATGCTGTTGTATTGTTCCACTGCAGCAGCTAGCTTCTTTTTCTCCTCACTCCTTCGGAGACGCAAAGTATGGCGCCGCTTGTTGCTATCTGAATAAAATATAAAAAAGTATTAGGCATTACAACACTTTTTTAGCTACAAAAAATACATGCATATGCAATGTGACATCTAATAACAGTTAAAAAATATCATGGTAAATTTCCAATGTTTGTGTTTCACCTGTTTGACTGTACAGACGCTGTGTACGCCTTTTGATGCTGACCGTTAGTCCCTCTATTTCTTCTTGCAAACTTTTCGCATCACCACTCCCATGTCGATCATTTTCTACACGCACAAAAAAGCAGCTTTATGTATTCATCATGCCAATCATAAGAATAATACCAAAACAAATCAAAACAATACCTTCTGCCCATTGCTGTACATCTGAAACCCACTGATGAACAATATCATCATGAAGTGATAGCTCTGTCTTCAATGCCTCCAAGTTGTGTTGCTGCACTTGAAGAGCCTTCTGAGTCTACAAAATACAAAGTCAAATTTAAAAAGTCCTGATTTTCCCGCGCAGCCTCATCCCATGACGCCATACAACTGACGCTTTTGACCATACGTCAACATCCGCCGTTTTAGGGTACCCTTTAACATCGGTAAGATGACATTATCTAATCCTAACCTTACCCCAGACCTAAACCTAATTGACGTTAAAGGTAAAACGTCAGTTGTATGACGTCCCAGGATCGTCATGTACTGTAACTGACGTTAAAGGGTACCCTAAAACGGCGGATGTTGACCTACGGTCAAAAGCGTCAGTAGTATGACGTCTTGGGATGAGACTGTGTTACATTTTCAGGTACAGCAAGCAATTTCTGAGAAACACTGGATGCTTAAAATCAACTCAAACAAGCACACCCCTCCCTTCACTGCTGTTTTTTTCAGTGATATTCCCTTCTTTTGTAATGTCTCCCCCCCCCTCTTTCTCTCACTCTCTTCTCCCCCATCATGAGTATACACGGCCCTAATGATTGAAATCTAGAGTGTTGTGATGCTCGGTCTGATCCACTTTCAACAGCATTTTTTCCCCCCAGAAATTGCTTACTTTTTACACCTTTAATTTAGATAAGAATAAATTAGTAAAACCTAAAAATCCTAACTGCAATCTGTGACTGAGAATGAAGTTATACCTTTATATATCTGTTTACTAGAACTTGTCCCAAATTCCACACCTTACGCTTATTCCAGGACATGGCTTGCATTGTTATCATGTCTGTTCTGCCTATAAAATAAATATAAGAAAATGTTATGAGAGGTATACAACAAGTCATTCTGCATTAATCATACCTAATTCAACAAACCTGATTTCGACATGTACTTGCTTGTGACAGCAATTCTGGATAGGAAGCTGTTCACCTGCTCAACTTCCTCACCAATTGTTGACCCAGCTCCTTCCTGGTAGGCCCCACTGTACTTGACCTAACATGTTTTTAAATCCGACAAAATTAATGCACTCAAAATTTCTGCATTCTTAATTACATACTTAAAACACCTGGCAATATACCTCACATTTCCAAGAGTGTGCTTTGGCATGCATCACAGACAGAAAAGGATGCATGTCCAGTAAAGACTGCAGCTCGGGGCACTGTTTAGACACACGTTGGACATAAGGGAAGTATTTGCAGGCAACATCTGAACAGAAAAATTTGATCTTCCCTTGTGACATGTCAGCAAGTTTTTTTTGTAGAAAAAGGGGGTAAGCAAAAATTTCCCCTCGGAACATGTTTAAGGCCATAAGGAAAATGCCATGGCGACAGACAGCAATCTCTAATCCCTCCTCATCCAGTTTGCTGCTTGATTTTTTGGCCAGTTCTTTTGCTGCTGTCCATTGTGATGCGCCACACAATCCTCTTCCCGAGACCTATATCATATCAATTATAAAAATTTAAAAAAATCTCAAAACAAATGCTAAGTAGACCACTCTAAATGTGACAGGACTTTACACCTGATCAATAAAAAAACATTCAATATTTATAGAACATTCACTTTAGCTTTTGTAAAATGAGTTTACAGATTTCTCAAAAATGAATAATGCTTCGAACAAACAAATCCATCTCACCATGTATTGTACATATTGACTGTGTCGTTTTTTAAGAACATAACATTTAACTCAATCTCCAACTGCTTCAATTCAAGCTAATGTTAAAACAATGAACACAAATATCTCAAGTAGTCATAATGTAAAATGCACATAGCATGTTGTCAGAGGGCATCACATTTCTTCTTATTCTTTTCTTAGCAATATTTTAGTTTAAGGAATGTGTAAAGTTGTTTGAGAAAAGCTGTAAATTAAATTATCCAGTAATATCTGCAAACATAAATCATAATACTTACATGATCATTGTTTTTGCGGACAAAGTCCACAAAGTCAGACACCTCCACATCACTCTGTATAAAAACATGGTCAAGTAGTCCCCTTTTCTCTGTGCTATCGAGGAACACATTCAGAACATACATTAACACATCATTCAAAATTAAGAAAATCACTTTAATTAAAAAAATAAATAAAAGTACCTTGCTGTGTTTTTAAACCGATAGTGTTTGCGATTTCCATCAACACATACAGCTAGCATGTCTGGAGTGCATGCTGGACAAGTGAAAAACTCCTCCTGGCACATCTTTTCCACTGCATATCTTGCTGCAACCCATTCATTAAAACTGTAGCTAAACACATTGGCAGGTATTTTCCCACTCTGCAAAATGAATCACATGTAATACTGGTGTTTTACTGAGTATACCATGATTGATTATATGTAGTATTGAAAGTACTTAAGGATAGTCATAAAGGATAGTCTGTTTAACATCATTTAAGGCTAGTGTAAAGACCATGCCCATTTAAAGTCAGCATAGTCTAAAAAAAAGGAATAATTTTCATATTGAGAAAGAAACCATTTTCTTGGTTAAATAGCTGAATTGAGAATCATATTGTATTTATTTTCATATTGTAAACATTTTCACTATACTAAATATCTTAGTGATTACATATAATATACATGAAAATATTTTGTATTATCTTTAAAGAAAATAGCACGGTAATTTAACTTGCCAGTGGTTAATGATAAAACAAATAAAAAAAAATAATAAAATACTTACTCTACCAAAAAGATTTGTTTTCCCATCAAGCATTTTAACAAATGCTTGAAAAGACATCCCTGGTGATGCCATTTTCATCTCTTGAAACGAGACAAGCACATCTGTTGTGAACAGCAAACTTGCAGGAATGTTGCCAGGCCAGTAACCACTCCTCTGAAGTTTTGACAAAGACGTCTCTCGTGAATGCCCACACAAAGCACAGGACAAATGAGGCATGTTAAGGTTGTAACGGCCTAAATGAGTAAAACAAGCTACATGAAATTACAAGACAATAAGGAAATGGTAATATTAGAAAAAAAATATGATGCAAAATCTTCCTTTCCATTCATAGTGATGAGGATCATGGGCCTGCCTGAAGAAACAAGGACTGTCCCATTACTGCAATCACAAATATGGGCAGGTATTTCTACAGGCAGCAGTCGAACTGTGCAACAAAGAAGATATATTTAAAAACATGATATATTACGAGCACAATAAAACAACAACAATACAACATAGCATAACATTATCTTACCAAGATGTTTAACAGAAATTTGACCAGCTTCCTGGCAGAATCCTGTGGATGGAGGTAAAGGTTGTACAAAACCTGAGACAAGCGAATCCCGATTATGGAGAACAAAGAAGCTACCATGTCTTTTCTCATCACAGCCTGCACAGAGGAAAGGGTAAGGGAGACAGTCCCTACAGCGCACAACAGCTGCACTTGATCTGCACTGTTGGCAGGATGAGGAACTTGCATCCTCTCCTTTCAAAATGTTCTCCACAAGTGAAGATCTAGTTTCTTTCCATCTCTCTTCCCTCATTTCAGTTCTAATGGCCCAGTCATTGGATGCAGACCGAGGTTGATCATCTTGAATTGGCATAAAATTAGCATCACCTTCCTCAGTGTCCAACAGCCTCTTAAGCTCTTCAAGAATGGTATCTAAGTCAAATGAATGAACATATTTAAAAGATTTACATCTAAAAGCATACAACTGTGTATGCACTTAAAAGTCTAATGATAGAATTATTCACATCTATATAAAAAAGTCCATTTAAAGATCAACCACAAATCAATATTTTGCTTCAGTGTATACCAGCTGTCTTGGAGGCTTTTGCAGGGCCAACATTCAAGTCATCTTCCATAACAAGCGGACCTGCTAAAAAAAAACAAAAAAAAAAACGAGGGTAATCATCTTGAATTGGCATAAAATTAGCATCACCTTTCTCAGTGTCCAACAGCCTCTTAAGCTCTTCAAGAACGGTATCTAAGTCAAATTAATGAACATATTTAAAAGATTTACACCTAAAAGTATACAACTGTGTATGCACTTGAAATTCTAATGAAAGAATTATTCACATCTATATAAAAAAATCCAATTAAATATCAACCACAAATCAATATTTTGCTTCAGTGTATACCAGCTGTCTTGGGGGCTTTTGCAGGGCCAACATTCAAGTCATCTTCCATAACAAGCGGACCTGCTAAAAAAAAAAAAGAAATAAACACATATAGAGATACACATAAACACAGCATAATTTTTATGTAGCTAAACATTATCAGAAATGTCATTGTGGTCTCCTCTTAGTCATATTTACAAAACATAAGCACAATTTTACATAATGTTCAATATTGCACAGCAAACAATTAAGAAGCAATTGCATATAAATATATAGTATGGATTTTTTTGGCTGCCACACATGGAGCATTATACATATATTTAATTTCACAAGATGTAAACAACACTGGTCCAGAAGCACTTCCTGTTTCAGTTTTTTAACACTACATAAAAGCTGGGATAAAATACAACCAACAGAACATTTAAAACTGAATCAAAAAGTTAAACAAACATCTTTAAGATTTTTTCTTTACATGTGAAATAAAGAAAACAGTAACAAACTGAAACAGGAAGTGTTATTGGACCAGTGTTGTTTACATCTTGTGAAATGGTCTATACAGTGAGTACCTTATACAGTACTTACGTCCTACAGCTGCCCTTCTGGCTCTTGAATATTTGTAAATTATTTCCCCTTGGTTGTTCCTCTTTCTCCAGTGAACAGTAGGGGATGTGGGTCGAGGCTGCACATTGCTTTTGGTGCCCAGTCTTTCCTAGGAGCATAATGACAAGCCAACAATTCAAGAAATATCACTTAATGTCTTGTTAGGGTTATTAACTGCATGCTATTGACCAATAAAGTAACAATCATTGTGAAATTAATATTGATTGTGACTTCAACAGGATAATAAACAGGAAATTTTAAGAAAATGTAACAAACTCAATGCTTGTAGAATAACTTTATTTTACCTCTTGAGCTTGTAAGTTTTCAAGGAGCTCATCAGTACTTTTCAGCTCTTCTTCGAACTCAAAGTCCATCATGTGAATGTAGACACTCGACAGATAGAGAAATACTCTTACACAGATTAACACAAAGACAAATAGATGAGGTAAACAGAAAGACAGACAGATAGACAGATAGATAGATAAGCTCTTAAAAGGGCTGTTTGGTTTGTTATATAGCCAATGGGAAAACAATGAAAGTTATTACAAAAAAAAGTTTATTTAATGATCATATACTATTGACTGTAAATAGTACTGATATTTTAGGTTATCTAAATGAATAAAAATAAATAAATAACTACAAGTTATTATAGTTTTAATTTAATCTTATTTTCAGTTTAGTCGAAGTATTAACATCCTTATTCAGATTAACTTTTCTATGGCAGTCTAACACAAATACGTTACCAGGTCATAAAGTATCTGATAATGCCCAAAATGATAACGTAGCATATTAGCAGAGAATGTCTAATATTAGCTAACATGCTAACACTTGGTTTTGACGTAGGCCGCCTAATTGGAACCAATTAGCACCATAGCTTCAGGTGTCATTAGCACCCGTCTTGTATATCGTTATAGTATGTCCTGACATATAACAACCTTGATAGACGTGCGAACATGATACACAAAAGTACAATAAATCCATCCATTTCTGTAACAGAACCTACCGTGCAAAGACGAGGTATCGCGTTGGAAAGTGCGACAGGATTTACCGCGAGATACCAGAAAAAGGAAGAAGAAGAAGAAGAAGAAGAAGAAGAAGAAGAAGAAGAAGAAGAAGAAGAAGAAGAAGAAGACTTTTTTTTGGTGGAATTGCTTTCTTTTACTTTTTATTTTATTTTTAAAAGTTGGCTACAATATTTAAAATGTCTTCATTATAAACCAACAATTATAATTGTAAAAATTCCCTGTTGATTTTGTGTTAGAGTTTTGTTTTGATTGGCCAACATAAGAACCAGTAAAAGCGCGAAATATCGATAATACACGTGATAATATTCTACAGATAACATTAATGGCGAGCTGATAATTATTTTAATAATGTTTCAGGCTTCGAATGTAAAAATAGCCAAACGAGTAAATAGCAGTCAAAAAATTGCTGGAGTTTCCAGATAAAAGTCTTTACAGATAATATTAAAACGAGGATTTATAGACAGCAAAAAATAAATCTATGTAGCTATAGAAATTTGGCTATAAAAAAAACATTAATTTAATAGGTTCATTTAATTCTTACCAGAGCTTTAGAAAATTGCGATGACGAAGATCTGATACCGGGCTAATTTGCCTTTTCCGTCTTAATCTGACGCAAAAGGCAAGCTATTGAAATCAACGGAGTTCCTTGATCGTCAATAAAGTGACGCCTAGGGGTACTTCCGGCGTCTTCATACTGACGCATAGAGTTATGTTTTGATTGGCCAACACAAGAACCATGCCGGTAAAAGCACGAAATATCGATAATACACGTGATAATATTCTACAGGTAACATTAATAGCGAGATGATAATTTAATTATTAGAAAAATAGCATACAGAGCAAATAGCAGTAAAAAATACATTAAACATTATACATATAAATGTGTGTGTGGTTTAATAATTCCCATTTTTTCACAATAAGAAACAGGCCAGATGTATACCAGAGACAATACAATGTTGAATTCACAGTAGACCTAAACAATCATTTAATGATGCATTTTAAAAACGCAAATATATGTATAAGCATGCATTATGGATTTTAATGCTTTGAAGTTGCTGGGGTTTCCAGATAAAAGTCTTTACAAATAATATTAAAACGAGGATTTATAGACAGCAAGAAATAAATCTATGTAGCTATAGAAACTTGGCTTTAAAAAAACATAAATTTAATAGGCTCATTTATTTCTTACCAGAGTTTTAGAAAATTGCGATGACGTAGGATCTAATTTACCTTTTGCGTCTTAATGTGATGCATAAGGCAAGCCATTGAAATCAATGGAGTTCCTTAATCGTCAACTAACTGACGCCTTGGGGTACTTTTAGCGTCTTTATTGTGACTCGGAAGGACCTTGACCATGCTTCAGTTTTTGACGCCCGGGGAGTGAGAATGCGTTGTCATATGCCAAGGCGATGGCATCCACTATCCAGTGGGCCATCCTCTGCTTGGAGACAGCCTCTGCATCCCATCCAGGGACCAGACATGGAGTTTCCAGAGGTTTGGACGCTGGTGCCATACAGTGCAGAAAATAGGTCCTTCCACAGAGGAATGGGCCAAGGAAGTGCTGTCGTTAGGAGCATGAGTTCTGGGAAGCAGGACTCAGTTCTGGGCCAACATGGCACAACTACTGTAACAAGACCTGCTGCTCGTCCTCCCTGACTCTGCAGTTTGCACAGTGTCTGTTTGAGAAGGCTCACTGGGGGAAATGTATACTTGCGCAGGCCCTGGGGCCAGCTGTTTTCCAGTGCATCCATGCCCAGGGTTCCATTCGGTCAGGGAGTGAAACAACTGGCAATGGATCAAGTCCGGAGAGGCAAACAAATCTATCTGTGCGGCTCTGAAGAAGTCTTATATCAGCTGGACTGCCTGGGGATGGAGACGCCACTCTCCTGGAAGACTAGGCTGTCGTGAGAGCTTGTCGGCTGCACAATTGATGCCAGGAATGTAAATGGCATCAAGCAACCTCAGAAGAATCTGACTCCAAAGGAAGAGATGGCGGGTGAGGTGCAACATGCAGCGGGAGCGTAGACCACCTTGGCGGTTGATGTACTCAATGGTCGCAGTGTTGTCTGTACGAATGTTGCCTTGGGGTGCTTACCCTGTAGCGAACCTTTAAGGTGGCCCAGCGCAAGGGGTACTGTGAGCAACTCAATGCAATTTATGTGCCAATGCAGTTGAGGCCCCGTCCACGGACCCGAAACTGCTCCTGAAACTGAAAAAGTTTCAGTGGGACCACTGTCCTGCTCTTGATTGTACTCAAGCAGTTCAACACTGATCGGACACTCTCCTTTGTGAGTCATGCTGTCTTATTGATAAAGTCCAACTCCATACCTAGATAACATA
This sequence comes from Pimephales promelas, assembly GCF_016745375.1. The sequence goes on from NW_024121155.1 coordinate 9,965,625, forward strand.
TCCTCTGCACAGGGGAGAGTTTGCTCTCGTCCCAGTTAACCCCGAAGGCGCAACAGGCTGAGGTGAGGAGCACCATGCGATCCCGAGACTGAGCCAGAATCAGCCATTCCTCGAGATAGTTGAAAAGACGAACACCTTGTTCTCAGAGTGGAACAATGGCAGCCTCCGCGACATTCGTGAAGACGTGGGGCAACAGGGATGCAAAACTAATCATTAGTCCTGCATTATTTGCCAGAGGTTTTTAAAGTTGTTTTATATTAATTTCAATAGGCTACATCTTAAAAGTGATAAAAGATAGAGACTTTCTGTAAATTAGAGAATTATTAAGGATGACCCCAAGTTTATGTAGGGATTATATTTTCCCATCTAATTTGCATATTATGACATCATATGGGGACGGTAACCTTGGATTATATAATTTTCATGAAAAGTCACGTTTAAATGATAAAATGCAGCACTCCTTCCCCCCTAAATGTCCCTCATTTTCTGTATGCTATATTGCCCAATACTGAAAGCTCAGGTATACAGTAGTAAGTAGTAAACAAACTGTGTAAATCATTACTAATAAATGCTAGAAACAAACTGAATGCATGTTGCAATTTGCCTTTTTCTGTAAAGATTTTCCATTTAATACAGTATGCACTCTGATTCCATGTATGGAGCACAAATATATTATTCATATGAATGGAAACACAAGTAAACAAGGCCTGTTTAGTTCAAAACCTCACTCGCCACAGCAAGACACAGGTCATGAGTGAGATGATACAAGCAGCGCGGCCAGATCTGCCTCGCGCGTGCACAGCTCGGATTACTGTCATTGTCATTGCGACTCCCCACCCTGCCCTCTAACTGTCCTATGAATACTTTGACCTCGTTTAACATACCCAATGGCATTAGACAAAGTCTCCACCACAATACTGTCGCTGCGATCGTGGAGAGGCTCTGATAAAATGGCACACTAGCTCTGCTTTTGTCGCACTGATTCAATGCGCTCTAACTCAAACATTTTGTATAGAAGTATGACGTTTTTTGAGTCGGGTATGAAGTATGACATCTCTGGCATCTAGTGGAGGGGAAGTTGAATGAAATTTGACACCCAATTAGACAAAATCGGCTTTTTTATTCAGTGCCGGATCTTGTAAATAAACTCGACCATGAAGCCTATGGGGGCTAATAGCCGCTTTTGCATTACCCTTCAAATTGCGCAAATTAAATTGCAAATATGCACTATGGAAACACGTCATTTTCGCAAAAACTCCCATTTATCGCTAAAAAAAGTTTTTCAGGCAGTTCAAAAAAGGAATATTTTTGGGGTACGTGTATCCTACACAAATAATAATAATCATTACATTTTAACATTTATTAGGCTACATATTTAGAAAGCAATTCGTCAAATGTCATACTGTCACGAAATTGCTCAGAGACACGGGGGTTAAGTGTCATGATTCTGCCCTCTTGTGGTTGATTTTCTCTGGTCATGAGGCAGGATCATGACAGAATCATGTTTTGTGTACAAGCGCATGGTCTGTTTGGGCCATGTGCTTGTGTTGTCTCGTTTCTTTACTCCGCCCCCTTGTTATCCTCGTCTCGTCATTATTGTCTAGTCAGTCTCACCTGTCCTCGTCATTAGTGTTCCCTATTTAATCCCCTTGTGTTTGCTGTCCTGGGTCGGTTCATTGCCATATGTTGACAAATGTTGCCAAGTGTTATCCGTGCCAAGTTTGTAATTACCTGTGAAGAGTATTTGTCCTGGTTTTCTATTGCTCGTGTCAGTCGTTTATTTAGTAGAATTTTGTCTGTACCTTGTCTAGTCTGTCACCTTGTCAGAGTCTTGTTTTGCCCCCTCGTGGGCTTTTGCTTTTCCCCTATTTGTCTACAATAAACTATCTGTGATTGCACACCGTCTGCTTCTGGGTTCATCCGCCATCCATACCACAACAGAATGAACCGACCAAAATCGAACCCAGCAGATGGTATGTCCTCCAGTGTCAAGCATGACTCTGAGGAACTGAAGGAGTGGTGGTCCAAGACCATCGCTGACTCGAGGAGAGGCAAGCTCCCGATTCCCGCTCAGGGACAGCTATCGATAAGGGAGTATGCCCGGGTTGTGAACGAGAGGAGGTTTTTCATTCCGGAGTTCCTCCTAAACTGCTACCTCGTCGCTGGTCTCAACTCTCTTCCACCCCTGGTTGAACGGGAGGAGCTGGTGACTTATCCGTTCACTGAGTTGGTGGATTGCTTGTCTCGGAGAGAGTCACAGGCACCCACAGGCTCATCATCCGCCAAGCTGCCCGTGATCCCGGAGGGTCGTGTTCTTGCTGTGGTCACTCAAGGGGATCTGGTTTCCTCCGTATCTTCTCCTGAGGTTTCGTCCACACCACCTCATCTCCGTGGCAAGCGAGAGAGACGGAGTTCATGGGATTCTCCTTCTGAATCATCCTCGACAGAGTCAACGCTGTCTGAGACTGCCCTTCCTGCACCAGTTACAGCCCCCATTGAGCTTCTCCAACCGGTCAAGGGTCCGTCTACTACGTCCGTGCCACGGCCTAGGAAGAAAAGGAGGAGGAGGGGGGCCTCTCGTCCTTCATCTCCACCTGTCCCAGAGCCCGCTGCTGTAAGCGCTGTCCCAGAGCCCGCTGCTGTAAGCGCTGTCCCAGAGCCCGCTGCTGTAAGCGCTGTCCCAGAGCCCGCTGCTGTAAGCGCTGTCCCAGAGCCCGCTGCTGTAAGCGCTGTCCCAGAGCCCGCTGCTGAGGACACCGTTCCTGAGCCTGCTGTCGTGAGCGCCGCTGAGAGGGCTGCAGCTGATTCGGCTGCTGAGGCTGTTTTGCGGTCAGTGTCAGCAGATCAGGAGTTGCCTATTGCCGTTGCGGCAAGAACTTTGTCCAAGTACCTGTCAAGTCTAACCAAGATTCTGGAAGTTCCAGCCAGGTCTGGCATATTGTCTTGTCCCGTGTCTACAGCCGTCGAGAGCGCCGAACCCGCGCCAGCCGCCGAGAGCGCCGAACCCGTGCCAGCCGCCGAGAGCGCAAGACCGGAGCCCGCCACAGAGAGCGCTGCACCCAGTCCTGTCCTTTCGCCTGTCATGTCCCCCGTCAGGAGTCCTGTTTCCCCATCCTCTGAGTTTGTTGCTGCTGCCACTAATGCAGTACCCCAGTCTGTTTTCCCGGTCGCCCCTGTCTCCACTATTTCCCGGACTGTTTCCCCATTTGTCCCTGTCTCCACTGCCCCTGGACTTCCGCTTGTTTCTCCTGTCTCCCCTGCCATGTCTCAACCCCGGATTGTTTCTCCCTCTACCCACACCACTCCACCCAAGTCCGTTCGGACCCCCCGTCCCAAGCCCATACCCCGTGGTCCCAAGATCACCGCCCCGCCTGTGCACCCTGGACCCTCGCTCAAGGACTTTGTTGTCCCTCCGCCTCCCCTTCCTTGTTTATTATTTTTGATGTTCCACCCCAACCCTGTTGTTGTGTATTCTTGTTTGCCTTTGTTGGTTTTTGCTATGTACTGTTGGTTTTTGTCTTTGTCACAGTCTGTCATGTCCCGTGTTTAATGTCCCCTTGAGGAGCGTCTGGTAGCCGCTCCTTAAGGTGGGGGTTCTGTCATGATTCTGCCCTCTTGTGGTTGATTTTCTCTGGTCATGAGGCAGGATCATGACAGAATCATGTTTTGTGTACAAGCGCATGGTCTGTTTGGCTCCGCCCCCTTGTTATCCTCGTCTCGTCATTATTGTCTAGTCAGTCTCACCTGTCCTCGTCATTAGTGTTCCCTATTTAATCCCCTTGTGTTTGCTGTCCTGGGTCGGTTCATTGCCATATGTTGACAAATGTTGCCAAGTGTTATCCGTGCCAAGTTTGTAATTACCTGTGAAGAGTATTTGTCCTGGTTTTCTATTGCTCGTGTCAGTCGTTTATTTAGTAGAATTTTGTCTGTACCTTGTCTAGTCTGTCACCTTGTCAGAGTCTTGTTTTGCCCCCTCGTGGGCTTTTGCTTTTCCCCTATTTGTCTACAATAAACTATCTGTGATTGCACACCGTCTGCTTCTGGGTTCATCCGCCATCCATACCACAACATTAAGATCCAAATGCAGCTTTAATAGGGACAATCCAGACAGGTAATCCGATAAACAGGCAAAGGTCAAATACACAGGTAGGCAGTCCATATGAACGAACAAACAAAACAGGCAAAACAGGTAGAGGTCAGAGGCAAAAGAATAATCCAAAGAACAGGCAAGAAATCCAAAAAGCGGGAGACAATTGGGTCATCTATAGCCGTTTTGTGACCGTGGAGAGCGAAGGTTCGTTTCTACTGGATTTGTCATCTATAAAGCTTAAAGAAAAAAATGAGCCGGGGTGCCCCTCGCAAAAATGTGGGGAAATTTTGTGAGAGCCCGAAACCCAAATGGCTGCCGTCGGCCAAGCTGTGAAATTAACTTTTGAATGGTTTTGCCCACAGTGTTGCATAATACATGGTTTCTGAGACTATTTGGGTCAAGAAATTCATAAATTATGTAGATTTATTGATTTTACCTATTTTTGACCTTCAAATTCAAGATGGCCACCAATTGGCTCTTTAAGGTGAGACCTTTAAGGTGAGAAATTTTAACTTGCAGATATCACCATGAAAATTTACCAGTTTATTACTCGCATGCATACGAGAAAAAAAAGTATTGCGAGTTTTCTGTAATTTTATGTTTAAATATGCTAATCAGGCTATATCTAATTAAATATGCACTAATTTGCATATATTTTGAAGTGACGAATCTCACCATTGAAAAAAGGTGCAAAATTATTTTAGCATTTTCTTGATATATTCAATGAAAAGACATCACCTGTGGGGACTATAAATATCTCTTTTTGTTACCCTGGAAATCAGAAAATACTACCAATAGCATGAAATTGAGGCTCCAAGTACCAGTTACTCTGACCTGCCGTCAGAGGCTGCGTTTACACTTGGTGCAATTTTTTTTTTTTACATACCCCTTTGACACTGGCTAGTTGTGCCACTGGATGGGACAAGGCAGGTTTGAGTACCCTACCACCAGTGCTGGTATCTACTATCACCAGAGATAATTTATATAGAGACATGCCACTTCCTAAATCCTCAATACAACTATATAGGGAAAACCCGTAACGCCAGAGATGGCGGTTGTATGCACATGTCCCAACCCTCCCACTGGAAAGCCAATCGTCTGCTTTTAACAGTCAAGCAGGGAGACATTTAAGCCTATCGTCTGGTTCCACTGATCCACACGCACATTTGATGTTTGCGACAGTGGAGATGAGAACCCTTGCGCATGCGTAGTAATAGTATAGCCTGTGGGGAAAAGGGAGTTTCAAACCTTATTTTGGGGCAAAGTCATCAAACTTTTTCAGCGATTTTTGTCATAATGTACTGCTGTTTCTATACATGCAGTTTTTATGTCCCGGTGACCATTGAAACTGCAGTTCTGACTCTCTGCCCATTCATTTAGATAGGAACCTGGTCTTGTTAGTCCGAAATAGCTGCCCTGAGGCATTGCCAAGATGGCGGCCGAGTGGCAGGACTTGCCTAAAAAGACTTTTCTATCACTTACGCTAGACTAGAGCATCATCTAGAGACATTTCTACGCGTTGAAGTGGAACCTCTTCGTCAACTGGTGCTCTACTTGCAGAGAAGACCCCTGTAGATGCTCGATTAATGTCGTGCTTCCCTTCCTGCAAGATGGGATGGAGCGAAGAAAGTGTATGTCGCCGCTATCACCACATATCATGACGCAGTGGGAAGTAAGTCCTTGGGAAAGCACGACCTGATCGAGGAGACTAAATCCTCCTCGTTCCCTCTTGGGACCTCTCAATGGTTCTATCTCCCCGGCAGAGTGCTCCCTTTGAGCCTCTGTATTCAGTAGAGCTTAACTTCCTGTCAATGAAGACAGCTCTACTGGTTGCACTGGCCTCCATCAAGAGGGTAGGGGACTTACACGCATTCTCCATTGACAAAGCCATTGACATGATCCTGAGACCCCGGCCTGGATATGTGCCCAAGGTTCCCACCACTCCCTTTAGGGACCAGGTGGTGAACCTGCAAGCGCTGCCCCTGGAGGAGGCAGACCCAGCCTTGGCACTGCTCTGTCCAGTACGCGTTCTCCGTGCCTATGTTGACAGAACACTATGTTTCAGGACCTCGGACCAGCTCTTTGTCTGTTATGGTGGAAAGCTGAAGGGAAAGGCTCTCTCCAAGCAGAAGCTGTCTCACTGGGTAATGGATGCCATTGCTTTGGCATACCAGCAGCAAGGTCAACCATGCCCCCTTGGTGTGACTGCCCACTCCACCCGGAGTGTGGCTTCCTCTTGGGCTCTATAGCGCATGGTGCCTCTCTAACAGACATTTGCAGAGCTGCAGGTCATTCACCAGATTCTACAATCTCCGAGTGGAGCCAGTGTCCTCTCGTGTACTCGCTTCAACCACCCACTTATCTGTCTTTGCTTGCTCGCCACTCCACTCTACGGACTGGATACATGCAATTTTTTTCCTCAGGTGAGCTTCTCCCATCAAGCATCCCCCGTTAAGCCCTGAGTTTCTCCAGCACTGCTAGGCTAGGTGCCTCCGTGTGCATGGTTCCCCCTCTGGGCGACCCCCAAGTGTATTTCCAATGTAAGTCTCTCTGAGCACGTGTCTTTCCCTTGGCAAGCCACCTTGCCCCCTGGGGTTGAAATATTCAACCCTTCGGGCTGGGCTGGGGTGCAGTGTTATCCGTATGCTACCCCCTTCCCCCTTTCAGACAGGCACTATTTGCATATTTCCTCTGAGATATGCATCCCTGTTTACCTTGGTATTCCTTTGTTAAGTACGAGTCCTTCATCCATGCCAGTCTCACAACAGGGAGGTCAGACTTACGCAGGGCACTGGAAGACAGCTGTAAAGCTGGCTTGATTAGACTGGAACCCCATTTATTGTCACTCGACGTAACTCGGAATAAAAACAAAAGGGAATGTCTCGGTTACATATTTAACCCTTGTTCCCTGAGAAGAGAACGGAGACATTACGTCTTCCTGCCACTTTCGCTGTACCGCGGGGACCGCCTGAGTTCAGTCTTGGCTCCTCAGCGAAGAAACATATCTGCATGTTGCCGGCGTCCTCCTTTTATATCCACGAGGTGGGGCGGAGTTGCTCCATGCAAATCCCACAGACCCATGACATTTCTTTGCCATTGGCTCATTTTTTAATACTCGAAGTCGATAGGCTTTCTTAGCGAAACCCCATTCGTCCTCACTCAGCGTAACGTCTCCATTCCCTACTCAGGGAACGAGGGAGACATTTTTTCTCACACTCCTAGTGCCGATTTTACACTTCTGTAGCACCTATACAACAAACTGTACAGTCTTATTCCCAACTATATTGTGAAGGTTTTTCCAGAGGGATTTGTTGATATATCATTCTTGGCCTGATTTATTTGTCATTTTATGCCTAAAAATAGGGCAGAAATCTGTTTAATGCTATTGGCAGTATTTTCTGATTTCCAGGGTAACAAAAAGAGATATTTATAGTCCCCTCAGGTGATGTCTTTTCATTGAATATATCAAGAAAATGCTAAAATAATTTTGAACCTTATTTTTTTCAATGGTGAGATTTGTCACTTCAAAATATCTGCAAATTAGTGCATATTTAATTAGATATAGCCTGATTAGCATATTTAAACAAACAATTACAGAAAACTCGCAATACATTTTTTTTCTCCTATTCATGCGAGTAATCAACTTGTAAAGTTTCATGGTGATATCTGCAAGTTAAAATTTTTACCCTATTCACCTGTAGTGGTGTCTCACCTTAAAGAGCCAATTGGCGGCCATCTTGAATTTGAAGGTCAAAAATAGGTAAAATTAATAAATCTACATAATTTATGAATTTCTTGACCCAAATAGTCTCAGAAACCATGTATTATGCAGCACTGTGGGCAAAACCATTCAAAAGTTATCTTCACAGCTTGGCCGACGGCAGCCATTTTGGATATCGGACTCTCACAAAATGTCCCCACATTTTTGCGAGGGGCACCCCGGCTCATTTTTTTCTTTAACCTTTATAGATGACAAATCCAGTGAGAAACGAACCTTCGCTCTCCACGGTCACAAAACGGCTATAGATGACCCAACTAAGACAGGAAACCATGGAGAAACGCTCAGGAATGCAGTGTAACAACATACAATACTTTGCAGTGAGAGAATGTGAAAACCAGGCTTATAAGGGGTGAGCTAAACAAGGTAATGAGATACAGGTGAATGCAATCAGTGATGAGTCTGGGCAGTGAGTTATGGGAAATGTAGTTTGCGAGGGAGTGATAATAGTCTGAGGGCCAGGCCCATGGAGCGGAAAAGAGCCTGGAGACTGAGGCTGGTCAGACGGCCAGGGTGGAACAGGCTGTGTATGCGACCAGGGCGGAGCAGACAGTTCAGGGGACCTGGGCAGAGCAGACAGTGGCTCAGGAATAGACAGCGGCTCAGGAGCAGACCGTGGCTCAGGAACAGACACCGGCTGAGGAACAAAGGAAACAGACATTGGTTTAGGAACAGACACCGGTTCAGGAACAGACAAGGAATGGCCATCTTGAACGGCGACACAGGCTCGGCAGACAGGACGTGAACAGTCTCTGGCTCGGCAGAGGGGACGTGAACAGTCTCTGGCTCGGCAGACGGGACATGAACAGTCTCTGACTCGGCAGACGGAACGTGAACAGTCTCTGGCTCGGCAGACGGGACATGAACAGTCTCTGGCTAGGCAGACGGGACGTGAACAGGCTCTTGTGTGGCAAGCACGACGTGGCAGTCTCAGGTTCGGTGGCCCTGACGTGATGCATAGACTCAGCTGGACTGACGTGAAGCAGCTCAGGCTGGCCAGGCGTGACGTGAAGATCAGGCTGGCCAGGGCTGACTTGAAGATCAGGCTGGTCAGGGCTGACGTGAAGATCAGGCTGGTCAGGGGTGATGTGATTATACTCAGGAATGGTGGCCACCTTAGGACATGGCTCTGGAATGACGGTCTGACATCAGCGCTGACATCAGCGGTGGCTGTGACAAAGTGGACATCAGTCCTGGACGCCCATAGACCGATCCGAGGGCAAGCTTGATGGCTGGCGTGACATGGAGATTAGGCTGAGGGGATACTGCGGGTTCACGGAGCTCCTCCACGCCTACAGTAAACGATGAACCGCTCAACAACAGGGCCAGGTCAATATATTGTTCTAATGTCCCGTGAGGATCATGGTCCAGCATCAATGACCTGAGCAGTTCAGATAGTCCTCCTCGGAAAAAGATAATCTAAAACTCTGTGCTCATTGGGGTGAGATGTGCCAGTTCAATAAACTCTCCGACATATTCTTCAATCGACCGATTCCCCTGACGGAGACGGACTTCTGGACTCAAGTTTTCTGTCACGAAACTGCACAGAGACACGGCAGTTAAGATTCAAATGCAGCTTTAATAGGGACAATCCAGACACATAATCCAATAAACAGGCAAAGGTCAAATACACAGGTGGGCAGTCCATACGAACGAACAAACAAAACAGGCAAAACAGGTAGAGGTCAGAGGCAGAAGAATAATCCAGGCAAGAACAGGCAAGAAATTCAAAAAACGGGAGAGCGGAAACAAGGTAGAAACGCTCAGGAATGCAGTGTAACAACATACAAAACTTTACAGTAAGTTAATATGAAAACCAGGCTTATAAGGGATGTGCTAAACAAGGTAATGAGATACAGCTGAATGCAATCAGTGATGAGTCAGGGCAGTGAGTAATGTAGTTTGTGAGGGAGTGATAATAGTCTGTGTGGTGTGCCCTCTTGTGGTTCTCAAGGGCACTTCAGCTGATAAACATTACACATTCATTTTACAGGTAAGACAATAATAATACGGGGCTAAGATTATCACAAAAACACAAGATTTTGACTCATATCCAGTTTGCGGAGTGTGGAGCACGCATGGCAGGGAGGTGCTTTTTGCATTTTCCCTTCAACAGTGGAAACAAATTTAAAATACTCTATCATTTATGGCCATACAGAAAATAATAATGCATTATTCACAACTACTTTTATTTGCATAAGCTCAAAATAACAAGAAAACGTTGTGCTTTCCTAAAATAAAATAAAACAATCAGGCGCGGTTTCATGGTCTCCTTGAACTGGAGCGCGAGAACTGACACAAAATATAGCTTATGTTGGCCAAAGCTTGAAACGTCCACTTTTAAACAAACAAATTTGAATTGAAAGCTAATAGCCTACCTTCTGATTATGTAATCCATATGAAAGGTGCATTTATCTCTAAAGGTGGATCCGCCTTACAGCGGAGATATGTTTTAGCCGACATGATTTAGAAAACAATAGTTCATTAAAAAACAATTAAAATGCATAGGTATTTTTTCAGACACATGTATAATCATTAGCCTATAACTCGCCTATAAATAGACATACTGTAGCTCTTCTCATTCAGCACTGTGGGAAAAATATAATTTCCAGGTTCTAATTGGGCCTTAGAAAACCAGTGAAATCTAATTTTTTTCATTATAATTTGTGAATATTTTAAATGTTTAATAAAGGGGCCAAAAGTCATAAACAAAAATCTGAAAATCCGTCTATTTTTTATTTATTTATTTTTTTAATGCAGCATTTGGTCTGTACAGTTCAAATTGAAATTTTGGTATTCAACTTTATGCTTCAAAAATACAACAATCGTTAATTTTTCCTTTTGCAAAATTATGGGTTAAAAAGAAAAAAAAACAAATGGACACAAAAGTACACTGACCGTTTGAACAGAATACGTGACATAGTTCTTTATTAAATTCATGAAAAAGAAACAATAATTAAAGAAATAGACTACTGAATTCCAAACCTCAAAGAAATGCTACAATCAAGACCTCGGAGGAGAAATGAGGGAGAAACCCCCATAAACTTCTTAGGCTATGAGCTTTCACAGTAAAAGGGTCTTTCCTTGCCATTAAATGTATTGTAGGCAGTAATTTTACATATATATATATAAAAAAAAAAAATTCCAAATTTGTTTAAACTTTCTGTATCAATGCATAATTACTCTGAAAAAGAAAGTATAAAAATCAAGTGTCTGTAGACCTCTCACGACCTCTCATGTTTTAAAGACAGCTCATTATTTCCATTCACTTCACTTCCACCCCCTCCCTTCTGGGCTCCTTCCAAAGCCACGCCCCCAAAACACATGAACGCGCGACTGCTGAGCTGAAGACACATTATTTACCTGAGACGAGTGGAGAGGAAGGAGCGCAGTGCATTGACATCATGTCAGAATCACATGTAATAAAAAAATCTTAACTTTATCATTATGAAGATAAACAAATAAGATGTATTTTAGTACTCACTATCAAGCTATTGGTAAAGTTTTAAATATATATTTATTGATTCGACAACGAGCTAGTTATATAGCCTAAGGCAAAGCTAAAAACAGGTTGCATGATACAGGTTTTTCCATTGCCATCATTTACACTGTGATGAAGATGAATTTCGTGTAAGATTCATAAGATATATGGTGTTCTGCATATAAGAGTTTCCATGATGAAAACATTGTTGACTCTGATGAGGACAGTGGGGTTAATAGCATTTATGAGTCTTCCCATACCATCCAAGGAAAAAAATATCGCTCCCCAGATGTAGATCTACATTTTGCTTCGTTTTGCTCGGACATTTAACGGCATGTACATACATGCATACACGCAGATAGCTCAAAATGCATATAGATAACATGCCAAAAGTGGCATGTATGTTTACGCAAACGTCATGATGTCATGTTACCGCATCGTCAGCTCAAGGAGAGATCCGCAGTTGAGGGCGAACTTGCAGAGGAGGTCGTGCAAGAGGCCGTGCAAATAGGGTCCGAGGAAGTAGAGGCCGAGGACGGGGTGGTCGAAGTGCAGGGGAAGGAACACTTCTTGGACAAGAGGACCTGCGTTGAGTTTTGCATCTTCCAAGCTCAAACAAGGGCATGTGATCTGGTTACACGCAAGTGAGCAGGTCCTGTTTGGCAAAAGGGTGGTTGCCATGGTTGCGAGAGAGTGACAGTCGCCTAAGCCAATCCGTTGTTTTGTCCCGGTTTGAAATAATGAGCTGTGTTTAGTGCAGATTAAACGGTCTAGAGTCACTCGATTTTTATACTCTTTTTATCAGAGTACTTACATTTTAATTATGCATTGACATATATATATATATGTATATATATATTGAAAGTTTAAAAAAAAATTGGAAAAAAGTTTTTTTTTAATAAAATTCCTGCCTACAAGACCTTTAAGGGATAACACACCTCATCTCCTATTATTAATAATTATAATGTCTAGTACGCTGGCTGGGATATATATAAACCTACCAATGTCCGTTGTCATGATTTTTGTAATGACTTATCGCGAGAGGAAAAAATGCCGTTTTAGTAGCACAACATCCGTTAATGGAAAAGCCGTCATTTCACAATAGATTTTATTGACATTTAGAAAAAAGCGCGAAAGTTTTGCACAAATGGAAACGTGCTTAATGACGGACTAAGGTGTCATTAAACACTAAATCACTTTAATGACAAAAGTTCAATTAAACTAACATTCTAAAGTGTTACCAATTAACACATCATGAAGTAACTGCATCAACCCAGTGGATTCT